>CM035353.1:267500-867500 GCA_020137815.1 Hormiphora californensis | reverse complement strand
CATGTTTTGTTTTGTTTTTTTGGACGTCATCGCGGCTATTTCTGGGTCATGTTTGCATTTGTTTTGTTAAAGCTATGCAAATTTGGATCAGTTTAAATTTGGATCAGTTTAAATTGTGTAAACTGAAATTCAGATACCTCCTGCGTATACATCATTCAAGCTTCACCCGGATAACACATGTGCTAAATTTAGCTAATCTAGATCATAAGGGGTTTAGAAATCTCGGATTTGAAATAGTATCTGATCGAGCGTGGTCAAAATCACAGTACGGCAAATGCTATCTTTCATGTTTCAGAATTCTCAGA
This sequence comes from Hormiphora californensis, assembly GCA_020137815.1. Classification (NCBI taxonomy): domain Eukaryota; kingdom Metazoa; phylum Ctenophora; class Tentaculata; order Cydippida; family Pleurobrachiidae; genus Hormiphora; species Hormiphora californensis. The sequence continues at coordinate 867,195 of CM035353.1, read as the reverse complement.
CAAACAGTTGGGCTATTATAGCAGTTAATCACGACATTGTTATCATGATATTCGGATCCTTGCACGATACCAGTGATGGCTCTCTCGTGCTGTTATACAGCCGGTGATCAATAACCTGTCGTACAGGTTTGGTCTTGTGTGTGGGTGATGTGTGTGTGTATGAAGTGTGTGGGTGATTTGGTTACGAAGTTACCCCTTGCCAGCGCGCGCGAAGGTCGCCCTGAGCTAAGGTCTAAACAAAGTGTGAGGTGTCTTCGATACCAAGTGGGCATGATGTCTACAGCAGTACTGTAATTTCGCAAATCTAAGCACCCTACTGTAACAGTAGGGTGCTCAGATTTGCAAAAAAAAATTCCGAATTTGGCTGAAACCTTCTCAGAAGTTGCGGACAGGTACACAGAGAAGGATTGTGAAGTTTCAGGCGGACTCTAAGTCTAAAACGGATTCTAAGTCTAACATTAGACTTTAGGCATAGAGTCCCCCTGAGTTAGATTTGGTAGACATAGAGTCCCCCATACTCAGACGTTAGACAAAGAGTCCCCGGACTTTAGGTCTAAAACCTAATCCCAACCCTAAACCTAACCCTAATAATACCCAAACCCTAACCTCGACCCCAAACTTACTTAGCGTCCCCTTGTTTTAGACAAAGAGTCCCCCCTGTTTTAAACTTGGTAGACATTGAGTCCTCCCTGTATTTTGAGTAAAAAGCGGACTCTAAGTATTATTAATATATTTAGAGTCCGATTAGGCGTTCGTCCGTCTCCCATTCATTATACAGTAGATCAGATATCAGGAAGTGGGGCGTTCTACCAATGAAACGAAAATCACACATTCTTTAACTGCTTGAAATCTATAATTTGAAACTATCAATTACTGTATAAGTTGATATTTCCGCTGGTGAGAATTTCCACGGCTTCATGATTTTTGACATATTTCACGGTTTGAGAATTTTCGCGGATCTCTCTTCTCCCTAAACTGTTGTTTAAAAACTAATCTCCCAAAAAAGTTTCACGGTAAAAAATTTAACGGTTTTTCAATCCTGGAAGATAACACGAAATTAAATGCACCGCAACAACAACTACTTTTACAGTAATTGATATTATCAATTACAATTAACATATTATATCACTTAATATTTATGGAATTCATTTATAGAACTCCATATCACATGATAACTCCTCGTCACTTCTAGCTACTTGTTGCAAGATCTCAGCCAGTTGTTGAAGCTAAGCTAGATCATTTCCTGTACACGTAGTGCCACTGTCAGATTCGTATCTTTGAGTGAGGGCGTGGAGAGGGTAGGCCGCTCCGGGGTCCGGTTTCCGAACGGGAGAGATATCTTCGTGTCCTGGGCAGAGTTTAGGGGTGTTAGATAGGACTTGATATCCTACTTATAGGAATTCATGTATAAATAAGCAAATAGCTTACACCATAGCTTTAAACCAACTCCCCAAAAAACTCTTTTTGGTACAATCTTGCACTATAAATACATTGGGGGTGGACACTAAATTATTCATGTTAATGGGCCCCGATAAACCTATTTATCTATCTACTTATCTACAGATGGAGATAAACCTACCAAGGACGTTAAGCATGTCGTAGTGTTTAGCCACTGCAATTGCGATGTCTCCAGTTATTTGTTTCTGAATTGCTGTATAGCTCTGCCATGGCTTGCCCTCATCGTCAAAGTGAACCTGCAGAGAGGTGAAGTAGTAATGAATAATAACTTGCCCCCGCAGCTGCCGTATTTCCCATTTAAATGGCCCCATCTATCATATGTGCTATGGCACTCGTGTCTATCCCGCGGTCACTTGTAGTAATGAAGTCACCCCCCCTCCAGAGCTATATGCAATAATAGGGGTGACTTCGTAACCAACGTGTTTATGGGTATTTATGGGTACTGATTGACCCCGCATTGCCCCTTTATTTATGCTATAATACCTCATCTATGGGTACAGGAGTCCCGTTCCAGCTATAGTTAACACCATCCTTTTCAGTTAACCAACCCCAGTTAACCATTTCCATTCCTAGAGGGGGAGACGGAATAATTTTGTCCAGAGAGAGGTGGGGTTGTTTTTTGTGCTCTTTTTGCGACAGCGGATCTAGAGAAATTGTGAGCCAATACTACTTGTTTTCTAAAATCCGGGACTTACCAACAGCGTTATAGTTTAGGGAGGTGAATGATGGTCCTCCATTGCCACAATCCCAAGAAGACCGCCCAGCGTGCCACGCTACTCTAGAATTAGGGGAATCATTAGTTGAGGTGTTGAGATACCACACGTCTTTAGAGCTGTAAGACATCTGCAGCCTTGCGGGGCGCGGTGAAACAGGTCGAGCAAGGCAAGCTGCAATTGGGTTAACCATGGTTTATGAAGGATTATAGCCACTGGATTGAAACACACATACTTATCAAAGCTTAGTAGTTGAATGACGTGACCGGTTCTATCGACTGTGATGTGCCAAGAAACCCTTCTCGCGGAACAGAACCTGTGGAAATTTTATTGTTACTTTTTATTGGGTACTACCCGCATCCTCCATATCCTTAAATCGATAGTGTTTACGCAGTGAATACAGAGCGAATGCAGAGTGAATGCAGAGCGAATGCAGAGTGAATGCAGAGTGAATACGCAATCATTGGTAATATCCTACCAGAACTAGAATGTAAATACTAGAATGTAAATACGCAGTGATAAAAAAATTGGATATTGTTGCTACAACCCGAAAAAAAGTGGGTTTGTCTCTCTCTCTCTCTCTCTCTCTCTCTCTCTCTCTCTCTCTCTCTCTCTCTCTCTCTCTCTCTCTCTCTCTCTCTCTCTCTCTCTCTCTCTCTCTCTCTCTCTCTCTCTCTCTCTCTATCTCCCTATCTCTCCCTATCTCTATCTCTATCTCTCCCTCTATCTCTATCTCTATACCTCTTTCTCTTTTGTTAAATAATACGCAGTGATAGACAATATGTAGATAGTTTTCAGAAATAAATTATGGTTATACACTGTTGGAAATTGAAACAATTACTGCACTGAATTTATGGAGATAGAGATAGAGATAGAGATAGAGATAGAGATAGAGATAGAGATAGAGATAGAGATAGAGAGGGAGAGGGAGAGGGAGATAGAGAGAGGGAGATAGAGATAGAGATATAGTAAGGTGATAAGCCAGGAACACCACAAAAAAATTTGTTACAAAGGAATTCCACCTCAAATGTACTCCTAAGGGTCCCCTCTATCGACTCCAACCAATGCTCATATTTGCTCAGGGGTGCTAAGGCCTCATTTCCGGGTGGGCGTGGTACCTGTATTTTCAGCCTGAGGCCAAAACCATAAGTATCCTTAAAATAGGAGTAGAGATAAAATCGAGGGCACTAAAGTGATCAGCGTCCTCGCATTAGTGGGGGTAGGTGCCGGAATTAAGTCTCTATCTCAACTGGTTAATGAGATAATTGGATAATTAGGTTTGCGCACAACCGTTTTTGGCTATATGGCTATAGCCACTTAGGAATGGTTTAGAGACTTTTCATTGGTGCCATTTTGTAGGCAAAACGAAGTTATGGGGGGTCGACGTCGGACTTTTACGCTCTATCTTCAACCGTTTAGCCGTTATTTGGCTTTTAAGATTCTCCAAATGAGCTAAATACGGTAAAAACCCCGATTTTGAACACCGTTAAAGCCAAATAACGGCTAAACGGTTGAAGATAGAGCTTAAAAGTTCGACGTCGACCCCCCATAACTTCGTTTTGCCTACAAAATGGCACCAATGAAAAGTCTCTAAACCATTCCTAAGTGGCTATAGCCATATAGCCAAAAAACGGTTATGCGCAAACCTAATTATCCAATTATCTAATTAACCAGATGAGATAGAGACTTAATTCCGGCACCTACCCCCACTAATGCGAGGACGCTGATCACTCTAGTGCCCTCGATTTTATCTCTACTCCTATTTTAAGGGTACTTATGGTTTTGGCCTCAGGCTGAAAATACAGGTACCACGCCTACCCGGAAATGAGGTCTTAGCACCCCTGAGCAAATATGAGCATTGGTTGGAATCGATAGAGGGGACCCTTAGGAGTACATTTGAGGTGGAATTCCTTTGTAACAAATTTTTTTGTGGTTGAGGCTAAAATTTTAGTTAAATCACCTTATTAATAGATATAGAGATAGATATAGAGATAGATATAGAGAGGGAGATAGAGAGGGAGATAGAGAGGGAGAGGGAGGTAGAGAGTGGGAGATAGAGATAGAGATAGAGATAGAGATAGAGATAGATATAGAGAGGGAGATAGAGAGGGAGATAGAGATAGAGATAGAGAGGGAGAGGGAGATAGAGAGGGAGAGAGAGAGAGACAAACCCACTTTTTTTCGGGTTGTAGCAACAATATCCAATTTTTTTATCACTGCGTATTTACATTCTAGTATTTACATTCTAGTTCTGGTAGGATATTACCAATGATTGCGTATTCGCTCTGCATTCACTGCGTATTCACTCTGTATTCACTGCGTATTCACTCTGTATTCACTGCGTAAACAGTTCTGGTAGGATATCCCCAATGATTGCGTATTCACTCTGCATTCACTGCGTATTCACTCTGGAACCACTCTGCATTCACTCTGCATTCACTCTGCATTCGCTCTGCATTCACTCTGCATTCGCTCTGCATTCACTCTGCATTCACTCTGCATTCGCTCTGCATTCACTCTGCATTCGCTCTGTATTCACTGCGTAAACACTATCGATTTAAGGATATGGAGGATGCGGGTAGTACCTTAATTATTTTAGTAAACAGTTAGTAACTAATGGTTAAAGACAGTTTATAGTGATTATATACATGGACAGTTAGTATAACTGTTATACCTCGTTTGGTCCTCTGCAGTTCCATTGGAGGCGGTGTAGTGGACGATAAAGAACTGCCGAGTATTGACAAGTCCCTTTGAGTAGGTATCCACACCTGAAATCTGGGAGACATATAATTGAAGTTTGGAATACGAGATGAGGACTAGGTATCTAGGCCTCCGGCCCGTTATTGATTTTAGAGCAAACTTTTTCAAAGACCTGGCTGCAAGGAACTACTGAACCGATTTGCATCTCATTCGTTGCTCCTGGCAGATAATTGTCTCTAGTTTTACGGACAATACCCGCGAGTATCAGCATTTGAGGAATAGTGGGTCAAATGAGGCGATAATTGACGTTTGAGTAGTGCTAGGTCAGCTAAAAAGGTCTAAAAACACGGTCTGTCGCGGGCGATTTGTTGAAAACGTGCTTTACATGGCGCGCACGTGAGTTCTTGCTAGCAACGGGGCGGGAGCCTATTCTTCACGGAGCGAGAATAGGTTGCAATGGAGCCAAGACTATCAATGAAGATATTGACATGACTTTTCTAACCTCCTAATTTGAAGTTTTATCTCATCAGGGGGATGGATATGGACGTTTGAAATGTCATTTTCAATATAACACCCAAATATAGGCTTCTTTTATTTTTGGGTTTTTTACTACTCTGCAGTCTGTGCAGTACCCGCCAGCTAGCATGTTATCAAAATCAGAGGGAGTGGCCCTCTTTGCTATAAAGAGCCTGTTGATTTGGCAACCATAAAAACTGCATTGAGCTAGATAAAACCCCGTTAGTTTAATGTTGAAATGATGATCTGGGAGAATTGGGGAGAAGCTTAAAGCTTAACCGGCCGTCTCGCCGTCTTGCACTTGGCGTATAAACCCCTCACACTATATGCTGGTACCATTAGTGGCTTTCTAGCTGAAAGTTTGGGAATCTAAGAGACTCATATAATATCCGCCAACCACACAACTATAGCTGTTCAAATAATTGATATATCAATTATGTGGTTGGTGGATATTTTGAAATTGTGATCACTCCACCCACCCTAGTAAGTTGAGTGTCACCTGGGAAGCGCGATTTATATCATGTCTAAAACTGATTTGAGCTATCTAATTTGGCTCTCTCATTCCCGTACTTCTTAGCAAAACTATCCAAACTAACATTTTACAGACTAGATGTAGCTACATTATTTATAAAATTTAATGTGTTTTTTATGATGTCAGATGAGCAAAGAGCATGTGGCAATTAACCTGTTTCACGGGGAGTCCATTGTCCAACAGAAGATGTTCTTCTGACACACTCCATCTGCCACCTGCTGGGCCGCCCTCGGCCCCCATCATAACCAGAAATAACAGTACACACACTACCATAACACTAAATAAGTTCAAGTTAGGGGCCGTGTGGAGGTCAACGTGTTCAGGGGGTCGTATTGATAAATCATATAGGGACGAGTTATTGGAGAGGGTGATGGGATTCACAAACAATGGCAACGCCACCATCGATCGAGGTCGTCACATTATATGGAGACGCAAAGAGCGGACGAAATAACAAAATAGCAGAGATTAGGAGGAGTGCGAATAAGCGGTAAAATATAATTTAAGTATAAGCATAAAGAATTGGAAATTAGATTATGTTCTTCAAGCCGGATATTGGCAGCATTCCCTATATATTTATGTGATTTCGTATTGCAACGTTTTCTAGACTCGTGCCTTATATAAGGCGCCTTGACCCATTCTACAACTGGTCAAAAGGGTTTTGTAATCAGCCTTAATGACATCATGCTACTCAAAAGTGCTCAAAATCCACACAGTTTGACGCAATCCCGCATCACACATTATAGTATGTGAAGAGTGCCTCGTGATTGTATTTTGAGAACTCTCTCACAGCACAGCTGTTATTATAGAGTTGTGAAACGCATTACAAAATACTGGAGTGCTAAAAGATTCTGGAATAAAGGGTGGGGGCTACATTTAGCATTATAGTGCCATTATTATCATCATAGTGACCGGACTATGCTTCTAAACTATGAAATATAACGGGGTGGATACATGAAGTTACATATGACAATTATAATAGCATAGTGACGAAGAACGGGAGAGGTCTTGTGCATCTACTCAACTGTTTATTTTGGGCAAATGTAAACAGCAGGAAACGACCGAACCGGGTTTTTTTCCACCGAACCGAACCGAACCGAATTTGAAAAACTTTTTTACCGAACCGAACCGAACCGAACCGAACCGAATTTCGGTAACCGAACCGAACCGAACCATACAAAACTTTTTCTGTATAAATGTTTCTCTAAAAAGTCATGGAGAGCACCGATCAAGGTATTGAGAATCATTCTCTGAAATTTTGTTAAAAAATGTTTGAAAAAATTTCAAAGTCAATTTTGTGAAAAAATTTTCAAAGTCAATTTTATCGTAAATTTTCTATGTCAATTTTTGCGTACGAATCGTGTTTCGAATCGGCAATGCTATACGGGAATGGTATTGCTAATTAGCAGGATTAAACGAACCATGAATCGTGTCTCTCTAAATTTCCTAATTAGATTTGATGGGGGATCACGTATCAGCACAATCCATCTCGGACCCACTAATTACCAACATCACTCCCGTTTAGCATTGTCGATTAGAAACACGATTCGTATACAATAATTTACTTAAAATATTTTTCACAAAAAAAAATTCACAAAATTTCAGGTAATGATTCTCAATACCTTGATCGATGCTCTCCATGAATTTTTAGAGAAACATCTAATTTTGTGAAAAAACTTTGTAAAATATTTCAAAGTCAATTTCGGAAAAAAAAATTCTATGTCAATTTTGCCGTACGAATCGTGTTGCGAATAGGTGATGCTATGCGGCAGTGCTCTCGCTAATTAGCAGGATTTATTGAAACATGAATCGTTTCCCCTAAACTTCCTAATTAGATTTGATGGGGGATCACGTATCAGCATAATCCATCTCGGACCCACTAATTAGCAACATCACTCCCGCTTAGCAATACCGATTCGAAACACGATTCGTACGCAAAATTTGACATAGAAAATTTTCCATAAAATTGACTTTAAAATATTTTCCAAATTTTTTTACAAAATTTCAGAGAATGATTCTTAACACCTTGATCGGTGCTCTCCATAAATTTTTTGAAAAAAAAAGTTTTTGAATTTGATGACTCCCTTATGAGGACATGATTCCATGGGAAGTCACGTATAAAATCAATCCATATCGAACCCGCTAGCGAAATCATTTCCACATAGCACCACCGATTCTAAATAGGGTTAATACGGCGAAATTGACATTGAAATCCATAAAATTTTCGTGAAATAATTGAAAAATTTTGGATGAAAAAGCCCGATTTCTGGGCATTTTTTAACCAAAAAATTCGGTGGTTCGGCCAAAATTTCCTACCGAACCGAACCGAACCGAACCGCCCAAAAAACACCGAATTTCCGATCCGAACCGAACCGAACCGAATATTCGGTCGCTTCCTGGTAAACAGACAAACGCATGTCGATTAAATCATTGTGATATTATAGTTTTGTATATCAACCTATTATTTCTTGTTGCAGCTCTAAAGAAGGAAATGTGTGTTATTTGACACTCAAACTGATAAACACTGCTGCACAAACAAGCCTCAACGAGACTCAACTTAACTCGTGACTGAAGATAATGAGGTATGGACACGAGAGAGATAATATCGGTCAAATTCTCCCCCCGTGAGCCGTGACTGCTTCCATTGTATTTCACAGTTTAACAATACTCACTGGATTTGTTTTTATAAGTCTTTGACAGGCGGCGCCAGACCCCGGGTTTTACGCTAAGATCGGGTCGGCTGATCAGCCAGACAGATCTACCTCTGATAGAAACAGCGGCTTCTATCCAGTAGTTTAATGCGGCCTATCATTTAATATGCGGCATTGACATGGGATCATTAGATTTGACTCCACTACGGGCTACTATTATAAAGCCCCTGCCGACATTTCACACTTTCCTCTGGAATTAGTGAACTATGTTAATCAGGTTTAGCATGGCCACTAAATAACATAGTGCCTCATAAAAATTCTGTGCTCTGTTATCTGTCGACTTTGCAGTTTTGGTTCCATTACTGAATAGTGCTTCAATAGTACCTGAATAGTACCCCAATAGTACCTGAATAGTACCTCAATAGTACCTCACTAGTACCTCAATAGTACCCCAATAGTACCCCAATAGTACCTCAATAGTACCTCACTAGTACCTCACTAGTACCTAATATATTGTGTTTCTACATTCAGGAGTTATGAAGTTTCTACTATTTGGGGTTGCATTGGTGGCGGCACTAACTGCTGGGTTAGACATCAAACTAGGTACGGCTTCAGTAAGTAGCAACCACTAACCGACTACCACCTTGCCCCATCCCCTGCCTCATCCTCTTCCTCTTCACCTTGGTCCCCTGACACTGCCTTTCCCCATGGTCCACTACCTCATCCCCAGGTCGGCATACATCCGTGGCTGAGGATCTCCTAGCGAGCGGGGACCCCTTCATGCTCAACGCTCTACTGGGGTCTGGTGACAAGAGTGACGTTCTGCTCCGTAACTACGCCAACTCACAGTTTTACGGAGAGGTACGTGTTTTCAGTTTCTGAGGGTGTCACACATGACATAACTTTATACATACATTTCTATAGTGTATAACTCTCAGTGAGGTTCTGTGTTTCTTGATTGGTCCTTGTAGGATGCGTAACAAGCCCTTTCAAAATATTCTACTCCCCAATACCCAAGCTAAACGAAAACCCAAGCTAAAATAGCCCTCAAATCAAGTCATCGCGCGTTACGTACAAGGGTTGGGTTTAAAAGATGGCATGCGAATGTCAGCAGTGAGTGTGACCCCGCGCGGACTTCTGAACGGTTTTGCGCGCAGGTTGGTGTGCTTTCATTTCGTTTGAGCGGGAACGAGGACAAAGGGATCGGAAATTGGACCTGACAGTGACAAATTGAAAGGATCTTTGATTATACGGTAGACCAATATATTAATCAGCCAAATAAGAATAAAATGGACAATCAAATAATCAAACGAACACAAATGTATGAAAATTAATTGATTGTTTTTATAAAAACTCTTTATCTTCCCGATTCATTGTTCTTGTTCACTTCATTCCTCCTTTAACATACGTCCAACAGTGAACACATCGATATTTGGGATCTTTTCCATAATCACGTCATATTCTTCGCGTTCATAAAACACCTGAAAGTGAAACAGGATAGAGTGATACTAACAACAACAACAGAGATTAGATGGAAATAAATGAGAATTTAGACTGCGTGTCCCATGTGTTGACTGTTAACAAATGATTTAGAGACCAAAGAACATTCTTATTTCATCAAAATCAGAGTTGTTCTCTCTTACTTTCACCTGTGCCTGTTTTAAACTCACCAATCAACTAGGATCAGCAGTTCATTAAAGATCCCAGAGCTCCTAAACCCCTTCTTCCACTTTCTTGTTGTAACAATCTGTAAAAAGAAAGTTTTTTGATAATATCGAGTAACTCAGGAAATTGAAATGCCATTTCGGTTAAGGGAATGTACCCCGGGCTTCCAAATCTCTCTTTCTTCCTCCCATATCCCCCATCTCTCTCTCTCTCTCTCTCTCTCTCTCTCTCTCTCTCTCTCTCTCTCTCTCTCTCTCTCTCTCTCTCTCTCTCTCTCTCTCTCTCTCTCTCCCCCCTCTCGATCTATGCCAATTACCCAACCAATTGGCAATTACCCGACCCACTCATTTACCTCCATAGTCCATATTGGTAGATGATAGATCGCATCGGTGCTGGTTACCAGACGAGTTTGCTGCCTCACAGTTGCAAGTTCCGTTATTATAGCTCGAGTAAGTTAGGAATGTGAGAATCGGTCTGTCTACTGTCCAATCTACTTATTGTATCCGGGGATAGTTCCTTATTTCCATCTTCCACTGTGTAGTATTGGACCCTAGAGAGGGGGTAGGCTATTATTGGGGGAGGATGGTTTAGTATTGGACCCATAATGGGAGGAGAAATAAAAGGGGAGATGAGAAAGGAGCGAAAAGGGTGGGGGGGGGGGAGATATAACAGCTGCAACTGTGTGATAAGATAGTACCTCTGTGAGAGATGGTCTGGTATTCCGACCCTCCATGAGCCCGTCCATGAAACCCAGTGCCTCTGGATTGGGAGGTAACTGGGGAGGTTCCGAAACATATCCAATATCTGGAGAGGAAGTTGATGGATTTAGGGCACACAACCACAATTTAGGGCACAAAACCACAAGATCTACAATCCACACAATCCCCAGTTTACTATGTAACCCGTGCTTGTCATAGTGATATTTGGTTATCTTTACAACCCCCCCCCCCCCCCACCCTGCCAACCATCTTCCACACTTACCTTAATAATAGCGGCATCCACTTGTTTAGAATAGCGGCGACTTTGTCTGTTACTAAGACTATTTATCGAAGTATTCGATGACTCTGTCCTCACTCTATCATTACTCATTCTCCGCATGCTGTTTCCACCTGATTTAATGTAGCAGTTATTGCAGGCGGGGTTCGATTCTTGGCGACATGTCACGAAATGGGAGGGTCTAAAGGGGAAGTAAGACATGTCACGAAATGGTAGGCTTCAACGGGGATGTGGTGGATGTGGTCAGAATGATTGAGACGTCAGACGAGTAATAATAAATGTTATGGGGGGGGGGGGGACAAGGCCAAAAAAGCCAGATCAATCCCAGAGTTAGGGCGGGTTTAGCTTTTTTGGCCCTACTTTTTGGTCATTTTGGCATGTAAAGTCGGATTTTTTGAAGTTGTCACCCCAAAATGACCGTGCATGTGAAATTTATCAATTTTGACGCGCACACCACACGTTAACATGATATTATTAACATTTAACTGTTCATACCTGGTCTTGATGATTTGATTCACTTGCATCGTCTCCCAGCTCCCTTGACTGGGTTAGAATAGCGGGACCCTTAACGCTTCAGTTAATTCATCTTTAATTATGAGAAGATTTTCCCTGGTTCAGGTTGCGATAATCTGAAGAGAAGGGTGTTACAGGTTACTAAACGCTAGAATTTGGTAATTTATTGATCCGAAAGCATCCCAACACCTTAACATATTAGGTATCGCTTGTGCTTTCAAAACTTCGCAAACTTCAGTACTTTTAACATTTAATTTTGTTTTGTCTTATGGTTTTGTCTTTTGATTGACACCATTTAAAGCTACGTTTTCTGCTGGCCCAGTGCTGGGTTTGAATCCTTATTTTGCCATTATCTTGCTTTCAAATGGTTTGGCGCTAAAAGCTATGTGTGTCCAGGAGTCAAATAACCACCTTTTGTCCCTCTTTTATCGCACTGTTAGGGTATTTGGCCCTTGAACACAGCATTTAGGGCAAAAGCATCTGAAAGCAAGATAATTGCAAAAGAAGGATTCATTTTCAGCAGAAAATGCAGCCTCAAAAGACTTCCATCAAGACTTGAAAAGTGGCAAGAACAGTTGGAAAAAGTTGTAAAGTAAAATTTGGAGAAGTTTGCAAAGTTTAGAAAACACGCGAGACCTGAAAAAAATCTGTAGGTATTGAGATGCTTTTTGGGGTGGCGCGCGGCAGGGCTATTGTTGGTTGGGTTTGCCTTTACTTCCCCAACACCCAAGCTACTCCCAACACCCAAGCTACTCCCCAACACCCAAGCTACTCCCCCAACACCCAAGCTACTCCCCAACACCCAAGCTACTTCCCCAACACCCAAGCTACTCCCCAATACCCAAGCTACTTCCCCAACACCCAAGCTACTCCCCAACACCCAAGCTACTCCCCCAACACCCAAGCTACTCCCCAACACCCAAGCTACTCCCCAACACCCAAGCTACTCCCCCAACACCCAAGCTACTCCCCCAACACCCAAGCTACTTCCCCAACACCCAAGCTACTCCCCCAACACCCAAGCTACTTCCCCAACACCCAAGCTACTCCCCAACACCCAAGCTACTTCCCCAACACCCAAGCTACTCCACCAACACCCAGGTTACTCCCCAACACCTAAGTTACTCCACCAACACCCAGGTTACTCCCCAACACCCAAGCTACTTCCCCAACACCCAAGCTACTCCACCAACACCCAGGTTACTCCCCAACACCTAAGTTACTCCTCCAACACCCAAGCTACTCCCCAACACCCAAGCTACTCCCCAACACCCAAGCTACTCCCCAGCCTCCAATTGCTACTCCCCAACACCCACTTATATACTCCCCAACCTCCAATTGCTACTCCCCCAACACCCAAGCTACTCCCCTGCAACAACACCTGTTTAACACCCTCCTCCCCCGCAGATCGAGATTGGGACGCCTGGTCAGAGGTTCCGAGTTCTCTTCGACTCCGGTTCTGCTAATGTTTGGGTACCCTCAGAAAAGTGTCCCACAACCAATAGGGCATGTCAGGTAAGCTGCAACTTACTATCTGGCGTCATGCCGACCCGATCTGAGCGCACTGATCTGAAAATTAAAATTGGGTCTTAGGGCAATAATCTGATGCTGCCGACCCGATCTGAGCGCATTGATCTGAAATTGGGTCTTACACTCTTGTTCCATGGGCAGAATTACGCCTTGTCGTAGGTCGGGCCTAGATAATAAAAGGCGTAATTCAGCCTAAATTTTGCCGAATTCTGCCCATGGAACAAAGGTATTAGGGGGTCTTAGGCACCGTGACCCAATCTGAGCGCACTGAAAATCAAGTGGGGTATGGCGCCGCCATACAGACACAGGTCTTAGGGCAATAATCCCATTATTTTTTCTCAGCACAACCTCCCCAAGGCAAACACTTTGTATTTTCCCCTGATTAGTTTGGAATGTAAGTTTATCTAGTAGATACCAAGAACCGAGTTACAAAAAAATCAGCAACTTTCGTGGAAAGAAATATTTTTAAGTTATGACGCAATTTTCTTGAAGCTAGGTAAATCAACACACACTCTAAACGTGGTACCATTACTACCTCATCCTTGCTACACAGATGCGCTAGGTGACAATGTCACCACACTCTAAACGCTCTCATAAAGCAGTTCATCTCTGTACTGTTTAGCTGGAGGCTGTAGTGCTCTAGCAAACTTGAGGTTAAACGAAAAGAGGACGGTGTAGCATATAAATGGTAAACCTACACACACCACACTAGTAAAAATCCAGCCGATAATAATCGGGTCAGGGTGCTCGCTGAACGCTAGTGCATACAGTAGTTGGCAGAAGATCAAGCTGTAAGCTACATCCTGTAGAATATAGAGAATCAAGGCAGTTACAGATACCACAACCAGAGCCTTTCCCTTCGTTCCGTTCTTCTCGTCAGTGTCAAGGGAGATGTAAAGGGCGAGAAGTATGAGGCTGAGGGTGATCTTTAGAATGGCGGGAACGAGGAAGAAACTGTAGGTGAAGAGATATTCCAAGAGCGCGTTCACCGGGTCTATCTCGTCGAAACATACCCAAAGTACACCAGTAGCTATTTGTAGTACTAGTGCTATACCAATACAAAGCAGCCCTCCTTTTTTGGGGTTCATTCTTCCCTAATAAAAAGTGGGTTCAGTTAACCTCTAATAATAACAAACAACTAAAGGGAGAAAGTATAAACCCGTCAGTTAGGTTTTGATAAGGGATGTAAACTAACACCATGCATGCAAGATAGGTAGAACGAGACACGAGTAGTGGGAGAGAACGAGTTTGCTGATAAGAAGTCTTTGTACCTAAATAGTATTTTATCCAGTATCGGAAGATTATGGTCCCTACCCATCCCTTATATAATGATAGTGCCTTATACTCAGGTACACAGAAGATACGACTCCACCAGGTCCTCATCTTACAGCCCAAATGGTACAGAGTTTAGCTTGGTGTATAGTTCCGGGAAACTCAGGGGATTTCTTTCACAGGTAGTTCAGGCACAATGTTATTGGGTGTTTCAAACTCTCCCTCCCCAACATCCTCCCTATAGGTTTTTTATCCATATAACTCAACATTTATTCCCAAAAAGGACACCTTCAAGCTTGGATCACTAGTTGTAAAGGGGCAGACTTTTGGGGAGGCTATGGAACAACCCGGCGGAGTTTGGGTCACATCCAAGTACGATGGAATAATAGGTACAGTCGGACCCCGATTTACCGGGCCCCGATTTACCGGAACCCCGATTTACCGGGAGGATAAATTTCCCACGATCTAGGAAATTAACGGTATTTGACCCCGATATACCGGACACCCCGATTTACCGGGCAAAACCCTTTCCCCCGAGCATCCCGGTAAATCGGGGTCCGACTGTAATTAATTAGTAACATTCTTAATTATAATATTGGTACCAATACCACCTCCGTTTTTATGAGCTCAATTTCAGTTGCTCACTCATAGGTTTTCATGTAACCAAACTATGAATGAAATATTGAAATGCATATTGTATCGCTTCTACAGGTCTGGGGTTTGCTAGTATAGCTAGGGGCGGAGTGACCCCTCTCTTTGACAACATGGTATCTCAAGGTATCCTGGAGTCTCCCCAGTTCTCTTTCTGGATCAATAAAGACAAGTTAGTGAGCTGTACCACTTTTCACATAAAGCACTTATTATACATTTGTCTGTGTGCAATCGCTCTGATTGAGTATTCAAAACAGTAGATTATCCCGCACTGTTTCTGACGATGGCCTGTTATTATAGCAATCCAATCAAAACACTAAACAGGGCTCTAAAATGTGTTTATTGCAGGCAGTCCACAGCTGGTGGAATGATTACTCTTGGTGGATACAATTCTGACTTTTTCACCGGCAATCTAACATGGTAAGAAGCAGCTGGAAACGACCGAAAATTGAGTTCGGTTCGGCGGTTTTCTGTAGTTCGGTTCGGTTAATTATTGCCTGGCTCGACCCCCTTTTCGCAAGCTCCGCTTAAAACATAACAAGTTAATTTAATGCATCTGGTTCAATTCGGTTCGGTCGTTTCCTGGTAAGAAGCCTGCAGGCTAGGTTACTATCGAGACAGTGAGATCGCTTTACATTGTAGCCCGATACTTCCTGCAGGTCTCCCCTAACAGTGAAGGATTACTGGCAGATCAAGGTGGATAATCTCAGCCTGTCAAATCGAAAAGGAACAATCGCGTGCCACAGGGTAAGAAAACAACACCCCTCATTCCCTCCTCACCAGCTTCCTCCCCAACACCCCTCACCTAGCTATCTTATCATTCCCTCCTCAACACCTTCCTCCCCAACACCCCTCACCTAGCTATCTTATCATTCCCTCCTCAACACCTTCCTCCACTCCTCAACACCCCCACCTCACCCCCCTCTTCAACACCTGCAGGGATGTGATGCAGTGGTTGACAGTGGAACATCTTTAATAGTCGGCCCAGTTAACGCTGTTTACGATATCAACACATTCATTGGAGCCCGCCAAATGTGGGGCGGTATGTGGTTTGTGGATTGTGCCACCTCCAGCACGCTTCCCGACATTATATTTACAATCCAGGTACTGTCTGGCGCCGCCCACCCCATCTGACTGATCAGATCAGTAAGAGGTTCTGACACAGCATGTCCCATGGAATCCATTTATGAGCGATGTAGGCGATATTCAGTGCCCTTGATTAAATTTTCCTCCACTTCAGTATTGCTGATAATAATGTTTCAGGGTCGTGAGTTCCCCATACCCAGTTCAGTGTATGTATACAAAGTGAAGACAAGTGGAGGGATTATGTGCCTCTCTGCTTTTACACCCCAGGTTAGTAGACCCCCCTCCGTGCCATCTATTGCACCCCCCCCCCCCCCCCAATGACACTTTCCTATCGAACCAGCACACTGACCAGTATAAACACCCCAAACCCCAACTACCCATAAACATCAACCCCAACAACCCATTATAAACACCCCTCCCCCCTCCCCCCCACCAGGATGTAAAGAGTTCCCGAGGATTACTGTGGGTATTGGGTGATGTGTTTCACGCGATGTACTATACAGTCTACGATCACGGTACAGAGAGGGTCGGATTCGCTACAAGTGTCTAGATGAAACACGTCCAGTGAAAAGAGATTTTGCGGAATTGATTGATGTTTTGGATGATTTTCAACAATTTAAATTGAGATTTTATTTTCTTCAAAAATAGGAAATCGTAAAAACCCAAACACAAACAAACCAAATTATATCAAAGCGTCCAGCACTTTTCTCTCATATCACAATCTCTCCCGTGGTATACTGATAAATTGTCTAATGTCTGATCCAGTCACTTCATTTCACTTCCAAGACCGATTTAATCGGTTTCCGGAACATTTGGGTCACAGCAGGTACATAGGCTGAGAAAGCTCAGTCGGGACTGGCCGTATCGTACCTTCTGTCTTCGCACTATGACCTGAGGGGGAAATCGGTCAAAGAACGGCTCTAACTTCGTGTCAATCCAGCAATTGCCTAGCTAGACTGTGTTTCGTGCGCCCCGCCCCACAATGTAAAGAGAGGTCATAACAATCCAGGAGTATACATTTTGTGTATATTGTATTCCGTGTACATTGCGCGCGACATGTGACCGCGCGGACTTGCCAACAAAAAGTGTTTCGCGCGCTACAACAATGTTTTAGAAACCGCTGCGTGTCATGGTACAAGTATGCAGCAGATTGTTGACTGAGTATAATAGAGACTAGAGACAGGCTACTGCACTGTCCTCACAAGGTTACCGCAGTGTCTTCTGAGGGGGACAATTTCGTCTGTTAGCACTGTCACAATTAAATACAGTTATTCATTGAACAGTTATTGAACAGTCTCGGGCTTGTTTCAATTTTCGATTTTTAAGTTTATTTGGTTCCTACCTTTGTCAGATCAAACATCCTTAGAACAGTTAGAATTGCAGTTACCATGAGTCCCACTGTTGTCCAAATATTCTGTGTCTCAACGTGTTCAATGACCTGTTTCAGAAGTATTCTTGATGAAATGATAAATGTGTGCATGGCGGTAATAATGAAATCGGACGTTTCGCGGAAATATGATATCAACCATTTTTGACTGAGAAATAATTTTCAAAGAGGCTAATTTCTTAACTGGTACATCTCTTGAGGTGTCCTTTATCCATACCAAGTTAATTTCACGGTATTTTTGGCTAATCCGGTCATGCACAGTTCCCCAATTCACCAAAAATGCCAAAAACGGTGAAATTTACTCAGTATGGATAAAGGTCACCTCGAGAGATGCAACAGTGAAGAAATTAGCCTCTTGACAATTATTTCTCAGTCAAAAATGGTTGATTCCATACTTCTGCGAAACTTCGAACTTCAGTGTGTGTCACGCGGTTGAAATCTTCCGATTTCATAATTAAAATTAAACTCAATAATATGATTTGTACCTCATATTCAGTATCCCTCCATTCGAAGATAGCATACATGTTCTCGTACCTACAACAGGACGAGATTTTACCATGATAATCTCATAATGGTGTCATTAGGGTGTCATTAGGGTGTCATAATGGTGTCATAATGGTGTCATTAGGATGTCATAATGGTGTCATTAGGGTGTCATTAGGGTGACATTATGGTGTCATAATGGTGTCATAATGGTGTCATTAGGGTGTCATTAGGGTGTCATTAGGGTGACATTAGGGTGTCATTAGGGTCTCATTAGGGTGTCATTAGGGTGTCATTAGGGTGTCATTAGAGTGTCATTAGGGTGTCATTAGGGTGTCATAATGGTGTCATTAGGGTGACATTAGGGTGTCTTTAGGGTGTCATTAAGGTATCATTAGGGTGTCATAATGGTGTCATTAGGGTGACATTAGGGTGTCTTTAGGGTGTCATTAGGGTATCATTAGGGTGTCATTAGAGTGTCATTAGGGTGTCATAATGGTGTCATTAGGGTGACATTAGGGTGTCATTAGGGTGTCATTAGGTTGTCATTAGGGTGTCATAATGGTGTCATTAGGATGTCATAATGGTGTCATTAGGGTGACATTAGGGTGTCATTAGGGTGTCATTAGGGTGTCATAATGGTGTCATTAGGGTGTCATTAGGGTGTCATTAGGGTGTCATTAGGGTGTAATTAGGATGTCATTAGGTTGTCATTAGGATGTCATTAGGGTGTCATTAGGGTGTCATAATGGTGTCATTAGGGTGTCATTAGGGTGTCATTAGGGTGTCATTAGGGTGTCATTAGGGTGTCATTAGGGTGTCATTAGGTTGGTGACATAGACACCTAGCGCGACCCCCGCGTGTGTGAGCTCAATCTCGGTAGCGCCAGGTGTCACCAAGTCATTAGGGTGTCATAATATTTAAACTACCTTGGTGTATAGTTAGAGGGAGCATCAGGAGGTAGGTATTTCACAATGTCATTGACCGGGTTAAACAGCGTCTTCTCTAAACCACTATCTGGCCAGCCCGTGTCTATTAGAATGTTGGTTAGCTCTTAAATAGTGTCTACTAGGAACCGGCGATTCTTCTCGATTTCTTCTCGATTTCTTCTCGATTTCTTCTCGATCTCGATCTTTAGTTACCTAAAGATCGAATCGAGATCGAGAAGAAACTATCCTAGTGTCTACCAGGAACCGACCGAAACAAGCAAACAACCAATCAGAACTAAAATATTGTAACTGAGAACTGTTACAATATTTTAGTAATAAGACTGCTCCGATATATTACCACGATAGATCATGGGGAATAAGACTGCCAATGCAGAAGGATCGCCTTCAATATTACCGATGGATCATGTAATGGAACCAGGGAATACTGGTCCCTGATTGGCTGATAACCAGTCACGTGACATAAATAACGAGTTCTGATTGGTTGTTTACTTGTGTCAGACCGATGGATAACTTACCGTTAACTCTGTGTGGGACAAACTTCCGAATTGCAAGGCGAGAGTAGGTTATAAATCCCACTGCAAGGGGCCAAATATCCTGAATCTTCTCTCGGGTCTGATCGAACAATAAAATTGTGATATTAGGAATGATATACAGAATGCAGTCATGAAGCAACTTCTATGAGCTAGAAATTATTTCTGGGACGCTCAGTCTAATATATGGAAACGTACCTGAAGATATTTCTGGGAACTGTTGTATTCTAAACTCCACTCAGAAAAGTTTGCAAAGGGAAAGAACTCCAGAAAACCAATGTCAGGGTCAGCTTTCTCTTGATCCACCCTGAAAAGTGAGGCGGTGATCAATCAATTGTTAATGCACGCTTCAAAAATCAATCACACGAGTTTGGGAACGCGTTTTTCTACAATAACAAGAATAGTTTTTACATTATGTTTCCTAATGCTGTGTTTCCCTGCCAACCGATCGCCATCGAGATCCATTATCGCCAGATTCTGTGCTATCGAGTCGCAATAGTTTGCGTGTGCAACAGTTTTGGAGCATTTGATTTGATGAAGAGCGTTTTATGCGTGTGGTGACGTATAGTTACGTTACGGACACATTTCTTTTATATCGGGGGAGAGAAACCCCCCCCCCCCCCCCATACTGCTGATTTCTAAACCCTGAATGAACTTTTCAGCACCCACGGCCTAACGATCATCCGGTTGAAATCCACTACAACGAGTACCGGGAAGTTTCGGAAGACTGTGCAAGGAGACAAAATTCAGTCAGTCTGTATCTTACCTCGTGACAAGTTTTTAACTGAACATTATTCGATGGGTTTTTGCAGCATGAGTGAAGCACGAGTGTGTAATTTTATTCCGATTTTCATTTATCCCAGTTGTTTAGAATCTGTTGTCTGAACATTTGACCTGTGTCTATATATGGAGTGATCAAGTAACAGCATGGTGACATATAACCTGTGGCCTTTTTCGAGTTTTTTTTTCTATTTTGGTCTGTTATGAGCCTAATCTGTTTTCCACTTATGTGAGCCGGATAATTTAGAGTTTTCCACCGTTTTTTGGGTTAAGTTAAGTGTTAGTTAACTGCTCTGAGTTTCCTCCAGTGGCAGCATCTGTAAAGCTCTGCTGTCCCTGTAGAATATGGGCAGGATATAAATATGAGTATTATTATATTATTATTACTAGCGCACCCATTGGGTGCACTCAAGTAAGGGCTTTTTGATAACCCACCCGGCTTCGCCTGGTGGTTCTTTTCGCCCCTTTCGACACGGTTGCCATGGCAACTGAATTGGTAACTATGGGGACTGGCATTTCCAAATTATAATATACTACTTACTATTCAAATTGTCAGTGCTACATCTTCTTCTTCTTCTTCTTCGTAGAGGCTGTCTCAGCCCCGTGAGGGGCTGAGATGAAGGGATGTAGCACTATGGTTACGTTCCCCAGCCTAGAGGTACCCCGACCAGAAATTCTAGATTTCTGGGGTGTACTTCTTGGAGTCGTGGTGTTTTCTACCTAGAGGCGTCGCCAATGGATGCGCGATTTGGCGCCATTTTGTGAAGATTGGCGCCAAACGGCGCCATTTGGCGACGAACGGCGCCAGATGTCGCCAAACGGCGCCATTTGGCGACTTGATCTCCTGATCACTTAATGGCGCCAAATGGCGCCATTTGGCGATAACAATTTTGCGCATGTTTTTTTTCAGACTTTGTACCATCGCCACGTGGCGATACCGCCAAGAGTCGCCAACATTTGGCGAATGGCGATCGCCACGTGGCGCCACGTGGCGCCAGATTTGGCGCCATTTGGCGCCAGAAATGGCGCCATTTGGCGATAGTGCGCACTCGCCACATTTTGGCGCCAAATGGCGCCATTTGTTCGCCACGTGGCGCCATTTGGCGAATATGATGCCGCCATTTGGCGCCATTTGGCGCGCACGACCTAATCTTTCATACTACCGTCTGCCGTCTGGCTATTTGAAACGTAGTGCCGCGTATGTAGTAGCTTGTCTTGGGAGATGCATAGCAAACAGTAGGTACTCATGCCGTTGTTTTAAATTCTGGAATAGAAACAATCCTTGTCTTTAAACAAAAAATTCAAAAATTTCCTTTTTATTTCAAAAAATGAAAATTGAGAAACTTAAATATAATTATAAATAGCTTTTTAAACCTCTGGGCTCCGTCTCAGATCGGAAAAGTGTTCTAATTAAGCATAATTGGGTCTTATTGACCCCATTTACAACTTTTCACCTGGAAATGATTTATACTTATGTGAGGGCACTTTTCTGACTAATTTTGATACGCTGAATCACGTAAGCAACCTTTCCAATCCCTCAGACGTCGGGAAAGTGCCTTAATTGAGCAATTAAGGTCAATTAGACCCAATTATACTCAATTAGGGCACTTTATCGACCTCATACGGATTGGAAAAGTTGCTTACGTGATTCAGCGTATCGAAATTAGTCGGGTTCAGTGGTTTTCGCTATGTTATGAGCTGCAGGGCAAGCGAGTCTGGTAACTTGAAACACCGCGGAGGGCTATTTGAAACACTTTTCTCCAAATCCGCTGTCGGAAATTTTTGATGTTCATTTTGAGCATAGGGCTAGCATATGAATTATGAGTTTAGCCATTTCCGCCAAAAATTGGCCGAATTTGCGGCAAAAACCGTTTTCCTGGCTATTTGAAACACTTTTTGGAAACATTCACTGCACCAAGCACATGCAAACAAATTCAGATTTCAGACATGGAATGGCTCTGCACAACCCTTTTCTAACTATTCCATGTCAAAAATTTCGGTTTCGTGGAGAAATTGAGGGAGATACGGGTGTTTCAAATTAGCAGACCGAGGCGGGCTATCTGAAACACCAAATTTGGATAGATATCACGTGACCCTGGCCCCGGAAGACAAAATGAGACATCTCCAACCACCCAAAAAACTACCCAGGGACTGTCTCGGTAACACAAGGTCAAAAAAATTTGGGTTCGACTTGATTTGTGGGCAGGCAAGGGAAAAAAGTGAAAAACTGTTTCAAATAGCCAGTGGCTACCCTATAGGGAGAAAGTGAGAGATAGGCTAGGAACGGATGGTGCAGGTGATGTCAGCGTTCCCTAATCCAGCTACCATTTCCCCGAAATTCGCCCGTATGGCGAACGGGCCTACTAGTATAGATTATTGGATTTATCATGATTCATGATCTGTAAATGGTTTTAATTTGTGCGATATTATTCGATGTTATATTATTCGATCACGATCATCGACTCACGACCCTCTCACGACCCTCTCACGACCCTCTCACGACCCTCTCACGACCCTCTCAGGACCCTCTCACGACCCTCTCACGACCCTCTCACGTGCCTCTCACGTGCCTCTCACGTGCTTCTCACGTGCCTCTCACTCTCACTAGCTATGGCTCAGATCACTAGCTATGGCTCAGATCATATTTGTATGAGGCATAGTTGTATAAACGCCGATAGCTGTTTTATCAGTCGTTTGAAGATTTAACACGCACATGTTAACTGCGAGCTGGGGGGTTACGTTGCCTTGTTCGACCCTCCCTTGAACAAAACAAGGGTTACGTACACCCTGCTCGCGATTCAGCTGGTATGAGTATTATTATATTATTATTATTGGATTTATCATGATTCATGATCTGTAAATGGTTTTAATTTGTGCGATGTTATATTATTCGATATTATATTATTCGATCACTCATCGACTCACGACCGTCGACCCTCTCACGACCCTCTCACGACCCTCTCACGTGCCTCTCACGTGCCTCTCACGTGCCTCTCACTCTCACTAGCTATGGCTCAGATCACTAGCTATGGCTCAGATCAAATTTGTATGAGGCATAGTTGTATAAACGCCGATAGCTGTTTTATCAGTCGTTTGAAGATTTTACACGTACACGTTAACTGCGAGCTGGGGGTTACGTACACCCTGCTCGCGATTCAGCTGACCCGTTCCCTTTTTTACGCGTTTCTCTTCATTTGAATAACGTGCGTGTATATATTTGACCGCCAACTAGTCTTAGGATCTCACTGAATGCTATATTTATACTCTGTCCCAACATGGTTTGTAATTAAAATCGATATTAATATTTTTTCCCTGCCCGGGTGGATGCCGAAGGCATCCTTCCAGATAATATTTTAGCACGTGTGCTAAAAAGATCATACAGGCCACAGGGTTTAGAAATCTCGGATTTGAAATAGTCACGATATCAAACCAAATAACTGGTTTCATGAAATATCATGATGTAACGGAAATTGTGCGGCTTTTCAGGGAGTATGGACTATGGCACCAGGGATTCTCCATTCTCCCTGCGATTCCCTGGTGCCCTGCAGAAAATACTGGTCCCTGATTGGCTGATAACCAGTCACGTGACCTAAATAACGAGTTCTGATTGGTTGTTTACTTGTTTCGGTCGGTCCCTGGTGTCTCAGCTAATTTGAAGCAATCAGATCTCGATCACATGACCTCAGAAACTTCAGACGGCAGGGAAACACGGCACTATGGATACATAGTGCAAATAATATTCTTGTTAGAATTCAGCTCCCCATGATGAAGATAAAACCTACATATGGCACCCCCACGAAGATTCTTTTCTTGGTCATCTACACGACGGTGGTCATGACTCTAGGGGCACTCATTCTTTCACATCCCATCTCGGAACCGATGAAGAAAACAATATGTTCTAATGATGTACATCGGAACAATGAAGCAGAACCCGGGTTCGAAGATATACAAAAAGATGTGTTTGAACCTACTGACCCCAGCCAAGAACGGCCTGAGTCCGCCAAAAACTGCTCCACTGACCGGGAGATATTTTTAGAATTAATGAAAGAGCGCAGGGAATTAGTCAGGGAGCGATGTAAGAGCCTGAAACAATACAGACAAGACTCCGTCCCAAGTGAAAAATGGTTTTTGGACAAGACAGGAAATCAGGGGATAGTTTATTGCCCCATCTTCAAAGCTGCCAGTTCTTTTACCGGGTCAAACTTTTGTCCAACCTACTTTAGTGCTCAAATTTGTAGCAAATATATTGGGGCAGGCCAATGGAGAGAGAAGGGATTCGACAAAAAGAGTGCACCTCCGGGAACTCCTAAACTGTTAACCGTGCGAAATCCTTTTGATCGAGTTCTCTCGGCGTATCGTGATAAAATCCAGGCCATACGATCAACCAACCCCTATAGAGACCCCATTTTTAATGAAATAGTTCGGCACCATAGATTTATATCATTCGAAGATCGTAGCACTAGGGACGAATTACTAAATCAAGCCAAGGAGTTGTCTAAAACAATCCCCATGGAGAGGGGTGTAAGTCTTTATGTGGAGGGGTCTACCAATCCTTATCTCAAGCCTATATCGGCAACTTTCCCAGAGTTCATCAAGAACCTGCTAACAGATCACTGGCGGAACGTGCACTGGGCCGAGATGACTGAGCAGTGTGCACCGTGTAAAATGGACTATGAGTTTATCCTAAAAACAGAGGATTATACGTGTGAATTTCCCATGTTTTTGGATGTAATCGGAGCATCGGACATTAAAATTATAACTAACAGAAACAAGGCAAATATTAACGATGAAAGGAAGGACTCTCAGTATGCAGATGTTTTTGAATATTATGGACAGCTTCCTGACGATACCATTGATGCATTTGTGCAGTGGTTCAAAGATGATTGTTTCTTATTTGACTATGATTGTGAGATGTTGGCTCGTAAAATTAAGAAGTGGAAGAGTAAAAACAAGCTATAAGTCCGAATATATATAAAGTCGGATTTTTTGAAACTGTCACCCCCTTTTCACGCGCAGCGTCGTATTTGTGCGTGACAGCCCCCACTTGCCTTCACTTTTCGGCAAAAAGCCGCATATCATCGGAAAGAGCATAATTTTGTGAGTCCGTAAAAGTTTTGTTTGACGAAATTGGTCAAGAAACAAAGGCGTGAGAGCCAAAACAAGCTTCCGACGCGCAAATAAAAACTCACACGCCACCCAGGGGGGTGACAACTTCAAATCCGACTTTATATATGTATATAGTACATACATATATGTACATAGTATCTAATCAATGGTATGTAACATCAATATGGCATATCATGTAACATCAATATGGCATGTAACATCAATATATATTATTCTACACATACTGGGTGTTCATTTTGGATCTTTACAAGCGTTGGCCTTCACACAGAAAAAAGTTGACAAGATCAGGTCATGAAACTTCATACTTGGACCATTCTACACCCTCATTCAAGGTTTCTGGGGGTTTTGGAGCTCTAGCACCCCGGGAAGTGTATTTTTGGCATCAAGACTACCAGAAGGAATTTTTTGCTGGTGCTGAGACTTTGCTAAAATGTTTTTTGGGTATTTTCTATGTCAATCCTAAAGTTTCATAGAGATTGGATGTGTTTTTCGGACTCAAAATTTCGATAAAAGTGGCTGGAAAGGCTCGAAAACAGATCAAAAACGGCTAAAATTGAGTCTTTCCAGCCACTTTTTACGAAATTTTGAGTCTGAAAAACACATCCAATCTCTATGAAACTTTAGAATTGACATAGAAATCACCCAAAAAACATTTTAGCAAAGTCTCAGCACCAGCAAAAAATTCCTTCTGGTAGTTTTGATGCCAAAAACACACTTCCCAGGGTCCTAAAGCTCCAAAACCCCCAGGAACCTTGAATGAGGGTATAGATTAGTCCAAGTATGAAGTTTCATGACCTAATCTTGTCAAATTTTTTCTGGGTGAAGCCCAACGCTTGTAAAGATCCAAAATGAACACCCTGTATCATTGCTGTATATAATCAAGCTTTTAAAACCAAATGCGTAATTTTATCTGGAAATGAAAGTGAGCTGCGGGAAATCAAATAACTTCGTACTTGGTTAACAAAATGAAGAGATATGTCGAATTATGCAGCCTTATTGTCTCTCAATTTCTTGTAATAGGCATCTTTTTACCACATACATGCTAAAACGATCAATGGTCATTCGATGCTTTGATTCCACCCGGGGAGGGAAAGAATTGATTGATTGTGTGTGTGTGTGTTTTGCACCGCCCGTCATTCCGCCCACTTACTTGAAGTGTGTGTGTGTTTTGCACCGCCCGTCATTCCGCCCACTTACTTGAAGTGTATCTTCATGAATTCCCGTCGAGCGACATTGGAAGGTCCCTGGAATACCATCATAGACGTGTTTGTTCTGGACATAACACTTTCGTAGTCGGATATAGCTGAAAACTGAAAAGAGATTAGCATGATAAAGACACGGCATCTAAACAAAAAGAGTTATTAATATGTATATGATTACAATAGTTATTAATAGTTATAGTTTCAATAAGATTTACAATGCAAGGTGTGGTATCTGGTGATTTTCCTCCTCCTCCTCCTTCTCTTAGTAAAGATCCTACACCGCCAGCTTTCCGCCGTCTACCCCGCTCTACCCTAGGGGTTAAGATTTTTCTCAAGGGTACAAAAACATCTGTCTCACAAAAGACTGCCCTTTCCAAACCGGGTCGAAGTCAGGTAGATATGGGATATTATGAAATCACTAACTTGTGTTCTGGTATGGCATATGATTTCTCACAACTAACAAAGCTTGCATTGTCGTATAGGAATACAGCTATACCAGGTGCCTCATAAACGTCCGCCTGAAAACCAGGAATTTCAATATGATCGAATACTTAACTAGCTATAGCTCGCTACAAACTTTTAATGTCCTTTAGTTCACTTGAATTATTCATACTTTTTTGTACGTAGCACGGACACAGTGTCAGGCACGAATGACGAACACAGTGCCAGGTTACTAAATTACTCACATGTTTATAGGAGAGAGTTTCTATAGGGTGCCGTACTGAGTTTATGTAATTTGAAACGATTTGATAACAATATACAATACAACCTGAAATATATGTTGGTATAACATAGCCATAAGAATTAGGTTTTTTATCAATTCTGGGATAATAAAATAATGACAATTATTTGTGTTAGATCAAGTGATAATCTTACCTGCAACTACCAGGGAATAGAATGTAGGTAAAACGAAGGCTTTAAATATTTCACCGCATTTCCAACAACAGAACACACAAGCAGAGTCAGTTTGGAGAACTGGGATATTTGAAGTTATTACAAGTTTGTTCAATGTTTTCATTTACAAGGAACTCACCACAAAACAACAAGTAACTTGATCAAATGTGTTTCAGCATACCTTTCCCTTTGGAGATGACCTGGTAACAGCGTCGTGATGGATCTATGCAGTCCGATTCACTCACGTAGTCATAGTCATACTGTATGTCATCTCCGGGCATTCCCTGGAATTTACATGATATTTTTCAAAATTTGTAGATCAGATGGCCGAATTAAACGCCAACACCGGGGACCTGCAGGTAAAAACATGAAAAAAAACGGAAAAAAATTATTCTTAACTTCAAAAAATCCGACTTAAAACCTCTCTGACGTCACGATATGGGTGTTTAAAGGCCTGTTTTTAGGTCCACACTGCCAAAATGGCTCTAACCATGGAAATCGGAATCACTCAACCGTGAACCGTTTCGGCTAATTCAAAGTTTATCTGATAGAAAGTCTCAAGCCATAACCCCAACCTGAACCCCAGCACTAGCCCTAACCCTAGTTTAGCCCTAACCCTAAAAAACCGTCATATGAGACATGAGTGCTACTGCGGGCGCCGTTACGATCTGGGTGTTTGGAGGCCTGTTTACAGGTGCGCGCTGCCAAAAAAGTTGATTCACTAAAATGGCTCTAACCGCCAAACCACTCAACCGTTTTGGCTGATTCAAAGTTAAATACAAATACAAATACAATTATAATTTATATCCCGCTTTTGGGCCTATGCATTGTTAGTGCTAGGAGGACGCCGTTTCAATCAGTCGATTGAAGCAACGCACCCACCACTAACAAGCCTTCTAAAGCGGCTCTTATAGGATTATAAGATCCTAAAGGCCTTAAAAAACCGTCGGCAGTCATTCGATATAATATATATAAATTTATGTAGAAAATAAGGGTTATAAAATATCTAATTAAGAAATAGCGTAATTAATTCGTTGAGTGATTAAGTAGTTAGATAATTGAGAAATTAACTAGTTAGATAATTGATAATTAACTAGTTAGATAATAACTAGTTAGATAATTAACTGTTGATTAATAAGTACATAGTGTAAATACTAAGTAAGTAGAATAGTTTAATAATTAATTCAAGTAAAAGGCTAGTGATCTAAAAAGGAGGCGAATAGCTAAGTAATTAGTTAATGGATAAAGTAACTGTAACAGGATAACCGATAAGGTAATACACACTAACCATATTAATTGCTATATAAGGTTATGATCTAATAAATGGCCTATGGAAAATTCTAAAGAAGCTGGTAATAAATTAATGAATAACGAGGTAGAAAAATAAAAAAGCAAGAGACCAGAGGTCAGTCAGATAGGTTAAATACAAAGCTGTTAATAAATTAATTAATTGGAGCGGTAAAAAATAAAAAAGGCAGGAGACCAGTGCAATGGCCAGTCAGAATAAGTTAATAAATGCGGTTGGGTTTAAAATTTAATGTACGATAAAAACGTTAAGCTAGTTATAGTAAGCTGTAAGATAGATAACTGTACTAGACGTAAGTATTTAGGTTCTAATTTAAAGTAATTTTAAGGTAACTAGGATAGAGAAGATATAAAATTAAGAGCTGCCCAACTTAGAAACTCTAGAGTCTATTCTCCAAACACACTCGAATAAAGTCCATGTATGTTTATCGTCTTGATGTCTTCGAGAACGTAATACCCTCCGTGATGTTCACTGAACATTGTTCAGGCTGGCTCACTCGCTCGCTCAAAGAACCTATGACTCTACTCTAGCCAGAAAGGAAAGAAACTCAACACACACTGTCACAATACAACCAGAAAATATACTCAAAAAAACTCGACACTCTTGACATGATATCAGACCCCTACTCTACTCATATGTTGGAGGAAAGGACTTCAGATGATGATGTAGTTATAGTTATAGGGGATGTAGTCAAAATAGGAATGTAGTAATGATAGGAATGTAGCACAGTAGAGGAATGTAGGACGTAAAAGGAAAGACCTCCCATCCGAGACTTCACCACAACACAGCCTTTCCCACAGCCTATCCCACGATGATTCTAAAACTCCAAACCGAGACTCAGCAGATCACCTCAAAACCTCACTTCAAAGCCAAAAGAGGCACCACTTCAAAGACCCTACCACCACATCACATGCTACACCACCACTTCACATACTTCACCACCACTTCACAGACTCCACCGCCACTTCACAGACTCCACCACCACTTCACAGACTCCACCGCCACTTCACAGACTCCACCACCACTTCACAAACTTCACCACCACTTCACAGACTCCACCACCACTTCACAGATACCACCACCACTTCACAGACTCCACCACCACTTCACAGACACCACCACCACTTCACAGACTCCACCACCACTTCACAGACCCCACCACCACCACTTCACAGACTCCACCGGAAGACCACACTACAAACCCCCGATGCAACCAAAGCCTAACACAAACGCCAGGACAGAAAACAAACCACAACCCACACAGAAGACTTCTAACGCCAAAACTACCCAAATGCCTTTCCAAACAGATGCGTCTTCAGATCTCTTTTAAAACTGTTTAAGGATTCGGCAGATCTAAGTCTTCTTGGCAATTGGTTCCAAAACTTCGGGCCGCATACACTGAAGGCACTTTCGTTTAGTTTATACCTAGCCCTTGGTGTCTCCAAGAGAAGGTTGTCGTCATCTTTTCTGAGACTCATAGATTTCCTCCTTCTTTTTTGAATTCGGTCAGATAAGTAGCCAGGTGCATCACCGTTGACACATTTATACACCAGTACACATACTTTGAACTCAATTCTCTCAGCTACTGGGAGAAAGTGCAGTGCTTTTCTCAAGTTGGTAGTACCCCTCCATTTTCTCTGGCCATAAATGAACCTTGCAGCAGCATTCTGGATCTTTTGCAGTCTGTCTAAATTCTTCTTCGTAATACCAGTCAACAGGGAGTTACAGTAGTCCGACTTAGAGTGTATAAGGCTCGCCACAAGGGTAGTCTTTAGTTTCCTTGAAAGTTTACCTCCTCCCCTCCATAGATTCACCAATGTAGCATTACAGGAGTTGACGATTCTGGTCACATGTTCATCAAAAGATAGCCTATCATCAAAATACACTCCCAGATTCCTCACAGAAGTAGCAACAGGTAAAGGTTCAGCGCCCTCAACCAGCTGGAAAGAGCTTTGAGTATTGGAGTCTTTAGGCGATAGTATCAGGATCTCAGTCTTAGATGGATTGAGACGCAGGAAGCTCGCTGTTAGCCAAGACTGAATGTCCGTGGCACACTTTCGAAGTCTCCGTTCGGTCTCCACAAAGTTCTCAGTCGAAAAAGCGGCGTATATCTGGGTATCATCAGCATAAAAATGAATATGTACACCATTCCTTAAGGCAATCGATTCCAGCTCTGCAGTGTAGCATATAAAAAGAATAGGGCCCAAAATAGAACCCTGAGGCACCCCGATACCAATTGCTGTAAGAGTCGACTTAACCTGCCCAACCGATACTGACGCAGTTCTCCCCGTGAGATAGCTCTCAAACCATGCTAAAGATGTACCTTTCACCCCATACAACTTCTTAAGTCGTTGCAGCAAGACAGAATGGTTAACAGTATCGAATGCAGCACTCATATCTAAGAGTAAAAGTGCAACCTTCGATTTATCGTCTGTTAGCATTAGTAGATCATCCAGAATGCGGAGAGTCGCCGTCTCACAGCTCTTGTTCGCACGGTAGGCAGACTGGTTTTTGGGCAGTAACGCATGGTCTTCAAGGTGCTTCACAAACTGATCTGCTGCACATCTCTCGATAAGTTTACCAAGAAAAGGCAAGTTACTGACGGGTCTATAGTTACCAAGATCATCCGGATCTAGACCAGCTTTCTTGATAAGGGGTCGAATCAGAGCAGTCTTGAGTTCAGAAGGAAAGACCCCTGTGGTTAAGCTAGAGTTGACGATTTTAGAAAGGATAGGCAATAATTCAGCAAAGAGACTCCGCACATATGATGTGGGAAGAGGATCCAACTCACAATGCTTTGTCCCCATGTCAAATAAAGTTGCTCGGAGTGTCTCATCAGAGATGCTTGTAAACTCGAAATCAGGCGGTGTGTTGGAATGTGTAGTGGGGTCTTGAAAGTGGGGCAAGTCTTGTCGTTCCTTATCCATCGCACTGTAGATCTTTTCGACCTTCCCTTTGAAAGCAGCCATAAAAGAATCAGCTAGATCCGTATGTGCTATGTTAGTAGGTACAACCGCTGGTTTCTGTCTACCCAAGAGATAGTTGGTGGTTTGCCATGTTCCCCGTGGATCATGCCGCTGTCCTTCCAGCTTCGCTGCAAAAAATCCTTCTCTCACACTCCGTAACACCCGCTCAGTCTCTTTGTCTTGTTCAGCAGAATCCTGGTACAAATTCAACAACTCCATTGGATCTGTTGATTTCCCCAATTTACCCCAGTACTTTCTTTCCTTTCTCCTTCGCATCCTCTTGGCTGATTGACATTTATCATAGTTCTGGTTATACCATTGTTCATTTCTAGTTTTCACTCTTCTGGTTACATATGGTGCTCTCTTGTCCATGAATGATCGAGTTTCAGTGTTGAATAGCGCTACACAGTCATCTAAATCATCAGGTAGCTCCCCACACATATCCGATCCAAGTATGTCACTTCTTAGATCTTCTATATCGAAGTCTTTCATCATTCGACTAGTGACCGTCCTATAGTCTGATGTGGAACTTATACCAGAAACTTCCAGGGAGAAGCTCACAAGGGAATGATCTGGTAAAGCCGGAGAACGATATACCTCAACATCACTTAAACCAATGTCTTCGTCTTTTCTTGTCAGTACCAGGTCTAGTGTTCCACCCCTGGTGTGAGTCGGGCCAACCACATGTTGTAACCAACCCTCTGAATCAATGATGTCCTTAAATCTCCTTGTAAAACTATCCGCCTCATCTTGGAACCTAACGTTAAAGTCTCCAAGGATCACAGGAACACCACCTTTCGATACGAATGAGGATAGATAGTCACTAAACTCAGTAAGGAATTGGGCATGTTCATTCCCCGTTCTGTAGACAACTGAAAAGCGAAGTCCTACCCTTCCCTTTACAAATGCCTCGGTACATTCAAATGAAGTAGATCTGATGTTATAAGTAGTAAACTTGATGTCATCCCGGAAAATGAAACCAACTCCTCCCCCTTTTTTCCCATTACGTCTCGCAGTATTAACCAATGTAAAGCCAAACTCTTTAAACTCTACAGCCAATGCCGATTCATCTTGATTGAGCCAGGTCTCTGTTAGTGCTAAGCAGGAAAGATTATGTTGAACCATTAACTCGATAATGGAGTACACCTTATTCCTTAGCGAGAAGCAGTTTGCCAGACCAACCTTCAAAGTCCTGTTTTTCAGTAGTTGTCCTTTATCGTTTCTTAGTTTTTTGAGTTCCTGAGTTTGAGGAGGTATACTGGACAATCCAAAGATCCCGCATTATGGTAATATGCTCTTCCTCGTAGTTGTGTATCCCTCGATTTCATACAGTTAGCACAACAAACCCTCGACATGTCCGGACAGCGTCTGGTATCATGGGATCCGGCACAGAACTTGCAAGTATAACTTGTCTGTTCACATTCATTAGACTTATGACCATACCTTTGACATTTATAACACTGTGGGATATAATGACGGTCTTCAACCCTGCAGGAACTGTTTCCAATAAATACACGTCCCTTACGTGTCAGCAAGTCCCTAATGTCGCATGACACTCTCACCCCCACTGGTGCAGTTTCCCTATTTCCGCTCTTACCTACATATACCACATCGAACTTGTCACCCCTTTCAATCAAATCTCTCAGATCAGGGTTCTTTATCTTAACAGCCTCTGTGATCTTCGCATTCAGCTCATCCCGTACAGAAGCATCCCGTGTAGAAGCATTCCGTGCAGAAACCGCCGATGGCAAAGGAAAGTCTCTGATGGTTATTTTCGGGTGACGGACCGATTTGGTAACTTGTGCATTCTCTGGGATAATTTCAGTCAATCGTTTTTCTGCAGAGGACAGAGTCTCTTCATCTGGAAGAGCTATGATAACACTCCCATCCTTCTCCTGTCTAAGGTACGTTAAAGGGGTCTTACTTAGGGCTTCCGAGGCACGATCAACAAAACCCTCTCCTCCATTCTTCACCACAATCTTACCAGTCGTTTGCTTTTTTGCTACATCTGCAAAAGAACCCCGCTCAACCCCAACTCTATCCTCTAAACCACTCCCTTCCATACTATATTCGACCAGTTTGTCAGCTATCTTGCTGACCAGACAGTCAACTTTCAACCCACAAGCCGCAACAACCATCGATGCTATTCTCTCACAGGTCCCGTCATTTAGAACCACCCCTCCAGCATCCGCCTCAGTAGGCGCCCCACCCTCAACTGGACTACTAACCTCAGCTAAACAACAACCACCCTCAACACGACCATAGCATCCCTCGCACAACCAACACCAACCCCTTCCAGTACTCACATCTGTGTTGTCTGCGTCATGGTCTTCTGCTTTGCACCCCAGGCAGGTACGTTCAATTCAATTCAATTATACACTTAATATCCCGCTTTTTGACATATATAGTAAAAAAATGATAACGCTATAAAAACCAATTTATACGCTAGAGCACTCTTACTGCCTTCTAAAGCGGTGTACCATAAAAGACCAAGAAAAAAGGTTAGAACCAAGCCATTACTGGGAGTAAAGTTTACTTTACTACTTTACTAAATACATACACACACACAAACACACACACAAAGTACAAACACACACAGCACTCACCCAAATGCAACACACATGCAACACACACGTACATACAAAATATATCATTGAACTAAATCATCATTAGATGTAAATGTGGATTAATTAATAAGTTAGAGTATTTAATAAGTTAGATTAATAAGATAGCTGAAAACCACGTTTCAATTAAAAAACACGGTAGAAAAAGGTGCTGTAAACAACTCAAGGTTACAGATCAGTGGTCGTATGACTTGTCGAAAAGGTAGGTTTTCAACCTCGATTTGAAGATGACCTCATCTGAACAATTTCTGATAGAGGCAGGTAGGCTATTCCATAGCCTAGGTCCTGATACCTGGAAAGCACGCTGAGAAGTTTTGTATTTGGTGGAGAAGTCTCTCTCAAGGAGGGTATCATCATTGTCATACCTCAGAGATTTGATTTTAGGTTGTCGCCGTTGGATAATATCCTGTAAATATGATGGCGCAAGATTGTTGAGACATTTGAAAACCATGAGACAAATCTTGAACTCGATCCTGGCCGAAACAGGAAGAAAATGTAGCTGCTTTCTGAGTTTAGTCACTCCTCTCCACTGCCTTCTGCCGAAAACAAATCGTGTCGCAGAGTTTTGAACTTTTTGTAGTCGAGAAATGTCACTTTGATCTGCACCAATTAACAGTCCATTGCAATAATCAAGACGTGAGTGTATCAAGGAGTGGACAAGCTGAACCTTGTGTTTCCTCGAAAGTTTGTCAGCAATACGCCGAAGATTGATGAGATTCAGGTTACATTCCTTCACCACTTTTGAGACATGAGCCTTCATGGTTAACCTTTCATCAAAGATAACTCCAAGGTTTTTGGCCTGTTGAGATGGGGTAATGTCTGCTTTTGATGACTGACTGATACCTCTTAGTGTCAGTGTATCATTATAGCCAATTGGGTTGGGACTTCTGTCAGTTCTTGATGAGATGAATAGCAGCTCTGTCTTCGAAGGATTGAGTTTTAGGTAACTCGATGCCATCCATTTCTCAACCTCGGTAAAACAATTTTGCAACTGACTTTCACACTGTGCCCAGTTGTTGTTGGTGAAGCTGATATATAGCTGAGAATCGTCTGCGTATAAATGAATTTTAACACCATGTCTAGCTGCGATAGTCTCAAGATCCTTAGTGAAAAGAACAAAAAGAAGAGGCCCAAGAATAGACCCTTGGGGTACTCCAATACAGATTTCCACCTCTGATGATTGACCTTGTCCAATTTTTACAAATGCCTTCCGCTCTTGAAGATATGACGTAAACCAATCAAGGGCTACTCCCTTAACACCATACAGGTGCTCGAGACGGCGGAGAAGTGTAGAATGGGGAACAGTATCAAACGCAGCCGACAAATCCAGAAGTAAAAGTACAGCTTTTCTACGCTTGTCCGTCAGCACAAGAAGGTCGTTGAAGATTTTCAGGGTAGCCGTTTCACAAGAATGTTTACTCCTATAGGCAGATTGAACAGACGCAAATAGTCCATGCTGCTCAAGGTGTGCAGTGAGTTGAATGGATACGCACTTCTCGATGATTTTGGAAATAAAACTGAGGTTGGAGATGGGCCTGTAACTCCCCAAGTTATTCGAGTCAAGACCTTTTCCTTTATATACAGGACGGATAACTGCTTTCTTCAGCGCCGATGGAAAAACTCCACTCTCCAAACTTCCATTGACAATTGAATCGATAACAGGCATGAGTTCATGGACAGATGCAGCCATGAGCTTCGACGGAACAGGGTCCAAGTCACACGCCTTGTAGTTTAGGGATCGTATAACCTTGACCAAGTCCTCACTGGTAACAGGCTGGAAACAGTTAAACTGTGGAGGAACGTTGTCAGTAGTGGAACTAGAAGAAAACTCCTGATCTTCATCTGATTGCAAACTCTGAATATCTTGGTAGATTTTGTCTATCTTCTCCTTGAAAAATGTCATGAACTTCTGGCAGAGTTCAGTTTCATCACTGTGTTCTGGTAGAATTGTAGGATTACGTTCCTGTCCAAGTAGTCCATTCATGATTCTGTAGGTTTTCTTAGAGTCATTCCCTGCCTCTTCAAGCCGGCCACGATAGTAGTCATTTCTAGTTCCAACAATGTACTTGGTGGCAGCCTTTGACTCTTCTCGAAGAGTACGAAGAGAATCAAGTAGTTGTTTGATACACACCGATTTTTTCAATGCGGCTCGATATTTTCTCTCTGCTGCTCTTCGGCGACGTTTTGCATCTTGGCAACTGCTGTTGTACCATCTAGGACTGGGTTCTTCCGGAACTATAGTTTCAACGACTGGGGCAAGTTCATCCAGAAACTCCGTAAGAAGCTCCTCAAAGAGTTCAATAGCCTCATCAAGATTTGTTGTGAAGATATCAAGGTCACAGAGTGGCGATTTTAGGATTTCACTTCTGAATGAGTCCAAGTCAAGGGATTCAATGTTCCTCTTCTTAACTGAAATGTACTTCTTCCGCTTGGTAGGTGCACCAATGTGCAAATTGAAAGAGACCAATGCATGATCAGGTGCCGCAGGGATCATATTAGCTTCCACGTTAGAGATCGGAGATGAACTGGGGAGTGATTTAGCAACAACAAGGTCAAGTATACCCCCTGCTATATGAGTAGGTTCATTTACAAACTGATGAAAAAGATGGTCATCCAACAATTGGAGGAATGATTTAGTAAAAGTTGAGCTGTTGTCGTGGATATGGATGTTGAAATCACCTGTGAAAACAATTTCACCTGATCTACCAGAAAGTTCATGTAACAGCGTTTCGAACTCATCTAGGAATAAGGCTGTAGGACTCGATGGAGGGCGATATACGCCAAGAAGTCGAAGAGGTTTAATTTGAGGATGTGTGATTAGGGTTTCCACACACTCGAATGATGAGAAGGAGTGTGTTACCTGAACATGGTGGAAGGATTTCCTCATGAGGATGGCAACACCACCCCCTCTAGAGCCACGCGACCGACTGATCAATTTGTAACCAAGCTCTTGTACCTCACTCTCAATAGCACTCTCGGTAAGATTAAGCCATGTCTCAGTCAAACATATTGCATCAATATCGTTGTCAATCACACTAAATAACACATCATAAAGCTTGTTACGAATAGAAAAACAGTTAAGGGTGGCCAAGTTAAGCTCTACTGGTTTTTTGACTTCGCAACATCAAATTTAGACTTATAAACTGGACAGTCTTGGCTGCTTGCAGCGTGTGAAACATTTAGATAGCCCTCTGACGAACAGTTAGTACAAGACGGGGTAAAGTTCGTGTTTAATTTGACACTGCAGTCCTTCGTCGCATGGCCT
Source organism: Hormiphora californensis (assembly GCA_020137815.1). Taxonomy (NCBI): domain Eukaryota; kingdom Metazoa; phylum Ctenophora; class Tentaculata; order Cydippida; family Pleurobrachiidae; genus Hormiphora; species Hormiphora californensis. The sequence continues at coordinate 829,401 of CM035353.1, read as the reverse complement.
CCTGCACAATGGGCACATACTGCATCCTTAACACACGTTTCAGAAGTGTGATGGAACCCCTGACAGGTGTAACATCGGATAACGTGGACCCTGTCAACAACCTTGCACGCCGAGTAGTCGACATAGACCACTCGTTGATTGAGCAGTTGACGTTTGATCGGGGTGGGCAGCCTGATGCCTACCGTACATAAATCCGGACTGCTTGCATTGTTTTTGAAATAGACCACGTCAACATCTTCATGATTAAGTTCGTCATTTTTTTGCTGCAGTAATTCGAGTATAGCAGCATTTCTTTGCACCCGGTTTTCAGTTTGCTTGATTTCGTCTGTGATAGGGAAGTTCAGGATAGAGAGTTTACTGGTGGGAGATGCCCTTACTCTAACGGATTTTCCTTGCAGTCCAGTAGTTAGGGCCTCTGCAGCTTTTATCCCCTCACTCTCAGGAACAGTTATTATGACAGAGTTTCTTTTTGTGTCCAGTTTAGAGACCTTTGTCTTTGATAGGGCACTTTCACTTAACCTCTTTATGTCGGCAACGTCATTTTCACAGCAGTCAACTACAATCGTCCTCCGTGTGGGAGAGGTTTTTGTGGTAGAAGCGGGAGCTACAGGTCGATTTGGTACAGTAGGTTGGTTACGGCCAGGAGTCAATGGTGAAGCTTCCTTCGAAGCAAGCTGTGCAGCAAGCTGTGCAAAAGAAGGCTGGGCGTGGTGTTTGAGAATAGATTGTTCGACAGTGTGAAGGATTTCCTTTTGGAATTCTGCCAGCCGTTTATCGAGAGAATCCGGGTTAACGATCCCAACCTCAGTGTCAAGGTGCTCGGGCTGAGAGGTAGCGAGGGCAGTTGATAGTACACATACCGTCTGGTAGGCCTCTTTCAGGAGTGTCCAAAGTATTTGTCGGGTCGGATGTCTACCTTGCGGTACTTCAGATTCTTCAGTTACGTGTACCACCCCTCTTTGCTGCACCTCTTGTTACTGCTCCATCACGTGCTCCGGACATTTCTACAGGGGGATTGAGGGGCACGAGGTACCACCTCAAATTAATTTGTTTAAAGTAGTGTTGAAAAGTTTGTTTATCTGGTAGGGAATGTCAAGGCCTAACCCCAACCCAAACCCCAACCCTAACCCTAACCCTACTTTAGCCCTAACCCTAAAAAACCATTTGTCAGCACTCCCAAAACACCCAGATTTTAACGCTGGCCTGCTACTGCTGGCACTCAAAACACCCAGATTTTGACGTTTTCCGGTCCCCGCTTTTTAAACATTAAAAAACTGAGTTCAAAAAACAGAGCTTGATTTTTTACAGCACTACCGCCGTTGTAACGCGCGAAATGCAGATCATATGACGCCGCGCATCAAGAAAATGTTCGCGAACATTCGAAGTTGCGTTTTTTAACTTCAGAAAAAAGTTGTGAAAGTTGCAATCCGACAATATAGTCTGATTTTAAATAACATTCCCCTGTCCTGTGCCTGTGGAAAGGTCAATACCCTTGAACATTGCTTATCATGCGCTCTTGGCGGGTACGTGTATATGCGCCACAATAACATCAGGGACCTGACTGCTAATATTCTACTCGAGGCTGGGTGTAAGGATGTCGAAGTCGAGCCTCAGCTCCTTCCCATCTCCGGCGAGACGTTCAACTATCGTTCAACAATCACTGAGAACAGTGCCCGACTTGACGTCTCGGCCAGAGGTGTGTGGAGCCCGCTTGACAAGGTTTACACGGATATAAGGGTTTTCAACTCTTTGGCACCCACTAACAACCGCCAGTCCGTGGATGATACTTTTCGGAGACACGAACAGGAGAAGATCCGGAACTATAACGACCGTGTAATACAGGTAGAAAAGGCGACTTTCATGCCGCTTGTGTTCTCTACTACAGGCCTGATGGGTCCTAAGGCGGAAGTTTTTTACAAACGGGCTGCCACCCTTCTATCCAACAAAACAGGCCACACCTACAGCGACTCCATCCGCTATATCCGGCTCCGCCTTTCATTTTGTCTGCTGAAGACTATACTGATATCAATAAGGGGGTACAGAGGAAACTGTTTTACCCGATTTAATTCTTATGACAATGATTTTAACCTTATAATCTAACTTATTACTTTTATAGTCCTAATGACCAACTTAATGTGTATATAGTGATTGTGTAACCTGATTTATTTCGTATATAAAGTTGAACCGGTCAACCCGGCTTTCCAAAAAAGATTTTAAATAACTGTCGTTTTTACCGCACTCGATTTTGCTCTATTATTACAATAACTCCGGTTCCTGATGAGATAAAGACTTAAAACTTGGGGGTTGCGAAGAACATGCTAAGTTCTTCCTAACCTCCAAATTTCAAGTCTCTATCTTATCAGAAACTGGAGATATTGTCATAATAGAGCAAAATCGAGTGCGGTAAAAACGACAGTTATTTAAAATCAGACTTTAAAGTCCATTTTTATTTTGGCATGCGCTGCAGACCCCAAGTGCGCGCGTTTTCCACGGCTTGTAGCATCCCACCCAAAAACTGAAATTTATTAACAAGAATTATTTGCATTATGTATACCACAGCTAGCCTATAGTGCATACACCATCGGGATCTCGAAAAGGTGGAGCTACCTCATGAGAACAACTCCAGGAATATCCCAACAACTTGGAGTCATCGAGAAAACCATCCACCAAAAACTTCTCCCTGTACTAACTGGCCAACATGTTATCAGCGACACCTTGAGATCAGTTGCCTCCCTCCCTGTTAGATTTGGAGGATTGGGAATTGATAACCCAGAACTATCAGCGGATTCGGAGTACAGCTTTTCTAAGTTCATCACAGAAGACTTGTCTGCAGCGGTTCTTGGCCAACACGAAACTTTTCAGGTTGACAAAAACCAACAAACTGAGAAATCATCAATTATTCGCCGTACCAAAAATGACATTCATTATCAGAAAATTGAGGAGATTCGAAGCAAAATGACTAGCGCCGAAAGCAGGAACCTTGATCTCCTGTCTGAGAAAGGTGCATCTTCTTGGCTTACTTGTCTTCCCCTCCAAGCATTAAACTTTACCCTGAACAGACAAGAGTGGCATGATGCTCTGTCTGCACGATACAACCTGCCGCTGACAGGAGAAGCACTGCCTACCAACTGCGTGTGTGGAGAGGAAAATAGTATCGATCACTCAATCTCATGTAAGATCGGCGGTTTTGTATGCTTTCGCCACAACAACGTGAGAGACTTTATTGCAACTGAGTTCAGTAATGTGTGTCATGACACGAAAGTTGAACCCCATCTGCTAAATGTACGAGGAATGAGTCTCCCAGAGGGAACTATTACGGCGGATGGAGCTCGCCTAGATATCAGTACACGTGATTTCTGGTCTAGCATGGATAACACCTATTTTGATGTGAGGGTATTTAATCCTAGGGTGACATCCAACTCTAACCAGGCAATCTCTAAAGTGTATGAAAAACATGAGAGGGAGAAAAAGACTGGCTACCTTCATCGGGTCATTGAAGTGGAAAAATCTTCATTTACACCTCTGGTAATGTCCACGACGGGGGGTCTCGGTCGGGAATTCAAAAAGACACTGAAACAGCTAGCCGATAAGAAAGCTAAAAAAACGGGATACACCTACGACCAATGCATCCGTTATCTTCGACTCAGACTATCTTTCGCCATGGTGCGATCAATAACTGTTTCCATCAGGGGGCATCGGGGTAGATTGAGGGGCGAGGGCAGCAGGGACGAGCAGCTATATCAAGTGGGGCAATAGACTCATTTTATATTTAATTTATTACAGTTTTTATCATTGTTAAGTGTCTACACGTATTTATATTCAGGCCGATGTTGGCCGCCACCCCCCCTTATGTATACCCATAATGCTGTATTTCCCTGCCCAACTTCAAGGATATAAACTTTGAGTCAAAGTTTGACAGCCGGCATGAGATCTGGATTGTGCCACGCCTGCTTCTAAGTGGATGCTGATATGTGAGCCGGTAAAGCTGATGGGTTGACTAATTAGACTCCAGTTTCAAGGTTATGTGATATCATGTAGTATTCAAGTCGCAGTTCATGCCATTGCCACAACTCAAAAGTGAACACTGTACAGTACAATGACGTAGGGCGCGGCGCCAAAGTTATAGACTTTCTTTGAAGTGAAACATAAACGTCCTGTGCGCGCGCGAGTTTCCTGCAGGAGAAGCGCCTCGTGACATCATATTTCATCAAAACAATTAATTGATTTGATGAAGGAGCGTTGTCAAGCGTTGTCCGTGACGGACGGACACTTTTAGTTAACTACACAATCTGCTGATTTCTAAACCCTTTATGATCTTTTTAGCACGTGCGTGCTAAAAACATCATCCCGGGTAAATGCCCTTCGGGCATTCACCCGGGCAGGGAAAAAATTAGAATTTGGGTGACGCGCGCTATACGTTAACATGTGATAAACGCGCAAAACAATTCCGCGCACGACTTTGGGGGGTGAACAGTTGAAAAAAAATGGAGTATACCGGGTTCCATGATGGATACGAGGGTACTCTCGACACTTCGGTGTTGTACCACTTTGCAGGTTCACTCTGTGACCGATCGTGGTGTGCGTTTATTATCTGAGACCCCGGTGTCGGATTGCTGTTTCCCTGAAAGTTGAAAGGGAAAAGTTCAAATTTTGGCCGGAACTTGAACGTCTGGCCTACGATGAACGATCCAGTCCTCCTAGTGTCTTTAAAGACACAAAGTATGGGGTTAATATTTTATAATTTTTGAATTATGAAAGGGAAAAGTTCAAATGCAGGCCTACGCTGCTAGTGGCCTGTAGCCGTCGTACGAAAATGGAAAATGGTGTTAGATTTCGAGAATTTTAGCTTAAAATGCTCATAAAGAACGCACTCAACCGTTAACTAACATGCTAGCATCGTTAGCAACATGAGACGTGTGATAAAGTCTAATGGGGTAATTTGCCGCAGCCTGTCAACCCAAAACGCAGTAAGTTCAATTGAAAATCAACTTATTATTATAAAGCTATTAATTTAATGGTTTGTATAGAATTCATGAAAATACAAAATTAAATAGAATTGTTTATTAAATTTGCAGGATCCAGTTAAAATTGAGAGACGGCATACCACCGAAATCTCATTCGCTAAACTAAACAAGGCCTTTCTGGACCATCCGACATCAATAGAGAATCCCTCCAAGCCGATAACACCACCCCCTGCTGTGTTAGCTTCACTTAACAAACAACTTCGTCATACAATTCTCCGGGAGATTGCAGAGGGAAACTTTACCCTAACCCGATCCCACCCAACTGAGGAAAGAGGAAATGATATGTTTCTTAGTGGTGAGGAACTGACAAGGTCAAGAGAGGCGTACGCAGAACGAATTGAGGAGCTGTGTAGTGAAGAAAAGGCACTGTTAGGTACATTTTGCTTCCTAACATGTTACTAAATAATTTAGATTATCTTAGATAAGTGGAAATGATTTATTTTTTATCAATTTTCAATTGTTCGTCAGGTGGCCGGGCGGATGTTGACACAAGGAGGTGTCAGGATCCAGGTCTGCAGTGGTTGTATGAGTCTGATGTTACCTTTGTTGATTCTAGCTCGAGTGCTGTAAATGAGGTCAGGAGATCTGTCAAAATTAATACCCAACTAAATTTATTTTATGAATGTTTATTAATGGAATTATTACGTTTAGAGGCTGTTATTTGAGTTTGTGGTGATTATTAAGGTGGACCCACTTGCACTTAGACCTGCGGTGTAAACTTGTTACCACGACTTAATTTCAGGAACGATATATAGCAACGCGAAGTGTGGATGGTACATTATATCACAACCCTCACACGGACAGAGATGCCATCAACAGATCATTCTTCCCTCTTCCCGATCAAATCTACCCACCCCTCGATATCTTCGAATCAGACAGGTGACCATACTACCTTCCCAATAAAGTTGAAAAATACAAATAATGTGTTTGTCCAACAGTATACGCTAAACAATGAACAAAGAAAATAAGCACAATCAAGGTGTGTCTAATAAGCAAAAGAGAGGTATGAATATAATTTTTTTGTACCTGACCCTGACCCCTCCCCCAGTTCATTCCATAAACACATAGCGGCAGAAGATTTTGACCTTTCTCGGTCACTTGACAATCTTCATAGATGTTACTCCACCGACCATCCACAGTTTCAAAAAAGGTAAGTGTATCCTCTCTCTCTCTGTCGGCATCTCTTTCTCTATCTTTCTTTGAATCATTAATATATTCTGGTTGACATCAATTCCCAGATTCAAAGAGCTGGCGATGATGATTAAGGAGTCACCCAAGATGGTGGAGCAGCTATTCCACTCTCGATACTTTGTTACTGTTGTGCTATATTTCGACGCACATGACGAAGAAGCTATCCCAATACTTCAGGCGTTCCTCGTTGATGGTGGAAGGTTTGTCAAGTGTTTTGGTACTACCGGGGTTCTTCTTGAAACTTGATTTGATAATCAATAGCCGGCCTTTCTAGAAAATAACTTCCTGCTGTTAATTTGTGTTATGATTTCCATTATTATGTTTGCAAAAACCCCGGTAGTACCGGACAATGTCCCCATTTGTTGAAACTATGTCATACTGACACGTAACACAGGGGTAAATTCCCCCACAGGGACGCCCTGGCTGATGAGATAGGTTCAATAATGCTAAGAGTACATCCAGCCTTTGTGGAATACTCCCACCTCCCGATAGCGGAGAATATGTGCTTTATAGAGAGAGCACGTGATATGCCAGTTGCTAAGACTCTGCAGCTCTCTGGGAAGGCACGTGATCTCTACTGTGTAAGTACTGATATATTTCCACCCCCCCCTGGCCCTTCCAAAATGTGTAGGGTGAGCCGGGCCCCGTCAACCCTGACTGTCAAAGCCCAACTAACTCACTCTCAGTCACTCTGAGAGAGAGAAACAATGTAGGAACACGAGTAACCCTAACCCTAACCCTAACCCTAACCTAACTCTTGTAACATACAAATGATACAACTTCCCAGGTGTGTGAGATATGTAGCATAAAGGACCGGGATGTTTACACGTGTAAACCCACCTACATGTACGGTAAACCTGGGTTACTGGTAACTACTAACCGGAGTAATGAACTTCATAACGATGGCAAGGGCAGGGTGGAAAATATCAGGGGCAAGCAGTTCAAAATACTGCCAGTCTTTCAAGCAAAGGAAGAGGCAAAGAAGGGAGGGGAAAAGAAGAGAAATAAATGAAGTGAGAGAAACATTTGATGAGCTGATGTTGTTGAAATTAAGATGGTAATTTGTCACGGGTAGAATGATAGGAATTTCAGTATTCGCGGAACCACGTGACCACCACGTGTGAAGGCGAAATGAGAGGGACCGTGAAAATGTATATCGTGACCCGTTTACTCCTGAAACCTATTACAGCTTTATTGTTTCCATTTCCCGACAGTAACTAAACACCCTAGCAGCTAGCTTACCAATACACCACCCTAACCACTCTCAATACACACATAGTATGGCGGCTAGTGTGGTAAATGTAACACGGCATTCTACAAAATGTGGGAAAATGATTTTCTGCTCACGCTCCATGAATACGAAGGTATGAAGTAGGAGTGACAAAATATATAAGAACAAGTAGTATGAAGTATGAAGAAGGTATAAAGTAGGAACTATCTGGGGGTGCAGTAACAAGTTTAGTATAAAAAGTAGGAACAAACCAGGTTCCCCCTAGAACGAGAAACATTAACAAATAAAACTTTTTCAGGTTTCTGCTGCTGCGACGATAGAACGAAAGCACACAACAGAGGGGTCCTTTTCACGTCTCACCCAGCCCTACCTGGTACATCCTACCTCCACTAAACAAGTTGATTTACCCCCGCCGCCACCGTCCTCCCTAACAAGTGGTCTAGTGGCTACACTCCGTGAGAGTGATTCTCCCTACATCCCATCACCTCGTCCCGTCGACCCTGACTCAAGGGCTGAGGTGTTGTTCCTCACAAAGGACGAGCTGGATACGGCAGAGCAGTGTGCGAGTGAGAGGATGGGGGAAAGATGGAGGTGCGGGGATGGTGATTTGGGGAGGAGAGTGACGGAAGTAAAGGAAGAATTGATACGTGACCCGGGTCTGTGCTGGCTGTACGAGGGAGATGTGACGTTCGTGGATTGTAGCAGTAGCACATCAAACAAGGTTCTACTCACACAAAGTTATTTTCAATCACAGTACAACTGGATAGTTTTTCTTACTACATTTTTGAAAAAATCAGAGCCAAAGTTGTTCGTCAACAGTTGACGATACTCGCGTAAACAGTATCTTTTGCTTCTTCCGTTGTAAACTCAGCATGAAGTCGACCGCTATCCCCATGGAATTCGACTTGAGCGTAGGTTTCGCCAGTATCCCCCAAAATCTCGTTATCCGCATAGAGTGGTTCCGGGTCTTTGATGAGGTCTGGCTCTGCGTAGAGGGGTTCCGGGTCTTTGATGAGGTCTGGCTCAGAGTAGAGTGGCTCTAAACCTTTAGCAGGAGTTGCTCTATCTACTGAATCTGTGTAGATTGGCTCTATAACCACATCTCTCCCAGGTCCGCCCTTGTTTTGTGCACTGTGCAAAGTACTGTAGGATACATCATTAACCCTTTGTGATACACTGATCGGTCCATTGAGCATCACTTCAGTACTGTATCCTGTATTTTGTTTCCTATTGGAAGGGCCTCCCGCTGTAATCGTGGGGTTGTAGAAAGTCACCACTCCGTCATCATCTTTCTCCTGCCCCCTTGTTTTCAGTTTCTTCAGCACAAAAAACATGCCAACTCCAAGGGTTAGCACCAAGATAGTAACTCCTCCGATGCTTCCCCCAATAACTGCAGCTTGTTTTACTTTCCTCTGACTTCTGTACGCAATCCAGGTCTTTGCTACCCTTTGCACAGGTCATCTCGCCGTGTTTGTTACAGGTGAAGTTCTCGTTGGAGATGCAAAACTTGTTACAGTCGGGACCGTACCAATTGTCATGGCAGATGATTTCTCCACTTTCCGAACAGTCTGAAGTGTTGGTAGGGGCACAGAAGGTGTCACACTCGCTACCAAAGTAGTTGTCAGTGCAAATATTACATGCCTCACCTGCCCAGTTCTTCTCGCAATCTTGACATTTAGGCCCTGTGAAGTGAGAATCAGAATCACAATTCAAAGTACCACTTTCATCGCAGGATGAACGACCAACTTCTCCGATGCATTCTACTGAACAGTTTCCCATTGGGTAGAAGTTTGGAGCACAGGTGTCACAGTTCTCTCCATCCCAGCCTTTGACGCATGACTCACAGTTTGGCTCTTGTCGATTCGTGATTTTACATTCTTCACAGTTGGTGCCAGTCCAAAGATCTCCGCAGTCTGCACACCCATCTCCCGTCCAGCCAAGAGCACAGGAGTCACAGCTGCCTCCCGCCCAGCCAAGAGCACAGGAGTCACAGCTGCCTCCCGCCCAGCCAAGAGCACAGGTGTCGCAGTTGCCTCCCGCCCAGCCAAGAGCACAGGAGTCACAGTTGGTTCCCGTCCAGCCAAGAGCACAGGTGTCGCAGTTGTTTCCCGTCCACCTTTGAATGCACGAATCACAGTTGGTTCCAGTCCAATGGTCACCACAATCCGCACAACCGTTCCCAGTAAAATGCGAATCACAGCTACTGATACGGAATTTAAAGTAAAGTGTCCATGATTCAGAATTTGATTTCTCTCTAGTTTCTCTATTGTACCATCCGCCGCTGTTTTTGCTGTGAAGATGCCCGTTGAACAAAATTGATCCGTAAGAGTCATCAGGATCAAGAATACCTGTATCACGTTCTATAATGTCAGCAGATATAATAAAGTCGGCATCTGCTTCAAAATGAAAGCTCAGCGTGCTTTCAAAATACCCGACGTTGGTTAAATCAATGTCGTTTGTGTTACTGGGTAGTTCAATCCAGCTGTTTGTTGCTACCGCCTCACCGTCAATCGTTATTTTGAAGTCTTTAAAAGTCAAATCACAACCGCTAGTATCGCTGCAGTCGGTAAACTCAAATCGTGTAAATTCAAACTCAAGAGTTCCTCCTCCACAGTAAAACTGCTGAAATAAAATAAATTATTTGATCCAAAATAAATTATTTGATCCATAAATTTTGCAGCCTAGCGAATCGTATCTTGCAGCCTAGAGCAAGGCAGAGGAAAATATTTTTTTAGATTTCTAAAATTCGGGGCACTGGGCAAATAATATAGAGTTCTAAAATTCACTAGTTGGGTGTAGGGAAGTCGTTACCCGGGAAGCACTCTACGAACAACAATTTTTGTAGTTTAAACTTCCTTTAATTCAAATTTCGACTTACTGGTGGTAATAGCGTAAGAAATAAAAACAAAGAAATATTCATCACGAACATACTGCCGATATTTTAAATCCTCATCGTGGATAACTTTTTACTGAGTAGTCCTTACTCAACAACAATATATACCCGCCTTTCAGGAACGATATATAGCAACGCGAGGTGTGGATGGTACATTATATCACAACCCTCACACGGACAGAGATGCCATTAACAGATCATTCTTCCCTCTTCCCGATCAAATCTACCCACCCCTCGATATATTCGAATCAAAAACAGACTTTGAGCGAGCAGTTCAGAATTCCGATATTGATTTGTTATCACTGTTTGAGGGCTTGACACGATGCTACGAACCAGATCACCCGACATTCCAGCAACGGTTTGAGGTGTTAGCAACTCTGATAGACAAATCAAACGTGGATGATGTGATTGTCTCGCCCATTCTGCCTCATCTTGTAGCTGGGGGTCGGGTACTTTTGGAGAAACTTTTCATGGCTCTTGTAACGTCCGGCAGGTAAAGCAACATACTATACTAACCACAATCCAGTTCCTGTTCATAGATGTCTGATTATTGCAACTCACTATTATATTGTACCAGTTAGGGGCCAGTTATAGAATAGGCCCTAAATCGTTTGTGTTTTTATTTTCAGAACAGAGCAGGCAAATGCAGTGTCACGATTTCTTCTACAAGAGATCAAAATTGAGCCAAGAAAAACATCCAATCAGTTATTCATCGTAGACGGGAATAGACTGAACTTCAGCTATACCGAATTGAACCAGATCAAGCCTAAACGTCTCAACTATCGCCAGGTAGTCGTCTCGTAACCCGAGACAATTAAAATATACTAAGCCCTGAGAAATCTTCTCTTACTATACATTACCCTACCTTTTTGTCCCCCGTCCGTAGGAACAACTAGTTACACTATACTAAGCCCTGAGAAATCTTCTCTTACTATACATTACCCTACCTTTTATCCTCCATCCGGAACAACTAGTCCCCCGGTTATAGTATAACCGTTATACTTACACTTTCCGTTGCAGGCTGCGTTGATTTGTAGAATCTCGGAAAAGTACATAAAGAGCTCAACAGTAGTGTGGAAGCACGAGAAACAGGGTCTGTTGGTGCGACTGCAGGGTGTGCCAGCGGACTACTTTCTCGACAATGGGAGTGGCAGATTACATCACTATAAAGGGGCTACCTACACTGTCCTTCCCGTGTGAATATATGTCACATCTATTATACCCTTACTGGAGACTTAAATGGATGGTTGATATAGGACACGTGAGAGAGAAGTGTTTTGATGAGATATAGTTTGACGTGAAGGTGGTTGTTTGTTATTAATAACCGTCGAGAATTTGTTATCAGCTTGAATCATTCTTGTGTTCTTGACCCAACTCCTCCCCCCCCCCCCCTCCTCCAACTCTAATAACCCTGCCTTAACAACTTAGCAATGTACCAATGTTAGCTGCCCATTGTTGAAGGCATGATGAGGATCTAATTTAATGGTCAACTGCGATCATGTCTAATTGCATTACGAGGTAACCGGATGAAAATTGCAATCACTAATTTGGTACACACCGAACTGGTGACCTGAGGATCTAAGAGGAGCTTAGCATGAGAAGAACCGAGGAAGGAGGCACTGAAAATTAATTTATTCATTGTGTTATTGTGATGGGCAGCTGTTACACTGTTCACTGGAACAAGATGACACAGATGAAAGAGCCTTGATGTTAAGGTTATCACTACGTAGTCTACTGTACATTGAAACTGGTAGCTTATTTTAGGTTCTTAATATTTATTCCCGTAGTTTATCCACATAGTATGTTACCTACAGTCGGACCAGATTTACCGGAACCCCGATTTACCAGAACCCCGATATACCGGGCTTTCACTTTTCCCCGACATACAGTATGAGGTGTCCGAAAGCAGAAGCCAAATTATTGAATGACTGCACTGACCAGCCATCATGCAACCTCAGTTAGATGGAATCCTCGGATAAAAACAAAATAAAAGCAGTTAATATTTATTGGTTTGAAGAAAAAAAACACTTATTAGTACTACATACATCTAAATACACATATTAATTAAAGAATAATTTTCATCATTAATGAAGTTGTAGAACTTGAGAAAAACAGTGGAAAGTTTTTTAATCAAAATCTACTAATACAGCTACTAACTCAATGCTATTATATTGGACTGTTTTCTCCCTATCACTGTTTCTCTGCATCTCTTTCTCTCTCAATCGGCCTTCACAATTGTCCATCTCCCTTAGCCTGATCAGCAGGAACCGACCGGGTCGACAACCAATCAGAGCTCGTTATTTAGGTCACGTGACTGGTTATCAGGGACCAGTATTTCCTGCTGTTCAGAAGTCTGCATATAGAGGTTCTGGTATCTCAGAGGGATCCACGTATTCAACTGTTTCATCACATCTTGGTGACATCTGAAACTCCCCCCGCTCCTGGATTTGGGCCTTCAGTAAAGTGATCTTCTTCTGCATCACTATCCCCAGTAGTACCAAAGCAATACCAAACACAACTGCCAATACCCATCCAACAACCAAACCATACAAATAACCGTGACGTTCGAGGGTCTTGCAATATTTGCTACCCTTTGCACATGTCATATCGCCGTGTTTGTTACAGGTGAAGTTCTCGTTAGAGACACAAAACTTGTTACAGTCAGGACCGTACCAATTGTCATGGCAGATGAGTTCTCCAGTTTCCGAACAGTTGGAAGTGTTAGTAGGGGCACAGAAGGTGCCACAATCTCCTCCCGTCCATCCAAGGGCACACGTATTGCAGTATTCTCCCGTCCAGCCAATAGCACAGGAGTCACAGTTGTCTCCCGTCCAGCCAATAGCACAGGAGTCACAGTTGTCTCCCGCCCAGCCAAGGGCACAGGAGTCACAGTTGTCTCCCGCCCAGCCAAGAGCACAGGTGTCGCAGTTGTCTCCCGCCCAGCCTTGTTCACAGGAGTCACAGTTGTCTCCTGCCCAGCCAAGAGCACAGGAGTCACAGTTGTCTCCCGTCCATCCAAGAGCACAGGTGTCACAGCTGTTTCCCTCCCAGCCAAGAGCACAGGTGTCACAGTTGTTTCCCGTCCAACCAAGAGCACAGGTGTCACAGTTGTCTCCTGCCCAGCCAAGAGCACAGGTGTCACAGTTGTCTCCTGCCCAGCCAAGAGCACAGGTGTCACAGTCGTTTCCCGCCCAGCCAAGAGCACAGGTGTCACAGTCGTTTCCCGCCCAGCCAAGAGCACAGGTGTCACAGCTGTTTCCGTCCCAGCCAAGAGCACAGGTGTCACAGCTGTTTCCCTCCCAGCCAAGAGCACAGGTGTCACAGTTGTTTCCCGTCCAACCAAGAGCACAGGAGTCACAAGCAGCTCCCGCCCAGCCTTGTGCACAGGAGTCACAGTTGTCTCCCGCCCAGCCAAGAGCGCAGGAGTCACAGTTGTCTCCTGTCCAGCCAAGAGCACAGGTGTCACAGTTGTTTCCCGTCCAACCAAGAGCACAGGTGTCACAGTTGTCTCCTGCCCAGCCAAGAGCACAGGTGTCACAGTTGTCTCCTGCCCAGCCAAGAGCACAGGTGTCACAGTCGTTTCCCGCCCAGCCAAGAGCACAGGTGTCACAGCTGTTTCCCTCCCAGCCAAGAGCACAGGTGTCACAGCTGTTTCCCTCCCAGCCAAGAGCACAGGTGTCAAAGTTGTTTCCCGTCCAACCAAGAGCACAGGAGTCACAAGCAGCTCCCGCCCAGCCTTGTGCACAGGAGTCACAGTTGGTTCCCGTCCAGCCAAGAGCACAGGTGTTGCAGTTTTCTCCTGTCCAACCTTGGATACATGAATCGCAGTTTGGTGCTTCTCGATTCGTATTTTCGCATTCTTCACAGTTGGTGCCAGTCCAAAGATCTCCGCAGTCTGCACAGCCGTCTCCTGTGAATTGTATATCACAGGCACTGATCCGGAAATCAAAGTAAATTTTCCAATCATTACCATTACTATGGCTTCTAATAAACCAACCATCGTTGACTTCTTTGCTATGAAAATGCCCACCGTAGGCTATTGATCCATAGGAAGTGTCAGAGCCCCCTTCATTTCTCTCAGTAATATCTGCAGAAATGAAAAACCCTCCATCCGATTTAAAATGGTAACTTAATGTTTCATTAAAGAAGCTCACACTAGTTAGATCTACATTATTATCATTATCAGGGAGCAACACCCTCGCCTCTTCCGTTTCCACTACGTCATCCACAGTCATTCTGAAGTTATCGAACGCCAAATCACATTCACCATCAGATTCATCGTTGCAGTTGGTGAACTCAAACCGATTATACCGGATTTGAAATGTTCCTCCACAGTAAACAGCCTGAGAGGCGGTACGTTATAAATCGGAAGGATTAGGGTTAATTTTTCAAATAACTTTCTATCAAGAATTATCAAATTTGACTCACCGGGATCAGAAGAAGGATGATTAGTGTATTGGAACTCATGATCACCCAGACAATGAAATTAATCAGGCTCCAAGGTTAGAGTATAGGGTGTTGAATAACAAACTGGAACACAAGTTATCAAAACATTCTGAACCGCTAGTAGAGGTAGATATGTTAGTTGTAGTATCGATTGGCCGGCCGAACCAAAAGTTTTATCATAATCTCTCAGTAAAAACTATGGGTATACAAAACTTTGACCAAAATGTAATAGCATATAATTTTACAGCAGGTTTATATCCTTAAAAATACTCTATCATAATACACACGTTAATCAATATCAGAGAAGAAACCTTCTTGTCGTTTCAGTTCAGTATTTTCGCATAGATTGTATCTCTTCTTTCAAGTGAATGATTTCCACTTTTTCGAATTTTCTCTCTATCTCCATGGAACTGGACTTTAGCGTAAATATCAGCAGCATCCCCCATAATCTCGTTATCAGCGTATATGGGTTCCGGGTCTTTGATGAGGTCTGGCTCTGCGTAGAGTGGTTCCGGGTCTTTGATGAGGTCTGGCTCAGAGTAGAGTGGCTCTAAACCTTTCGCAGGATCTGCTCTATCTACTGAATCCGTGTATATTGGCTCTATAACCACATCTTTCCCAGGTCCGCCCTTGTTTTGTGCATTCGGTAAAGTACTGTAGGATACATCATGAACCTCTTTGATGGGATCTGGCTCAGTGTAGAGGGGTTCCGGGTCTCTGATGAGATCTGGCTCAGCGTAGAGTGGTTCCGGGTCTCTGATAAGGTCTGGCTCTGCGTATTCAGGCTCTATATTTTCTTTAGCAAAATCACCATGTATCATGTCGGGGTAAGGATTCTCACTCCGTTTGGCTTTTTCCTTAGTCTGGGTAGATCCAAAGACGCCGAGTGCTTGCTCCAGGGTAGACCCAGACAGACCCCGATTCTCCATGACCATATATGGGTCTTCCGGGTCTGTTAAACCAATATCATCACTCTGGCCGATGAACACGGGAGATTCTATCGTGAAATTATCCACCTGTTCACCTTCTTCTTCTACCACCACCTTGAAGAATGGTGAAGTCTTCCTGATAAGCACCGCGACCCCAAGAATCACTAAAATGATGGTTGTCGTGACAACGGAGGAAGTAACTATTGTGATGACGGTTTTCTGATTCTCCTTGTTTGTTACTGTCTCCTGTTGTTGGAGAATACACGTGCAGCCATAGTACTTGCTCTCGTATGCACAGGTCATCTCACCGTGTTCGTCACAGGTGAAGTTCTCGTTAGAGATACAAAACTTGTTACAGTCTGGACCGTACCAATTGTCATGGCAGATGAGTTCTCCACTTTCCGAACAGTTGGAAGTGTTAGTAGGGGCACAGAAGGTGTCACACTCGCTACCAAAGTAGTTATCCCTGCAAGAACTACAGTTGACGCCTGTGAATTGAGGTTCGCAATTCAGAGTACCACTTTGATCACAGGAAGAACGACCAACTTCTTCGATGCATTCTACTGAACAGTGCCCCATTGGGAAGAAGTTTGAGGCACAGGTGTCACAGTTGTTTCCTGTCCAACCTTGTGCACAGGAGCTGCAGTTGTTTCCTGCCCAGCCAAGAGCACAGGAGTCACAGTTGTCTCCCGCCCAGCCAAGAGCACAGGTGTCACAGTTGGTTCCAGTCCAGCTAAGAGCACAGGTGTTGCAGTTGGTTCCCGTCCAGCCTTGTGCACAGGAGTCACAGTTGGTTCCCGTCCAGCCAAGAGCACAGGTGTCACAGTTGTCTCCCACCCAGCCAAGAGCACAGGAGTTACAGTTGTCTCCCTCCCAGCCTTGTGCACAGGTGTCACAGTTGCCTCCCGCCCAGCCAAGAGCACAGGAGTCACAGTTGTCTCCCGCCCAGCCAAGAGCACAGGTGTTGCAGTTGTCTCCTGTCCAGCCAAGAGCACAGGAGTCGCAGTTGTCTCCCGTCCAACCAAGAGCACAGGTGTTGCAGTTGTCTCCCACCCAGCCAAGAGCACAGGAGTCACAGTTGTCTCCCTCCCAGCCAAGAGCACAGGTGTTGCAGTTGTTTCCCGTCCAACCAAGAGCACAGGAGTCACAAGCAGCTCCCTCCCAGCCAAGAGCACAGGAGTCACAGTTGTCTCCTGTCCAACCTTGGATACATGAATCACAGTTTGGTGTTTCTCGATTTGCATTTTTACATTCTTCACAGTTGGTACCAGTCCAAAGATCTCCGCAGTCTGCACAGCCGTCTCCTGTGAATTGGATATCACAGGCACTGATCCGGAAATCAAAGTAAATCTTCCAATCATTATCATTATTGTGGCTTCTAATATACCAACCATCGTTGACATTCTTTGGTATGAAAATGCCCGCCGAATGCTATTGATCCATAGGAAGTGTCAGTGCCCCCTTCATTTCGCTCAGTAATATCTGCAGAAATGAAAAACACTCCATCCGATTTAAAATGGTAACTAGATGTTTCACTAAAGAAGCTCACACTAGTTAGATCTACATTATTATCATTATCAGGGAGCAACACCCTTGCCTCATCCGTTACCACTACTTCATCCACCGTCATTTTGAAGTTATCGAACGCCAAATCACATTCACCATCAGATCCATCGTTGCAGCTGTTGAACTCAAACCGGTTATATCGGATTTTAAATGTTCCTCCACAGTGAACACCCTGAAAGAAGTTACGGGTAAAAAAGATAAACAACGATTATCAAATGGTAATAAATCAATTAAAATTGACAGAAGCTTTCGAGAACACTATGTTTCACGTCTTCAGCTACGTACATTTTAACAAGGAAATCTTATTGGTTCTTTTACAGTGTGATAATACCCATTTGGGTTCCCATCACTCATGTCAACTTACCTCTAAGCAGAGAATAAAGAGAACATATCGAAGCATATTGTGGATATATTCAGATCTACAAAATATATTAGTTCAGTTTTATCTTTGCTTGTAAAGGGATTTCTGGTAAAGCGCCCGACAGGATCAAGATTCTGGAGCTGATTACAAAGTAATAATACAAGATTTAATAATCGTTTATTAAATCTTGTATTACTTTGTTAGTTCAGTTTTAGATTGTTGGCCTTCTGTGAGAGTTCCGTCTCAATAGTACTACGAGTATAATATGTTATTCACAACGTAACCATCATAACAATAAAAGGAAATGCAAGGAAAACAAGCCATCTTGCTTTTTACCCAAACAATGTGTTGAGTAAGTGTCGTGTGTTCAATGCTCGGGTTTTCTCACTATACTCCTCCAGGTTCTCGTTGACCAGATCATAGTTCTGGGGAACAATATGAAAAGTGAAGTTGCCTGGTGCTGGCAGATCTGACCAGTCTGAGGAACAATATGAAAAGTGAAGTTGCCTGGTGCTGGCAAATAGGTCTGAGGAACAATATGAAAAGTGAAATTGTCTGGTGCTGGCAGATAGGTCTGAGGAACAATATGAAAAGTGAAGTTGTCTGGTGCTGACAGATAGGTCTGAGGAACAATATGAAAAGTGAAATTGTCTGGTTCTGGCAGATAGGTCTGAGGAACAATATGAAAAGTGAAATTGTCTGGTTCTGGCAGATAGGTCTGAGGAACAATATGAAAAGTGAAATTGCCTGGTGCTGGCAGATAGGTCTGAGGAACAATATGAAAAGTGAAGTTGTCTGGTTCTGGCAGATATGTTGAGGAACAATATGAAAAGTGAAATTGTCTGGTGCTGGCAGATAGGTCTGAGGAACAATATGAAAAGTGAAGTTGTCTGGTGCTGGCAGATAGGTCTGAGGAACAATATGAAAAGTGAAATTGTCTGGTGCTCGCAGATAGGTCTGAGGAACAATATGAAAAGTGAAGTTGTCTGGTTCTGGCAGATAGGTCTGAGGAACAATATGAAAAGTGAAATTGTCTGGTGCTGGTGCCCCTGGTGACACACACCCCCCTGTTATTTAGGTGCCGGCAGGCACCTCCGACCCGAAGAAAACAGAAAAAACGAAGAAAAAAAGAATTTTGCCCCTGCACCAAATCCAAAAAGCCGGCCCTATATATACAAACGTAGGTCTTTTTTTCGGGGGGGGGGGGGGGGGGGGGGGGGCAAATTTCAGGCAGCGATTGTGGCCACATTTTTTGAGATATCGACCTGAAATTTTGTAGGCGTGTTCTAGTAGTATAACTACGTGTCATAACGTGGCCGGATTTTTGATTTTTTGCCTAATTAATTAATTATAGGTAATTAAAAAGTAGCCCCTGCACCGTGCCCCTGAGCATGGGGTGTTCTGTCCCCTGGGCATTGCCCCTGAGCCGAAATTATCTCCCGATCTGCTTGAAATATCGACTTGAAACTTTGTAGGAATGCTCTTCAAGCATAAAAAATGATCTACAAAAAGTTAGAATAGTCAAAATTAAGTAATCAATGAGTTATAGGCATGCAAAAATGGACATTTCTGGTGCCCCTGAATTTTGCCCCCGAGCATTTGAAAAAACTGCCCCTGGGCAATTTTAAAATTCAAATTGTGGCCACACTGTTTGACATATCGATCTAAAACTTTGTAGGCATGTTCTAGTGGTATAACTAAGAGTCACCACGGAGTCTGATTTTTGATTTTTTACTTAATTAATTAATTATAATCAATTAAAATTTTAAAATTGCCCCCGCACTAACAAAAGTGGCCCAGGGGCACCTGAGTCGCAATTATCTCCCGATCTGCTTGAAATATCGACTTGAAACTTTGTAGGAATGCTCTTCAAGCATATAGAAAGGTCTACAAAAGGTGGGAATATTCAAAATTAAGTAATCAATGAGTTATAAGCAATTAAAAAATGGACATTTTTATGGTGCCCCTGAGCATTGCCCCTGAGCATTTGAAAATATTTTCCGTTCTGCTATAAATATCGACTTGAAACTTTGTAGGAATGCTCTTCAAGCATATAGAAAGGTCTACAAAAAGTGGGAATATTCAAAATTAACTATCCAATTAATTATAAGCAATTAAAAAAATGTGCAGTGGCAGTGCAGGGGCAAAAAAATAAAGCATATATATGGCGGGAAAATATTTTGGCGGGAAACCGAAAAAGCCCAATAAGCCAAGAACGGGGTGGGGCCAAGGTCTGGCCCACTAGCTTTTGATCACCTCATCGAGCCCGATCGAACGCGACCAATGTCGACCTCCCACGACGACCTAAACCCCTAATCCCACGTGGTGCTAGCCAACCGCCAGCCAAACGGAAAAATCTAGTGATCCTCTATCAGCTGGTATCAAAATCTAAGCTCTAAGTGACCAGGAACTGGCATTATTAGTGCTAATTGGCGATAACGTCATAAATCACATAATTACGACTAATTAGTGAACCGGGGGTGGTAGAGACCTGTGGGATGGTACTTTGGACTTTTTATAGAGTCCCTAATCATATGATATGATTAGGGACTCTATATGATTCATATCAGAAAGTCAAATTTAAAATTCCAGACCCAACTTCCCACAACCGACCCTACTATAATAATAAACAGGCCGCCGCACATCAAAAATATTTTAACAGCCTGAAGGTTGCTGTTTCGACGAATCTCCCAACTTCGGGTCGGACGAGGGGAAGCTTGCCTTTTGCGATCATAATACACACGTCTGGCACCATGTAGCACGTCGGAGCCCACTCTAAGGGAAGGGGAACCGTCGGAAGTCGGTGGTCAGTGGTGACAAAGAAAATGGGAACTCTTTCGAACTATATTTTGTGTTTTTATCGTTGTTAAATGATTAATGGTGGTGGTGATGTATGCATTTAGCACTTGGATCGGTTATTGTGCTTGGTTTGAGGAGAGTCAGACATTGTTGAAACCATAAGTTTAGAATATTTCGGTATTTTCAAGTTCAAAGGCGAAAGCCGAAACATTGGCAGTTCTCAATGTCGTCTGACTATACTCTTGCCCAGCCATTCGCTAATAACTAGTACTCCCGGCTTGCCACAACCAATCTTCCAATACCGTAGGTGGGGTGACACTGAATTATTCAGTCTGAATATAAAAGTTTAACTGTTCATTACCAGTTATAGAAAATGTAAAGATATGTCTCTTGGAAAACAGCTTTAGCTTTTAATCACGAATGGAATGGAGAAAACTAAAGCAGATTATCCAAAAGGCCAGAGCTGAATCTACCTCCAAAAATGGTAGGACCTCACATGTATTTGATTTTACTATTTGGCAGTTCTACTAATTCAACCTTTCATGTGGCAAGTAATTGATTTGATCCGCCCTGTATTATCATCAGGAACCGACCGAATCAGGAAACACTGGTCCCTGATTGGCTGATAACCAGTCACGTGACCTAAATAACGAGTTCTGATTGGTTGTTTACCTGTATTATCATTATCCAGGTGGTGTGCTATGGTACGATTTGTTTGAGGAGTACATAGTAAAACAGGTAGATAGGAGCAGTGAGGATGACATGCTATTCTATGTCCGCTCTCCAACACCCCAACTTCCCGCCGGGGACGGAGATGAGGTTCTGGAGGTATTCCGGGTCGAAGATCATCGCAGGCCTGACAGTCGAGTTAGGTAGGTTATATGGGGGGGGGGGGGGTTGAGGACCATAGGAGACCTGACAGTCGAGTTAGGTAGGTTATATGGGGGGGGGGGGGGGTTGAGGACCATAGGAGACCTGACAGTCGAGTTAGGTAGGTTATATGGGGGGGGGGGGGGGGGGGTTGAGGACCATAGGAGACCTGACAGTCGAGTTAGGTAGGTTATATGGGGGGGGGGGGGGGTTGAGGACCATAGGAGACCTGACAGTCGAGTTAGGTAGGTTATATGGGGGGGGGGGGGTTGAGGACCATAGGAGACCTGACAGTCGAGTTAGGTAGGTTATATGGGGGGGGGGGGGGGGGGGGGTTGAGGACCATAGGAGACCTGACAGTCGAGTTAGGTAGGTTATATGGGGGGGGGGGGGGTTGAGGACCATAGGAGACCTGACAGTCGAGTTAGGTAGGTTATATGGGGGGGGGGGTTGAGGACCATAGGAGACCTGACAGTCGAGTTAGGTAGGTTATATGGGGGGGGGGGGGTTGAGGACCATAGGAGACCTGACAGTCGAGTTAGGTAGGTTATATGGGGGGGGGGGGGGGGTTGAGGACCATAGGAGACCTGACAGTCGAGTTAGGTAGGTTATATGGGGGGGGGGGGGTTGAGGACCATAGGAGACCTGACAGTCGAGTTAGGTAGGTTATATGGGGGGGGGGGGGTTGAGGACCATAGGAGACCTGACAGTCGAGTTAGGTAGGTTATATGGGGGGGGGGGGGTTGAGGACCATAGGAGACCTGACAGTCGAGTTAGGTAGGTTATATGGGGGGGGGGGGTTGAGGACCATAGGAGACCTGACAGTCGAGTTAGGTAGGTTATATGGGGGGGGGGGGTTGAGGACCATAGGAGACCTGACAGTCGAGTTAGGTAGGTTATATGGGGGGGGGGGGGTTGAGGACCATAGGAGACCTGACAGTCGAGTTAGGTAGGTTATATGGGGGGGGGGGGGTTGAGGACCATAGGAGACCTGACAGTCGAGTTAGGTAGGTTATATGGGGGGGGGGGGGTTGAGGACCATAGGAGACCTGACAGTCGAGTTAGGTAGGTTATATGGGGGGGGGGGGGTTGAGGACCATAGGAGACCTGACAGTCGAGTTAGGTAGGTTATATGGGGGGGGGGGGTTGAGGACCATAGGAGACCTGACAGTCGAGTTAGGTAGGTTATATGGGGGGGGGGGGGTTGAGGACCATAGGAGACCTGACAGTCGAGTTAGGTAGGTTATATGGGGGGGGGGGGGGTTGAGGACCATAGGAGACCTGACAGTCGAGTTAGGTAGGTTATATGGGGGGGGGGGGTTGAGGACCATAGGAGACCTGACAGTCGAGTTAGGTAGGTTATATGGGGGGGGGGGGTTGAGGACCATAGGAGACCTGACAGTCGAGTTAGGTAGGTTATATGGGGGGGGGGGGGTTGAGGACCATAGGAGACCTGACAGTCGAGTTAGGTAGGTTATATGGGGGGGGGGGGGGTTGAGGACCATAGGAGACCTGACAGTCGAGTTAGGTAGGTTATATGGGGGGGGGGGGGTTGAGGACCATAGGAGACCTGACAGTCGAGTTAGGTAGGTTATATGGGGGGGGGGGGGTTGAGGACCATAGGAGACCTGACAGTCGAGTTAGGTAGGTTATATGGGGGGGGGGGGGTTGAGGACCATAGGAGACCTGACAGTCGAGTTAGGTAGGTTATATGGGGGGGGGGGGGTTGAGGACCATAGGAGACCTGACAGTCGAGTTAGGTAGGTTATATGGGGGGGGGGGGGTTGAGGACCATAGGAGACCTGACAGTCGAGTTAGGTAGGTTATATGGGGGGGGGGGGGGTTGAGGACCATAGGAGACCTGACAGTCGAGTTAGGTAGGTTATATGGGGGGGGGGGGGTTGAGGACCATAGGAGACCTGACAGTCGAGTTAGGTAGGTTATATGGGGGGGGGGGGGTTGAGGACCATAGGAGACCTGACAGTCGAGTTAGGTAGGTTATATGGGGGGGGGGGGGTTGAGGACCATAGGAGACCTGACAGTCGAGTTAGGTAGGTTATATGGGGGGGGGGGGGTTGAGGACCATAGGAGACCTGACAGTCGAGTTAGGTAGGTTATATGGGGGGGGGGGGGGTTGAGGACCATAGGAGACCTGACAGTCGAGTTAGGTAGGTTATATGGGGGGGGGGGGGTTGAGGACCATAGGAGACCTGACAGTCGAGTTAGGTAGGTTATATGGGGGGGGGGGGTTGAGGACCATAGGAGACCTGACAGTCGAGTTAGGTAGGTTATATGGGGGGGGGGGGGTTGAGGACCATAGGAGACCTGACAGTCGAGTTAGGTAGGTTATATGGGGGGGGGGGGGTTGAGGACCATAGGAGACCTGACAGTCGAGTTAGGTAGGTTATATGGGGGGGGGGGGTTGAGGACCATAGGAGACCTGACAGTCGAGTTAGGTAGGTTATATGGGGGGGGGGGGGTTGAGGACCATAGGAGACCTGACAGTCGAGTTAGGTAGGTTATATGGGGGGGGGGGGGTTGAGGACCATAGGAGACCTGACAGTCGAGTTAGGTAGGTTATATGGGGGGGGGGGGGTTGAGGACCATAGGAGACCTGACAGTCGAGTTAGGTAGGTTATATGGGGGGGGGGGGGTTGAGGACCATAGGAGACCTGACAGTCGAGTTAGGTAGGTTATATGGGGGGGGGGGGTTGAGGACCATAGGAGACCTGACAGTCGAGTTAGGTAGGTTATATGGGGGGGGGGGGTTGAGGACCATAGGAGACCTGACAGTCGAGTTAGGTAGGTTATATGGGGGGGGGGGGGTTGAGGACCATAGGAGACCTGACAGTCGAGTTAGGTAGGTTATATGGGGGGGGGGGGGTTGAGGACCATAGGAGACCTGACAGTCGAGTTAGGTAGGTTATATGGGGGGGGGGGGGTTGAGGACCATAGGAGACCTGACAGTCGAGTTAGGTAGGTTATATGGGGGGGGGGGGTTGAGGACCATAGGAGACCTGACAGTCGAGTTAGGTAGGTTATATGGGGGGGGGGGGTTGAGGACCATAGGAGACCTGACAGTCGAGTTAGGTAGGTTATATGGGGGGGGGGGGGTTGAGGACCATAGGAGACCTGACAGTCGAGTTAGGTAGGTTATATGGGGGGGGGGGGTTGAGGACCATAGGAGACCTGACAGTCGAGTTAGGTAGGTTATATGGGGGGGGGGGGGGTTGAGGACCATAGGAGACCTGACAGTCGAGTTAGGTAGGTTATATGGGGGGGGGGGGGGTTGAGGACCATAGGAGACCTGACAGTCGAGTTAGGTAGGTTATATGGGGGGGGGGGGGTTGAGGACCATAGGAGACCTGACAGTCGAGTTAGGTAGGTTATATGGGGGGGGGGGGGTTGAGGACCATAGGAGACCTGACAGTCGAGTTAGGTAGGTTATATGGGGGGGGGGGGGTTGAGGACCATAGGAGACCTGACAGTCGAGTTAGGTAGGTTATATGGGGGGGGGGGGGTTGAGGACCATAGGAGACCTGACAGTCGAGTTAGGTAGGTTATATGGGGGGGGGGGGTTGAGGACCATAGGAGACCTGACAGTCGAGTTAGGTAGGTTATATGGGGGGGGGGGGGTTGAGGACCATAGGAGACCTGACAGTCGAGTTAGGTAGGTTATATGGGGGGGGGGGGTTGAGGACCATAGGAGACCTGACAGTCGAGTTAGGTAGGTTATATGGGGGGGGGGGTTGAGGACCATAGGAGACCTGACAGTCGAGTTAGGTAGGTTATATGGGGGGGGGGGGGGTTGAGGACCATAGGAGACCTGACAGTCGAGTTAGGTAGGTTATATGGGGGGGGGGGGTTGAGGACCATAGGAGACCTGACAGTCGAGTTAGGTAGGTTATATGGGGGGGGGGGGGGTTGAGGACCATAGGAGACCTGACAGTCGAGTTAGGTAGTGTTATATGGGGGGGGGGGGGTTGAGGACCATAGGAGACCTGACAGTCGAGTTAGGTAGGTTATATGGGGGGGGGGGGGTTGAGGACCATAGGAGACCTGACAGTCGAGTTAGGTAGGTTATATGGGGGGGGGGGGTTGAGGACCATAGGAGACCTGACAGTCGAGTTAGGTAGGTTATATGGGGGGGGGGGTTGAGGACCATAGGAGACCTGACAGTCGAGTTAGGTAGGTTATATGGGGGGGGGGGGTTGAGGACCATAGGAGACCTGACAGTCGAGTTAGGTAGGTTATATGGGGGGGGGGGGGTTGAGGACCATAGGAGACCTGACAGTCGAGTTAGGTAGGTTATATGGGGGGGGGGGTTGAGGACCATAGGAGACCTGACAGTCGAGTTAGGTAGGTTATATGGGGGGGGGGGGGTTGAGGACCATAGGAGACCTGACAGTCGAGTTAGGTAGGTTATATGGGGGGGGGGGGGGTTGAGGACCATAGGAGACCTGACAGTCGAGTTAGGTAGGTTATATGGGGGGGGGGGGGTTGAGGACCATAGGAGACCTGACAGTCGAGTTAGGTAGGTTATATGGGGGGGGGGGGGGGGTTGAGGACCATAGGAGACCTGACAGTCGAGTTAGGTAGGTTATATGGGGGGGGGGGGGTTGAGGACCATAGGAGACCTGACAGTCGAGTTAGGTAGGTTATATGGGGGGGGGGGGTTGAGGACCATAGGAGACCTGACAGTCGAGTTAGGTAGGTTATATGGGGGGGGGGGGTTGAGGACCATAGGAGACCTGACAGTCGAGTTAGGTAGGTTATATGGGGGGGGGGGTTGAGGACCATAGGAGACCTGACAGTCGAGTTAGGTAGGTTATATGGGGGGGGGGGGGGTTGAGGACCATAGGAGACCTGACAGTCGAGTTAGGTAGGTTATATGGGGGGGGGGGGTTGAGGACCATAGGAGACCTGACAGTCGAGTTAGGTAGGTTATATGGGGGGGGGGGGTTGAGGACCATAGGAGACCTGACAGTCGAGTTAGGTAGGTTATATGGGGGGGGGGGGGTTGAGGACCATAGGAGACCTGACAGTCGAGTTAGGTAGGTTATATGGGGGGGGGGGGGGTTGAGGACCATAGGAGACCTGACAGTCGAGTTAGGTAGGTTATATGGGGGGGGGGGGTTGAGGACCATAGGAGACCTGACAGTCGAGTTAGGTAGGTTATATGGGGGGGGGGGGGTTGAGGACCATAGGAGACCTGACAGTCGAGTTAGGTAGGTTATATGGGGGGGGGGGGTTGAGGACCATAGGAGACCTGACAGTCGAGTTAGGTAGGTTATATGGGGGGGGGGGGGTTGAGGACCATAGGAGACCTGACAGTCGAGTTAGGTAGGTTATATGGGGGGGGGGGGGTTGAGGACCATAGGAGACCTGACAGTCGAGTTAGGTAGGTTATATGGGGGGGGGGGGGTTGAGGACCATAGGAGACCTGACAGTCGAGTTAGGTAGGTTATATGGGGGGGGGGGGGTTGAGGACCATAGGAGACCTGACAGTCGAGTTAGGTAGGTTATATGGGGGGGGGGGGGTTGAGGACCATAGGAGACCTGACAGTCGAGTTAGGTAGGTTATATGGGGGGGGGGGGGGGTTGAGGACCATAGGAGACCTGACAGTCGAGTTAGGTAGGTTATATGGGGGGGGGGGGTTGAGGACCATAGGAGACCTGACAGTCGAGTTAGGTAGGTTATATGGGGGGGGGGGGGTTGAGGACCATAGGAGACCTGACAGTCGAGTTAGGTAGGTTATATGGGGGGGGGGGGTTGAGGACCATAGGAGACCTGACAGTCGAGTTAGGTAGGTTATATGGGGGGGGGGGGGGTTGAGGACCATAGGAGACCTGACAGTCGAGTTAGGTAGGTTATATGGGGGGGGGGGGGGGTTGAGGACCATAGGAGACCTGACAGTCGAGTTAGGTAGGTTATATGGGGGGGGGGGGTTGAGGACCATAGAGACTGACCAGTTCGAGTGATGTAGGGTATATGGGGGGTGGGTTGCGCGGTTGGGGTAATGGGGGGGTTAGACTGAGATATGGTTAGGGGTGGGGGGGGGGGGGGTTGGGCTGAGGACTAGAGGCGTTATGGGGGGGGGGGGGGGGTGAGACCAAGCGAGTGGTAGGTAGGTTGGGGGGGGGGGGGGGGGGGGGGGGGGGGGGGGGGGGGGGGGGGGGGGGGGGGGGGGGGGGGGGGGGGGGGGGGGGGGGGGGGGGGGGGGGGGGGGGGGGGGGGGGGGGGGGGGGGGGGGGGGGGGGGGGGGGGGGGGGGGGGGGGGGGGGGGGGGGGGGGGGGGGGGGGGGGGGGGGGGGGGGGGGGGGGGGGGGGGGGGGGGGGGGGGGGGGGGGGGGGGGGGGGGGGGGGGGGGGGGGGGCTGAGCGGTGTAGGTTATATGGGGGGGGGGTGGGGCATAGGAACGACAGCGAGTAGGTAGTTATATGGGGGGGGTTGAGACCATAGGAGACCGACGTCGTTAGTAGTATATGGGGGGGGGGGGGTTGAGACCATAGGAGACCTGACAGTCGAGTTAGGTAGGTTATATGGGGGGGGGGGGTTGAGGACCATAGGAGACCTGACAGTCGAGTTAGGTAGGTTATATGGGGGGGGGGGGGGGGTTGAGGACCATAGGAGACCTGACAGTCGAGTTAGGTAGGTTATATGGGGGGGGGGGGTGGTTGAGGACCATAGGAGACCTGACAGTCGAGTTAGGTAGGTTATATGGGGGGGGGGGGTTGAGGACCATAGGAGACCTGACAGTCGAGTTAGGTAGGTTATATGGGGGGGGGGGGGTTGAGGACCATAGGAGACCTGACAGTCGAGTTAGGTAGGTTATATGGGGGGGGGGGGTTGAGGACCATAGGAGACCTGACAGTCGAGTTAGGTAGGTTATATGGGGGGGGGGGGGGTTGAGGACCATAGGAGACCTGACAGTCGAGTTAGGTAGGTTATATGGGGGGGGGGGGTTGAGGACCATAGGAGACCTGACAGTCGAGTTAGGTAGGTTATATGGGGGGGGGGGTTGAGGACCATAGGAGACCTGACAGTCGAGTTAGGTAGGTTATATGGGGGGGGGGGGTTGAGGACCATAGGAGACCTGACAGTCGAGTTAGGTAGGTTATATGGGGGGGGGGGGGGTTGAGGACCATAGGAGACCTGACAGTCGAGTTAGGTAGGTTATATGGGGGGGGGGGGGGTTGAGGACCATAGGAGACCTGACAGTCGAGTTAGGTAGGTTATATGGGGGGGGGGGGTTGAGGACCATAGGAGACCTGACAGTCGAGTTAGGTAGGTTATATGGGGGGGGGGGGTTGAGGACCATAGGAGACCTGACAGTCGAGTTAGGTAGGTTATATGGGGGGGGGGGGGTTGAGGACCATAGGAGACCTGACAGTCGAGTTAGGTAGGTTATATGGGGGGGGGGGTTGAGGACCATAGGAGACCTGACAGTCGAGTTAGGTAGGTTATATGGGGGGGGGGGTTGAGGACCATAGGAGACCTGACAGTCGAGTTAGGTAGGTTATATGGGGGGGGGGGGTTGAGGACCATAGGAGACCTGACAGTCGAGTTAGGTAGGTTATATGGGGGGGGGGGGTTGAGGACCATAGGAGACCTGACAGTCGAGTTAGGTAGGTTATATGGGGGGGGGGGGTTGAGGACCATAGGAGACCTGACAGTCGAGTTAGGTAGGTTATATGGGGGGGGGGGGGTTGAGGACCATAGGAGACCTGACAGTCGAGTTAGGTAGGTTATATGGGGGGGGGGGGTTGAGGACCATAGGAGACCTGACAGTCGAGTTAGGTAGGTTATATGGGGGGGGGGGGTTGAGGACCATAGGAGACCTGACAGTCGAGTTAGGTAGGTTATATGGGGGGGGGGGGTTGAGGACCATAGGAGACCTGACAGTCGAGTTAGGTAGGTTATATGGGGGGGGGGGGTTGAGGACCATAGGAGACCTGACAGTCGAGTTAGGTAGGTTATATGGGGGGGGGGGGGGTTGAGGACCATAGGAGACCTGACAGTCGAGTTAGGTAGGTTATATGGGGGGGGGGGGGTTGAGGACCATAGGAGACCTGACAGTCGAGTTAGGTAGGTTATATGGGGGGGGGGGGGGTTGAGGACCATAGGAGACCTGACAGTCGAGTTAGGTAGGTTATATGGGGGGGGGGGTTGAGGACCATAGGAGACCTGACAGTCGAGTTAGGTAGGTTATATGGGGGGGGGGGGGTTGAGGACCATAGGAGACCTGACAGTCGAGTTAGGTAGGTTATATGGGGGGGGGGGGGGTTGAGGACCATAGGAGACCTGACAGTCGAGTTAGGTAGGTTATATGGGGGGGGGGGGGGTTGAGGACCATAGGAGACCTGACAGTCGAGTTAGGTAGGTTATATGGGGGGGGGGGGTTGAGGACCATAGGAGACCTGACAGTCGAGTTAGGTAGGTTATATGGGGGGGGGGGGTTGAGGACCATAGGAGACCTGACAGTCGAGTTAGGTAGGTTATATGGGGGGGGGGGGTTGAGGACCATAGGAGACCTGACAGTCGAGTTAGGTAGGTTATATGGGGGGGGGGGTTGAGGACCATAGGAGACCTGACAGTCGAGTTAGGTAGGTTATATGGGGGGGGGGGGTTGAGGACCATAGGAGACCTGACAGTCGAGTTAGGTAGGTTATATGGGGGGGGGGGGGTTGAGGACCATAGGAGACCTGACAGTCGAGTTAGGTAGGTTATATGGGGGGGGGGGGTTGAGGACCATAGGAGACCTGACAGTCGAGTTAGGTAGGTTATATGGGGGGGGGGGGTTGAGGACCATAGGAGACCTGACAGTCGAGTTAGGTAGGTTATATGGGGGGGGGGGTTGAGGACCATAGGAGACCTGACAGTCGAGTTAGGTAGGTTATATGGGGGGGGGGGGGGGGTTGAGGACCATAGGAGGCCTGACAGTCGAGTTAGGTAGGTTATATGGGGGGGGGGGGGTTGAGGACCATAGGAGACCTGACAGTCGAGTAAATTACAGTTCGTGGAGCTTTAGTTTTATGGTACAAAATAGGTCGTTACTTACTAATAACTTACTTGTTGTTTAAAAACTCAAACTTTAAAAACTCGAACTCTAAATACTCAAATCAATGTATAGCACAATGTTGCCTTGTTCGACCCTGACCCCCACGGTTCGAACAAAACAAGCTCAATGCTACTTTGTTTGACACTGAAAGACCGCAACAAAACCCGTTCAATTTGTTGCAGGAAGTTTAGTTGGCTGGAGACGTTTCATTTAAACATGTTACTTCATCAGTTTGAGTATGTACTAACATGTGCAGTGTGCGAGAAACCTGCAGGGAAGGCCCTCAAAATATATAGGTGAGGCAATCATTGTGACAATTGTGACAATTAATTTTGCTAATGTATAATGTAATGTTCATTAATCAATTGATACTTGGGATATTTTCAAGTCCCATTGTCATTATCTTTGATGGTCTTCCCAGGAGTTTTAGTGTACCTGTATTTGGCTCACCCAACAAGCACAGTATGAGTGGAAAGGCAAAACAGACGACAATCTCCTACCCAAATATCTACTTTTCTGTGTTTAATTTTGATGAAATTTTCAATGGGATCGTGTTGACCGATAATGAAATGGTAAGGATGGTGTTCTACTTCTCTCGAGAGAAGGAAGAGAGAGACGCGAGAGAGGAGAAGAGAGGGAGCGAGCGAGAGAGAGCGAGGCAGGAGAGAGAGAGAGAGAGCGGAGCGAGCGAGAGAGAGAGAGAGAGAAGAGGCTACGAGAGGGAGATAGAGTAGCTCTAGGATGAGCGAGATAGAAAGCGATCACTGAGAGCGAGAAGAGATATAAAGCGCATGATCTCTCTCTCTCTCTCTCTCTCTCTCTCTCTCTCTCTCTCTCTCTCTCTCTCTCTCTCCCCTTCCCATCTCCAACCCCTTCTCTCTCTCTAAGGTATGTGTGGAGCTGGTTGCGATAGATAAAGCGAACACGACTCAAGTATCAGTTTTCTTGGGTTCAATACGATACGAGATTCTAAAAAACACGCTGGAAACAAAGGTAAACAGCTAAGAGGGGCACGTCCCCGGCCCTTTGAGAGGGGCACGTCCCCGGCTCTCTCAGAGGGGCACGTCCCCGGCCCTTTGAGAGGAGCACGTCCCCGGCCCTTTGAGAGGAGCACGTCCCCGGCTCTCTCAGAGGGGCACGTCCCCGGCCCTTTGAGAGGAGCACGTCCCCGGCCCTTTGAGAGGAGCACGTCCCCGGCTCTCTCAGAGGGGCACGTCCCCGGCCCTTTGAGAGGAGCACGTCCCCGGCCCTTTGAGAGTAGCACGTCCCCGGCTTTCTCAGAGGGACACGTCCCCGGCCCTCCCAGAGGGGCACGGGATTGTAGGGGACGCACACCTATAATTCCAACCCCGAACAAATTATTACCATAACATATTATATAGGCCTTTAAAATCAGGCAATGTGAATGAGAGATGATATCATCTAACTCTCACCCAGGCCAGTTTTAAGAACAAATTTCTAAAGCAATTCTCTCTGGGATACTACCCTGGGGAGCCGCAGAGTCAGTTCATTACTATGAATGGGCCCAAGGGACGAGGCAGGGTAGAGATGTGCGTTAGTTCATTTAAACCGGGCATTAACAAAGATTTCGTTGTCAGGTAAGAAAGGTGGGTCAGTATTGTTATTAGAGAACTGTGTTTGGGGGAATGGGCCATTCCATTTAAAAGCCAACGTTTTTCTTGATTCTGGTTAATATCTATAATCCTCTGACGTATCCCTTAGTTTTGATAGAGAGGCAGACCACTTGGATAGTAACGTACCGACATCTAGTGCGGATGTTAGGAATAACTGTGATGATCCAAGTATAAGGAGACGACTCTCAACCGCCAGTAGACAGAGGTAACTCACCGATCTTAGTCCTTGCATGTTACTTAATAAAAATTTCCTTTCTTTTACATCCAACCACTGATATCACTCAAATCAACCATACTTTATAAATGAACTATCATCTCAGGTACGTGTCTTCTAATTGGTTTGTCAGACCAGCTGCTAGACACCACTACGTGAACGCCCAACTAACATACCTCACACTGCGCTGGGATGAACTCCTCGACGACCTGCTAGATGGTAAAAAGAGACCCACCCTGCAGACACGAGAGAAGTGATCAGAGGGACGTGCAGACACGAGAGAAGTGATCAGAGGGACGTTCAGACTGTGTTTTATTGATTTCCCGTTGGTTGTTTTTTTTGGTTGTATGTTAATGAGTAAATACTTTCCGTGTATATTTATGTTTGTGAAGAAATGTGTTAAATGATTCTTTTTTATGTTTTCCATCTCATATTTCAATGGTAAAATCGAGAAGTTTTATGTGTCCCAATATACATTCGTGTCACAATGTTGTGTCAGGGCGGGCTTGACGCGCGCGACAAAGACTTGTTTTGTAAATAAAGCACACTTCGCGCCAAAAACGCGCATTACATTAACGCGCACTAGGGCATAAACGCCGCGCGTTCAGTTTTGAAGAACGCAAATGGGCAAAATTTCAAACGTTTGGCGCAGATTCGAAAGAAAGAAAAAAATTTTCATACCAAACTTTGTGGGGGGTTTCCGGTTTTGTCTTTGTATATCAGATGTTTAAGTTATTTGATTTGAAGAAACCGGGAGCTAGCTCACCGAGCGCCACTGGACCTGGCGGAAGTACATCACGACCCACACAAACCGCTGCATACCTCAGAGTACAAAAAGGTGGGGCCTTGGGTGTGTGTATAGTGTATGTTTAGCACCTCTCGTCATTCCTTCCACTTAGCTACACAATATCGGCCGACAACAGACCTTTCTCCTCCCTCGCCACAGGTCCCCACACACCCATAGGACGCTTTAGGACAATTAGTGTTGGTGTTCTCCGGGTCGAGTCGAGGCTTGTGTCGAGGGTGTCTAAACTATTAATTAGATATAATGTTTATTGTAAATTGTTGATCAGTTTCCAAACCTCTTCTCATTTTCAGATTTAGCGGATTTGTCGTTACCGCCAACATGTAAAACGGAATTTCTAGACCCAAACAACTTATTAAATTTCAAACTATATCTTATGCCAGACGAGGGATTCTACAAAAATGGCCGCTTCGTCTTCCAATTTACGGTATATCACTGCATAGATATCGATAAATTAGTTCTGTTGTCTTTTCTTTACTACCAACTAAATCGTCTTCAGATAAACAACAGTTATCCCCACGAACCGCCAAAAGTGAAGTGCCTCACGCCGGTAAGACTCCACCTCCATGACATATCATCTACATTTCATCATTCAAATCAGTTTTTCAAATTTCATAATTTAATGAAATTATTCCTGTAGGTGTATCATCCTAACATTGATTTGGAGGGAAACATCTGTCTCAATATTCTAAGGTAAGACCAACAACAACATGCTCCTCGCTATGTGCGTCACTGTTCGGCAGAGTGAGAACTTTCATAAAAAAAGCCCTCAAATTAGACTTTATTTGGCATTTTTTCCCCGACCGGGTGAACTTGTTAGCACGTACGTGCTAAAAAGATCATTCAGGGGGGGGGGGTAACTAAAAGTGTCCGTCTGTCCACCGTTACACATACAGCCGTACAATGATGTGGTAGCAAGTCACATAGCCACACGCTGAGCAAACCGCATACCGCCCGGGTATGGGTAACTATGGCGCTAAGCTCCCCCCTTTCTCAATTAAGATGAAATGGGGGAACCTATGGCATCAGTCATAGAGTCTGTCGAGTTGGGATTGTTCTGGATCAAGGTAACGTTTTGCCCTTGAGATAGTCTTGAGTTTGATTTAGTCTGGAACAAGGTAACGTTTTGCCTCTGCGTGTAACTTGGAGTTGGTCTGGATCGAGGTAACGTTTTGCCTTTGGAGGGTGGGTGGGGGTGGGGCGGTGGGTAGGTGGGGTGGGTGGGGGTGGGGCGGTGGGTAATATTGGCCAAAAATGTAGCTGTAATTTAGTGATGAGACTAGGCCAAGCCCGAGAGACAGTTCAGTGGTAACTTTAACTGGGAGGTCATGTGTGCTGGAAATGGGTATTTGAGACGGATTTAAGTTGCATTTTAGTGAGGGGGAGAGCCCTTAATGGTGTCTGAGACAAGCAAAAGTGAAACGAACTGCAACGTAACGAACGAGTAATCTGTGGTAGCAAGTCTTCCAAGCATGAAACTACTATCACACAATAATTGAGTGACTGGAGTTATGATGAGCGAGGGTAAAGTTGAAGCACTTTGTAAACAACCAGGGTCTCCTTAGCAACTGCCTTGGTTATCATAGCAATTGTCTTGGTTACCATAGCAACTGCTTTGGTTACCATAGCAACCAACCTGGATACCATAGCAACTAACATTGAGTGCAAAATTCATCGGGAAACCCAGTTTTAAAGCTTAGTCATCAATTTTACACCCATTTGTGGCAGGGAAACACCGCATTATGAATACATAATGCAATAATTCTTGTTCAGTATCATAAATACTCCCTCGCTCCCATAATCACTTTAAATATTTTGTGAAAACCGGGGCTACCGGGTGAAGTAGGAGGTAGTACGGAATAAACGTTAAACATGTTGTTATTTCAGGGAAGATTGGAATCCTATACTTTCAATAAACTCAGTGGTTTACGGACTCATCTACCTATTCACGGTGAGTTAAAACACTCCCAAATATATCGGATATATTGTCTATCTAGAGTGGTCACCAAATATGAGTGTGTATCTTTTTAATAACACACCACTGTTTCAGTCACCCAACCCAGACGATCCTCTTAATAAAGGTAATATCTTTAGTTGGTTACTCTCTAATCATTATCAACTTTCACAATGCTACCTCGAATTACAAAAAGGGTACTGAAACTTAAATTTGTCGCATGTGGTATAACTTCTGGGGCAAAAAAGTCCCCCTAGACTAGCATGGTTCCCGATATCGTAGAGGCCTAAAATTTGCCACATTTACTCTATGGGATAAATGATTAGGTTGACCTAAATTTCAGACTTTTAGCTCAAAGTTCATTTTTAATTGTTAAACAATTGTCTTTGGCTATCGATTAGCTTTCCAGTGGCACACAGTGGTCATGTTTCTGACAGTTAGTCATGTCATCTAATCCCCACCGAATCGTGGACTATTCTGAATTGCTAAACAGGCTTAGTGGTAGAGAATCACGTATCACAGCCGCTAATGAGGGATGACGATTGGTCATGAGATCCAAAGCTCATTAACGAGTGGCCTCTTAATCCCCGTGCTCTCGAATCACATGTCCCTTTTTCAGTGATTCTCTACCACTAAGCCTGATTAGCAATTCAGAATAGTTCACAATTCGGTGGGGATCACATGACATGACTAACTGTCAGAAACATGACCGCTGTGTGCCTTGTGGTTGTCCGTTTTATGTTTTCTTGGTCGCATTGGAAAGATAATCGATAGGCAGAAGATAAATCACGTTTGTGGAATGAATGTCAATGTTCATTCCTATAAAAAAGAACCTTGAGCTAAAAGTCTAAAATTTTGTGGAACCTATTTATTTGTCCCATAGACAAAGTAACTTACATGAACTGATTACCTTGCTTTTGATTCCAGCAAAAACAATTTGTGTTCTATAATCTCATATCCCTTGCTTTAAGATATTTTCTCTAAACTTTTTTCTACTTCCAAATCATGAGTGATTGAAAAGATCGACTCGATTAATATAAATGCTAAATATAGCCTCTTGGCCATCACTGAAAAGCCCATCCCAGTTCATATGAGTCAGATAGACGGAGGGCGCGATGACCTGCTCCTGATAAAAGTAGGACTTGTAGGTCGCGCGCGCAGTGAATGACTTTACAGCTGCTGCTGCAGCAGTCGTTTTGATAACGCGCATACACATTAACATGTGTAACATTGTTGGTAAGCCATAAACTCGTGATATGATGTCTGATATCACTGTCAGTGTCACCATCTCTTTCCTCACCACCTTACCAACATTCTCTCTCTCCTCAGAAGCGGCACACGTTCTTCAGACGAACAAGCGGTTGTTTGAACAGAACGTGAACAAAAGCATGCGAGGAGGGTATATTGGGCAACATTACTTTAACCGGACCCTTCGATAATCACGATGAATTGGAATTGAGTTGAGTCAGTACCGGGGAGAGATAGGGACTATGTGTCATGTTGAGATGATGAGAGTTTGTGGTTTCAAAGCTGAGTGTTTCCTTTGTAAATACGCCCTCTGGAGATAGAGAAACGCAGAGAGAGAGAGAGAGAGAGAGAGAGAGAGAGAGAGAGAGAGAGAGAGAGAGAGAGAGAGAGAGAGAGAGAGAGAGAGATGAATATTAAACTGAGACTGGGGAGAAATAATATGAGAGATATGAACTATACGAAGTATTTAAATACTTTTTGTGCAATTTTATTTCCAAAATTTCTAAATAAGATTTCCTTGATTTAATTTGTGGACACTGGATCTATCGTACTTTACCAAAACCCTTACTCCAACAACCCAAATCTGTCTAAACAAGTTCCCTTCGTCAGCGTCCCTAACAAGTTGTCAGCGTGAGTCACATGCCCCCCCCCCCCCCCCCCCCCCCCCCCCCCCCCCCGTGAGCGACCTTCTCCCTCTCAGTTCAGGTGCAGTTCTGTGGTCCACATTTAAACTTACAACAACAACACTCCACATAATATAGCAATCTCGAAATGAACACGCTGAGATCCTCTTCTGTCTTCACCTCAGTAAGTTAGTCGAAATCATATCTCGTGGCACGGAGAGAGGGTCGTCCCTGCCCCCAGCCCCAGTTACCATGGTTACGAGACAGTTACCATGGTTAGGAGACAGTTACCATGGTTACGAGACAGTTACCATGGTTAGGAGACAGTTACCATGGTTACGAGACAGTTACCATGGTTACGAGACATGGTTACGAGACAGTTACCCTGCGATATGTAACCTCGATACCTTCTAATCTTGATGATACTTTATTGAATTCTCATCATGCCATCATGACCATTGTGTGGCTCACAATTCACTTTTCATGAGAGCAGAGCAACATACGACCTTATATTATCTTATATATACGACCCTGAGTATATAATAATATAATATTGGTCTCTATCGACCCATAACTGTGGGTGTAATTCTCCTCGTATATCATATATCCGCAGTGCCATATACGCATTTCCTTGTTCGCTTAGATAGTGTGTTAGAAGACCAATCATACTACTGCCTCTCTCTCTCTCTCTCTCTCTCTCTCTCTCTCTCTCTCTCTCTCTCTCTCTCTCTCTCTCTCTCTTTTTATCCAATAACACCCCTTCCCGCCTAGTAATATAGGACTATGTTCAGGATGTGTTGCCTGGACGACGGAGTGGCAACGCCCATTGGCCAACAAGATGTCACGTGACCACTGAAACGGATTCTAATTGGCCATCCCACTCCAAGCAGCTGTTCTTCAAGAAGGGTGAGTTAAATGGACCTGTTAAGTGTTACAAAACGAGATAGAGAGAGAGAGAGATAGAGAGAGAGAGAGAGACAGAGAGATCCCCAACTGATATGTGTGTTGTTGAGTACCAGATCTATATACTGAGAAAGCTTATCTTCAGTAGTTGTTCCGATGTTTTTTAGTGGTAGTCTATCAATTAAACAATTACATTTAGGCATTTATAGTGCAAAGATTGTTGTGCGTATTATTATTCAATTCTTTACTCTCGTTACAGTGTCATTATAATTATAAAACAAGTTATTATAGGTGGCTCACTGGTCTATGAAATGATATAGCTGAGTAACACGTGCCCTGTTCTGCTGTGCCATCATGACGACACCCTTAGTGACACCACCAGCAATCACCACCCCCGTGAAACCTCCAAAAGGTTAGGAAATTCCCAACCCCTTGCCTTGTTAGACCCTCTATCTCAACTGCCTAGGTTTTCCTGGCCACTCGTCTCGCTCCGTGACAGTTGCTAGCGATTGTCAGAGCATTGGAAGAGATTTATAAAGATAGTTTTTTTGTAACTCTGATTTCACACTAGATGGTAGCAAAGCGGCAACCTCGGGTCGGCATCTGGTTCAAGAAGTTAGCAGGAAGCTATCCCAGTCCCAGGGGGCTTGCCCAACTGTAACAACAACAACTGATGATAATAAGGTCCCCAAGAAACCCCGGAGAAAGTCCGCCAAGGGAGTCTCCTCAGAATCTGCAGATAATTTAGCGGAGGGGACAGATTATTCAGGATACAACATGCTGAACGCGGAACCGGAGGTACATGGTGTTATAGTTGTCTCCATCTTGTTGTTACAATCAACTAAAATCTTCCTCTCTCTCTCTCTTCCTCTCTCTCTCTCTCTCTCTCGATCTCGATCTCTCTCTCAGGAGGAGTTTTACCCGGACGGTAGTTACCGGTTTCCCATTGATCCACAACGCACATTCCGCTCTGATCCAACTAAAGACATTGACTTCGTGCTCATCTACAAAGTGCCCATGCACTGCCGCGACCCCGAGCTTGAGTCAGGTTTGCTTTGTTTGTTTGTTTGCTTTGTTTGTTTGTTTGTTTGTTTGTTTGTTTGTAATGGCCAAGTGCTCGAGGTATATAATTTGATTTGATTTGATAAGTTGCCATGGGCGTGAACCCCCCTCGGGGACCCTATATAACGCATTATAGGGCCGACAACTCTGGTATAAGTCGAATGGTTGCTATGGTAATGTACATTCGGGCAGCTGCCAACAGACTTCTCATATTCTCCCCACTTCTCAGGTCACTCTACCCCGTGTCATGGCACTGATTCCTGTGCTACGCCCATGTCAAATACCCAGGGGCCCCCGAAACCTCCTGTACAGACTATCAACACCGGTATGTACTATGAAAAGGGCGGTTCAAGAATTTCTCAGTTCAATATCATCTAAAAAGTCGAACGGTTGTTCCAAACACACTTGTTCCAAACGGTTGTTCCAAACACACTTTGTTTGTTAATTTGGTCTAGAATGGGAGTGACAACTTCAAAAAATCCGACTTTACTATAATAATCACCTCCGAATTAAATTCATGTTCCTTTGCAGCTCCGGCGGGTGGCGGTGATCAGATTCTCATTGACGCACGGAGACAAGAGGAGAAACAAATCAAATACCGGAAGAATTTCCATAAGAGTATTCGACAACTGGGGGTGCAAGTGGAACTGGATGTGAGTAATACGCTCCAGTTACAAATTGGAAACTGGCATCAGGTTGTAGAAACTGACGCTAGTTTCCAGCTGGGACACTCCTGCTGAACCATGCTGCGATCACCTGACCGAATTTCGATGTGAATTGCGTTGAAAGGGGGCGCCGTGCGTAGTTTCAGTACTGCTAGTGGCAACCGATACCTGGAAACCGACATCAGTTTCCAATTTTGTAACTGCAACTGGTCCCTTATCTTTTATTTTTCGTTATTAATTCTTGTTCGTTATCAGTTTTCTTATGCCTTGCAAACTCTAATATATATAAAAATTGCCCCAGGATTTCCGGTCCAGTGGGGACTTTCTGCGTGTCGTGAAACTGCATGTGCCCAAGAAAGTATTGTGGAAGTGGGCGGAAAAGTTTGGATTTGAGAAGGCTCTCAAGTGTGACAGAAAGGCGCACCTCGAGAAAAGTAGGGGTGGTGAACAGAAGAAGAAAATGAACAAAAGGTAGGAGCATACATAACACCAGGAACCGACCGACAACCAATCAGAACTTGTTATTTAGGTCACGTGACTGGTTATCAGCCAATCAGGGACCAGTATTTCCTTATTCGGTCGGTTCCTGTATAACACGGCAGCTTGGCATTGTCACCAAGACAAGGCAAATTGACGTTTTACCTCCTCCAAATTAACCCAATTCCTGCAGGATGTATGACGACTTCCCAGACTTTTCAGACGTTAGTTCTAGTGAGGAAGAGGAGGAGGATGATGAGGGGAAATCTGGCATGCTCAACTGGCTTGAGGTGGGTCAGTGGTCACCCCAGCCTGGGGTGGTGGAGGGTGGCTTGAGGTGGGCTTGAGGTGGGTAATTTTGGGTGGGCTGCCTAGCTAGACAGTGTTACAAGTGTGTTACAGACGTATAGGGTTTCATGGGGATCTGGGTGCCAGGTTTGGGTATTATATACACTGGTTTTTCACCATTTATCTCCTCCCATCCGATTTGTCGGGACGTGCTGTTATAGGATTGGGAAATATGGAAATGTGATCGTCTATTTGTTTTACAAATGTGCCTGACCCACGATCTCATCTCCAGAATAAGATATTCCATCTGTTACACGGAAAGGACAGGTTTTACGCCAATATGCGGAAA
The DNA here is from genome assembly GCA_020137815.1 of Hormiphora californensis. Lineage (NCBI taxonomy): Eukaryota > Metazoa > Ctenophora > Tentaculata > Cydippida > Pleurobrachiidae > Hormiphora > Hormiphora californensis. The sequence goes on along the minus strand of CM035353.1, from coordinate 788,807 downwards.
AACTTCTTCCCCAAGATTGTCAAGGCGCCCTTTGTGCAACACCATGCTGATAAGTTCCAGGATTGTGATGCTAGGGACTTCTTCAATCCGGCTGAAAGGAGTATTGTGGTACGTATTGGCAATACTATTGCCTAGCTAGACTAGATTTGATATGCCAGTGACTTCTTCAATCCGGCTGAGAGGAGTATTGTGGTATGTATTGCCAATACTATTGTCTAGCTATACTAGATTTGATAATCTCTCAGTTATCATGAAAATGTATTTTATCCGGACTATCCGAGTGGGTATGTCATTCAGTGCTCCTATGTAATTGTTGTTGTTGTTGTATGCGCCTCCGCTTCCAATCCTCTACTTGTGATTTTATCCCGTCCGGCAGCCAGTTCCTCACGCCCGAGAAGGACGGAGCTCAGGTTCCAGAGTTTCCTCTTTCCCCCGGGAGAGTTTTCTTCCTCCGTCTTATGTCCATGGTTTTGGAGATAAGGGTGGAATCGTCTCCCATTACTGCCTTGACAGGTCCCATGAAGAGGACCGCACCAGCACTGTTTTCACATTGTGCCAGTCTCGGTTATCTCCAGCGATCCTTGGTGAGTGGCATCTCAGCATTGATCGCTTTAGATGTGGCCTTGGCTAGGACAATTCGGACGCTCCATTGACTATGGCACCTTTGTAGATTTTGCGCTGCCAACCTCTGATTTGTAATCAGTACTCCATGTGGGTTCATGGAACATCACTTTTTGTTCGTGATGCAGATGCAGCGTCCGGCCGTTCATGGGGTAGTTAGGGCAGGTTCCTTCCCAATTAACGGAACTCTGGCGTGTGAAATGTTTAGTGGGTTAGGTATCTATGTGCGTCACTCATAGAAATTTGTTTTGTAGTGTGAGATAGTGGTTAGTACTGTGGATGGTTAACTGAAGAGTTTACTTTTATGTATTAATTGGGTGAATTTGTTCCAGTCAAGGTTCTCGTCTCCATAGATTTCCTCAACCACGTTTTGGTAGTTTAGTCTGTATCTAACCTCATCAAGTCTGGGGCAGTATATGATGACATGTTCTGAGTTCTCTCTGTTGGTAGCGAGTGATGATGTTGGTTTGTTACCATCATCGTTTGGGGAGGAAACGCCATTTGGGAATCTCCTACGCTTCTCTTGGACTTTTGAAGAAGCGTAGGTAGTAGCGAGGCTACTGGTTAGTGTAGTTTCTCCCTGTTGGGCTACGGAAACACCCCTTGAGTTTATCTCGACCTCGGCGTGGGAATTTTGCCGAGAGTCGGTGGGAGCTAGGCTCCCGGTTTGAGTAGTCCTGAGGACTACTGTTCGGCCAGTTGAGATTTTGACCGCCTACAGCCTGGACTTCTGCTGATGGGCGGTTTGTAGCTGCGCTACGGTATGGACGGTATGTAGCCAGACTACTTTGGCCCAATGCACTACTTGGGGAGCTGGTGACATGCCCGGCCGAGGGTATCTCTAGTCAGAGAGAGATGAGTCATGAGCGGATTAGAGAGAAAACACACCACCCAAGGAGGGCAGCTCTGTTGCCTTAGAGTGGTATGTGAGATGCTCCAGGCAGTTTCCTGAGCTTCATGGTTTACCCCGGGGTATGCCGGGTCACCCTTGAAGATTCCCTGCCTGGTCTGTAGGACACTATTGCTATCTAGAATGATAGACATTAGCCGCGGCCTGCATCTCAAATGCGTGGGAAGGAATCTCACCCTCCTTCTCCTATATAATGATGTGACGAACAACCAATTCAATCGATTTGTTCCTAATTTGGAACAAATTCCATCCCCTCCTGACCACTCAATGGAAAACAAAAAGAAAGACTCATATTATCAAAGAATTTATCAGCAAATTTAGTTTTACAATAAGTACATTTTACTCTTTTCACTCACTGCTTTAAATTGTTCGACATACAGAATAAGAAAGTCCTCTTTTACACCGGCCGTACAGCACATATTTAAGTTCAAATTACCAAGTTATACTTCCAGTCACATGAGTACTACTAATAGTACTAATTATAGTACTAATAGTAGTTCATGCGTAGTTCACGCGTCTCATTGCATCCTAACCGCTCCTGTTTCTTCGGCTCCTAGTGATCGCTCTCTTTCTTCGGCTAGATCTTCTGCTGGTTGCTCTCTTTCTTCGGCTAGATCTTCTGCTGGTTGCTCGCTTTTTTCGGGAAAGGCTTGAGGCTTCATCGTCATCATCATCATCATCATCATCATCATCATCATCATCATCATCATCATCATCATCATCATCATCATCATCATCATCATCATCATCATCATCATCATCATCATCATCATCATCAACTTCAGTAGAATCTTCATCATCATCATCATCATCATCGACTGTTTCTACCTCAGTAGAATTTCCACGGGCCGGGGGCATCCTTCCACCACCTCGAGACATGCCCCCATTACCACGGCCCATAGACCCAGAGGCGGCGAGAACAGCTACCACCAGGACGAGTAGAAACACAAAGAGACGGAAACTTGCCATGATTGGAAATGTTGTGGGAGATATCCACCGGCGGCCTTTTAAATGGTTTCAAAAGTGAGAATAACTGCAGTTCGTGCGTGGGTGAACGTACTGCATTCAGTAACAAATTTTAAAAGTGAGTGATGAGATCCAAAAATGAGGTCAACAAACAAGAAGGATTAGAATGTAGACAATATTTTTTGTGTGCAAAACAAAGTAGCCAGATATTCATGTACTATATGTACTTCTAAATGTACTAACAAGCCCGTTGAAGCAGAGCACCCGTTGACCCAAACCCCCACACTCTCTCTCACCCAGGAGCACCCCCTCACCCGCTGCACCAACCCGCACGTACAACCTCCCATACCCCTTGCAGGGCACCTCCTTGGCAACCCCCATCTTTTTGCCCGTATGGATACTACATCATCACTACCATTTCTACTTTATAATTATAAAGGATGTTATAGGATATACTAACTCTAATATACTGCAATCTCTAGGTGTATCGGATACTACAACAAGCTGTCTACCTAAAGGAGGGTAATAGGGAACTGTTCGGGGTGGACGAACTGGTTGCAAATGGGACGTACAAAGCAGCATACCCACTACACGATGGGTCCTACGAAATTGGTATGGAGCCATATATTGTATTGTGCTTCATCAACCTATCTCCCGAATATACGTGTACTAATTATGTACTAATTATGCAATTATTAAGCGATCCCCGATTTTACCCGAACCCCTCAGGAGGTTATGTAGCACCCCGTATGAAGTTATTCCTAATTCTAGATTTTGAAAATAATTCAACATTCAACTGAATTAGTTTGTTTCAGATAGATCCCACTCTCCGAAGAACAACCGGCAGCTGCTCCGATTTTATTGGGCCAGTTTCCGTCAGTGGAACAAGTACCAACCCATCAATGAAGTTAGAAACTACTTCGGGGAGAAAATTGGCATGTACTTCGCGTGGACAGGTATTTGATTTTCAAATAGATGTTATTTGTCTGTGAGGAGATTTTAAACGTAAATGATGTTACAGTCGTGTAGTATGACGAGTCTATTCAGATGCGCTAACGCCGCACAAGATGAGATATAATATGTACAAACTTATGATTATGCTAATTACACACTAATTACTGTCTCACCAGGTTTCTATACCCAATCCTTGTTCATCCCCGCCATAATGGGGACTATCGTATTCGTATACGGAATGTTGAGTAAGTAAATTTGACGGCTTTGTTTTCTTTTGAACAGGTTCACGGGTGGTTACTGGTTAGTTACAGTTTATCATGATCTCCGTGTAGTAATCAACCACCCTAATTAATCCCTCCTCCTCACAGTTATGGGCGAAGATTTCATAAGCACAGAAATCTGCAACAGTGAGAAGAAGTATTTAATGTGCCCACCGTGTGCAGATGCCGGCTGTAAACCCTTCTACATGAGTGACATATGCAAAATTGCACAGGTATATGCTTTGTGTAATTCTCAAAATCATTTTCATCATGATTTCCCCCGGCCTCATCATTTATGGACCACTCTGTATTAATTGTTGGTCTCGACTAACCCGAACTAATATTACAATAATTAATTAACACCAATTAATTACATAATTACGATATTTCAGAGGGCCACATCGGTTAACAATCCAGCGACGCTCCTCTTTTGCATCTTCATGTCTCTGTGGGTGGCGTATTTTCTGGAGATGTGGAAGAGAAATGAGGCGATGTTAGGACATATTTGGGGGACCCTTAAATCTGAGAGCAGCACGGTATGTTAGGACACATTTCGAAACTGTATCATATATTACCAAGTATGAAATTAATCTATATAAGTATGTATACATCGGGTATAAATCATAGGTCATCAATTTGCATAACGAATAATAAACTATAATTAATTGAGTTCAAAATGCCGCCGATATATCGCTCCAGTATAGTTTCCAGTGCACAAGATGATCATACAATTTCATTATATAACAGTCAACTCCCTCTGTGTTCATTCAGGTTTGGTTTCATCATCAGCTGCGGCTGGTTCGGGTGCCTCTAATGTGACATCCTCAGTCGTCTCAACCTCTTCTGTCATAGTGACAGTCTCCTGGTTCTCAACATCGGCCATGGTGTATAATTATACTGCTATAGAGATTATCTAGATGTTAACTACTGCTAAGTTGCTTTTTAACTTTGTCATAAATGCGGCATTCAGCAACACGATAATAGAAATAAGATACTGCTAGGGATTTAAAGGCTATTAAATCACGTGCACACGTGCAATGAAGGACCGGGGTCACCCGGTGGCGAGGTGATTATCACTGATACCTGATTAACATCACTGCAATATACATGTTCATCACTACAATTAGGATTCTGCACATCATGTGTAAGATAGTCACGTGAGTTAAAAGAGAGAGAGAGAAGGACGGTGTCGTTAAGAGTAGGATAGGCACCCCCCCCCCACCCCCGTTAAATATTATGTGAACAACTCCCGTTCTACCAAGTTCAGGGCCGACAACTCCAGCTAACTCTTTCCACCCGCTTTATTAGCCCCAAATTCAGCTCCCATACACCCGGCCTCCAGCTAACCCGGTTCCCCCATATTAGGCCCAAATCCGGCCGACGTACACTCAGAATTGTGACAAGTGGAAGTTCAATCCTCGGACCCAGAGAAGTGAGCCGTGCATGAGTAGCAGGAAGAGATACCCGCGATATATCACCACTTTTGTATCCATACTAATTATCGTAAGTAATGATATATTTAACACAAGTGAAACTTGTGTGTACACAATAGGACCTCGATTTACCGGGCACCCAAATTTGCCGAGCAAAACCCTTTCCCCGATCATCCCGGTAACTCGGGGTCCGAATGTATTAGGAATTAATCAAGAAAAACATGTGTTATATTTGAACCCCCCCCCCCCCCCCAGTTGGCGTGTGTTATAATATTTGCATTGGCTGTGATTGTTTACGATCTGGCTGTATATCTGGCCCTTATTGATAATCCAGTGTAAGTGATCTGACAAAAAGTGATAACGGTCCTCCATTACTTACTTTCTGTTTTATTTTCACTCCTTCTCTCCACACTATAGATGTTCCAGTTTGTATCTATGCCACAGCCCCAAAAGTCTCCGAGTTTTCTTGAATAATATAAGACAAGATGTTTTCAAAGCTTCAAAAAAATTTTGGAATACAGCACAACAACAGAACATTAAACATATATCCTCATCTAAAAAGCAAAGCAAGCATAAGACTTGGATAAATCTGATTATCGCGGTTCTGATCGAGATCTCAATCCCATATAGTCTTTTCGATTGCGTAGGGACTCTGGATATGATTGATTAGGCGACAACACCACTGTGCCGACTCAACAACATTAACCGTCCATCGTGAATAATTAACTGTCACCATGTTACTCGATTTCAATCCAATTGAGCCTTCATAAATCAAATCCTGGGGAACATATGACATTTGGCTTCGAGGGAAAAGGATCATTCATAGTTCAGTAGTAGTCATGTCAGGTTCTGAAATATCAGCCGATACGCTTCCTTTAGCCGATACGCTGTCTTTAGCCAATACGCTGTCTTTAGCCGATACGCTTCCTTTAGCCGATACGCTTCCTTTAGCCGATACGGTGTCTTTAGCCGATACGCTTCCTTTAGCCGATACGCTGTCTTTAGCCGATACGCTGTCTTTAGCCGGTACGCTGTTTTTAGCCGGTACGCTGTTTTTAGCCGATACGCTTCCTTTAGCCGATACGCTGTCTTTAGCCGATACGCTTCCTTTAGCGATACGCTGTTGCTGCGATACGCTGTCTTTAGCCGATACGCTGTCTTTAGCCGGTACGCTGTTTTTAGCCGGTACGCTGTTTTTAGCCGATACGCTTCCTTTAGCCGATACGCTGTCTTTAGCCGATACGCTTCCTTTAGCCGATACCTGTCTTAGCCGATACGCTTTAGTCTTAGCCGGTACGCTGTTTTTAGCCGATACGCTTCCTTTAGCCATACCTGTCTTTAGCTGATCCTTCCTTTAGCCGATACTTCCTTACCATGCTTCCTTTAGCCGATACACTTCCTTTAGCCATACGCTGTCTTTAGCCGATACGCTTCCTTTAGCCGATACGCTTCCTTTAGCCGATACGGTGTCTTTAGCCGATACGCTTCCTTTAGCCGATACGGTGTCTTTAGTCGATGCGAGCTCTTTGGCCGATGCGCTCTCTTTAGCCCTACAATTCATACAAGTACAACACTCCTGTTGTAATTTGAGGTGGTCCTAGGTCCCTAATTTCTATCCCGCAGCGCCTCCGTAGCTATCACAGCAGCAGCGGTATCTTTTTCCACGATTTTTTCCACAGTTTCCAAAAGAATTCCTAATTTTGTTCAGCACCACCACCCACTCGTCGAAAGATCAATATGGGGTTGATGAGGAGTTGCAGGGTAGGAAGAAATGAGAAGTACCGGTATATGTGTGAGAAATCAAAGTATTCCGTGTAGTGCATTACACAGATGATCATGAAGGGGACCCATGTAATAATGTCTGTAGACACTATGACGGCTATCTTTCGTTGAAGTCTCTGGTTTCTTTTTGTTAGGGCACTATTGTTTTCACCTCCCGCTGCCCTACTGGATCTTATGGCCAGTATGTTTACCAGAAGGTAGCAGGCTGCAATGACGACAACACACACCAGATTACCGACCTGAACCGCCCCAACATACCACATTTGGGGTTGTCGAACCTGGTGAGAAGTTGAGAGACAGATCCCACTGCTCCCGTAGAATCCAAGTGGTTTTATCTCGGGTGGCTCTCGACGAACAGTCCTTGATTAGGTAGATGATCTCTTCCACAGTAGGCCATCATCTTTGAATCTTCCATAGTACACCTGGAGCAATTTCGTGTTCGCACTTTTGTCAATGGCCCCGACGAATAGTTGTTTCTCCTAAAAGTTAGGTGACGGACAAAGTAGTCCTCGAGTATAGGAAGGAGAGGACAACTGCCAACACAACGCTAGGAATACCACACTGACGATCACACTCCAAGTTTTGCTGAAAACTTCAACCTCAGGTCTGTTTTTTGAGGTATTTCCTGCCGAAGATCCCCGGGCTTTAATGCAGCTAAGGATGGCCATTGAGTAGAGCGAGATGAGGGAGCCAATGGTGGAGATGACGCCAAGAACTGTACAGTAAACCTTGGTGACCCACTCAAACTGGGATCTACAAGTACTCTTGTTAAAGAAGCTATCCCCTACCGCGGGCACACAGAAGGAACGATCCTTGGAGGAAGTCCCCTACCGAGATGACTAGGACAAAAGCTTTGTTGATTCGACCCTGGTCAGTCTTGAGCTGTAAAAAACTCAAAGACACCTCGAAATAAGACGACGCTGTTCATGCCCACCGCTAGGATTCCAAGAAGCCATCCGGAAAGAAGCAAGGTAGATGTCGGGAGAATCTTAGGCTCGCTGGAGCACTTGTCATTGCACTCATCGGAGAAGTCACGACAATCGAAGTATTTGTCACATTTCCGAGATTTTGCGATGAACTCCCTGCTCTTCAAGCATCTAAAGTGGTTTTTACATTCCAACTCATCGCTCTGGTCCCCGCAATCGTCAACCAGATCGCACACCTTCGAGTAGGGGACACACCTGAGATTCTTGCAACTGAACAAGTTGTTTGAGAAGGTTCCGTTAAGTCCGGCGATGACTCTGGTGAGCTGGTGTTTCGTGTTGATTGTGAGATACCGGTCTTTATGAGAACTCGAGCAGGAGGGTTCTTCCAGGGGCCTCAGGGGACACGGAACGTTACACCGTCGTGTACACGCCAGGTAAACGTACAGCTGTCCAAAGATCTCCGCACAGTTTTCAGTGGTCGAGGGCCCAGGGAGGGTTAGATACAGGATGTTTGTGTAGAGAGGCTGGGGTCCAATGTGAAAGGTCTCCGTGGTGCATGGTACAATGTGCCGTTGGAAATCCTCCAGACCCCGTAAACAATAGGACAAGGCAATACTGTACGCCCCAATATTACTGACTGCAGCACCTAGCTTTTGGTTGCGCCGTGAAACAAGACAAAGCATGTAATCGCAGTTCTCTTCTTTTCCACAGACCCTGTCAAACTTGAGCAGCAAATTATGCTCCCCTGGACATTTTAGTAGAGTCTGATTTTCACAGGATATCTCTCGCATAATGTTAGTATGGAGGGTCCCGGTGGCACACTGCGTAAACCATGTCCCGTTATCCCACTCATCCCTCTCCATCTTCACAATCACGGACCCCGTCTTTAATCCATGGCTGAGGTATAACAAGTGCCCTCCGAATCCCTGTCGTATACCGTCTCGTACTGTTAATCTCAGAGACAGTGTACTTGCACGTACCTCCAGTCTCATCGGCCCCTCCATCGCAGTCTAGCACGTCATCGCACAGTTGGTGCTTGTGGATGGTACACTGCTCATCTGGTTCCACACACACATGATCAATGGCATCATCGCACAGAACGGGTGATCTCCATTGTTTGTACTCCTTGGTACATACCATCCTGCTAGCTATGGTGGTGTTCCACCCCCAACATTGCAGTGCAGAGGAGCACTGGCTGGTCCGGTGAGAGGTATAGTTCCCGTACAATTCATCTGGTCCTTGTAGTCAAAACACACCAATCAGCGTTAAGCTTGTCAACTGGCCCACATTGGTTATACACTGACAAGTGTCGTTCTCGCTCCATCGTTATGAAGCTAATCATTTCGCATGTAACATCAGGGGAGCATCCTGCCTCATCGGACCCATCCGGGCAGTGGGGGAACCGGTCACAAACCTGGTTGGCGGAGATGTAAATGTAAAATTTAGGATATTTCTTGGGGAATGGTTTGCAGTAGATGCCGAGTTGCCTGCCATAGCAGTTCGCCTCGTCAGAGCACCCACTGCAGGAACACCTGTCATCGCAGAATATGATCTTTCCTTAAGATATTGTCAGAGCCCTCTCCAGACATTACCAGGTGCCTGTCGATATAGGTTAACGGGCACTCGAATCTGTCTTTCATACTCTCATCACAATCCAGCTCGTCAATGGAGACGCCATCTAGAGTGTTAAAACAATCTGAAATCTTGTTGCAAATCATGAAGGTCGGAAGGGAACCGCCCCGTGTCCCGATGTAGTCTTTGAAAAGAGAGTTCCGGTAGATACAGCTGTGTTGGCCGCAATGGCTTACCAGGTTGCATCGCATCGCCATACACAAAATCACGTGCGACGCATTTATCTAGCCCACAGATTTGATAGGATGTAACATCCCCCAGACAGGTGTGGGTGAATGGGGCATATCCGCCACATTGTGGGTTAAGGAGCCTATAGAAGGAGTGCTTGGAAAATGGGCACTTGTAGTACCAGTGGTTATCTAGAAGGCACTCCTCGCGAAGATACCGCCCCGTGGTAGTCACTACCTTACAGTCCGTCGCCCGAATACCATTGAATCGCTTCAGACCCATTGTCCGCATTCCATAGCTGGGTAGGGTTTGGGTAGCTTTCGTAGTACCACGCTGAGACTGCAGTGAGAAGATAGATCACCAGTAGTAACATGTTCAGCTCCCTATCAGGAACCGACCGAAACAAGTAAAACCAATCAGAACTCGTTATTTAGGTCACGTGACTGGTTATCAGCCAATCGGGACCAGTATTTCCTGATTCGGTCGGTTACAGCTCCCTATAGGATAAGAAACTGTCTCGGTTTTTCCATAAACTTCTCAACTATTCGAAGATGCAACACCAAGCACGTGGCAACAAATGAACTTTTCGTCTCAATCTAATCTCGCTTAGAACGAACGCGCTTTTATAAGCGAGATATGTATCGCGAAATATCAAGCTAAATACCTCTTTACCGTACATAGTCTTCAAGCTGGTAGCTATTTTACTCCTTTTCGTATATAAAATCGTACCCGATCTAAGAGTATAACTATAAGCGCAAACAAGTATTTAGCCCATGCCCCATGTGACTTGTTACTTATCTTCGCTTGAAGCTAACTAAATGGTGGTGCTCGTTCGATGACAATGGTCCCTAAATGCATTTTCTCTCTACCCACATGATACTTCTTCAAAGAATTCCGTCAAAGTGGTCCATAAGTATATACATATATGCTTGTCATTATATGAGGGATCAGCTGTGGAGTATTTTGTGAGACAATCTACGGTACATCTTGCTTCCTCCACTCACCTCCCTTCCCCTCTCCTCTCTTTCTGGCGCCGCCATATAGTCCGATTTTAAATAACTGTCGTTTTTACCGCACTCGATTTTGCTCTATTATGACAATATCTCCAGTTCCTGATAAGATAGAGACTTGAAATTTTGAGATTAGGAAGAACTTAGCATGTTCTTCGCACCCCAAGTTTTCAAGTCTTTATCTCATCAGGAACCGGAGTTATTGTAATAATAGAGCAAAATCGAGTGCGGTAAAAACGACAGTTATTTAAAATCAGACTTTATACAGCTCTCCATTGAATTGTGTCAACAGAACAATCCCCCCCCCCCTCCTCCTCACAGAACAAACCCCCCCCCCCCTCCGCAGAATGGAGCAATACGCGAGGTGGTTGGCAACTGTCAGTGCAGGGGTGATGAGCCTGACATTGATTATCATAATGAGCAAGTACTATACCAAGTTTGCCATAACTATGACCGAGTGGGAAAACCATAAAACACAGGTACAACTAATTTCGGGGGCACTCTTTACATGCATTTGAACACTTTTGGGCAAAACAAATCCTGCTTCCTTCAGGTTGAATACGAGAATAATCTTACTATCAGGAGGTACATATTTGAGGTGTTTAATTTCTACAGCTCCCTCGTATACATCGGATTCTTCAAGGGAAATTGGGTGTAAGTAGTAAACAACCAATCAGAACTCGTTATTTAGGTCATGTGACTGGTTATCAGCCAATCAGGGACCAGTATTTCCTGATTCGGTCGGTTCCTGGTGTAAGTAGTATTTGTAGAGACCATGACTAAAACCCATTTGTTATAGCGGTTAAACCCTCCTAGATTTAATAAATGTTAACACACCCCCCCCCCCCAGGTTAAATGGTTACCCAGGGCACCAGCCACGTGTATTTGGTGTGGACATGGAGGAATGCCCCCCGGGAGGGTGTATCTCGGAGCTGGCTACACAGATGGCCATCATTCTGGCAGGGAAACAGTTCATATTCACCTTCTCCCAGTTTGTTATCCCTATCATTATCAGCAACAAGACAGCATGTCTCAAGGCGTGAGTTTGATTTAAAAGAAGAAATAGCTTGGGGGGGTTGAGGGTTAGCTCGGGTGTGGCAGCTGGTTCTACTGCATGGGCCGGTGATCTGTGACATCTCACATGTTGGAGCGCAGGAGACGAGCTAACCCTCAACCACCCACTGTGATCTAGAAATAGCTTTCAATTTACATCACAAAGCTGTGTGGTATATTGTGCTGCTCATTGTGTTTTGAACAAAACAGTTTAAAAATGTGTTTGTTATAGTTGTTAGCAGTTAGTACCTTGAGGAGCAAGAGTTTTTAAGTTGTTGAGTTTTTCAACCCACGCAGCATAAAACTGCTAACCCCCCCCCCCCCCCCCAACCCCCAGGATAAAACCATCAACTAAGAAGAACAAGAAAGAAGTAAAGAAGAAGAAGACTCCCTGGGAGCGAGATTATCAACTGGCTGAAACACGGGATGTCTTTGCCGAATACCTAGAAATGGTCATCCAGGTAATTAGCTAATTAGAATAGTTATCTAATTATAGCTGAACTGATAACTCGATTGTTATTCATTAATCATACTAATACTTATAGTTCACCCCTCCCCCAGTATGGATTTGTCACAATATTTGTAGCTGCATTTCCCTTGGCTCCCTTGCTGGCGCTGGTGAATAATCTACTGGAAATGCGTCTGGATAGCTTTAAATTCGTCGCCCAACTCAGACGACCGATCGGCTTCAAAAGCAAAGACATCGGTATGAATTAATTAAATTATTAACTAATTATGTAATAACCTTTATTTATTAATTAATAACCTGTAATTATTCAATTAAGTTTCTACTGAAACTTTTAATCCGCTTGAATTCTTTATCCATGTATTAACTCTTTCCAGGTATTTGGTCAGATATATTGGCTGCAGTTGGTAAAATTGCAGTTGTTTGCAATGCATTCATCATTGCATTTTCCTCTGATTTCCTCCCAATGATGTTATACGCTATTGATGTGAGTACTACCTCATCATCACCCCCCCCCCCCCCTCCCAATGATGTTATACGCTATCGATGTGAGTACTACCTCATCATCACCCCCCCCCCCCCCCTCCCAATGATGCTATACGCTATCGATGTGAGTACTACCTCATCATCACCCCCCCCCCCCTACCAATGATGCTATACGCTATTGATGTGAGTACTACCTCATCACCCCCCCCCTACCAATGATGTTATACGCTATTGATGTGAGTACTACCTCATCATCACCCCCCCCCTACCAATGATGTTATACGCTATTCGATGTGAGTACTACCTCATCATCACCCCCCCCCCTACCAATGATGTTATACGCTATTGATGTGAGTACTACCTCATCATCACCCCCCCCCCTACCAATGATGTTATACGCTATTGATGTGAGTACTACCTCATCATCACCCCCCCCCCCTACCAATGATGTTATACGCTATTGATGTGAGTACTACCTCATCATCACCCCCCCCCCCTACCAATGATGTTATACGCTATTGATGTGAGTACTACCTCATCATCACCCCCCCCCCCTACCAATGATGTTATACGCTATTGATGTGAGTACTACCTCATCATCACCCCCCCCCCCTACCAATGATGTTATACGCTATTGATGTGAGTACTACCTCATCATCACCCCCCCCCCCTACCAATGATGTTATACGCTATTGATGTGAGTACTACCTCATCATCACCCCCCCCCCCTACCAATGATGTTATACGCTATTGATGTGAGTACTACCTCATCATCACCCCCCCCCCCTACCAATGATGTTATACGCTATTGATGTGAGTACTACCTCATCATCACCCCCCCCCCCTACCAATGATGTTATACGCTATTGATGTGAGTACTACCTCATCATCACCCCCCCCCCCCTACCAATGATGTTATACGCTATCGATGTGAGTACTACCTCATCATCACCCCCCCCCCCTACCAATGATGTTATACGCTATCGATGTGAGTACTACCTCATCATCACCCCCCCCCCTACCAATGATGTTATACGCTATTGATGTGAGTACTACCTCATCATCACCCCCCCCCCCTACCAATGATGTTATACGCTATTGATGTGAGTACTACCTCATCATCACCCCCCCCCCCTACCAATGATGTTATACGCTATTGATGTGAGTACTACCTCATCATCACCCCCCCCCCCCTACCAATGATGTTATACGCTATTGATGTGAGTACTACCTCATCATCACCCCCCCCCCCTACCAATGATGTTATACGCTATCGATGTGAGTACTACCTCATCATCACCCCCCCCCCCCTACCAATGATGTTATACGCTATCGATGTGAGTACTACCTCATCACCCCCCCCCCCCCTACCAATGATGTTATACGCTATTGATGTGAGTACTACCTCATCATCACCCCCCCCCCCCTACCAATGATGTTATACGCTATCGATGTGAGTACTACCTCATCATCACCCCCCCCCCCCTACCAATGATGTTATACGCTATCGATGTGAGTACTACCTCATCATCACCCCCCCCCCTACCAATGATGTTATACGCTATCGATGTGAGTACTACCTCATCATCACCCCCCCCCCCCTACCAATGATGTTATACGCTATCGATGTGAGTACTACCTCATCATCACCCCCCCCCCCCTACCAATGATGTTATACGCTATTGATGTGAGTACTACCTCATCACCCCCCCCCCCCTACCAATGATGTTATACGCTATTGATGTGAGTACTACCTCATCACCCCCCCCCCCCTCCCAATGATGTTATACGCTATCGATGTGAGTACTACCTCATCATCACCCCCCCCCCCTACCAATGATGTTATACGCTATCGATGTGAGTACTACCTCATCACCCCCCCCCCCTCCCAATGATGTTATACGCTATCGATGTGAGTACTACCTCATCATCACCCCCCCCCCCTCCCAATGATGTTATACGCTATCGATGTGAGTACTATACCTCATCACCCCCCCCCCCCTCCCAATGATGTTATACGCTATCGATGTGAGTACTATACCTCATCACCCCCCCCCCCCCCCTACCAATGATGTTATACGCTATTGATGTGAGTACTACCTCATCATCACCCCCCCCCTCCCAATGATGTTATACGCTATCGATGTGAGTACTACCTCATCATCACCCCCCCCCCCCCTACCAATGATGTTATACGCTATCGATGTGAGTACTATACCTCATCACCCCCCCCCCCTACCAATGATGTTATACGCTATTGATGTGAGTACTACCTCATCATCACCCCCCTCCCAATGATGTTATACGCTATCGATGTGAGTACTACCTCATCATCACCCCCCCTACCAATGATGTTATACGCTATTGATGTGAGTACTATACCTCATCACCACCCCCCCCCCTCCCAATGATGTTATACGCTATCGATGTGAGTACTACCTCATCATCACCCCCCCCCCCCTCCCAATGATGCTATACGCTATTGATGTGAGTACTATACCTCATCATCACCCCCCCCCCCCCCCCCCCTCCCAATGATGTTATACGCTATCGATGTGAGTACTATACCTCATCACCCCCCCCCCCCTACCAATGATGTTATACGCTATTGATGTGAGTACTACCTCATCATCACCCCCCTCCCAATGATGTTATACGCTATCGATGTGAGTACTACCTCATCATCACCCCCCCTCCCTCCCAATGATGTTATACGCTATCGATGTGAGTACTACCTCATCATCACCCCCCCCCCCCCTACCAATGATGTTATACGCTATTGATGTGAGTACTACCTCATCATCAACCCCCCCTCCCAATGATGTTATACGCTATCGATGTGAGTACTACCTCATCATCACCCCCCCCCCCCTACCAATGATGTTATACGCTATCGATGTGAGTACTACCTCATCACCCCCCCCCCCCTACCAATGATGTTATACGCTATCGATGTGAGTACTACCTCATCATCAACCCCCCCCCCCCCCCCCCCCCCCCCGTGTTTTTGGTATCTTGCCAATTTCCAATTATATGTCAGAGCTTCATTCAAACAAGAAAGTTATGCAGAGCGCAAGAGAACCGCGGTCAGAGCATGGGCCAGACAGCTCAAATTGGATATTATTTTAGTATTCACACCTTCTGCACCTTTTCAGAACCGAGAGAGGAACGCAAAACGTCGCAACATGTTGGCTGGCTATGTGAACTTCAGTCTAGCTGTAGCCTCCCCTCAGATGACTGGCCTAGAGATACCGTGCAGGTAACACAGTATTGGGATGTACACTCGGACCCCGATTTACCGGGATGCTCGGGTGAAACGACTTTGCCCGGTAAATCGGGGTCCTCTGTAGTTGTATCGTGGATTCATGATCAGATGCTTCTTCGTCCCTAAAATTAAGATTAAATCGCCATTGTATGCCAAGAAAAGGGTGAAAACTGAAAACTTATTAATTTTGAACGTACTTCCTTACATCCTTAGTTGACATCTAAACATCTAAAATGACTTCTTGAGTGAATGTGGTATCAGTTGCATCTTATTTCTAGCCCTCCTATCCACAGCAGCAACTGGCGGTGTGAGCAAATCAAGAATAACAATTTCACCCCAATATGTTATCTCTCTCTCTCTCTCTCTCTCTCTCTCTCTCTCTCTCTCTCTCTCTCTCTCTCTCTCTCTCTCTCTCTCTCTCTCTCTCTCTCTCTCTCTCTCTCTCTCTCTCTCTCTCTCTCCCCTCTCTCTCTCTCTCTCTCTCTCTCTCTCTCTCTCTCTCTCTCTCTCTCTCTCTCTCTCTCTCCGTTAGGTGATTTCAACTATGGGAGCTAATTTGGGAATGTGTTAGCTAATTTAGCGGCCTATCAATTGATTCCTGTGTTACCTATCCACTTTCACTATTTTCATTTTTCATTTGCACCAGTTTGGTTTTGCACCATTGTTTTTTATCTTTATCTCCCCTTCATTTATTCCAATGTTTTGACTTTGCTTTAGGAACTTTATCCTTGTGTTTCTCTATCTCACCCCTACTACTAGTTATCTAGTTAACACACACACACAATATGGCTGACAACGAGGAACAAACTGTAGCTGCTGTGGAAGAGACCACAACTGTAGAGACCACAGAAGAGGCTGCTACCACCGAGGAGGCTGCTACCACTGAGGAGGCTGCTAGCACCGAGGAAGCCGCCGCTACTGAGGAAGCCGCTGCCGAATAGACACTACACAATTTGGATTAACGAAGCACTTTTAGATTTGGCAGGATGGTGCTGAGGGAGTGTTACTGGGAAATTAATTGGACTGAAAAAGGCCTTGTGTTGGGATTATTGTTCATTTGACATGATGTAACAGCCTGTTTTTTTCCTACTTTAGATTCCCCCTCTACTTTCATTCAGCTCTTATCTCCCTCTCTCGAGCTGGAAATGAATCAGTAGAACCTCTCCCACCCCTAAATACCACCCTCCTCTCTCCCACCCCTCCTGTCCCATCCGTCCCCTACACCCCCCTTGTTCAATACTTCTCTCATCCCTCTGTACCTCCCAGTCGGGATCAATCTAGCCATCATGTCTGAAGAAGAAGTTGTTGTGTCCGCTGCTGAGACCTCGGAAGAGGAGGAGGATGTTTTTGAGGACAATGATGAGATGGAGAATGAGGAAAATGATGATGATGATGATGGAATGAATGATGATGATGATGATGATGATGATGATAATAATGATGATGACGATAATGATGATGATGATGACGATGCTGAAGACGATGCCGAAGACAAGAAAACCAAAGACAACAGTAATGTCAACATCAACATCAATGTCAATGTCTCCAAATAGTTACTGTCTGACTGTATGCTTGACTGACTTTATATCTTCTGACTGACTGATTAGATCAACCATGACCATTTGACTGACTCTTTCTAAATGTAACCGACAGACTGACAAACAAAAAACTGAAAAAATAATGTGTGTTCAAAATTTGAAATACCTCCATCTTTTAGCTTTTGTATTATTGGAACCTATGTTTACAATTTCATTTCTCTAAATTATTTCCCCATTGAATTTCCCATTGAATTTATCGTTTTTAATGACTAACAGTGCTGCTTGCAGTCAAAATACGGTAACGCAAAATACAGTAAGCAGACGCGCACGGTGCATAACGCGCGGCAAAAAGTTCATGTGTCAGCACGTACTAGCGCCCTGATTGGTCACGGTTGCGCGTCGTCTTACTGTATCTTCGTTTTCCATTACCGTTTTCCCACTACAAGCGACCGTGTATCGACAATATCATGGCAAATTGCCTACCTTTTCCAAATGTAAAGGAGGGTTATAACATAACAAATGGCAAACATTTGTACGGTGTGCGGACTCTAGTGCTACACTCTAAGTCTAAAGAGGACTCTATATCTAAATTTAGATTTAGATAAAGAGTCCAAATAATTCTAAACTCTAGGAGGACTCTTTATCTAAAAAGTCTACACAGGGGGGACTCTTTATCTAAAAAGTCTAAACAAAGTGGACTCTATATCTACATAAATCTAAATTAGATATAGAGTCCGCCTTTCGCCGCGAACTCGAGATTTCGGCCGTTAGGCCGGAAACGAGAGTTTGCTCTACCCCTACAATACTAATTTAGAAGTGTTAGGGCCGTTATTTGGGTTCGAGGTTAGGGTTAGGGTTAGTGTTAGGGTTAGGTTTTGGGTTGGGTTAGGATTTTAGACATAGAGTCCGGGTTGGAGGATTTGGCGCCAAAATGTACAAGAGGACTCTATATCTAAAAATTCTACACAGGGCGGACTCTTTATCTAAAAAGTCTACACAGGGAGGACTCTTTATCTAAATTTTTTTCAATATCTAACTGTAGATCCGTTTTTAGATATAGAGTCCGCCTTGGATTTAGATAAAGAGTCCGTTAGCACTAGAGTCCGCCCACCAACATGTACATACAGTCGGACCCCAATTTACCGGGATGCTCGGGGGAAAGGGTTTTGCCCGGTAAATCGGGGTTCCGGTAAATCGGGGCCCGGTAAATCGGGGTTCGACTGTACTTTATTTCGGGAAAAAAAATAACAGCACACGGCACACTCATCAGCATCGTTCAACACCCTGACAACACCCTGAACGACAACACCCTGACAACACCCTGAACTCATTGCAGGTACTGGGGATACAGGGACACGGAGGGATCTTACAACCTGTTCTTCTGGAAACTCACAACTGTGCGGCTACTGTTTGTCATCATCTTTGAACACGTTGTTCTTGGCCTTGTTAAACTGGTGAGTTAGAGCATGAATTGAGGTTGTTAAGGGGGGGTTGCTAGTTAGAGCATGAATTGAGGTTGCTAGGGGGTTGCTAGTTAGAGCATGAATTGAGGTTGTTAGGGGGTTGCTAGTTAGAGCATGAATTGAGGTTGTTAGGGGGTTGCTAGTTAGAGCATGAATTGAGGTTGTTATGGGGTTGCTAGTTAGAGCATGAATTGAGGTTGTTAGGGGGTTGCTAGTTAGAGCATGAATTGAGGTTGCTAGGGGGGTTGCTAGTTAGAGCATGAATTGAGGTTGTTAGGGGGTTGCTAGTTAGAGCATGAATTGAGGTTGCTAGGGGGTTACTAGTTAGAGCATGAATTGAGGTTGTTATATTATATCAGTCATATCAGTCATGAAGTAGTGGGTTACATGTGACCACTCATCTCGCGATCCGTTATTTTATGAGAGATAATGTTTTCTAATCAGATATAATTTCAATGTCCTAGTGTACTACAACTGTTTACTGTGAACACTGAACATGGGACTTGTCACCCAAATTATGTACCCTTTCTCTCCCGCACGTGTCGGTTGATGTCCCATATAATATTCCTACCTCCAGGTTGATATATTTATTCCTGACATGCCTGAGAGCGTCCAACTGAGGATAGATATTGATGAAATTATTGCCACTGAGATTCTAGCGGAGGATGATGTCAAGAGAAAGGTAATAGTTCATGTGATGATGTCAAGAGAAAGGTAATCCTTTAACCGATACAGTCCCACCCCAAAACCCGATTTACCGGGGTCCGGGAGTTAATTTATCGGATAAACTATCCACCCCCCCCCCCCATTAAACAGATTTCATAACCCCTCTGATCCCCCTCATCAGACACACACGGGGACAATGACGGAGCGGCAAATAACAGTACCCACTTCCAAGAGGAACTCTCTCACTGTCCCACCCACCGATTATGGAGGAACAACATCTGCAACATCATCTGTAACACCTCCCACCAATCTAGTGGTGTGAAGCTGTCAGACCACCAGCAGCTGACCTAGTGGTGTGAAGCTGTCAGACCACCAGCAGCTGACCTAGTGGTGTGAAGGTGTAGGAGCATGAGAGCACCATCCTGACCTAGTGGTGTTAATTAGAACATGTTTAGTGTTGAAACAAGAACTATATCTTAAGAGAGTACTGGGAGAGTGTTCCAATTGTTTATTGATATGTTGTAGTTTAGGGAACAACTTAAAAGTACCCGGGTTTTTCCGGTTTTGGGCACGTTCTGTTAATATCGTTACTAGAAGTGAGACCTGTCAGAGCATTGGCCTGACCCTATTCTCATTAGGCCTGACAGAGTGAGACTTTTCTATAGACACATGTTGATATATCACAGTTAAATGTTCATTATTCAATCTACTTAATGCAACCCATGATCTAAAGCTGTTTGACTTTGATAGAATCACATTACACGGTGTGTAAATAAACCCGTGCCCTCAAATCGGGTCGGCGCCGCCAGATACTTGGCAGATAAACCAAGGTTAATACTGTCTGGCAGTGCCAGACTCGACCCCGACTGATTCTCAGCCGACAATGCCCTCATGAATGGGTCGGCGGTGCAAGACAGGTTCAGATGGGTCGGCGGTGCCAGACAGGTTCAGATGGGTCGGCGGCGCCAGACAGGTTAAAATGGGTTGGCGGTGCCAGACAGGTTCAGATGGGTCGGCGGCGCCAGACAGGTTAAAATGGATCGGCGGTGCCCGACAGGTTCAGATGGGTCGGCGGCGCCAGACAGGTTCAGATGGGTCAGTGGCGCCAGACAGGTTCAGATGGGTCGGCGGTGCCAGACAGGTTCAGATGGGTCGGCGGTGCCAGACAGGTTCAGATGGGTCGGCGGCGCCAGACAGGTTAAAATGGGTTGGCGGTGCCAGACAGGTTCAGATGGGTCGGCGGCGCCAGACAGGTTAAAATGGATCGGCGGTGCCCGACAGGTTCAGATGGGTCGGCGGCGCCAGACAGATTCAGATGGGTCAGTGGCGCCAGACAGGTTCAGATGGGTCGGCGGTGCTAGACAGGTTCATATGGGTCGGCGGTGCCAAACAGGTTCAGATGGGTCGGCGGTGCCAGACAGGTTCAGATGGGTCGTCGGTGCCAGACAGGTTCAGATGGGTCGGCGGCGCCAGACAGGTTAAAATGGGTTGGCGGTGCCAGACAGGTTCAGATGGGTCGGCGGCGCCAGACAGGTTAAAATGGATCGGCGGTGCCCGACAGGTTCAGATGGGTCGGCGGCACCAGACAGGTTCATATGGGTTGGCGGTGGCAGACAGGTTCAGATGGGTCGGCGGCGCCAGACAGGTTCAGTTGGATCGGCGATGTCAGACAGGTTCAGATGGGTCGGCGGCGCCAGACAGGTTCAGATGGATCGGCGGTGTCAGACCTGTCTGAGCGCACTGTCGATTTGAAAATCAAATGGGGTATGGCGCCGCATTACAGTGCCAGACAGTCAAAGTTTCTTAGAGATAAGGTGGGTCAAAGTAGGAAATTTTCTTAGAGATAAGGTGGGTCAAAGGGAGAAGGTTTCTTAGAGATAAGGTGGATCAAAGTGGGAAAGTTTCTTAGAGATTAGGTGGGTCAAAGTGGGTAAGTTTCTTAGAGATTAGGTGGGTCAGAGTGAGAAAGTTTCTTAAAGATTAGGTGGGTCAAAGTGAGAAAGTTTCTTAGAGATAAGGTGGGTCAAAGTGGAAAAGTTTCTTAGAGATTAGGTGGGTCAACGTGGGAAAGTTTCTTAGAAATAAGGTGGGTCAAAGTGAGAAACTTTCTTAGAGATTAGGTGGGTCAAAGTGGGAAAGTTTCATAGAGATAAGGTGGGTCAAAGTGGGAAAGTTTCTTAGAGATAAGGTGGGTCAAAGTTTCTTAGAGATTAGGTGGGTCAGAGTGAGAAAGTTTCTTAAAGATAAGGTGGGTCAAAGTGAGAAAGTTTCTTAGAGATAAGGTGGGCCAAAGTGGGAAAGTTTCTTAGAGATAAGGTGGGTCAAAGTGGGAAAGTTTCTTAGAGATAAGGTGGGTCAAAGTGGGAAAGTTTTTTAGAGATAAGGTGGGTCAAAGTGAGAAAGTTTCTTAGAGATAAGGTGGGCCTGGGTCAAAGTGGGAAACTTTCTTAGAGATGAGGTGGGTCAAAGTAAGAAAGTTTCTTAGAGATAAGGTGGGTCAAAGTGAGAAAGTTTCTTAGAGATAAGGTGGGTCAAAGTGAGAAAGTTTCTTAGAGATAAGGTGGGCCAAAGTGGGAAAGTTTCTTAGAGATAAGGTGGGTCAAAGTGGGAAAGTTTCTTAGAGATAAGGTGGGTCAAAGTGGGAAAGTTTTTTAGAGATAAGGTGGGTCAAAGTGAGAAAGTTTCTTAGAGATAAGGTGGGCCTGGGTCAAAGTGGGAAACTTTCTTAGAGATGAGGTGGGTCAAAGTAAGAAAGTTTCTTAGAGATAAGGTGGGTCAAAGTGAGAAAGTTTCTTAGAGATAAGGTGGGTCAAAGTGAGAAAGTTTCTTAGAGATAAGGTGGGTCAAAGTGCGAAAGTTTCTCAGAGATTAGGTGGGTCAAAGTGGGAAAGTTTCTTAGATATAAGGTGGGTCAATGTGAGAAAGTTTCTTAGAGATTAGGTGGGTCAAAGTGGGAAAGTTTCTTAGATATAAGGTGGGTCAATGTGAGAAAGTTTCTTAGAGATAAGGTCGGTCAAAGTGGGAAAGTTTCTTAGAGATAAGGTGGGTCAAAGTGAGAAAGTTTCTTAGAGATAAGGTGGGCCAAAGTGGGAAAGTTTCTTAGAGATTAGGTGGGTCAAAGTGGGAAAGTTTCTTAGAGATAAGGTGGGTCAAAGTGAGAAAGTTTCTTAGAGATAAGGTGGGCCAAAGTGGGAAAGTTTCTTAGAGATTAGGTGGGTCAAAGTGGGAAAGTTTCTTAGAGATAAGGTGGGTCAAAGTGAGAAAGTTTCTTAGAGATTAGGTGGGCCTGGGTCAAAGTGGGAAACTTTCTTAGAGATGAGGTGGGTCAAAGTAAGAAAGTTTCTTAGAGATAAGGTGGGTCAAAGTGAGAAAGTTTCTTAGAGATAAGGTGGGTCAAAGTGAGAAAGTTTCTTAGAGATAAGGTGGGTCAAAGTGCGAAAGTTTCTCAGAGATTAGGTGGGTCAAAGTGGGAAAGTTTCTTAGATATAAGGTGGGTCAATGTGAGAAAGTTTCTTAGAGATTAGGTGGGTCAAAGTGGGAAAGTTTCTTAGATATAAGGTGGGTCAAAATGAGAAAGTTTCTTAGAGATTAGGTGGGTCAAAGTGAGAAAGTTTCTTAGAGATAAGATGGGTCAAAATGAAAAAGTTTCTTAGAGATTAGGTGGGTCAACGTGGGAAAGTTTCTTAGAGATCAGGTGGGTCAAAGTGGAAAAGTTTCTTAGAGATAAGGTGGGTCAAAGTGAGAAAGTTTTTTAGGGATAAGGTGGGTCAAAGTGAGAAAGTTTCTTAGAGATAAGGTCGGTCAAAGTGGGAAAGTTTCTTAGAGATAAGGTGGGTCAAAGTGGGAAAGTTTCTTAGAGATAAGGTGGGTCAAAGTGAGAAAGTTTCTTAGAGATTAGGTGGGTCAAAGTGAGAAAGTTTCTTAGAGATAAGGTGGGTCAAAGTGAAAAAGTTTGTTAGAGATTAGGTGGGTCAACGTGGGAAAGTTTCTTAGAGATCAGGTGGGTCAAAGTGGAAAAGTTTCTTAGAGATAAGGTGGGTCAAAGTGGGAAAGTTTCTTAGAGATAAGGTGGGTCAAAGTGAGAAAGTTTCTTAGAGATTAGGTGGGTCAAAGTGAGAAAGTTTCTTAGAGATAAGGTCGGTCAAAGTGGGAAAGTTTCTTAGAGATAAGGTGGTCAAAGTGGGAAAGTTTCTTAGAGATAAGGTGGGTCAAAGTGGGAAAGTTTCTTAGAGATAAGGTGGGTCAAAGTGAAAAAGTTTCTTAGAGATTAGGTGGGTCAACGTGAAAAAGTTTCTTAGAGATTAGGTGGGTCAACGTGGGAAAGTTTCTTAGAGATCAGGTGGGTCAAAGTGGAAAAGTTATTTAGAGATAAGGTGGGTCAAAGTGGGAAAGTTTCTTAGAGATAAGGTGGGTCAAAGTGAGAAAGTTTCTTAGAGATAAGGTGGGTCAAAGTGAGAAAGTTTCCTAGAGATAAGGTGGGTCATGTCAAAGTGAGAAAGTTTCTTAGAGATAAGGTGGGTAAAGTGAGAAAGTTTCTTAGAGATTAAAGTCTAATTTTTATTGAAGCGACAGGCCGCCGCGTATCAAAATGCAGCGCTTGAAATCGATTTCCGGTTCCTGATAAGCTAGCGAATTTTTCTTGGTGCCATTGGAAAGATAAAATTTTTATCTTTCCAACGCAACCAGGATCAAGTCTTTATCTTATCAGGAACCGGAGATATGACCAATTAACTAATTGAGTGCGCGGCGGCCTGTCGCTTAAATAAAAAATTCGACTATAGGTGGGTCAAAGTGAAAAAGTTTCTTAGAGATTAGGTGGGTCAACGTGAAAAAGTTTCTTAGAGATTAGGTGGGTCAACGTGGGAAAGTTTCTTAGAGATCAGGTGGGTCAAAGTGGAAAAGTTATTTAGAGATAAGGTGGGTCAAAGTGGGAAAGTTTCTTAGAGATAAGGTGGGTCAAAGTGAGAAAGTTTCTTAGAGATAAGGTGGGTCAAAGTGAGAAAGTTTCCTAGAGATAAGGTGGGTCATGTCAAAGTGAGAAAGTTTCTTAGAGATAAGGTGGGTCAAAGTGAGAAAGTTTCTTAGAGATTAGGTGGGTCAAAGTGAGAAAGTTTCTTAAAGATAAGGTGGGTCAAAGTGAGAAAGTTTCTTAGAGATAAGGTGGGTCAAAGTGAGAAAGTTTCTTAGAGATAAGGTGGGTCAAAGTGAGAAAGTTTCTTAGAGATAAGGTGGGTCAAAGTGCGAAAGTTTCTCAGAGATTAGGTGGGTCAAAGTGAAAAAGTTTCTTAGATATAAGGTGGGTCAATGTGAGAAAGTTTCTTAGAGATTAGGTGGGTCAAAGTGGGAAAGTTTCTTAGATATAAGGTGGGTCAATGTGAGAAAGTTTCTTAGAGATAAGGTCGGTCAAAGTGGGAAAGTTTCTTAGAGATAAGGTGGGTCAAAGTGGAAAAGTTTCTTAGAGATAAGGTGGGTCAAAGTGAGAACGTTTCTTAGAGATTAGGTGGGTCAAAGTGAGAAAGTTTCTTAGAGATAAGGTGGGTCAAAGTGAAAAAGTTTGTTAGAGATTAGGTGGGTCAACGTGGGAAAGTTTCTTAGAGATCAGGTGGGTCAAAGTGGATAAGTTTCTTAGAGATTAGGTGGGTCAAAGTGAGAAAGTTTCTTAGAGATAAGATGGGTCAAAGTGAGAAAGTTTCTTAGAGATTAGGTGGGTCAAAGTGGGAAAGTTTATTAGAGATAAGGTGGGTCAAAGTGAGAAAGTTTCTTAAAGATAAGGTGGGTCAAAGTGAGAAAGTTTCTTAGAGATAAGGTGGGTCAAAATGAGAAAGTTTCTTAGAGATTAGGTGGGTCAAAGTGAGAAAGTTTCTTAGAGATAAGATGGGTCAAAATGAAAAAGTTTCTTAGAGATTAGGTGGGTCAACGTGGGAAAGTTTCTTAGAGATCAGGTGGGTCAAAGTGGAAAAGTTTCTTAGAGATAAGGTGGGTCAAAGTGAGAAAGTTTTTTAGGGACAAGGTGGGTCAAAGTGAGAAAGTTTCTTAGAGATAAGGTGGGTCAAAGTGAGAAAGTTTCTTAGAGATTAGGTGGGTCAAAGTGAGAAAGTTTCTTAGAGATAAGGTGGGTCAAAGTGAAAAAGATTGTTAGAGATTAGGTGGGTCAACGTGGGAACGTTTCTTAGAGATCAGGTGGGTCAAAGTGGAAAAGTTTCTTAGAGATAAGGTGGGTCAAAGTGAGAAAGTTTCTTAAAGATAAGGTGAGTCAAAGTGAGAAAGTTTCTTAGAGATAAGGTGGGTCAAAGTGAGAAAGTTTCTTAGAGATAAGGTGGGTCAAAGTGAGAAAGTTTCTTAGAGATAAGGTGGGTCAAAGTGAGAAAGTTTTTTAGGGATAAGGTGGGTCAAAGTGAGAAAGTTTCTTAGAGATAAGGTGGGTCAAAGTGAGAAAGTTTCTTAGAGATAAGGTGGGTCAAAGTGAGAAAGTTTCTTAGAGATAAGGTGGGTCAAAGTGAAAAAGTTTCTTAGAGATAAGGTGGGTCAAAGTGAGAAAGTTTCTTAGAGATAAGGTGGGTCAAAGTGAAAAAGATTGTTAGAGATTAGGTGGGTCAACGTAAGAACGTTTCTTAGAGATCAGGTGGGTCAAAGTGGAAAAGTTTCTTAGAGATAAGGTGGGTCAAAGTGAGAAAGTTTCTTAAAGATAAGGTGAGTCAAAGTGAGAAAGTTTCTTAGAGATAAGGTGGGTCAAAGTGAGAAAGTTTCTTAGAGATAAGGTGGGTCAAAGTGAGAAAGTTTCTTAGAGATAAGGTGGGTCAAAGTGAGAAAG
This sequence comes from Hormiphora californensis, assembly GCA_020137815.1. Taxonomy (NCBI): domain Eukaryota; kingdom Metazoa; phylum Ctenophora; class Tentaculata; order Cydippida; family Pleurobrachiidae; genus Hormiphora; species Hormiphora californensis. Next base: position 762,397 of record CM035353.1, on the reverse strand, counting down.
TTTCTTAGAAATAAGGTGGGTCAAAGTGGGAAAGTTTCTTAGAGATAAGGTGGTCAAAGTGGAAAAGTTTCTTAGAGATAAGGTGGGTCAAAGTGAGAAAGTTTCTTAGAGATAAGGTGGGTCAAAGTGAGAAAGTTTCTTAGAGATAAGGTGGGTCAAAGTGGAAAAGTTTCTTAGAGATTAGGTGGGTCAACGTGGGAAAGTTTCTTAGAGATAAGGTGGGTCAAAGTGAGAAAGTTTCTTAGAGATAAGGTGGGTCAAAGTGGGAAAGTTTCTTAGAGATAAGGTGGGTCAAAGTGGGAAAGTTTCTTAGAGATAAGGTGGGTCAAATTGAGAAAGTTTCTTAGAGATAAGGTGGGTAAACCGTAAAAGTGAAAAAGTTTCTTAGAGATAAGGTGGGTCAAAGTGGGAAAGTTTCTTAGAGATAAGGTGGGTCGAAGTGAGAAAGTTTCTTAGAGATAAGATGGGTAAAAGTGAAAAAGTTTCTTAGAGATAAGGTGGGTCAAAGTGGGAAAGTTTCTTAGAGATAAGGTGGGTCAAAGTGAGAAAGTTTCTTAGATATAAGGTGGGTCAAAGTGGGAAAGTTTCTTAGAGATTAGGTGGGTCAAAGTGAGAAAGTTTCTTAGAGATAAGGTAGGCCAAAGTGAGAAAGTTTCTTAGAGATTAGGTGGGTCAACGTCGGAATGTTTCTTAGAGATCAGGTGGGTCAAAGTGGAAAAGTTTCTTAGAGATTAGGTGGGTCAACGTGGGAAAGTTTCTTGGAGATAAGGTGGGTCAAAGTGTGAAAGTTTCTTAGAGATAAGGTGGGTCAAAGTGGGAAAGTTTCTTAGAGATAAGGTGGGTCAAAGTGAGAAACTTTCTTAGAGATTAGGTGGGTCAAAGTGGGAAAGTTTCTTAGAGATAAGGTGGGTCAAAGTGAAAAAGTTTCTTAGAGATAAGGTGGGTCAAAGTGGGAAAGTTTCTTAGAGATAAGGTGGGTCAAAGTGAGAAAGTTTCTTAGAGATTAGGTGGGTCAAAGTGAGAAAGTTTCTTAGAGATAAGGTGGGTCAAAGTGGAAAAGTTTCTTAGAGATTAGGTGGGTCAACGTGGGAAAGTTTCTTAGAGATACGGTGGGTCAAAGTGAGAAAGTTTCTTAGAGATAAGGTGGGTCAAAGTGGGAAAGTTTCTTAGAGATAAGGTGGGTCAAAGTGAGAAACTTTCTTAGAGATTAGGTGGGTCAAAGTGGGAAAGTTTCTTAGAGATAAGGTGGGTCAAAGTGAAAAAGTTTCTTAGAGATAAGGTGGGTCAAAGTGGGAAAGTTTCTTAGAGATAAGGTGGGTCAAAGTGAGAAAGTTTCTTAGAGATTAGGTGGGTCAAAGTGAGAAAGTTTCTTAGAGATAAGGTGGGTCAAAGTGGAAAAGTTTCTTAGAGATTAGGTGGGTCAACGTGGGAAAGTTTCTTAGAGATACGGTGGGTCAAAGTGATAAAGTTTCTTAGAGACTAGGAGGGTAAAGCTGGGAAAGTTTCTTAGAGATTAGGAGAGTAAAGATTGGAAAGTTTCTTAGAGATTAGGAGGGTAAAGGTGTGAAAGTTTCTTAGAGATTAGGAGGGTAAAGGTGGGAAAGTTTCTTAGAAAGATGGGAAAGTTTCTTAGAGAATATCTGCGAACTTGAAGCAGAGGTAGCCATTGTATCAACCTTGATCCCTCCCCCACGATATAATAAAAAGAAACGCAGGGGTTAAAAAGGTTAATGAGTTAGAATTGTACAGCAGTGAAATATATTTTAAAAGGGTCACACAAATAGTACAAATATAAACTTAAGCACCAGTCAAGTTTTCATAAGTGAACGAATTATCGTACATGCCCTCTCAATAGTATGGTCCGATTTAGCACAGCAAACTCTAATACACTTTCCCGCCAAGGCCTTGTTGTCAGTTCCATAAAATACACTGAGTGGTAAAACAGCTAATTTACACTCTACAGTCAGCCACTTTACACACTCCAGCCCGTATTCACCCTCAAAACTCCAATTCATGGGTGCTGTATCAACAACTAGGAAGAACCCACCCTCTGGCTTCAATGGTACACAACCAATGTCACTAAAAGCAGCACACAGTTTGGAACAGTTCCTTTCTATAGTCCTTGAAAACCAGGTGGTGTAACTTTCTGGTAGGCCACGTAACCGGGTCTCCCTTTCTAGTCCCCCTGCTGCAGCCTCTTGGAGGATGGTAGGAGCGTGTCCCGTAGTTCGGACTGTAACCTCGTTTATTGGGGAAATGAGGTGCGGGGGTCCAAGGGCCCACCCAATCCGCCAGCCAGTCACGGAAAAAGATTTCCCAAAGCTGCCGACTGTGATAGTCCTCTCCCACATACCTTGCAGAGTAGAGCTTGTTAAAATAATAATTGGGCAATGCTCTGACCACTTTTCTCGCGCACTGAGAATAGAGTTGCAGGTCTTTGCTCTGACAGGTATAATACTACCCAACAAACAACTACATATCACATACCAGGTAGTGCCCCAATTCTAACGTGTTGTCTCCCCTCTGAAACACTCCTCTCATAGACTTCATCAGATAGAATTATGACGTCATACTGCTTACACAGCCCTCCAATGTACTCCAACTCTTCCCTGCTGAACACCTTCCCTGAACGGGGGGGGGGGGGGGGGGGGGGGTAGCTGCAGGTTAATATAGCTGGGTGGGGGTGTTATTATAGGGGTCAAGATAGGGAGGTAGCTGCAGGTCATAATAAGGGGTCGGCAATTTTGGACACGCCCACGTTTTCTGGATGAAGTTCCAAATAGGGTTAGCAGTTAGAATATCATGCTACCTGTTGGATTATGGGGTGTGGTAAGGATTAACAATTTTGTTTTGTCTGATATCGCCTCTTCCATTTTCTCTCTGTCAATTGTCCATATTGGCTCACTACTAGGGTAGAAAGGGGTAAAATGGCACACTTTCTAACGTTTTAGGTTCTAAAATACTCAATTTATACAGCAAGAAGAAAAAAAATTATAAAGGCTATCCAATGAAACGTTTTCCTTTCAGACGAGCTAAATTTTAAAATCTGAAAGTTTTATTTAATAGCTTAATTAATCAATCCAAAAAGTTTGGTAGGGCTTTTTTTGGAAATTTTGCACTGGGGTAAAATGGTCCAGCCAATAGCATTGCTCGATTTTTATCACGTGCCTGGTGTTGTTAGAGCACTGGGGTAAAATGGTCCATGTTATCTTCAGTAATTTCTGTTCTGCTGGACCATTTTACCCCAGTGTGCTGGACCATTTTACTCCAGTTGGTATCACGTGGTATTGGAGGCTCGATTTCATTGGTCCCAGGGTGAACCATTTTACCCCAGCGAGGGTGAACCATTTTACCCCAGTTTGACTAATTTGACAATTTAATCAACTTAATAGTGGGTTTTTTGAAAAATTTTTATACCAAGTTTTAGAAGGATAAAAACCCTAACTGGCAGTTTTTGCAAAATTAAAATCGGCCAACTCAAACAGAAATTACAGCAGTTTTAAAGCAAAAATTCGGAACAGAACGAGCAGGTCTCCGCTGGAGAAAAAGTCACGTGACTAGATGTAATAACTAGGACCATTTTACCCCATACATGTGCCATTTTACCCCGTGTGCCATTTTACCCCTTTCTACCCTACCTTCTGAAATAGAGGAATTGAGGAATGATAGAATTCCGCTACAGCGGAAGAGTGTTCGATATATAGTACATAACGTTCTGCACGCAGTGCAAGCGCGCCATATACGCTCTGCACTGCAGAGCGTATATGGAGGTGAAATGCACGACAGCGAAGCTGGAGTGCATTTCACACCTATATTGCACGAGTGAAACGAGTGCGATATAGGACCGCTTGCACAAGCCGTGCAGGACGTTATTGAGTATATATTCCGCGAGAAAGCACATGACAAGCAAAACAATCATAATTTTGGGTGATTACACACAGAGAGATATGACAAAACAAGGTACAAACTAAGCAAAACTACACAAAAATACACTACTACACCTTTTACACACAAGGGGACCACGTTTTGACAGTTTTAACAGTGAAAAGAAGAGAGGGATAAAGAGAGAGATATGAGAGAGGGAGATTGGAATTCTTGGAAATAGTGAACAACAAAACATGATAAGGGGATAATTAGTGAGAGAAAGAGGGAGAGTGAGTGTAATTTGACAGACTTTGTGTCGCTTGGCACTGTGTCAGTCATATTCTGTGTGTTTGTGTGTGAATAAGGTGTAAAAACACTGAGGGGACACTGTTCTTACTTATATCCCGCTACCCCTATAGTGGAAGCTCTTACGGTATTTCCCACGCCCCGTGGGAAAGTTTTTGACCGTGGGAAAGTTTTCAAACCGTGGGAAAAGAGAGATACATACAATAACTTTAAAAAAATAATTATTTTTTGTATGTTATTGTATGTATCTCTCTTTTCCCACGGTTTGAAAACTTTCCCACGGTCAAAAACTTTCCCACGGGGCGTGGGAAATACCGTAAGAGCTTCCACTACTATATCTGCACGCTCCCGCGGAAGCAGAGTGCATATTTCACCGTGCAAATGGTCGCGCGGAGCGGGAGTGATATGTGCACTCGCGGTATATATATATAGTTGCTATTGAATTGTTCATACAGTGTCAGGCGACTCAAATTGTTGCTGTAATTTACCTGAAGGGGCGACAAGGGGCACTCTGGTTAACTTCCCCCCGGATAGCACTGTGTCATCTAGATAGGCATCAAAGTGAGGTTCAAACACTATCACCTCGTCACCTTCATCAACGAAAGCGGCAATGGTCCCATACAGAGCTTCGTACGCTCCTGCTGTCGTCGTGATCTCTGTAAAGACATCAATTGGTCTGTTAAAAAGTGGCGAATATTCTGCGGAGAGGGCGTGTACTAGGCGGGGGTGCCCTTTACCTCTTGTGTACCTGTAAGGGCATCGATTGTTCTTTGAAAGAGGGGCGAGTATTCAGCGGAGAGGGCGTGTACTAATCGAAGGTGCCCCTGCTCTCTGGTGTACCTGCCGGTAGAATTCAATACAGATAGAACAATAACATTGTTAATGTTTGTATTGTTAATAACAATACAAACCGGCATCTCGAGACCCCCAGATATGATCCCCCTGATAGTACTGCCTGGCGCCGTGGACACTGGACCCCATCTGGGGGCACTGAGAATCAAATCAGGTCTGACAGGCCCCTTACAACTTATTTTTAGAAAATCGTCGGGTAAAGTTTGATCTACCGACACGTCACAGAGTTGATGAATACTGTGGCGGAGAGGTCGCGAGAAAAAAAACTCTTCAACCAATCCTGCTATTCGTTGGCAAGCCCAGCTGTACTCGGAAGAAGAAGAATCACAGAGCGGGGTGAGCTACACAAGGTAAACTTACCAATTAGCAGAGGGTTTAGCGACAGCCTTGACGACTTCCTGCTGCAGGAAGTCTGGTGCAGGGAAATCGGGAAATCCAGAGCCTACCATTACAGCGTCGTTGTCAATAGCTGAGGAGGGATGGGGTTAATTTCAATTGAAAAGGGGTGGTATATCGATAAGTTTGCCTATATATTTGTTGCGATTTGACTGGTACTGACCTAGTTTACCAAGATTATTCCAGAAATTACCACCTCCAAAAGAGTCCAATCTCCTCGCTGGACCTGGCAACATTGTCCTTTATTTCATCTATCCAGCTGATACCTCTTGTATCGTGTGCAGATCACCCGCCAATAATCAAATTCCACCCATAAAACTGAGTTACAAGCGGGAAGATAAAAGTTAATCTAAAACAGAGACACACTTTAGTACACCAATTTCAATTCAATGGGAAATCAACTAGTAGACACGCACAATACATAACACTTGTCAAATCCAAACTCATTAATCGTGTATGATACAGATATTGATATAGTGGAACAAAAAAAGGTCTAATAGATCATCAACATATTCATATCTAAGCCTCGCACCACACGGTGTGCCTGCAGTGCTACCAGGAACTGTACGTGGGTCAATACAATGCATTGATCCATATGATTATGTATTTGCAAATTATTGAGTAAGGGGTGTGTAAGCCGATCACGTGTTGTACTGTTGTTCAGTCGAACCCCGATTTACCGGGAGGATAAAGTTTCCAAAGTATAGGAAATTTTCACCCCAATATACCGGGCACCCGATTTACCGGGCGAAACCCTTTCCCCCGAGCATCTCCGTAAATCTGACTGTATCGATGAGGTGTGTATAAATTAGAAGACGGTGGGAGGGCATTTGAGGGACTGCTCCTTTATCTCCCTGCAAATCTGTTCAACAGGTTTCTTCCGTGTTTCAGGTACAAAGAGCATGGTGAAGATTAGGAAGAACACACAGATTCCAGTGTAGAGGAAGAACGTGTTGGGCTTTAGAGCATTCTGAAGATAGAAATTCATTGTCAGTATAGCTCACTATATATATCTGTCAGAGCTTTGGCCTAACCCTATTCTCAGAACATTGGCTTGACAGAACTATTAACTGGATATTATCCGGTCAGTGTAGTAGTCAGTCCTAATGTAGTTTGACTTAACCTAGTACAATTTCCTACACTTACATCAAGGTACTTGTAGGTGATGCACACGGTCAGGTTACAGATCCAGTTGGCACCCACACACAAACTGCTCGCCTTACCCCGGGAGTCAGAGGTGAAGATCTCAGCTACAATGAGCCATGGAATGGACCCTGTGTGTTGCAATGGGTTAGGAAGTTGTTTGGCGATCTGATCACCTATATAAACTCACTTTCAAGAACAATAAAAAAGGGTGGACGCCGCCATACAGACAAAGATCTGGGGCTGTCCTAGAGCATTGGCCTGACAGAGCTAGGGTACCTACCAGGCCCAATGGCAAAGGAGACAATGAAAGTTAGGGTAGTAACCACGGATAGAGGCGAGGTCCATTCCTGGTCTGGGGATGCAGCATGAATGTGCTGTGCTACTGCCACACCTACATACGAGGCAACCATACCACCCAGACCCAGTAACATTAGGGTCCGCCGACCTAACTTGTCCATCAGAGGAACCTGGCGGGGGAGGGTCGGTATTATATATGGAGAACAATATGAGAATCGATATGAGAATCATCAGGGGCACCTGGCGGGGCAGGGTCGGTATTATATATGGCGGGGGAGGGTCGGTATTATATATGGCGGGGGAGGGTCGGTATTATATATGGCGGGGGAGGGTCGGTATTATATATGGCGGGGGAGGGTCGGTATTATATATGGCGGGGGAGGGTCGGTATTATATATGGAGAACACTATGAGAATCAATATAATGAGAATCATCATGGTGAATGGCTGGTTGAGAACTCTTTTCAACTCTCCTATACTGTCTTTCTAATTCTATATTCTCCAATCTACAGAACTCTTGGACGTATATATAATCCCAATAGTGATACCGCACTTACAACCCCCTCTCACCCTTGGTGACGCAGTCACCCCTACACTAGCCGCGCGAAGCAACTCTCACCCCTTCTGCACTAACCGATATGAATGTCATTACAACGTTGATAGCACCGGTAATAACGGTCGCCAGATCTGCATTGTCAAAACCAGCACTTTTGAATATCTCCGGGGCGTAATTGAGGATCTGAAATGGTATCTGGTTGAAAAGCTGCATTTGCCAGAACTGTAATACTATGTGGAATCACAGTGCAGCAGAGAGGACAGTCTTATCTTATCTGAGACAAAAAGGCATAGGAATACGTTGGATCTGTTCCGGGCCTAAAAACCTAACCTGTGCAGGGTGTTTTCAAATACTCACAGCATTAATGCCACTAAGCTGCTGGGCACACTGCAGTCCAAGTCCAATAAACAGTGCTAATCGTAGGTTAGGGCTAGAAAACAATTCACCCCATGTCACCATAACAGAGTCACCCTTGGCTGTTCTCTCCTTGATCATCACATCTATCTCTTCATCTGCTTTCTCAGCACTTCCCCTCAACTTGGTTAGTGCTATGAAGTAGGGCCGTTAGGAGAGGTAGAGAGGGGACACAAACTTGGTTAGTGCTGAAGTAGGGCCGTTAGAGAGGTAGAGAGGGGACACAAATGATGAAGGGACAGGGGGTTGGGCAATCATAGTTTGGTACCATTCTCATCAATCATTATAGTGATATTATATTCGATGACCCTACAAGACCTTGTTGAGTTACACCCCAACGGCCCAACCTACACTAAAAGTACAACCTACATCAATTAGTTCACTAGATATTTACCAGCCCGAGCTAGATATATGGTATAAAACCCGACCAAAGGGCGGGGTATACCAGACAAATCGCCCGCTAATATACATATATTTACCAGCCCGTGCGAGGTCCTCCCGTTCACGGTTGTAGTACAGCCAGTTGGGCGACTCCGGACAGAACATGAGTAAAACAAGTTGGTATGCGGCGGGGAGGAGAGGAAAGGCAAAGTATAGATGCCAATAACTTGAGAATGAGTTGAGCAACTGAAATATACACGTTATTAAAGTTCCACAAAAATATAATTTCATGATTTCGAAGTTATATGATGCAGTTTGTGTTTTTAAGTTTCACCTCGACAGGAGCAGCATGGCTGGTTCCGTTCGAAGTTATATTTCAGTAAGTACAACTCACATTTCCATATCCAAGTCCGAAAGCAACGAGAATTCCGAAAGTTATCATGAACTGATGGGACACACCAACTGCTCCTTTAACCGATACAGGGGATATCTCTGATATGTACATGGGAGCCACTCCTGTTGCCACACCTGCAGAGAAGGGGAAAGAGAGAGGGGGTAGAATGAATCTTGGTAACATAGACACCTGGCGCGACCCCCGCACCTGCAGAGAAGGGGAAAGAGAGAGAGGGGGGTAGAATGAATCTTGGTAACATAGACACCTGGCGCGACCCCCGCACCTGCAGAGAAGGGGAAAGAGTTGGTTACGAAGTCACCCCTATTATTGCATATAGGGGTGACAATACCGCCTACCTAAAAATGAAAATTTACGGGACCTTCTCATAAAAAGTTATCGAAAACTTGTCTAAAACCTATCTAAAACGTATGGTACTAGTTTGTATAGTAACCAGGACCTGAATTCTACAGAAAGTAACGACCGGTAGCGATTACACCGCATGTTTAACAACAGAGGTGTGTCGCATAACTCCTTATATGGGCATAAAATTCCAATCTTGTGGAATTTTTTCTGACTCGACTATAGCTTAGTTATCAATGAATCCACCTCTAATACCTTTGGAATGGCATTTTGCACATTTCTGAAGGTTTTTGTAGCCAAATTCCAGCATCTTCATAGTTTTCCAAAAACAAAAACAGTGTTAATGGCCAAAATATCGAAAAATTCCGGTATGTAATGGTAGCTCAGACAATTTCCTCGGTATGTTCAAAAAATTAGAACTTTCTGTTTTGTAGTTTGGACACAGGAATTTTTTTCCCGCCGTACAAGCGATATTATTACCCCTCCGTGAGCTAGCGCAGAGGGGGAATTTCATTACCAAGGGAAAGAGAGAGAGAGGGGGGTAGAATGAATCGGGGCTGGGGAGATTGGGTGATCATGCATCTTACAATTTCCAAAGCTCCACAATGTTTACACACTTACCAGGAACCGACCGAAACAAGTAAACAGCCAACCAGAACTCGTTATTTAGGTCACGTGACTGGTTATCAGCCAATCAGGGACCAGTATTTCCTGATTCGGTCGGTTCATGCTGCACACTTACCACACGCAAAGCCTGCGATGATCCTCCCGACCAGAAACACCCAACTGTTAACTCCAAATGCCATCAGTGCTGTTCCGATTAATAAAGGAATGTTATTAAGGAGCATACACTTCTTCCGGCCGACTGTATCTAAAGGATTGGGAGGTTTGGTAGGAGCTGTCAATGCTGTATCTAAAGGATTGGGAGGTTTGGTAGGAGCTGTCAACTGTATCTAAACGGAGGGAAGGGAGATATTTGGAGATTATTTTCCAGTAAAACTAAGTATGTAAAAAGTTCCAATGGCTGTATACCTGCGATGATGCCAGCCGAGAGACCTCCAACAAGGCCACCAATGGGCAGCCCACTGACCCATAGTGCAGCTACCTCGTCTGTGGCATTAAACCTTGTGGCATTCTTGAGGAAGCTCTGCGTCATACCTAGTGGGAAAAGGTCTGTGAAGTTAGGATCTTATCTATAAGTGAGCTGTCATAAACAATGTGTTTACCCCGGTGTTGGATTAGGTCAGGGCAATCTAACGAAACATAATTGAACAGTTATTTAGCCTCCATGCCATCTACTTCTAGTTCAAGTACCCATGGCACACCCCCACCCCCACAATCCCAACTATTATAGATGGCACGTACCCATGGCACCGGTCTGGAATCCAAACTGGAAGGAGCACCCAATGATGGCAACTGATATGGAAAGTATCAGGGAACATGTCCAGGTCCGACCGTTCCGCACCTGAAAACATAACACGCATCAACATAACATTGTGAGTTTTTACAAATTATGAGCTGGCTTTATAGGAAGCACGAGGTAGAGAGGGTGAAAATACGGAGGTAGATATAAATTAGCAGCATGTGTTATGACCCCATTAAATCGGTAAGACAAGTATCACATAGCAATTAACGATGAATGATTTCAATCAAATACAACCACTTACAGCTAGTATGGAATCCATTATAACCATACTGATCAACTCGAATACAGCAAGCTAGCTGGTCAGCTAAGTACTTTATACACCTTATTAGGTTTCTAGTTTAATACACACGGTAGGAAAGGGCTTCAAAGAATTGTCAAAGAATAAAAAAGGTAAATAGATTTAAGATGTTCCCATCTCATAATTTTCTAGCTGTAATGAGTCCTTCATAAACTGTTGGGTTATTGAGGGACCTAGTATACTAGTTTGGCTCTCCACCCCGGATCGAGCACAGGATCTCAACTAGGTACCCAAATTCGAAAGTTATTGAGGTACTCTAATTCGACCTCACTAAAGAGTATGACAAAACGACTAGGAGAACGTTGTGTAGCTCACACTCCAAATGCAAAGAGGACTAGGCCTGGTTCAGTTAGTTTCCCAGATCACAATATGACCCTTCTCGAAGTATCTATATCCTAGCTAGGACATATTGTGAGCTGGGAAACTAACTGAACTGCAGGTAGCATTAAAGTTTGATACGAGCCCGAGATGAGAGCTGGGACAATAATATAATAGCCGGAGGGAATTATTTCAAAAACAGGACATGCCCACACTGAATAAAGATAGGGAGACCTTATCTTTTTGTCAATTCACCACATCCATCCTCTATGACTTACAATTTTTATGATGAAATTAAAGGGAATCCCAATATTATATTTCATCGTTTCAAGGAGCTGCGTCAGAGACGTGTTTAGAAACCTGATCTGCTAGATACTCGCATTGAGAAGGATATTAAAATCTCTAAATGCGACCAAGGAGTCACAAAATAAAATGATACCTGTCTGAGTATCTTATTCAGAATATTCCGTTAAATCAAATTCATGATCAAAAATGGCTAAAAAGCCAGATCAAAAAAAGCCCGATCAATCTAGGAAAGCCAAACCCGCCCTGAAATCCTACTAGGATTGCAGAAGTGGACTCCACTGTTAGTTAGGGGCGGGAATGGAAAATTTCACCCCGAATTGGAAAAAAAATGGTACCAGCCAATTTCTTCACCAATGTGTCCCGAATGGTCCCCAGAAACACCAAAAAGTTTTGTCCGGCTCGGGATGAAGGGCAGAGGGTCCATTTCCGGGTTTATATGCATGTGCATCAAGTACTGTGAGGGGGGAATTAAAAATCTTAAAAATTGGAGTTTTGGTCCCGGGAAAAGGGTCTACTCCGACCGGAAACATCGTGTTAGTGGGGGTAGAGCATGTCAAATTTATCATAAAACCATTCGCTAATGAGATAATTACATAATTAGTATACTAATTATCGAAAATCGTAAAAATTGGAGTTTTGGACCCGAAAATGACTCACCCCGACCGGAAACCGCGTGTTAGTAGGGGTAGAGCAGGTCAAAATTACCCTCAAACCATTTGCTGATGAGATAATTACATAATTAGTCGACTAATTCTTGAAAAAAAGTAAAAATTTGAGTTTTGGACCCCGAAATGAGCGTACCTGATACACCTCAGACCCTACTAGATACTCCTCTGACCCTCCCAGGTACCCCTCTGACCCCCCCAGATAACCCTCTGATCCTCCCAGATACCCCTCTGACCCTCCCAGATACCCCCTGATCCAACTAGACACCCAAAGACCCTCCCAGATAGCCCTGTGACCCTCGCAGATACCCTCTGATCCTCCCAGAAAGCCCTCTGATCCTCCCAGGTACCCTTCTGACCCTATTAGATACCCTAAGACCCTCCCAGATAGCCCGCTGACCCTCCCAAATACCCCACTGACCCTACTAGATACCCATCTGACCGTCCCATATATACCCCTCTGACCCTCCTAGATAGCTCTCTGACCCTCCCAGATACCTCTCTGACCCTCCCAGATAACCCTCTGATCCTCCCAGATACCCCTCTGACCCTCCCAGATACCCCCTGATCCAACTAGACACCCAAAGACCCTCCCAGATAGCCCTGTGACCCTCGCAGATACCCTCTGATCCTCCCAGAAAGCCCTCTGATCCTCCCAGGTACCCTTCTGACCCTATTAGATACCCTAAGACCCTCCCAGATAGCCCGCTGACCCTCCCAAATACCCCACTGACCCTACTAGATACCCATCTGACCGTCCCATATATACCCCTCTGACCCTCCTAGATAGCTCTCTGACCCTCCCAGATACCTCTCTGACCCTATTAGATATCCTCTGACCCTACCTGATACCCCTCTGACCCTATTAGACATCCTCTGACCCTCCCAGATAACCCTCTGACCCTCCCAGATAATCCTCTGACCTTCCCAGATACCCCTCTGACCCTCCCAGATAGCCATCTGACCGTCCCATATACCCCTCTGACCCTCCTAGATAGCCCTCTGACCCTACCTGATACCCCTCTGACCCTATTAGATATCCTCTGACCCTCCCAGATAACCCTCTGACCCTCCCAGGGTGTATCTGGGATGGTCAGAAGGGTATCTGGAGGGTCAGAGGCTATCTGGGAGGATCAGAGGGGTATCTGCGAGGGTCAGAGGGCTATCTGGGAGGGTCTTAGGGTATCTAGTAGGGTCAGAGGGCTATCTGGGAGGGTCAGAGGGGTATCTGGGAGGGTCTTAGGGTATTCAATAGGGTCAGAGGGATATCTAGGAGGGTCAGAGGGATATCATAGGAGGGTCAGAGGGCTATCCAGGAGGGTCAGAGAGGTATATGGGACGGTCAGATGGGTATCTAGTAGGGTCAGTGGGGTATCTGGGAGGGTCAGAGGGCTATCTGGGAGGGTCAGAGGGGTATCTGGGAAGGGCAGAGGGTTATCTGGGAGGGTCAGAGGGTTATCTTGGAGGGTCAGAGGATATCTAATAAGGTCAGAGGGGTATCAGGTTGGGTCAGAGGGGTATCAGGTTGGGTCAGAGGGTCAGAGGGGTATATATGGGACGTTCAGATGGGTATCTAGTAGGGTCAGTGGGGTATCTGGGAGGGTCAGCGGACTATCTGGGAAGGTCTAAGGCTATCTAGTAGGATCAGGGGGTATCTGGGAGGATCAGAGGGGTATCTGCGAGGGTCACAGGGCTATCTGGGAGGGTCTTTGGGTGTCTAGTAGGGTCAGAGGGCTATCTGGGAGGGTCAGAGGGGTATCTGGGAGGATCAGAGGGTTATCTGGGAGGGTCAGAGGGGTTCCTGGGAGGGTCAGATGAGTATCTAGTAGGGTCTGAGGGGTATCAGGTACGCTCATTTTCCGGGTCCAAAACTCCAATTTTTACGATTTTTCGAGAATTAGTCGACTAATTATGTAATTATCTCATCAGCAAATGGTTTGAGGGTAATTTTGACCTGCTCTACCCCTACTAACACGCGGGGGGGACTCAGGTTCTTCGCGGGGGGAACTCAGGTTCTTCGTGCCAGCTGAGTTCTTCGAGCTCAGTCCCGTTGCCGTGGACCTGGTTGGCTGATGGTCCAGTGATTACGGTCAAATCACACCGGCTCTCTCCCCAATCTTGGGGAGTAAACTTTGCCAGAGACCTTGCCGAACTCAACTATGGCACCGAGCTCTTGCAGTGCGGCTGGTCCCTGCTGGGATTTGGTTCGGCGGTCGATTGATGAGCGGTTGGTTGACGATTGATATCAGTCGTTGATCGATCGTTTGTCGGTCGGTCGTCGGGCTGAGTCTTAGTGAGGATCCCGGTTGAACTGATAATCTCACCCCAGCCAGTAACCTTGTTACACATGGCAACCCATGATTTGTAATCACCGAGGGCCTCTGCCTACTAGGCATGCCTGATGACCCTTCGGCTGTCTCCCATTTAATTATGGGGGTAAATTCTACGCCAGAGAACTAGCCTCCCTCAATTATGGCAACCCATGATTTGTAATCACCCGGCAGCTGTAGCCTTTAAAACAGCCCTCCTGTCCAACATCCCATATTGGTCGGACGGAGGTTACCTTCTCTCGCAAAAATAGGGGTTATTCCCCTGGGGAACCTCTGCCCAAATTTTTGCCACATACTACCTTTGTAATATATCTAGAACAATCCTCCTCACTAACAAACAGATCAAGCAACACACTTGATTTGGTAAAATTCTCCAAACTAATAGCCAAAAGTAACCTATTCGAATAAACCATCCCCAACCATCCCGACCTGAAAGAAGTAGCAAACCACAGGGCAAGAATCGCTACGGCCGGGGGATTCCAACAAAACCACATCATAAGGGACCCACGATTAAGGTAGGGCAGGTCTGGGCCATAACAAAGGGCCACCTCCGCCGTATGGCAAGTAATTACCCCGCATTAGTGCAACCCCTGGGAGCTGATAATTTGCCAAATGCTCACCAGAAGTTTACATAAGCGTTTTCATGCTTATCTGTGCTTGCTAAGAAATTAGCTGTCCGGACCCCCAGGTTGCATGCTGATAAGTACTGCTAGCGGTTTTGACCAAAGACCTGAGGTGTGATAAGATATTTCAGCCGTCACCGATTAGATGGTGAACCCACGGTATTGTCATATCCGGCAACCCACCTACCTCTACAGCTCCCTGGAGCAGTAGTAACCAAAGACCAGTCTGTGAGACAGGTAAATTCCATCCATTGTCCTGACAATATAGGTATGTCAGTCTAATATTAGATTCACTGTATCAAATACTCTTCTTGTGATGCCGGCGAAGGTTCGAGGGAAATGTTGAGCTTGCTCGACAAAATACCAGGACCCAAACCGGAACAACATCAACATTATCCCTACGTGTGGGGGACGGTGGCGAAGAGTGATATTAATATAGGTTGTCTGCCGACCATTGTGGGGCAGTAAAGTGGGAGGAATGACGGGCGGTGCAAAACACACACACACACACACACACGCGGTTTCCGGTCGGGGTGAGTCATTTTCGGTGCCCAAAACTCCAATTTTTACGATTTTTCTATAATTAGTATACTAATTATGTAATTATCTCATTAGCGAATGGTTTAATGATAAATTTGACATGCTCTACCCCCACTAACACGATGTTTCCGGTCGGAGTAGACCCTTTTTCCGGGACCAAAACTCCAATTTTTAAGATTTTTAATTCCCCCCTCACAGTACTTGATGCGCATGCATATAAACCAGGAAATGGACCCTCTGCCCTTCATCCCGAGCCGGACAAAACTTTTTGGTGTTTCTGGGGACCATTTGGGACACATTGGTGAAGAAATTGGCTGGTACCATTTTTTTTCCCATTCTCAAGCCCCATGCCCCTAACTATGTGGAGGTTAAAGAACTGCTTGTTTAAATCTCGTCGACACTCGACTTGTCGACAATGTGCACAGTACAGGATACAATACAGGATTCAAGTTAGGTTTATATTTTACTTTTTAGCTTCACGTGCTTCCTACACACGTAATCCGTGTCGGCCAACTCAGACGGTCGTATGATCACAAACATGTTTAAACACAACCACGAACCAGAAGATAAGAGAGCAATTCAGAAAAGTGCTATAAAAAGTGCTATAAAAAGTGCTATAAAATTAAAAAGTACTACAGTACGTATAAACTCATAAATAGTAAGGCCAAGGGTGCTCAATTGCTACGATTGCAAATGGAGCAGAGGGTACAGCAAAACGAGGTCATGACTCATTGGGGGGGGGGGGGGGGGGCCCGGTGCCCGGATTTTCAAAATTTTAGATAAATACGATTTTCAAAAGTCAAATATGCTGCTAACTTTGTCTCAAAAATCGACGATTTTGCTGCCTAGTAAAATAAATGTCTAGAAAGTTTTTAGAAATCATTTATAAATCATTTATAAAGTTTGAAAAAAATTTAAAAAAATTGTCCCACCCGGGCCCGGTCGGGAATCGAACTCGTGCTGCCGGCAGCACGGATCTATCTTAATTAAGCTAAATACGTGCTGCCTCATGCATGCTGCCTTCTATATCATGCTAAGTTTTACCGGTTTTCCCCGTTTATCGGTTTAGGCACTTGTTTATCGATACTGTGGATGTCCCTGCACCGAATATTACCAAATTGGATGGGTAGATGGGCGGGAATAGCCAAAAAATCGGCAAATAATGGTACCCGAGGCAGCAGAAAGATTAAGAAAATTTGTGACGTTCAATTTGTTTATTTCCTTCATATTCGTGTTTGGAATACTTCTTCGAATATAATAGCCGGAAAAGTAAAACTGATATTGCATAAAATGAGGCTAAATTTTCTATGTAAATATGGGGTAAATTTGTGCTGCCTGTGCTGCCTCCACTCTGACGCGTGAGGCCCGGGTTCGATTCCCGACCGTTCCCGGGTGGGACACTTTTTTAAAAACTATCTAAATGATTTATAAAGATTAAGCCCTGGCCCCTAGTACATTTATTACTGCCGACAGCGATATTTATTGAACTGCTGACTACTAGGCAGCTTGTCCAATATGCTGCCTCGCCTTTAATTTGCTGCCAAATTAAGGGCATTAATCTCTTGGGTATTTGCAATATCTGGGCACCGGGGGGGGGGGGGGGTAGTTCTCCACGACTCATTGGGGGGGGGGGGTAGTTCTCCACAACTCATGATGGGGGGGGGTAGTTCTCCACGACTCATGGGGGGGGGGGGGTAGTTCTCCACGACTCATGGGGGGGGGGGGTAGTTCTCCACGACTCAGGGGGGGGGGGTAGTTCTCAGCTCGGTTTGCTGTGTGCAGTAGCTCTATATTATAGCCATGCTTAATTAACTCGCTTACCCGTGGAGCGGCAGGATTAGCAGAAGGGAGGGAGATGCCTGAATCAGTGCTACTGGGAAATATTTCATGCCCCACAGCCGCATCATCTTCTAGCTGATCGGAATGTAATAACAAGACATCATCTAGGTTGTCAGCTATTTCCATGCGAACTGGTATGTGTGTGAGTGTGAAGGGGAGAGTAGCTAGTATTTGGATATAAATATTTTGGGCAAGTGGACGTGACGGGGACCCCACGTTGTACATTACTATATCCTTTTTTCAGTCACACACTATATAGGCTACTCTCATGCATTGCCTAGCACAATCTTCAGGCTAAGCCAACTATGGGTTACACGTGAACTATAGGTTACACGAACTAGTTTGGCTACATAAACAGAGTTACACGAACTAGGTTACACACACGAACTAGGTTACACGAACTAGGTTACACACGAATTTGGTTACACACACGAATTTGGTTACACGAATTTGGTTACACGAACTAGGTTACACACACGAATTTGGTTACACGAACTAGGTTACACACACGAATTTGGTTACACGAATTTGGTTACACGAACTAGGTTACACACACGAATTTGGTTACACGAACTAGGTTACACGAACTAGGTTACACACACGAACTAGGTTACACGAACTAGGTTACACACGAATTTGGTTACACACACGAATTTGGTTACACGAATTTGGTTACACGAACTAGGTTACACACACGAATTTGGTTACACGAATTTGGTTACACGAACTAGGTTACACACACGAATTTGGTTACACGAATTTGGTTACACACACGAATTTGGTTACACGAATTTGGTTACACGAACTAGGTTACACACACGAATTTGGTTACACGAATTTGGTTACACGAACTAGGTTACACGAACTAGGTTACACACACGAACTAGGTTACACACACGAATTTGGTTACACGAATTTGGTTACACGAACTAGGTTACACGAACTAGGTTACACACACGAATTTGGTTACACGAATTTGGTTACACGAACTAGGTTACACGAACTAGGTTACACACACGAATTTGGTTATAGTGTCGAGAGTGTAGTAACAAAACACTTGCATAAACACCATGTGAATACACAAGCTATACAGGACAACAAGTCACATTCACATGTTGCCTGGCGCCGCCAACCCTATCTGAGCGCACTGTTTGAGAACCAAATTGGGGTCTGCAGCGCCGCCAGACAGCACACACATGACAATGCCATTGTCACAGAATGAGGGGTCACTGAATGAGGGGTGAACTACACTTTCACTGACAGTAGTTTGTGGCCCCTGACACTGTCAGAGCAGGCATCCAATTTTACAAATCAACAGCGAGAATTAAATTACGAATTTGATTATCAAAGCATTTCGCATTAACAATACAACTAAAACAATACCAGATAATACATATTATAATCTAAAACGGGGATGGAATAGGGACAGCTAAGAATGGGTTTTTATTACTAACGGGGGTACTTGATAGTGGTCTGTGGTACATTCATCTAGTACATGCAATGATTCATGATCTGTACTATAATTAATTAACTTAATTAGTCAATTAATAAACAACTTACCAGCGGAGTAGTGTCATCCCCACCAGCCATGAATTGTTAGATGGAGGACAAGCAAGGGAGCTAGAGGTGTACAATGCAGTAGTGGTGCAGTGTACCAAGCTCTCGAGTTTCAAATATCAGCAGACTCCAAGTTCTTATCGCAGGGTCATGTTCTATGTGTTTGGAGCTATCAAACTCTCTCTCGTGACCAATATATTGCTACAGGGAGAAATGTTGTATTAAAGTGTGTGGTTCGTAGTAGTTTAATGAGGGGGGGGGGGGTGAGATATGGTGAGAGAGGGCCATACACAACTACGATAGAGAAAGAGGGGCAATTGGGAGAATATTGTCTGTGTTAGGGTTATGTGGACATAATATAGATAACCCCGGCTAGTGGAGAATTAGAAAGGTGCGAATGGGCACTGAAAACAGAGGGAGGGAATTATCTGATATACCACAGTAGACTCCGGGAAATATCAGCAGGGGGTGGTTTATAAGATCATCACTGCGCTGGCAAGCGCAAAGGTGGCCCCATCCCATCCCCCCAAAAACTTTTCCCGAAAAAGTGGGCCCGCTTGCCAACAGCGTAGATATAACAATTTTGAAGTTTTAGCCCATATTGGCACTTTTCGACCCCTCCTAACTCCGGGACCAGATGAGCTAGGAGGCTGAAATTTGGTACTAAGAAGCTTCACATAGACCTCTACTGAAGGTAAAAATTTGAAGTGGCTAGCTCATTCCGTTCGCAAGTTATGACACCACCCCCAAAACAGAAAATTCAGTGTGGCGATAGGTATATAGATATATATATAGATAGATATAGACGCTTCACTGTGTAACACTTGTAGCTCGAACCATACTAGCTAGAGGCTTGAACCAAGTTTTATCCGTTAGCAAATCGTTTGGGGCATGCATTAGTTAAGGTTTCGAGTGAAAATGTCCACTATGACGACCGTAATGACGTCACAAAGTGACGTCATTGAAAAATCTCAGACCAAATATTTTCAAACGCCTCTAACACCCTCAAGACGTATTCTGATTCCTGATTTGACGGAAAATCGTTAGTGGCAAATTGTCTGAACTTTAAGATACCATATAGCGAATTTCTCTAACTTGTCATTTTTAGACCTTAAAACGCGTCGGAACTCAAAAATGTGATGTGAAAATCCACGAAAAAACTCACATTTCGTGCAATAACTTCAGTTCTTGACTACCATGGCCTTTAAAACTTTTCACACGTTTAGTGCTTCATTGAACAAATAGTCTGTCATAATTTTTTACGTCGTCGTGACGTCACGTGTGACGTCACGACGTCAAAATGACGTCGAATTTTGAAAATTTCGTCAAATCAGTTTTCTACAACCCAGGATACATTTGAATGACATTTGAACACTTTAGTTGACAATTATCTTAGTTGTTTGAGGTCATAAATGACCTCAAACGACCAAAAAAGAGTACAAATTTAGAGCAAAAACTAATTGAAATTAGTTCGCCAGAAAGGTGGCCCATTTTGAACTTACTCCTTCATTTCCGTCACCTTTGAGTTGAAGGCGGAAAAGTTTACGGATACCTCAATGTCTTTGAAGACTCAACTCAAAGGTGACGGAAATGAAGGAGTAAGTTCAAAATGGGCCACCTTTCTGGCGAACTAATTTCAATTAGTTTTTGCTCTAAATATTATAATAGGTAGGTAAATAAAACAAGTTGTTTCTTCTCAGATGAACGAAAACATGTTAACACATTATATACGCATATAGGATGATTCGGGGCCTGGCAAGGCCCCCCGACCCGAATATAACCCAAACTCAACCCATCCCCCCTAAAACATCCCCCCTAAAACTAAAACAACGGGGCCGAGCCGACAGGCCCTTAATACCAGATGAAAAAAAACCATAAAACCATAACCATAACCATAACCATAAAACCATAGATATTTTTAGAGTGAAAGTTTTGAAGCCCCCTGAAGTAGTAGAGAGGTGTTCTATGGCTCGTTGGAAAGGTCTCGAGGTCCCGCGACGTATAGGGGGTGTGGTGATGGCCATACCTAAACCTATAAGGGGTAGGACGCGAAAAACAGTCAAAATAAGGGGTATACAGAACTCGGCAATTAGAAGGAGTAGAAAGGTGTTCTAGGGTGCGTTCGAAAGCTCTCGAGGTGCTGAAGTAATTGGAATGTAATTGGAAGTAATTACATGTAATTAAAGTGTAATTACATGTAATTAAAGGGTAATTACATGTAATTAAAAGGTCTGCATGATCCCAAATGATAATTTAAACATATTTTGACGTATTTGGAGACCCTTAGACCAGCGGGTGCCCAAATTTAATCCGGTTTCGGGTCGGCTGACGTAAAAACTCCGCGTTTTGGTCGAGTAACCATAACCATAACCATAACCATAAAACCATAGATATTTTTAGAGTGAAAGTTTTGAAGCCCCCTGAAGTAGTAGAGAGGTGTTCTATGGCTCGTTGGAAAGGTCTCGAGGTCCCGCGACGTATAGGGGGTGTGGCGATGGCCATACCCAAACCTATAAGGGGTAGGACGCGAAAAACAGTCAAAATAAGGGGTATACAGAACTCGGCAATTAGAAGGAGTAGAAAGGTGTTCTAGGGTGCGTTCGAAAGCTCTCGAGGTGCTGAAGTAATTGGAATGTAATTGGAAGTAATTACATGTAATTAAAATGTAATTACATGTAATTAAAGGGTAATTACATGCAATTAAAAGGTCTAAATGACCCCAAATGACAATTCAGACATATTTTGACACATTTGGAGGCCCTGAGACCAGCGGGTGGCAAAATTTAATCCGGTTTCGGGTCGGCTGACGTAAAAACTCCGCGTTTTGGTCGAGGTAAACCATAAAACCATAAACCATAACCATAGATATTTTTAGAGTGAAAGTTTTGAAGCCCCCTGAAGTAGAAGAGAGGTGTTCTATGGCTCGTTGGAAAGGTCTCGAGGTCCCGCGACGTATAGGGGGTGTGGCGATGGCCATACCCAAACCTATAAGGGGCAGGACGCGAAAAACAGTCAAAATAAGGGGTATACAGAACTCGGCAATTAGAAGGAGTAGAAAGGTGTTCTAGGGTGCGTTCGAAAGCTCTCGAGGTGCTGAAGTAATTGGAATGTAATTGGAAGTAATTACATGTAATTAAAATGTAATTACATGTAATTAAAGGGTAATTACATGTAATTAAAAGGTCTAAATGACCCCAAAAGGTTATTTAAACATATTTTGACGTATTTTGAGGCCCTGAGACCAGCGGGTGGCCAAATTTAATCCGGTTTCGGGTCGGCTGACGTAAAAACTCCGCGTTTTGGTCGAGGTTCGGGGCCTGGTAAGGCCCCCCGACCCGAATATAACCCAAACTCAACCCATCCCCCCTAAAACATCCCCCCTAAAACTAAAACAACGGGGCCGAGCCGACAGGCCCTTAATACCAGATGAAAAAAAAACCATAAAACCATAACCATAAACCATAACCATAGATATTTTTAGAGTGAAAGTTTTGAAGCCCCCTGAAGTAGTAGAGAGGTGTTCTATGGCTCGTTGGAAAGGTCTCGAGGTCCCGCGACGTATAGGGGGTGTGGCGATGGCCATACCCAAACCCATAAGGTGTAGGACGCGAAAAACAGTCAAAATAAGGGGTATACAGAACTCGGCAATTAGAAGGAGTAGAAAGGTGTTCTAGGGTGCGTTCGAAAGATCTCGAGGTGCTGAAGTAATTGGAATGTAATTGGAAGTAATTACATGTAATTAAAATGTAATTACATGTAATTAAAGGGTAATTACATGTAATTAAAATGTCTAAATGACCCAGAATGATAATTTAAACATATTTTGACATATTTGGAGGCCCTGAAATCAGCGGGTGGCCAAATTTAATCCGGTTTCGGGTCGGCTGACGTAAAAACTCCGCGTTTTGGTCGATCAACCATAAACCATAAACCATAGATATTTTTAGAGTGAAAGTTTTGAAGCCCCCTGAAGTAGTAGACAGGTGTTCTATGGCTCGTTGGAAAGGTCTCGAGGTCCCGCGACGTATAGGGGGTGTGGCGATGGCCATACCCAAACCTATAAGGGGTAGGACGCGAAAAACAGTCAAAATAAGGGGTATACAGAACTCGGCAATTAGAAGGAGTAGAGAGGTGTTCTATGGCTCGTTGGAAAGGTCTCGAGGTCCCGCGACGTATAGGGGGTGTGGCGATGGCCAAACCCAAACCTATAAGGGGTAGGACGCGAAAAACAGTCAAAATAAGGGGTATACAGAACTCGGCAATTGGAAGGAGTAGAAAGGTGTTCTAGGGTGCGTTCGAAAGCTCTCGAGGTGCTGAAGTAATTGGAATGTAATTGGAAGTAATTACATGTAATTAAAGGGTAATTACATGTAATTAAAGGGTAATTACATGTAATCAAAAGGTCTAAATGACCCCACATGATAATTTAAACATATTTTGACGTATTTGGAGCAATTTAATTGGAAGGAGTAGAAAGGTGTTCTAGGGTGCGTTCGAAAGCTCTCGAGGTGGTGAAGTAATTATACATGTAATTAAAGGGTAATTACATGTAATTAAAAGGTATTACATGTAATTAAAAGGTCTGCATGATCCCAAATGATAATTTAAACATATTTTGACGTATTTGGAGCAATTGGAAGGAGTAGAAAGGTGTTCTAGGGTGCGTTCGAAAGATCTCGAGGTGCTGAAGTAATTGGAATGTAATTGGAAGTAATTACATGTAATTAAAATGTAATTACATGTAATTAAAGGGTAATTACATGTAATTAAAATGTCTAAATGACCCAGAATGATAATTTAAACATATTTTGACATATTTGGAGGCCCTGAAATCAGCGGGTGGCCAAATTTAATCCGGTTTCGGGTCGGCTGACGTAAAAACTCCGCGTTTTGGTCGATCAACCATAAACCATAAACCATAGATATTTTTAGAGTGAAAGTTTTGAAGCCCCCTGAAGTAGTAGACAGGTGTTCTATGGCTCGTTGGAAAGGTCTCGAGGTCCCGCGACGTATAGGGGGTGTGGCGATGGCCATACCCAAACCTATAAGGGGTAGGACGCGAAAAACAGTCAAAATAAGGGGTATACAGAACTCGGCAATTAGAAGGAGTAGAGAGGTGTTCTATGGCTCGTTGGAAAGGTCTCGAGGTCCCGCGACGTATAGGGGGTGTGGCGATGGCCAAACCCAAACCTATAAGGGGTAGGACGCGAAAAACAGTCAAAATAAGGGGTATACAGAACTCGGCAATTAGAAGGAGTATAAAGGTGTTCTAGGGTGCGTTCGAAAGCTCTCGAGGTGCTGAAGTAATTGGAATGTAATTGGAAGTAATTACATGTAATTAAAATGTAATTGCATGTAATTAAAGGGTAATTACATGTAATTAAAAGGTCTGCATGATCCCAAATGATAATTTAAACATATTTTGACGTATTTGGAGACCCTTAGACCAGCGGGTGCCCAAATTTAATCCGGTTTCGGGTCGGCTGACGTAAAAACTCCGCGTTTTGGTCGAGTAACCATAACCATAACCATAGATATTTTTAGAGTGAAAGTTTTGAAGCCCCCTGAAGTAGTAGAGAGGTGTTCTATGGCTCGTTGGAAAGGTCTCGAGGTCCCGCGACGTATAGGGGGTGTGGCGATGGCCATACCCAAACCTATAAGGGGTAGGACGCGAAAAACAGTCAAAATAAGGGGTATACAGAACTCGGCAATTAGAAGGAGTAGAAAGGTGTTCTAGGGTGCGTTCGAAAGCTCTCGAGGTGGTGAAGTAATTGGAATGTAATTGGAAGTAATTATACATGTAATTAAAGGGTAATTACATGTAATTAAAGGGTAATTACATGTAATTAAAAGGTCTGCATGATCCCAAATGATAATTTAAACATATTTTGACGTATTAGGAGGCCCTGAGACCAGCGGGTGGCCAAATTTAATCCGGTTTCGGGTCGGCTGACGTAAAAACTCCGCGTTTTGGTCGAGTAAACCATAACCATAAACCATAGATATTTTTAGAGTGAAAGTTTTGAAGCCCCCTGAAGTAGTAGAGAGGTGTTCTATGGCTCGTTGGAAAGGTCTCGAGGTCCCGCGACGTATAGGGGGTGTGGCGATGGCCATACCCAAACCTATAAGGGGTAGGACGCGAAAAACAGTCAAAATAAGGGGTATACAGAACTCGGCAATTGGAAGGAGTAGAAAGGTGTTCTAGGGTGCGTTCGAAAGCTCTCGAGGTGCTGAAGTAATTGGAATGTAATTGAAAGTAATTACATGTAATTAAAATGTAATTACATGTAATTAAAATGTAATTACATGTAATTAAAGGGTAATTACATGTAATTAAAAGGTCTAAATGACCCAGAATGATAATTTAAACATATTTTGACATATTTGGAGGCCCTGAGACCAGCGGGTGGCCAAATTTAAACCGGTTTCGGGTCGGCTGACGTAAAAACTCCGCGTTTTGGTCGAGATATATATTACACACTCAATATAAGCTATTTTAGGACGGAACGAAATTCTCTCTAAATAATCGCTAAACCTCATTCCTTGATACCCATTCCTACATGATTAAACTTCAGTCAAGCATCACGCTGAACCAGAAAACTCATTTCGCACGTGCTTCTTTTGGGCAGAGAGAGCAGAGTAAAGTTGCAGACAGTATCAACTCCTGTGATACACGGCTGTACAGTATAATAAAGGGCCAAGATGAGCTATTGTAAGTAATAGTGCAAAGGCCTGTATAGTAAAATTATACTGGCACAGTAGAACTAAAAAATTGTGTTGAGTAAAAAATAGGAAGCACATTATATGAGCTACCCTTATGAGGGACTGTATCCAACAGTGCCTAGTATACGCTGTGTTCTGAGCCCCAGACAACACCTGCTGACAGCGATGAGTAGAAAAGAAGTAGTCGAGCACGGAACAAAGTCACAAGGCACACGTAGACATCCAGAAGGTCGACTACAATTTGCAGTGCAAATGCAATGGTAGATCGACTGAGAATTTATGCAAAGCATTGTTGGGAATTGTCTGGTAAGACGGGGCCAGATTAGGACCCTATATTCAGGGGTTTAGGAACCAGGTAACAGTTTCCAATGTGTAGTTCCGTATATTGAAGAGCACGGTGTACTGCATATCGACTATCGAGACTCAGCAGATTGAGATAAGACCGTCCTGCACCGTACTCCGGTTTGGTGCCAACGGTGCCAAACAGAGACCGGGGAGGAGGACGGGGGTGGTGTGGCCAAAGGGGGTTAAGGGGCGCAACCCTTCAACGCGGTTCAGAGGCAGAGCAACCCCTTAGCCCTTAGGTTGGGCTGCGAAATTGGCGACTGCACACAGAAAACTGGAATAGGTACTGCCTTAACTTGTTCTGTTCTGTTCAGTATATTTGTACTGGAAGTTTGAACCAAATGGGATTGGGAAAAGGTCGCCAGGCCGGTTCCAATATTATCTTTACCACCGGTATTCTTACACACGGTACTCTTTTCTTTCGCTGATAGCAAAAAGTTAAAATCACAAACAAAAAACTATTAAAAAGTAACGATAACCGAATAATATCGTTAGAATTTAGAAATCTATTCATGTCTCATCATGAACTCTTTCTGTTAGAAATCCAATCTAGAATTCTAGATTGTAGTTGTACCAATGAATTTCTCGTTATCTCGCTCTCTTTTCACTTTTTTCTTCTTGACATCATCAACATATCACTCAATATTTCACGTGGTATTTAAGTCTTTATCCGTCTTCCCAAGTATCGCTGCATGAGATGGCAAACATGTCTCCCTTCTTTGGTCCTCTACCACGATTTCCTGCACTTCCTTCACCGGTCTATGCACAGGTATAGCTCTAGTAAAACGAGGGGGAATAGAGGAACTTTTGGTTTTTCTTGGCTTCCATCTTTTCGATGATGTCTTCTAGCTCTGCCTCGTGATCACTGGCTCCGCAGATCTGTGGAGAGAATGGGGAGATGGTTAGTAAGTATATTAATTTAGGTGCCGGCAGGCACCTCCGACCCGAAGAAAACAGCAAAAAACGAAAAAAAGAAAAAAAAATTTTTGCCCTTGCACAAAAACCCAAAAATGCCGGCCCTATTAAGAACAAAGAAAGGTCCTTTTTTGGGGGGGGGGGGGGGGGGCAAAAAACATGTCAACGATTGTGGCCACACCGTTTGAGATATCGACTTGAAATTTTGTAGGCATGTTCTTGTAGTATTCCTTTGTGTCATGACGTTGGCGGATTTTTGAATTTTTAATTAATTAATTAATTATAGGTAATTAAAAATGGTGCAAGGGCACCGTGCCCTTGCACATTGCGTGTTCTGTCCCTTGCACCGCGCCCTTGCACCAAATTCTATTTTCCGTTCTGCTTAAAATATCGACTTGAAACTTTGTAGGAATGTTCTTTAATCATAAAAGATGATGTTCGAAAAGTGGGAATAGTCAAAATTAATTAATTAGTTAGTTAGAGCCGTGCAAAAAATGGAATTTGGTGCAAGGGCAGGCAATGTGCAAGGGCAATTGGTGCAAGGGCAGCCCTTGCACCAATTTTATGATCGAACTGTGTCCACACCGTTTAATATTTTGACACGAAACTTTCTATGCATGTTCTAGTAGCATAACTACGAGTACTAGAAGAGCCGTATGATTAATATATCAATTAGGTAATTAATTATAGGCAAATTAATCAAAATTTGCCCTTGCACAATTTGTGCAAATTTCCCCTGAACATGTGCCCTTGCACCATTTTGTTTGCCCATGCACTAAATTATATTTTCCGTTCTGCTTAAAATATCGACTTGAAACTTTCTAGGAATGTTCTTCATGCATAAAACATATAATATAATCTACAGAAAGTGGGAATAGTCAAAATTAATTAATTAATTACTTAGAGATTAATTTTGGGGTGGCCCCTGCACAATTTGCCCCCAATTTGTGCAGGGGTATGAACTCAGTTCATTGAACTGCACACTGCACAGAAAGAGAGATAGAGAGAGAGAGAGAGAGAGAGAGATAGAGAGATAGAGAGAGAGATGGCCTTCGGGTCGGACGAGGGGAAGCTTGCCTTTTGCGAACATATACTAAAACAGTTCATAATTATATGTTCCAGCGAATATTTAAATTGTAAAATGTAGTGACAACTAAGAAAGGGGGGGTAAGAATGGTAATAAAGCAAGGTACATGACAGGAACGTACCTCTCGTATGAGATCGTGAATAACAAAAGCACCAAGGGTCGCATCCTCATGGTTATCCTTTATCTCCACATTAATGACGTGAGCCATGTTACCCGTCATGTTACCGTTATTGGTGAAATCTGGAGGGAGGGGTACACAGCTGTTAGAAATGGGGGAATATGGAGAAGGGGCTATGCAGGTTAGACATGGGGGGATCAGTGGAGGTAAAAAATAAAACTGCTTAGCTGATAATACCCCCTCAACTTACGTTCAATAACCTGATCGAACACCCTCTCCTGGCAAGTAACAACAATATCAAACTCCTCCTTACACTCCTGGAACTTCTCAGGATGTGCCTTTATCCTCCTATTCCTGTCCAACATGTTGAGGAGCCCGTTTTGGGTGTAAAACGCAACATCCTTTCGCTGTAAGGGGGGATATATTTAATACATAATTGGTTATAAGTCTCAATCAAGGGGTTGAAACAGCTGTTAATACAGTCCCAGATCTGAGCTGGACAAACACGTCTGATGATCGTTTTTAGGTCTGAGCAAACCAAACAAACAAGTTTTCTACCATTGGGTCTGAGCAAAGCAAACAAAAAGTTTCTATACCTTTAGGTCCTGGCGTTGTTCATCATAAGTGACACTAAAGTCATACACATTAGGTTTATCAATGGTAGGTCCGGGTAGTTTAACACAGCTTCCAGTCCCATACGATTCCACGTTGTACCCTCTCTTCCTGCAGTGGAGATGTGTCAGTTAACATCATGTTAAACGATATATCCAAATTGTTTTAATTGATTTTCACCCGGCTGCTAGCTCCATGGCTCCAGTGGTGGAGATCTAGGGCTGCAACACAACCCCGAGACATTACTGACACGTCACAATCAATACAGTACTGACACAATACTGCTGTCAGAGTATTGGCCTGACAGCAGTACTGACACAACCACGAGACAGTACTGACACAGTACTGACACGTCCCAATCTAGTACTAACTTGAGTAGGTTATGGGCCTCCATACTTCGGTTCTGATTACTAGAACACACTACTGCAATCCGTAACTTGGACACGAACTTGGGTTTAGCAGCAACTGTAGGAGGAGGGGGGGGGATTGTTAAGAATAAAGAAATATAAATAGAACATTAATTGAACTGTCCGTACTATGCTGGTAGGCCGATGCTCTGACCGCGGTTCTCCGCAGAATTTGAAAGAAATGAGAATACCATTCTCATTTTTGAATAGAGGCCAATGATCCGACAGAGCGGGGTTAACTATCAAAACCTCGAACCCCTACCTTTTGTTGGAGATAGTCGACAGGCCCGTTTGGCGGGAGATATTTTCTGCTGTTCGTCAGATCCAGGTGAGCTACTGCCATCAGGGGAGCTGTTTCCACTGGATAGCTGTACCGTGGTGGTATTAACACTTGATAGGGGCCTCTTCGTACCAGACATAGGGTGACATCTTGATCATTGCTATAGTTGCTAAATAGAGCAGGGTACGGGTTAGAAAGGGGCTGAGCTGTTATACTAATCGTAACAACACGACCTAGTGGGGGTAGCTTGTTAGGTTGGGATGATTACATTTAATGTGGTACAACGGGTAGCTCAAACCGCATTTTGCGAGGTTTTGTGGAGCAGGCAATGAAGTAGTTGGATTGATTTAGGGTTGGATTTGTTGGGTAGTTGGATTGATTGAGAGCTCGAAATCAGAATTGAGGTTGTCATAAAGACGTATTGCTGCTTGGTAGCCTGATAGGGATAATTTTCGGGGTATCCGAGCGGGTATCATATTCTGGGGTGCTGAGTAGAAAGACGTGTTAGATGGTGTGCTAGGAAATAACCTATGAGAGATGAAGCTGTCAGGCCAATGCTCTGACCACAGTTCTCGCGCTGAAGAAATGAGTATAGGGTCAGGCCAATGCTCTGACAGAGATGAAGGGGACCAATTAGTAGGAAACAGGCTTGGTACTGGTGGTACTGCAGCAGGATAACAATATAAAAGGAATTGCGGTAATAGGGAGAAAAGGGAGAATATATTTGTCTGGTATTTGTCTCCTGTGTGACAGAGATCTAGGAAGTACAAACTGTCCTTTCCAGGGATTATACGATTTCCAGCTGGTAGCTTGTATTAGGTAGTGGCATAAATTCCTCGAAATAGAGAGGCGATTCTTGGAGATCAAAGTGTTCTCCGAATAAACAAAATCACGAAACTTCTTCCCATCATTTGTCCATGTTTTTTCTCAAAGTAGATGCTATATTAGTCGGAGTTCTGGTACCTTGATGTTCTGACTTCTGTTAGCATTCCTATTGTTTTGATGGAGCATCAGGGAGAGAGAGAGAGTGAGAGAGAGAGAGAGAGAGAGAGGGGGAGAGAGAGAGAGAGAGAGAGAGAGAGAGAGAGAGAGAGAGAGAGAGAGAGAGGTGGGGAGATCCATATGCATCTCCTACTACTGCTCATCAGTCGAGACCAATCGGTGTGGGTGGTTGTATGTTGTTTATGCGGGGGCTGCAACATAACATTCACCAAATATCCTGCATTTCCAGCTGGCCCACATTGGTCTACACAATCTATTGGCCTAGTCCTGCTCCTATCCAGATCCTGTGCAGCCGCTTCGACAACACAGTCCCACCTAACTAGATATGTTGATATTTGATGTACAGTACTCGCAGACTCCGATTTATCGGAATACTCGGGGCAAACGGTTTTGCCCGGTAATTAGCGGGGGCTGGTAAATCGGGATCCGACTGCATATAGCAGCTCGAACTGAGTGAACTGTCGCGACCCTGTCTGGCCAATGCTATTGCTCTGACCACAGTTCTCGCGCTTTGAGAGAAACGAGAATGGGTCAGGCCAATGCTCTGACAGGACCAGACTGTCCTTGTAATACAAGTTGTATGTCGAGTTTGTAGTTGGGAATTGTGTGATGCTAAACAGCTGCTGTCAAGCAGACCGGTATCCTTATCATATCATTATAATATGTCAACTAGTATGCTGTTTTCACATTAAACTGCTAAGTGACGGCTAGTGGCCGTAAACAAACATAGTAAATTATTACGTGGGAACAGAGATGGAAAGGTAGAGTGAGAGAGAGAGAGAGAGAGAGAGAGAGAGAGAGAGAGAGAGAGAGAGAGAAAGAGTGAGAGAGAGAAAGAGTGAGAGAGAAAGAGAGAGTGAGAGAGAGAGAGAGAGAGAGAGAGAGAGAGAGAGAGAGAGAGAGAGAGAGAGAGAAAGAGTGAGAGAGAGAGTGATTCGATTTATAGATTGAATTCGTAGAAATCACTCGCTAACCAAAACAGAAGTTATCAAGAAACTATAGTTTATCGGTACAGAGCTGGTCAAGAAACTAGTTTAACATTTAGTAGAAGTTTGTTTGATGGCTATTTTAACCCGCTACATAGCTATTATAATGGATCGGTCGTATAGTACTCGTAGCAGGCAAATATTATTAGTTTTGTGTTCTGTTGTTTCTCTTTTGATTTGATATTTAGATGCTTAACAGTCAACTTTTGCTACCTGATCTGTTCTGGCCAGATCAGGTAGCAAACAGCGATCTGCAGTTGCAAGTGCACGTGTCTTAGCTCTATCTGCACGTGATCTGATATTAAAAGAGGGATTGGAAATCTAGAAAACAGATGAAGTGAAAACAGTTTAAATTTAAAATACATCTCCCCCACAATCTAGCTTCAATTCAAGATGCCAGCAGAAAACACGGCCCGATCATTAGCACCACTAGGTTGTTGTTCCTGTCTTTCCAGTGCCAGGTGGAGTGGAAGGTCAGTCCCATTGCATTGTTTAGCTCACTATATCTGGTGGGGCTAGAACCCGTTTGGGGGGGTCCAGCCCTAAAAAAAGCTAAGCTAACGGCCAAAATCAGGGTACCTTTAGCTTTTTTAGCTTTTTTTAGCTTTTTTAGCTATTTTTAGCTTTTTTAAGGCTAAAAAAAAGCTAAAAAAAGCTAAAATTGAGTTTTTAGTGGATTCATATAGGTTCGAATCCCGCTGACGCCAAATTTTTTAAACTTTTATTATAACGTTTTATAACGTTTTTTGAACTTTTTTAAAACTATTTTTATCAAATTTGAATAATATTTTTATCGAAAAAATGTCTCCAGAAAATGGCAGTAGGGGTGGATACAGAAATTGCTATGTATGGACATAAACGGTAGATTATGGTAAAAAATGTGCAGGAAATGAACAAATGCAGTCAATAGACGTCCGGAAGGATGAAAATTTAATGGAAAAGTGTCAAGATGAATGCTGAAAAAACATAAAAAGTAGGGCTAAAAAAAGCTAAAAAAAGCTAAAAAAAGCTAAAATAAAAAACGCTATCGACCAAAATCAGGGTACCTTTAGCTTTTTTTAGGGCTGGACCCCCCCCCCCGTTTTGATTTTCAAACAGTGCGCTCAGATCGGCGTGGCGCCGCCAGACAGGTCTCTCTTCTGTATTTGACAGGATTTGGTTAAAAACCTCATTTTCAGAAAAAATAACGACGAAGGGCGGGTGCTGTTTGTAGAGGATGGGAAGGAGGTGGATTATAGTCAGTTCCTCGATACGACTGGTAAGAATGGGAAAGATACTGATATAGACTTGTTATGTTCTATGTGCGCCCGAAATTAAACAAAGTCTAGCTAGGCAAATATAGACAGGGAGAATTGGGTAGAGAGAGAGAGAGAGAGAGAGAGAGAGAGAGAGAGAGAGAGAGAGAGAGAGAGAGAGAGAGAGAGAGAATGAGAGAAAAACAGACTGAGACAAAGACAGACAGGGAGGTAGACACTAGACAGACAGACAGACAGTCAGTCAGACAGACAGACATGCCGTGAGAGAGACAGACCGTGAGAGAGACAGACAGACAGACAGTGAGATAGACAGACAGACAGACCGTGAGAGAGACAGATCACAGACAGGCAGACAGACCGTGAGAGAGAGAGACAGACAGACATGTCGTGAGAGACAGACAGTGAGAGAGACAGACAGACCGTGAGAGAGAGACAGACAGACAGACCGTGAGAGACAGACAGACAGTCAGTCAGACAGACAGTGAGATAGACAGACCGTGAGAGAGACAGATCACAGACAGGCAGACAGACCGTGAGAGAGAGAGACAGACAGACATGTCGTGAGAGACAGACAGTGAGAGAGACAGACAGACCGTGAGAGAGAGACAGACAGACAGACCGTGAGAGACAGACATACAGTCAGTCAGACAGACAGTGAGATAGACAGACCGTAAGAGAGAGAGACAGACAGACAGACAGTGAGATAGACAGACAGACAGACCGTGAGAGAGACAGATCACAGACAGGCAGACAGACCGTGAGAGAGACAGACAGGCCGTGAGAGAGACAGACAGTGAGGGAGACAGATAGACAGACAGACCGTGAGAGAGAGACAGACAGACAGACCGTGAGAGACAGACAGACAGTGAGAGAGACAGACAGACATGGAGATAGACAGACAGTGAGAGAGAAAAACTGTCACTGCCGCAGCTTTCACCATGCTATTATAGTTCCAACCAACTAACACCGATAGGTACCCGTGAAAAAGATTCTATCGCATCTGAAGAGTTTACCTTCGGTGGACAAGAGTGTAAGAGTAAGACAATGATTCATATCAGCTAGACAACTGAATTGAGCATGTGACTGAGTTATGCTAAGAGTAAGACATTGATTCATATCAGCTAGACAACTGAATTGAGCATGTGACTGAGTGATGCTAAGAGTAAGACAATGATTCATTTCAGCTAGACAACTGAATTGAGCATGTGACTGAGTGATGGTTGGATTGGAATGCATGAAGTACTAAAAAGATCCTACACGTCCACTCCTTCAGTGTGTCTCACCCCCAACAGAGCAACCCCCCTCTCGCAGCTAAAAGAGGGAGGTGTGTCCAGCCTGGGCTGTATAAGTTACACAGCTCAGGAGACGTACTGCACTGAGTAATGACACTGTATCACCCCTGTATCAAGGATTAGACCCCCATTAGACCCAGCATCATTCACGACCTGTCTCTCACGATTCACGACCTGTTTGGCGCAGCAGACCCCATCTGATCGCACCGTCGAGAATCAAATCGGGGTCTGGCGCCGCCAGACAGTTCACGAAAAAGTGATTTAGATATTATATGTAAATAATCTGTCAGTCCCACACTAGTCCCACACTAATTAGCACTATACTCTATCAGTCCCCCACCAGTCCCATACTAATTATTCTTCTCCCTCCCCTGCAGCTACGTCAGTGATGAACAGTACGGAGGAAGATGCGACCCCCTCATCAAGTGATGATGTCATCCCTGATTGGACCCCGCTTGTCAAGAGTGCCGCCCCAACCCCACTTGTCAAGAGGGAACAACGACAGAGGGGGAGGGAAAAGAACCAGTTGAGGCCCCTACAATGACAGAGGGGGATGGAAAAGCGCCAGTTGAGGCCCCCACAACGACACAGGTGGAGGGAAAAGCGTCAGTTGAGGCCCCTACAATGACAGAGGGGGAGGGGAAACAGGAGGAGGAAGAGGTGACTGACAAAGTTAGTGAGAAACAGGAGGAGGATGTGACTGACAAAGTTAGTGAGAAACTTGAAGATATAACAGAAGTGAGCGTGGAGACGGAACTTCCATTAGAAGTTGTGACCGAGGAAATTGCACCGGAGTCAGCCAGAGGAAAATCCAAAGAGAAGTCTGTGAAAAAGTCCAGGAGCAAGAGAAGTGTCACAGATCATTCAGAGAAAGTGAGTGACCCAGCTGGTGATGTTGACCAGAAGAAAAATCCTCCTACAAAAGAGGACCTCCTTGCACAGTACGAGGCTGAGAAGGTGACATTCAAGCGGCTCATCCGAAATGAGGTATCCCAATACGAGATTAAGAAACGACAAAGTTACTTCCGGCACTGCTACGAGCTGAGGAGGGCCCTTCGTGATGCCAAGATCACAGCAACACGAGGAGATGATGGGGAGGTTGTGTTTGTGAGGGAGGACGATTCAGCTGCAGCTGGTGAGGAGAAAAAGGTGAGGAGGAAGCTGGGGAAGAGAAGGGAGAAGTGTGACGATGGAGTTACCCAATGGAGGGCAGTGATTACCGCGGGGCAGGAATATTTGAATGTAGGGAGTGATGATAATGAGCCGTTTGTGGGGGAGGAAATCAAGGTGGCAACTGAGATTATTACCGGGGAATCTACTGTCAAGGATTAGGAGGTGAGATGGGTGATTATGAGATGGACTCTTGAAGTGCTCGGAAAGTGCTAAATTACTATTATATGAGGTCACATTATAGGAGAGACTATCACTTTAATACTATTGCGATATATTCAGCCATGTTGTTGATCATATTAGGCCATTCGGTAAATATCTGGACAGGTATGATTGTGAGAGAACGGAGCCAGATAGAGCCAAGCGACCTGTTCCAGCGTCTTCCTTGGACATTTTTAGGTTGGACTAGGATGGTGGGAACCTTCGCCTGCTGGTAGTATTGCCTCACGAGCAATATTGTTTCAATGCTACTCTAGCTGCCGCTTTATGCAAGAAAAAACTGTGGCACTACGGATGATTGAATATGTCATGGCATTTTCTCTATTGGTGACAGATGATAGGTTTGACCAGTGTTCCTATATCACTTTTTAAGCCTGAATATGATGCAACCATAATTGAAGCGTTTAGATTCCATCTTCACCCTTAAAAATTGGATGTTTGCCAAAATTGCGCCTTGCACACTTCATGGCCGTTTTTGTACGTTCTAAACGTCTAAATGACTTGAATCCAACGTTAAATGTTATCTTATACAATTTTCTAGGTCCTACGTTAGTTTTATTACGATCGGTCAATGGATACCTGGCTCATGGCGGCTTTTTTCAACAATTGTAAAAAAATTTAAAATCCAGCTTTACCAAATCTAGCGAAAATCGCTTCCCCATGCTAGAAATTTTATCCAAAAATTTCAGGAAGGTTTATGGAGTATCTCAAGGCATTTAAATAAGCAATATATAGCATTTAATAAGCAATATATAGCATTTAATAAGCAATATATAGGGTTAAAAACTTTCCCAATTATCCGGAAGTAGGTCATATTGGTCCAAAATTGAGTTAAAAGTTAGCATAAAGCGGCAGCTAGAGTAGCATTGAAACATATTGCTCGTGAGGCAATACTGCCAGCAGGCGAAGGTTCCCACCATCCTAGTCCAACCTAAAAATGTCCAAGGAAGACGCTGGAACAGGTCGCTTGGCTCTATCTGGCTCCGTTCTCTCACAAACATACCTGTCCAGATATTTACCGAATGACCTAGTATAATCATGCAAAGTGGTAACTGCTAAGTGGTGTATTATACACGTCATGTAAAGTATTCAAAACGTTTTATTCAAATGCATATGGTATTATTTTGTTTGTTTTATGTAAATCATAAACCTAAACCGTGTTGGTCGTTTTGTAGTTTTGGCAGAGGAAAAAGGGTATGAAATAGAGAGAAAGGAAAGCATATAACAACAAACCTAACATATCAAACAAACTAAACACCACCCTGCCCATCTGTGCTTCATAGCCAACTTACCGTGCTGGGTCATATTTTCCCAAATCTACACATCAAATCAAAGCTTGGTCAGTCACATTATCATGATTATAGAATGCTAGGTGTATTATAGTACAGTGTCTAGTAATCAAGAGTAAACAATGGTCGACTTACAACTACTGTCAACAATTAAAGTATCATTCAACATGTCAAGTATTAATTTGAAATCAGAGTAAATGTCGGTCATGCAGTGATTTGTAAAACAGTTACAAACCGTGATACCACCAGTTCAAGTTAACGGATAACTTGTTAACCTCTCCCGATACTGATAACGAGAAGAGAAAACCAGAGAGAAAGAAAGTGGAAAAGAGACATGATATGGATCACTCAGTTTTAATTATTACAGCTGTTCATGAAAGACAGATACTCGATGTAACATGAATTAGACTTACTCACGGTCTACTACTGATCCTTCACAAACCTCTATAAAGTTGTCTAGAATCTCGGCCAGTTGGTACCACTGTGAAAACAGAATCTCGGCCAGCTGTAGGTGTCAAAACCGCTGAGCTCACACGGTCTGAAATCTAACAAGCTGAAAACATTTGTTGGTTTGTAGCGGGGCTGTCAGAGCATTGGCCTGACCCATTCTCGCGCGAGAACTGTGGTCAGAGCATTGGCCTGACAGTAGCTAGGTAGCTATGCGATTGTTCATCCGAATTTCAAAGAAGCCAAAACCAGCTCCCCAATTCCTCTGGGGGGGGGGCCTGCCGCAAGAATCTCATGCCTCATTGGCGATTTTCAGGGTAGCTGGGATTTTTGAGATTTTCGATTTTTGGCTAAAAAACGTGGGATTTCTGAGATTTTTGAGGCAAATTTGCGATTTTTCGGGGAAAACCCGCAAATTTTTCTCAAAAATCTCATAGAAAGGAGAAATTTCCATTCGAAAATTTGGAATAGAAACAATCCTTGTGTTTTTCTACCAAAAATGAAAATTCTGAATAGAAATTTTCCTTGTGTTCTAGTACAAAAGTTAATGAGAAGCTAAAACATGAAATCTACCTATTTAAATTACTAAACTGCTATTATGATTCAGTTTTAAGATAAAAAATATGTCGAAAAACTGAGTATTGGCAGCCAAAATTGTGCCAATTTACCACAAAAATCTCAAAAATCTCATCGGCCGAAAAGAGGGTAGCTGAGATTTTTGCGGCAGGCCCCCCCCCCCCTCCTCTGTGCTTAATAAAATGAGACAAGCTAATTGAACCGGCCCCTCCAAATGGTTTCCACTACACTCTTTTCGGTTAATTCATCGACATTGGAGTGTATCGCAATATCTACACTCATACAGTCTACACGATGCCGCCCACTTAACAGTCAAGTAGGCGCCATCGACCCGATCCTGCCAGAGCATTGGCCTGTCCCTATTCTCAGGAGTGAGAAGGGTCATTAGTAGTGGACGAGCATTGCATGGTCTGGCAGACCCGATCTGAGCGTGCACGCTGTTGCTTAATGGGAATCAAAACGTCGGCTGGCACCGCTGACTGAAACGAGGGGCTACAACTAAAACTAAATTATGAGCTTCCAGTTCCTGGCCAGTCAGAGCTAAGATTTCGATACCAACAGTTAGAGGATCAGTGGGCAAAAATCTCAGGTCGATAGGAGTTAATTAGGCCGCGAGGAGTTAAACTTAAAGCCATTCAAACTGTGGCTGGATTGTTTGGCATCACGTGGGATTACCGGGCTAGCTTAGATTTTTCAGAGCATTGGCCCTATTCTCATTTCTTTCGCGCGAGAACCGTGGTCAGAGCATTGACCTGTCGACAGGTTTTGATCAACTCATCGAACCCGTGCCCCGATCGAATGCGCCCAACTAGCGACAGCTGCGCTATCCCCAGATTTAGCGCAACTATCCTTTTGAGAGCTGTCAGAGCATTGGCCTGACCCTATTCTCATTTCTTCAAATAGGGAGCGGTCAGAGCATTGGCCTGACAGTTTCAGAGGATCAACCAAATAAATCCCGCACAATGGAAACCACCAATCAATTAACCGAGATTGCTTGCCTTGCTTGACCCTCTCTCTCTCTAGCTAAAGGAGAACACGATTACTTTGCTGCCACAATTTCAGTCACAATCATATAGTTTAATAAACAAAGGTTCAAACGCGAAATATTTTCTTGTCTGAAGAAAAGAGATACCTGTATACATTGGACAGTGAAAACATGAGCGTGTGAGTCATATTGTTGTGTGTCAGGTAGGGAGTATTGATTTCACTGTCACCACGTTTCAGCTGGTTTTAATTCACCACCTTGTTGTGTCTAACAGTGTAAAAACTGTAACCAGCCTTGTCTGTGACGTATGAGAGAGCTGGAAGAAATAGTTTACCTCGATGCATCAACCGTTTCTTTCTCACTCTATGTTTCACTCAGTCTCACCTATCTGTGTTTTTGTTAATGATACTGATAGTGAGAGAGAAAGAAAACAGAGAAGGAAATTGTGAGTATTCGATGCAATGTACTATTTGTAAAGTGCCTGCTGCAGGGTGGGAAAGAGTTCTAGGGGGGATGTTGAAAACTCCAATATTTGTCTCCACAGCAACGATGCTCCTTTTCGAGTGCTCTGTCTGTACAGTTGCACCCAGCCAAAAGAGATTCTGTAACAAAAGCTGTCGTTGAGATCTGCACACTGTACTGGTCCTCTGACGGGGGGCGGGTCCTGTAGAGAAAGTATAGGGCCGTTAGTGCAGAGAGAAAGAAGTGGCTAATTATAGAGCTATAAACAGTTAGCTTTGATCAACCAACAAGTGTAACGACAAACAAACAAGTTGACATATCTGCTACAGTGTGTGTGTTTGTACACACAATGCAGCATTGTTGAGCACACTGACACACACAGTATTATTACCTGAGATATAGTGAGCTAAATATAGGCCGTGCTCAGTCGAATATACTGCACCGTACTGTGTATGAACAAGTGTCAAGGGAAAACAGCTCACCAATTAGTTACCACACACAGAGAGATTTGGCACAATAAATAAATTGACCACATGCTCCGATGAAGGAGCTGTGCTGACCCACTTCCAAGCGTGGTATATCTGCATCATATTATGATCATGGGCTTACACTCTCTAGCCATATATTGGTAACCATCTGTCAGGCCAATGCTCTCAGCTCTGACAGGAAACCATGCACTATGGTATATCATCTGTCATCCGGACCCCATTACCACCAGCTGTCTCGCATCTGGGACCAACTGCAACCATGTTATCCGGCATAACGACCATTGTGAACACATTCTCCGACACTGCAGTGGAAAGATTCTCCCGCGATTATCAGTACCATTCTTGCTGTAAAGGAGGCAGAATGGGTTACAAATACTATTGGGAAATATAATAAGAGGAATGGGGAGTTGTTGTTTCCGAGTGAGATGCAGAGACTTACTCTATTGTATGAGACTGTTTGAGTTAATTGAGGGACGGGGGGATTTAATTGGTCAACAATCAAAACACTAGTACGTTATATTATTCTTTCTCTCGCACAGACACACGTAAGTCAATATAATATTAAAATCACAAACAAATTGAGCACGTGTTCAACTGCACCTGGACACATTGCCAACCTCTCACACCCCACCCACACCACAATATCAGGGAAATGGTGATCCAGACAGAGCTGGTTTATCACCATCCCGTCATACACACGGGATATGGGGGGAATATGGAGAGCTAGAGACAGAAATATATATTCCTGTCCCAAGCATTCTGCCTGTCTCGCCACACCACATAGAAGACAGACAGCTGGACAATGTGGTTGACAGGGCTGCTGATTAATTGTTACTCGACAAACTGGGTATTACCAGTGGGTAACCCTCCTGACTCACACAGCAAACAAAGTACAATATATATATAGGTAAAATAGAACGTCCTTATAACCAACAAACAGACGGTAAAAAAACCAACAAGGGCTAGAAAAAGCACATTATATATTAATCAAATTGGACTACCCTTCATATAGCACTCTAAAATAATTTACTTAAGGTTAGAATAGGTAACACTTTAGATGGCATATATAATACTACCCAGATTTGAAACAAGACAATAATCGCAGGAGCTCTGAAATTAGTTAATCAACTAGAAATCCCCTGACGCTAGTGTTTCTAGGTCGGGTGTAAACTTGGCTTTACCTCCACCAAGTTTATCATCGACTAGGGAAACCAAGTGTTCCAAGCTCGGCAGATACCCCGTTTCTATTTTACTCCAAACCGGATCCCCATTGACAGTGATTTCAAATGCCCCGGAACTCAGCATGCTACTCTCTACCATGTTGCCCATGAAGAAGAGACCGACTATTGTCATAAGTTTATTCTCCTGGACACCCGCGTACCACTCAGGGATGGCGATACCGGAGACTTCGAAGAACTTTGTACCAGTTACCAAGATGAGGATTAGGGCCATCTTGGTGTAGAACACAAGGGATGAGATTAGTTTGCGTAGTGGTGTGGCAGGGAAGTTGTCTCCCTCTATCTTCAGTCCAGGGTGGCGTGCCAGAAGGTTCTGACGCACCGCCATGAACGTGTTCTTGTACCTGGGCAGGGGAAGGGAGGGGTGTAACGTATTCTTGTACCTGGGCAGCGAGGGGTGTATTAGGGGAGGAGGAAGGGAGGCGTGTATTAGGGGCAGGGGAAGGGAGGGGTGTAACGTGTTCTTGTACCTGGGCAGGGGAAGGGAGGGGTGTAACGTGTTCTTGTACCTGGGCAGGGGGAGGGAGGGGTGTAACGTGTTCTTGTACCTGGGCAGGGGGGAGGGAGGGGTGTAACGTGTTCTTGTATCTGGGCAGGGGGAGGGAGGGGTGTAACGTGTTCTTGTCCCTGGGCAGGGGAAGGGAGGGGTGTAACGTGTTCTTGTACCTGGGCAGGGGAGAGAGGGGTGTAACGTGTTCTTGTACCTGGGCAGGGGGAGGGAGGGGTGTAACGTGTTCTTGTCCCTGGGCAGGGGAAGGGAGGGGTGTAACGTGTTCTTGTACCTGGGCAGGGGGAGAGAGGGGTGTAACGTGTTCTTGTACCTGGGCAGGGGAAGGGA
Source organism: Hormiphora californensis (assembly GCA_020137815.1). Lineage (NCBI taxonomy): Eukaryota > Metazoa > Ctenophora > Tentaculata > Cydippida > Pleurobrachiidae > Hormiphora > Hormiphora californensis. The sequence continues at coordinate 720,795 of CM035353.1, read as the reverse complement.
GGGGTGTATTAGGGGGAGATGAAGGAAGGGGTGTATTACTAGGGGAGGAGGTAAATCATGGGGAGGGGAAGGGAGGGGTGTATTGGTGAGGGGATTTGGAGACGGGAGTGTTTCCAAGATTGAACCAAACAAGGGCAAAGGATCAAGATGGGGGTATTTTATGGGAATGAGATATATCGGGAAGAGAGGGAAAGGCAGATCCATTAGATAAAGGAAGAAAGGACAGAGAGAAAGATCGAGGGAGAATCGATTGTAAAACACTCACCCTCAGCTAATACAGTATAGTACACGAACAGTAGGAGTATTAAACAGCTGTTGTTTAGTTTCCAGCTTGTGATCCTGCTCCTCGACAGCCTGGTTGCCGCCATCTCGAGTGAGGTCAAACACTGTCATGCCGATCAGGTAGGCGAGGAAAGCCACGGATACCATGGCAACCCTACCTTCCATCTCGCTCAGCTAGAGGCAATATATAGATCAGCTAGAGGTAATATAGAGATCAGATAAAGATCTGATGCTATTTGAGACGAAAGTGTAGGTATGTATGGAGAAGGTTGGATGTGAGGCTATTATAAGAGACGATCATATATTTAATTAGCATATTTATAGAGAACTTTAAGATCATTACAAGTAATTTTCTCTGAAAATTCACCGTCACTCAGCTCAGCTGAAATTTAGTTTGACAATTGTAAAAAATTTAAATTTTTAAAGGCTGACAAGATACCTAAAACTTTTCTTCTACATCCATCTTATTTTTTTCAATTTTTCAGGAGTTTTATTGTGTAATCACTTTTTCAGATTTTTTGTTGTTGTGTAGAAAAATATTCCAAATCCGAGCGCTTTCCAACGCCCAGCCGTGCGACTTTTAACAATCTCGTGCTGAAACAGTTTATTCTAATGTCGATTTCAGCTGCATTGCACTTTTTCAGCACAAGAATGTTTAAAGTGATGCGGCTGGGAGTTGGAAAGCGCACTGATTTGGAATGTTTTTCTACATAAAAAGAATCTGAAAAAAGCTTAAAACTCCTGAAAATCGAAAAAATAAGATAACGTGTTGGGAAAAAAAAGTCCCCCCTAGACTAGCATAGTTCCAGATATCGTAGAGCTCTAAAATTTTACACAGTTACTCTATGGGACAAATAAATAAGTTCCACAAAATTTCAGACTTTTAGCTCAAAGTTCATTTTTTTGATCGGAATGAACATTGTTATTCATTCCAAAAAACATGATCTTTCGGTCCAGAAGCCAAGCAATTGTCTTTGGCTCTCGATTTTCTTTCAAATGCGACCAAGAAAAGCCAAAACGGACAACCACATGGCACACAGTGGTCATGTTTCTGACAGTTAGCCAGGTCATTTGATCCCCACCGAATCGTGAGTTGCTAATCAGGCTTAGTGGGAAAGAATCACGTATCACAGTCGCTAATGAGGGATGTGTATCGAAAAAGCGACATCTGATTCGGCATCACTTGGGTAAAGAGGCCACTTGTTAATGAGCTTCGGATCTCATGACCAATAGTCATCGTCATCCCTCATTAGCAGCTGTGATACGTGATTCTCCACCACTAAGCATGATTAGCAATTCTGAATAAATTACACGGATTCGGTGGGGATCACATGACCTGGCTAACTGTCAGAAACATGACCACTGTGTGCCATGTGGTTGTCCGTTTTGGCTTTTCTTGGTCGCATTTGAAAGAAAATCGAGAGCCAAAGACAATTGCTTGGCTTCTGGACCGAAAAATCATGTTTTTTGGAATGAATAATAATGTTCATTCCGATCAAAAAAATGAACTTTGAGCTAAAAGTCTGAAATTTTGTGGAACTTATTTATTTGTCCCATAGAGTAACTGTGCAAAATTTTAGAGCTCTACGATATCTGGAACTATGCTAGTCTAGGGGGGACATTTTTTTGCCCAACACGTTAGAAGAAAAGTTTTAGGCATCTTACCAACCTTTAAATTGTAAAAAATGTATTAGAATTCCTGAAACAGTCAATGCATCCGTCAATGCAGTTCACAACATTATTGAACTCAACAAGAACTTGTCAGGCCAATCTGAGAGACAAGAACCACATGTTTTATGCCACTGAACTTATCTCACTTACCTTAGACTCTAAAAACCTGTTTGTCTGCGTTATTACTTTCAAAGGTCTGAGACAGAGCGTTGTTATAGCAACCCGGAATTCAACACTATTATATACACATTCATCTGAGTTCTGACGTAGCACGTGAATACATGTGTCACGTGACCTGTCACGTGAACATGATCCAAAGGACAAAGAGAATGGCACACCAAGCAAACAACTGTGATAGAAACCGGTCCTCAGGGTTCTGTGGCCGGTTGAGGTTGACCTGGCCAAAGTGTCCGAATTGAGTATTGTCAATAAACCCTGCATTTCCGAACGAGGTGGCCAGGAAACTGAAGGGAAAGGCACCGATCCCAAAACTCAGGGTAAAGCCCTCCCCAAAACCCAGGCCAGCCCTGTTTTGTCCGTTGGGTCCTGTACTTCGTTCTGGGGCTGGCCGCTGGCCGGGTGGACGGGGTGGTGTCTTGTTGCGGGGATCTTCCTTGCTGCCACCACGGCCATACCTACAGATAGGAGGGGGATGGGTCAGATAGGAGGAGGGGACAAGAAGAAACTCACGGGGGAATGCCGAGACAGTATGAACAGTTCAAGGGACCGTTGACAAGGATATAAAGAAGGTCACTAAAGACGGGAGAATATAATAACCTATAGAAATAAAACGGGGGTTGTATTGAGAAGTTTAATGAGGTTGTTACTTGAGCTTCATTGGAATCCCCAAATATCAAGGAAAATAACAGAATAGAATGGGTATGGGGGCGCGGGGGAGGTGCAACAGCACAAGGTATAACTCGATATTCCCGGTGGGTGGTGAATTTGGTAATGGAATTCCCCCTCTGCGCTAGCTCACGGATGCAATAATAGGGGTGACTTCGTAACCAAGTGGTGAATCAGGGTTCCGGTAAATCGTACTGTACTCAAACACTGTACTAAACACTATACTTACACTGGGATGATGTTTTCTTTGCTGATTCCGGCTTTACAAACTGGACACAGAGAACCCTCAGTTCTCATCGGGTCATTACCGACTTCCAACCACCTGTGGTAGTGAGTTTGGATATAAAGATGATGAGAGAGAGAGAGAGAGAGAGAGAGAGAGAGAGAGAGAGAGAGAGAGAGAGAGAGAGAGAGAGAGAGGGAGAGAGAGAGATAGCGGAGAGGGAGAGATAGGGGAGAGATATAGGAGAGAGTCAGAGATAAAGACAAAGAGAGAAAACTGAAAAACAGAGAGATAGGGGAGAGAGCTGAGATAGCGGAGAGAGATAGGGATAGAGATAGGGAGAGAGTTGGTGACATAGACACCGTGCGCGACCAAGATTGAGCTCACACACAGGTGTCTGCTCCGCCTCAAAAAGGGTCGTTTCTTTCAAGGGATGTTGCACGCAATCCACTGGACCGATTTGCATCCGGTTTGTCGCAAAAGACTACAAATGATCCTAATATACTGCAAAATACCCGAGAAGTTTGTCTGTCAACAGGAAGTGGGTCAAAATTGACACTGAAGTCAAACCTATAATCTGGCTTCCGAGAGTTTCTGCACTACGCCCATGCGATTTAGAAGATATTGGGAGATATGTTGATGCAATTAGCATCAGCTATTAATGCCGGGTATTTTCCAGTACTCACAAGAGTTCAACCTATCTTCTGATACCCTCAGATTCATTCTACACCGTCTGGGAGTGGTGCAAAAAGGCTCGGAAGCCAGATTAAAGATTTGACTTCAGTGTCAATTTTGACCCACTTCCTGTCGACAGACAAACTTCTCGGGTATTTTCTAGTAAACTAGGACCAATTTGTAGTCTTTTGCGACAAACCGGATGCAAATCGGTCCAGTGGATCGCGTGCAATTTGGCTTGAAAGACACGACCCTTTTTTAGGGGCGGAGCGGACACCTATGTGCGAGCTCGATCTCGGTGTCAATGTCACCAGGGGAGAGAGAGACAGGGGAGAGAGAGAGAGAGAGAGACAGGGGAGAGAGAGAGAGAGAGAGAGAGAGAGAGAGAGAGAGAGAGTGAGAAATTAGTGGTTACAGCTATAACAGAGCAAATGTATAAATAGAGTTCAATATTACACGTAACCATGCCTACGGCTACGGGCCAATTTGGAAGCTGAGAAGACGTGTGGCGAGATTCACTAGAGTAAACATTTTTAGAGCCCGAGAAAAAACAAAAGAAAAAGAAGCATGACATTAAAAGAGAGACTGGGGAGGGGTGGTTGAACAGTGTGAGAGAGAGAGGGAGAGAGAGAGAGAGAGAGAGAGAGAGAGAGAGAGAGAGAGAGAGAGAGAGAGAGAGAGAGAGACTGGGGAGGGGTGGTTTAAACAGTGAGAGAGACTGGGGAGGGGTGGTTTGAACAGTGAGAGAGACTGGGAGGGGGTGTTTGAACAGTGAGAGACTGGGGAGGGGTGGTTTGAACAGTGAACGAGACTGGGAGGGGTGGTTTGAACAGTGAAAGAGACTGGGAGGGGTGGTTTGAACAGTGAGAGAGACTGGGGAGGGTTGCCTAGCAACTCACAAATACAAAAATTCTTACCTGTGGAGGCATGGCCAACAGAAGAGGTGCCCACATAAACTTATTACAGCTTCCTTTGCAGTGTCTAGACAGATGTTACACTCGAACGTGTCGATATTCTGATCTTGTTCCCCAGAGGGGGAGGATGAGGTTTTGGTTTCTTGGTTCGTCATTTTAAGAAGTATCGCATGGCTATTATAACAGAAGTAAATTTAAATGTTGTGCAGCTCACACTGTGAGGCTGAGCAAACCAAATTCTGTTCGCGTCGATCTACTCTAGAAGAACTAGGTAGACTACGGTAGAGATCAATAGTGGTCAGATCTAAAAGTATGACAATAAGGCAGAAGACAGTTTTGAAAATGGCAGACATGATACAGGGGAATGAATAATGATAAATGGGAAAGGCAGCAAAGAGAATATATTACAACAGTAAGGACACGTCATCACGTTATCGGGAGAACGAAAAGATAAACATATAACGGTCAGCACTGCTACTGCTACTATAAAGTGAGACTGATCAGCAGCGGGGGCGAATGAAGGAGGAAACAGAGACATGAGAGAGATCCCTGGGAAGCACATAATGTACACACGTGTCAGGGGTGTAGGAATGATTTTTCAAGTGAGGGGGCGAAGTCACGTGACCAATTATAGCGCTGGACAGCGCCCAAGAAATTTTTTTGTGAGCAAGATTTAGTCACCTATTCCACTGCATTTACCATACATCGGGCGGAGCGACAGCGGAGCCCGAGAAAATTTTTAGGGTTTTGAGCCAAAAAGTCATGATTTCGTCATTTGGGAGTGAGTGTTGACTGTTGGTGACAGAAGTGAGGGGGCGAACCTGGCCAAAAGTGGGGGGGCGGCCGCCCCCCTCGCCCCCCCTATTCCTACACCCCTGACACGTGTACACACAGACGCAGCCACACACAGAGGGAGAGAGAGAGTACACTAGCGTATTGCATAACACTCTACGAGCTCTCTCTCCTCTCATTTCTATAGTTCTGTCACGTGGTATTGCTAAGCCAATAGCAGGTTAGATTGAGGGTCACATGAGAGTCCAGGAGAGGCACGTGACATCCCAGGATGACCACGTGCAGCTGAAGTGACTTCCAAAAAAGGAATAATTGCGTGCTATGTTAGCCCACGTCAATGGGCACGTGCAGATCACGTGATAGGGATAGCGCAGTGTGATTGGTCGAGGTGCGAGTAGTGGAGCAGTCACGTGAGAGAGAGAGAGAGAGAGAGAGAGAGAGAGAGAGAGAGAGAGAGAGAGAGAGAGAAAGAGAGAGAGAGAGTGAGAGAGAGATTCGATAGAGAAAGAGAGATTCGATAGAGAAAGAGAGAGAGAGATAGAAAGAGAGAGAGAGAGAGAGAAGGAAAAAATAGGGAGAGAGATGAGGAGAAGGGAAAGAGAAGAGTAGAGGGAAAGTAGATAGAGAGAGAGAGAGAGAGAGAGAGAGAGAAATAAAATTGTAGCATCATTTATGTGGAGAGGAAATCATGAATCGGGTGTGGTTTGTGGAACTGCCAATGAACTTGTTGAGTAACAAAAACTAAACAAAAATGAACTGGGTTTCCCATTCTCTCCGTCCCACTCTGCACAGGCCCATTCCTCCACGCTCCCGATGATGGTATTCTCCACGACCGGACGTACCAAAATTTCGTCCTTTCCCCATTCTATTACATCACATGTTTGAACGAAGAAAATCATCGTCCAGGCCAATGGATAGGCGAAGGTTTTGTTAGCACATGCGCAATATTTCTTCGTCCCGGTAATGTTAATATTCTATTCAAACGAAGAATTAGATCGTCGTTTTACCATTGGAATATTCGTCGCTCGTCGACACAGACTCACGTGATTTTCGGCCCAGGGAGCGGGCAGGAATGTACGAAGGATGAGATCATCCTCTGGAGAGGGAAGCGGCTATTCCGGTTCCTCTGCACGCGTCCCCGGGTACACGGAACTCTCGTTCAAGATTGGGCATGAATTTCTTAGCGTTGTACCAACTGTTATATTAACTGCCAACCAACAAATCAGTTTGGTTACGAAGTCACCCCTATTATTGCATAATATTTTGAAGAGGTTCCTGGGACAGGTTCATTATCTTGCTCTTGATGTTAAAACCAGTCTGATTGTGAAGTAACTATAGAACGATAGTAATTTGTGACATGTATTATTTCCCATCAGAGTGTTGGGGTATTCCCTATGGGGAGTACACAGAATGGGATATTGGCGAGAAGCCTCTTCTTATCCAGACGGAATCTGTAACAGGGAGTGAGGAACAAATAGCACTTAGTTTCTACAAAAACAACAATGAAAATGATACCACCTCTTTTCGAGGAAGCATTTTGATAATGTTTTACTCGCCCAACCCTAAACTTAGGATCAAATACTACACCGGGTGCGGCGATTGGATGGATTTTACAACTCCTCCCGTGGACACGGAAACTAAAATCTGGCAGATGTCCAAGAATAGTACGGTCCTTACCATTGTGTGTAATGGGGTGATCGTGCTCGAGTACAATTTCACGGAGAACTCATGCTCCAAATTGGACAAAGATGTCCCTTACTTAAAGTTTTGGATCAAGGACACAGCATCACTGTACTATGGTTCTTCTATAAACGGTAAGTGGACCGTATGCAATGCTCTGACCACTGACCTCTATAAACGGTAAGTGAACCGTCAATGCTCTGACCACTGACCTCTATAAACGGTAAGTGAACCGTCAATGCTCTGACCACTGACCTCTATAAACGGTAAGTGAACCGTCAATGCTCTGACCACTGACCTCTATAAACGGTAAGTGAACCGTCTCACTGTACTATGGCTCCTCTATAAACGGTAAGTGAACCGCCTCACTGTACTATGGCTCCTCTATAAACGGTAAGTGAACCGTTTGCAATGCTCTAACCACTGTACTATGGTTCTTCTATAAACGGTAAGTGAACCGTCAGCAATGCTCTGACCACTGACCTCTATAAACGGTAAGTGAACCGTGAATGCTCTGACTACTGACCTCTATAAACGGTAAGTGAACCGTCTATGCTCTGACTACTGACCTCTATAAACGGTAAGTGAACCGTCAATGCTCTGACCACTGACCTCTATAAACGGTAAGTGAACCGTCAGCAATGCTCTGACCACTGACCTCTATAAACGGTAAGTGAACCGTATGCAATGCTCTGACCACTGACCTCTATAAACGGTAAGTGAACCGTCAATGCTCTGACCACTGACCTCTATAAACGGTAAGTGAACCGCGTCAATGCTCTGAGTCTGACCACTGTACTATGGCTCCTCTATAAACGGTAAGTGAACCGTCAATGCTCTGACCACTGACCTCTATAAACGGTAAGTGAACCGTCAATGCTCTGATCACTGACCTCTATAAACGGTAAGTGAACCGTCAGCAATGCTCTGACCACTGACCTCTATAAACGGTAAGTGAACCGTTTGCAATGCTCTAACCACTGTACTATGGTTCTTCTATAAACGGTAAGTGAACCGTGAATGCTCTGACTACTGACCTCTATAAACGGTAAGTGAACCGTCTATGCTCTGACTACTGACCTCTATAAACGGTAAGTGAACCGTCAATGCTCTGACCACTGACCTCTATAAACGGTAAGTGAACCGTCAGCAATGCTCTGACCACTGACCTCTATAAACGGTAAGTGAACCGTATGCAATGCTCTGACCACTGACCTCTATAAACGGTAAGTGAACCGTCAATGCTCTGACCACTGACCTCTATAAACGGTAAGTGAACCGCGTCAATGCTCTGAGTCTGACCACTGTACTATGGCTCCTCTATAAACGGTAAGTGAACCGTCAATGCTCTGACCACTGACCTCTATAAACGGTAAGTGAACCGTCAATGCTCTGACCACTGACCTCTATAAACGGTAAGTGAACCGTTTGCAATGCTCTAACCACTGTACTATGGTTCTTCTATAAACGGTAAGTGAACCTAGGTTTAGTAGGTCTCATCCTTGATATTGAGAGTGTATGTTGTAAACAGCAAAGACAAGATGATTCAACGTTTCGGATTTAATATCCTTTATCAAGAAATTGGATAACAACAAATAAAAGAATCAAAGAAGAAATCCACATCGTGCTCCTTCAGAAAATCAGACAGTGTCTAGTGGATAAATCCCTTGAGCTCCTCTTTCCTGTTTAACTCCGGTTTTCCTCTGGTGATTTCTTGGCTTTCTGCTAAAAAGGTGCCAAGTGTGTCTCTGGATTTCCGAATGATATCGACCTTGAAGAGGCCAAAGAAGGAGGTCCAGTCTCTTCTGCCTGTGATCCCCGTGGCCAGCTCCGGGTGGGTATTAAGACAATGCTCTCCCAGGGCAGAGGTATTAGTACCAAGTCTCACGGAGGCCTCATGCTCGCCGAGTCTGTCTTTTAGTGGACGTGACGTTGCGCCTATGTATCCCTTGTCACACTCCATGCATGTTGTCCTGTATACCACGTGTGGCCAGTCACATGGGACTTCGTGTTGATGAATAACACAATCACATTCCCTAGCAGAGTTTTTTATAAGATCTCGTTTTACAAGAGACTCTACTTTGCTACCCGAGGTTGTGGTGATTCTGATGGGCAGTGAGCATTTCTTTACGACATTCCTGATCTTCCTTAGTGCAGCCTCGTTGGTGTAGGGAACTTTTAGGAGGAAGTCCGCTTCCTTAGAATGGTTGGAAGGTCGGGGTGTAGGGATTTTGTTGAGCTCAGTAGCGATGATGTTGCTGATGGTTGTCCAGGGGTATCCAGAATCCGCCAGATTAATTCTTAACCTTTCTAGGTGGGGGTATGCTAGTTCTCTGGTCGAGCATCGGTTGAGAACACGCCTGGATTCCGTTCTCACAATGTTGAGCTTGATAGTCTGCTCACAATGTGAGTCGTAGTGAAGGTATCTCCCGCTGTGAGTAGCTTTTTGGAAGAGCTCCCACTCAAGTCCGTAATAGGTTGAAGTTGGTAATACAACTGTGCGGACTAGGATGTCGAGGAAACTCAGCTCAGTAGATCCAGTCTGCTTTCCGGGGGAAGGTTCTTCTCTCGTGAACCGTACTGATGGCCAGATGTTGTTAAGGTTAGAGACAAATTGGTCACAGTGCTCTTTCTTTCTCCACATGCTATGACTATCATCGACGTATAAAGCCAGGGTCAGGGGTCGCTCCAAAGCTGGTGTAAGGGAGAGAGCCTTTTCGTACATGTTGTCAACGAGGATCTCAGCGTATGCACCAGAACAGTGATATCCGGTTCCTATCCCAGTGAGTTGTCGGTAGTAGCCACCGGCCGCCTCTGCATAGATGTGATCCATAACAAACCTTATCATGGTGGTAATGTGGTGTGGGGAGAAACCTAGGAGGTCGATGTCATAGCGTCGGAGGTACCGGTTGATGATCGTGAGTGCCTTGTCACAAGTTGGAAGTGTGGGATACATAGACTCAATGTCTAGGGATGCTTGGTAGGGTTGGCCATTGACTGTGTTCCTCGTGAGGCACTTGGAAATGAACTCATCGCCACTTTTTACCCTGTGTTTGAGGTGGGGTAACACTTGGGTGAGGACCTTGCTGGTGATTAGGTCAAGTATCTCTATTGCACTGCCATGGATGGGTTGAACTACCCTAACTTTGCAATCCGGGAAGGAGCCCTTATGATCTTTGGCGAGGGGGTATAAAGGAGGGGCTTTACTGTGTCTAGCTGTTAGTCGTTTCATGACATGACTGTCGACGATACCAGCATCTTTAAGGCAGGAATGTAGTAGAGTGTTAGCCTCCTTCTCGTACTTTGCTGAAGGGTCTCCTTTCGTTGACAGGCGTTCCCAGCCATTAGACAGGTGTTCTGTCATTTTGGAGTCCACAACATCGCTGTCCATCACACAGATTTTACCAGTTTTGTCAGTGGGAAGGATGGTAATTTCAGGTCGTTTGACTGTCTCCTTGTAGCTGTTCAATTCCTCTTTCCTGTGATTCTTCTTCCACTTCCAGGTTGGTGAATTGGGGCTGTACTTGATGATAGGTTGGAGTTTGTCTCGTAGGAAAGTGATGTTCTTTTCTGTGTCATCATCCACCCGTCTTGGGGGTTTGATTCCCCGATGTTCAAACTGTGATGCTGCTTTCTTCAGAGATGCTGGGGCATTTCCTCTCCTAGTGTTAGTGTTAGTGGGGGAAGGTGTGGGGATGGTGGGGGAGGTGGAAATGTTTTGAGCAGATTTGCAGTACCTGATTGCACAAATGGTTCTCTCGAGATTGATATTTGCAGTATCCGCAAGTGTGGATTTTCGAGAGGATGGTGTGAGCATGTATCCAGGGCCTCGTGAGATCAGGTCCCGACAGTTGGGATCCAGTTCTGCAGAAGACCTTGATACATCGACATGTGCGACAGTTCCTCCTGTTCCTTGGCGATGTTGGGTGTTAGGGTGGTTTGGGGCGAGTCCATGTTTTTTAGCAGCGAACTTTCTGTCATGTGACTCTTTCACTGTTGCTGCAGTTTCAGATCTGATTCTTGCAGCTGTAGCCAGGGTGAGATTGAGTTGCTTGTTGGTCAGGACATCAGATAGATTTTCATGCACTCTCGTTAGACGATGTTTTTCAAGACGAAGTGACACGTACTTCTCTGAGATCATTGAAGACAGGGTTGCACGTTGAAAACGAGATTTTAGTTTCTCCCAATGTAGTCGATGTTTGTTGACTGTGGAGACAGCATCAGAGTGTTGTAGGAGATGAAAGGGTCCAGTAGTGGTTGTGCCTTGGATATCTGTGAACAGTCGTGGGAAGCGGATGTTGGTGATTGACTTAGGTAGGAGCTTGTGATTCTTCAGCTGGTGTAAAAAGCTGATTTGTTGTTGGAGTTTACCAATTTTCTTGTTTGCGTTTACTACTCTGCCGACCATTGCCATAACTCCAGAATTTTCTGGGTGCCAAATGTGTATTGGGATGTGGCGGATGGGATTGAAATTAGGTTTAGTAGGTCTCATCCTTGATATTGAGAGTGTATGTTGTAAACAGCAAAGACAAGATGATTCAACGTTTCGGATTTAATATCCTTTATCAAGAAATTGGATAACAACAAATAAAAGAATCAAAGAAGAAATCCACATCGTGCTCCTTCAGAAAATCAGACAGTGTCTAGTGGATAAATCCATTGAGCTCCTCTTTCCTGTTTAACTCCGGTTTTCCTCTGGTGATTTCTTGGCTTTCTGCTAAAAAGGTGCCAAGTGTGTCTCTGGATTTCCGAATGATATCGACCTTGAAGAGGCCAAAGAAGGAGGTCCAGTCTCTTCTGCCTGTGATCCCCGTGGCCAGCTCCGGGTGGGTATTAAGACAATGCTCTCCCAGGGCAGAGGTATTAGTACCAAGTCTCACGGAGGCCTCATGCTCGCCGAGTCTGTCTTTTAGTGGACGTGACGTTGCGCCTATGTATCCCTTGTCACACTCCATGCATGTTGTCCTGTATACCACGTGTGGCCAGTCACATGGGACTTCGTGTTGATGAATAACACAATCACATTCCCTAGCAGAGTTTTTTATAAGATCTCGTTTTACAAGTGTTACCCCACCTCAAACACAGGGTAAAAAGTGGCGATGAGTTCATTTCCAAGTGCCTCACGAGGAACACAGTCAATGGCCAACCCTACCAAGCATCCCTAGACATTGAGTCTATGTATCCCACACTTCCAACTTGTGACAAGGCACTCACGATCATCAACCGGTACCTCCGACGCTATGACATCGACCTCCTAGGTTTCTCCCCACACCACATTACCACCATGATAAGGTTTGTTATGGATCACATCTATGCAGAGGCGGCCGGTGGCTACTACCGACAACTCACTGGGATAGGAACCGGATATCACTGTTCTGGTGCATACGCTGAGATCCTCGTTGACAACATGTACGAAAAGGCTCTCTCCCTTACACCAGCTTTGGAGCGACCCCTGACCCTGGCTTTATACGTCGATGATAGTCATAGCATGTGGAGAAAGAAAGAGCACTGTGACCAATTTGTCTCTAACCTTAACAACATCTGGCCATCAGTACGGTTCACGAGAGAAGAACCTTCCCCCGGAAAGCAGACTGGATCTACTGAGCTGAGTTTCCTCGACATCCTAGTCCGCACAGTTGTATTACCAACTTCAACCTATTACGGACTTGAGTGGGAGCTCTTCCAAAAAGCTACTCACAGCGGGAGATACCTTCACTACGACTCACATTGTGAGCAGACTATCAAGCTCAACATTGTGAGAACGGAATCCAGGCGTGTTCTCAACCGATGCTCGACCAGAGAACTAGCATACCCCCACCTAGAAAGGTTAAGAATTAATCTGGCGGATTCTGGATACCCCTGGACAACCATCAGCAACATCATCGCTACTGAGCTCAACAAAATCCCTACACCCCGACCTTCCAACCATTCTAAGGAAGCGGACTTCCTCCTAAAAGTTCCCTACACCAACGAGGCTGCACTAAGGAAGATCAGGAATGTCGTAAAGAAATGCTCACTGCCCATCAGAATCACCACAACCTCGGGTAGCAAAGTAGAGTCTCTTGTAAAACGAGATCTTATAAAAAACTCTGCTAGGGAATGTGATTGTGTTATTCATCAACACGAAGTCCCATGTGACTGGCCACACGTGGTATACAGGACAACATGCATGGAGTGTGACAAGGGATACATAGGCGCAACGTCACGTCCACTAAAAGACAGACTCGGCGAGCATGAGGCCTCCGTGAGACTTGGTACTAATACCTCTGCCCTGGGAGAGCATTGTCTTAATACCCACCCGGAGCTGGCCACGGGGATCACAGGCAGAAGAGACTGGACCTCCTTCTTTGGCCTCTTCAAGGTCGATATCATTCGGAAATCCAGAGACACACTTGGCACCTTTTTAGCAGAAAGCCAAGAAATCACCAGAGGAAAACCGGAGTTAAACAGGAAAGAGGAGCTCAATGGATTTATCCACTAGACACTGTCTGATTTTCTGAAGGAGCACGATGTGGATTTCTTCTTTGATTCTTTTATTTGTTGTTATCCAATTTCTTGATAAAGGATATTAAATCCGAAACGTTGAATCATCTTGTCTTTGCTGTTTACAACATACACTCTCAATATCAAGGATGAGACCTACTAAACCTAATTTCAATCCCATCCGCCACATCCCAATACACATTTGGCACCCAGAAAATTCTGGAGTTATGGCAATGGTCGGCAGAGTAGTAAACGCAAACAAGAAAATTGGTAAACTCCAACAACAAATCAGCTTTTTACACCAGCTGAAGAATCACAAGCTCCTACCTAAGTCAATCACCAACATCCGCTTCCCACGACTGTTCACAGATATCCAAGGCACAACCACTACTGGACCCTTTCATCTCCTACAACACTCTGATGCTGTCTCCACAGTCAACAAACATCGACTACATTGGGAGAAACTAAAATCTCGTTTTCAACGTGCAACCCTGTCTTCAATGATCTCAGAGAAGTACGTGTCACTTCGTCTTGAAAAACATCGTCTAACGAGAGTGCATGAAAATCTATCTGATGTCCTGACCAACAAGCAACTCAATCTCACCCTGGCTACAGCTGCAAGAATCAGATCTGAAACTGCAGCAACAGTGAAAGAGTCACATGACAGAAAGTTCGCTGCTAAAAAACATGGACTCGCCCCAAACCACCCTAACACCCAACATCGCCAAGGAACAGGAGGAACTGTCGCACATGTCGATGTATCAAGGTCTTCTGCAGAACTGGATCCCAACTGTCGGGACCTGATCTCACGAGGCCCTGGATACATGCTCACACCATCCTCTCGAAAATCCACACTTGCGGATACTGCAAATATCAATCTCGAGAGAACCATTTGTGCAATCAGGTACTGCAAATCTGCTCAAAACATTTCCACCTCCCCCACCATCCCCACACCTTCCCCCACTAACACTAACACTAGGAGAGGAAATGCCCCAGCATCTCTGAAGAAAGCAGCATCACAGTTTGAACATCGGGAAATCAAACCCCCAAGACGGGTGGATGATGACACAGAAAAGAACATCACTTTCCTACGAGACAAACTCCAACCTATCATCAAGTACAGCCCCAATTCACCAACCTGGAAGTGGAAGAAGAATCACAGGAAAGAGGAATTGAACAGCTACAAGGAGACAGTCAAACGACCTGAAATTACCATCCTTCCCACTGACAAAACTGGTAAAATCTGTGTGATGGACAGCGATGTTGTGGACTCCAAAATGACAGAACACCTGTCTAATGGCTGGGAACGCCTGTCAACGAAAGGAGACCCTTCAGCAAAGTACGAGAAGGAGGCTAACACTCTACTACATTCCTGCCTTAAAGATGCTGGTATCGTCGACAGTCATGTCATGAAACGACTAACAGCTAGACACAGTAAAGCCCCTCCTTTATACCCCCTCGCCAAAGATCATAAGGGCTCCTTCCCGGATTGCAAAGTTAGGGTAGTTCAACCCATCCATGGCAGTGCAATAGAGATACTTGACCTAATCACCAGCAAGGTCCTCACCCAAGTGTTACCCCACCTCAAACACAGGGTAAAAAGTGGCGATGAGTTCATTTCCAAGTGCCTCACGAGGAACACAGTCAATGGCCAACCCTACCAAGCATCCCTAGACATTGAGTCTATGTATCCCACACTTCCAACTTGTGACAAGGCACTCACGATCATCAACCGGTACCTCCGACGCTATGACATCGACCTCCTAGGTTTCTCCCCACACCACATTACCACCATGATAAGGTTTGTTATGGATCACATCTATGCAGACTGCGGGGGGAGTCAGGTGACAGGATTTTCTGACTCCCTGTGGCAGCCTAGGGCCTAATCTCATGGGGGGTGGGTGCTGCGGGTCCTTCACAGGAAGGACCCGGGGAGGGAGGTCTCTCTGGGGAAAGGCCAGGGATAGGTCCCGTAGCCGCGATCCTGGGGCCTGATGGATCAATAAAGTGCGGTCAACTGTAACAAATGGTATTAACACAAATTGAGGGAATCCTGCCCTACGACCAACACGATAACACTTAGTATATATATACCAACATTACTCAAGTGCCAATAAAGCTTTTGTGCAAGGGCTCCTGTTGCTCCAATAACAGGCACCGGCGGGCCAGAATCTGGCCGGGTGAACTTTCTTGAAAAACCGAGTAGGGGCCAGGAGCCCCTGGGGAACCTCTGCCAAAATTTCTAATCTCGGCACAGGATAAGTATATCTGAATTGCACTGTACCTAACAGCTCCGTGGTCTAATGGCCACTTTCTGGGCTAAGAAGCATAAGATGCCAGGTTCAAATCCCGGTCAGGCGACTTTATAGATATCTTTTTTCACTTTTGCTTGATATTGAAACATTTAAATTTCCGATAGTATCGGCGATACACGATACAACAAAACATATATGACAAAAACCAGAAACTGGATTTTGGAAAACTAACAGCACCCGAAAACACCATAAATCAAGCAGAGCTACTGGCAATACAATTGGTAATAAAGAAACTACCAGAAATGGGAACAAAGGAGTCACACCTAGTGATCCACACCGACTCTAGCACTACACTATCCCAGTCACAAACCAGGCGATGTATCTAGGAATTTAACCCTGGACAAAAACTTAAACTACAAAGCCCACGTCCAAAATAAAACAGAAACAATTAAAAGATCTGCGAGACCACTGAGACACCTCATGACAACAAAATGGGGAATAAGCACAGCCTAAGGCAGATACGTTCACGACAATATCCTTATGAAGACCCTGACATACGGGGCAGGCATATGGGGACAGAAAGCGCTGAAAAACCAAACACTCAAGATGAAGCTGGAAGCAGCACAGAACTCTATCACTCGAAGGATCACCGGAGGACACGAACACACTCAGCACATAGTGCTAACCACAATGGCAGGAGTGGACGATGTCACCTACCATATCAACAAAGAAAGTATCAACAACTACATACACCTGAAGGCTGAGGGAAACTGGTGGACAGACCCCTTCCACGAAAAAAGAGCGCATCTAACGCACTCGAAGGCGATGAAATTACTCTTAACAAGCCTAAAAACTCCTAATGCCATCGACCAGACAAAATACACCGATATAACCTTTGAACAAAACTCCCAACTGAGCAAGAACAAAGTAATAAACGCGTACACAGATGGGTCAAGAATTAAGATAGACTCAACACACGTGACAGGAGCAGGAGCCATAATCTACATGGATAACCAGGAAATCATCCTTCAAGAGCCCCTTGCACCCGAAAACACCATAAACCAAGCAGAGCTACTGGCAATACATATGGTAATAAAGAAACTACTAGAAATGGAAACAAAGGAGTCACACCTAGTGATCCACACCGACTCTAGCACTACACTGAGAAGACTAACAAGAAACTTCTCAAACTCCAAACAACTAACCGAAACTCTACGAAGTATACACGAACTGCAAAGAGATAATGGCGTAGAAAAAGTAAAGGTGAAGGCCCACGCAAACATAGAAGGCAATGAGAGGGCAGACCAAATAGCAAAACAAGCGACTGCAAACAGCAAAAACACCCAGAATGCACTAGGACAAACAAAGAGTCAAATAACGACAAAGCTGAAACAACAACACAAGACAGGGACAATCGCCGAACTAAAGACGAAAAATTACTCTGAGTTTACCACAACGATTATCGGAAAGATTATTAGAGAAAACACTAAACTAACAATCAAAAACAAGGAGACAATGAGAAGTCTGACACTGGCCATATCGGGCCAGAACAACCTAGGAAGCGCCCTCTCCCACAGAGACCCTTCCATAAATCCCAACTGTGAGTTATGTGGGGAAAGAGAAAACTCCAAACACAAACTACTAAACTGTCCTGACCTTGACCACCTCAGATTCACTCAAGAGTATCAAAACATCAAAGAAAACATTTACAATGAAGACGAGCCACTGGAACTAAGGAAACTCACCAACGTAGTCACCAAATCCGGTCTATTCAAATAAAACATAACGCTACCACCAAAATGATTCTATACCAACGGTAGTTTAAAAGTGCACACTGGCAAAGCCCTGATCTCATCAGGTAGAGTCTGTTGAAACCATCACGGCAGAAGCAAATCCGCAACTAGCAAAAGCGCAATAAAAACCAAGTCACTAGTCTTTGGACTGGCCCCCCACAACTAGATCGGCTAAACAAAAAGAACAGCGCCACCTGGGTCGACTCGATCATAGCTGCTATGACGACTCGATGGACCGAACCCTACCACTGTACCCCGATCAGAGGTACACGCCTGGAAACAGGCAGGTGGTAGTGCACAAATGGTGCCTCATCATGGTGAAGATGAACGCGCACTATCGTTCGGCGATTTAACCTATTCTGGGGAAACCCAGTACCGTAAGACTGGTACAGTAGTACTAGTGCGCCTGCTGTTGGTGGTGACCTTCATGCTCTTTATCGAAACAGTTCTCGTCTGTCGACTCGTGTCTTCCAATGGAAGGGTACCACTAAGGGGTACCGGGGAAACCCGGCGCTACCTTGGTGGGACCTGACCGGGAGATCGAGCACGGCGCTCTGGGCAGCCATGTGTGTTGGTGACCTGAGGAGAGAACTGTGA
This sequence comes from Hormiphora californensis, assembly GCA_020137815.1. NCBI lineage: Eukaryota > Metazoa > Ctenophora > Tentaculata > Cydippida > Pleurobrachiidae > Hormiphora > Hormiphora californensis. Next base: position 702,584 of record CM035353.1, on the reverse strand, counting down.
AATCTAGGGATCGCTGCTCCCCAACGACAGCAAGTGGGTGGAAGTACGGGAGGTACACGACACACACACACATCTATGCAGAGGCGGCCGGTGGCTACTACCGACAACTCACTGGGATAGGAACCGGATATCACTGTTCTGGTGCATACGCTGAGATCCTCGTTGACAACATGTACGAAAAGGCTCTCTCCCTTACACCAGCTTTGGAGCGACCCCTGACCCTGGCTTTATACGTCGATGATAGTCATAGCATGTGGAGAAAGAAAGAGCACTGTGACCAATTTGTCTCTAACCTTAACAACATCTGGCCATCAGTACGGTTCACGAGAGAAGAACCTTCCCCCGGAAAGCAGACTGGATCTACTGAGCTGAGTTTCCTCGACATCCTAGTCCGCACAGTTGTATTACCAACTTCAACCTATTACGGACTTGAGTGGGAGCTCTTCCAAAAAGCTACTCACAGCGGGAGATACCTTCACTACGACTCACATTGTGAGCAGACTATCAAGCTCAACATTGTGAGAACGGAATCCAGGCGTGTTCTCAACCGATGCTCGACCAGAGAACTAGCATACCCCCACCTAGAAAGGTTAAGAATTAATCTGGCGGATTCTGGATACCCCTGGACAACCATCAGCAACATCATCGCTACTGAGCTCAACAAAATCCCTACACCCCGACCTTCCAACCATTCTAAGGAAGCGGACTTCCTCCTAAAAGTTCCCTACACCAACGAGGCTGCACTAAGGAAGATCAGGAATGTCGTAAAGAAATGCTCACTGCCCATCAGAATCACCACAACCTCGGGTAGCAAAGTAGAGTCTCTTGTAAAACGAGATCTTATAAAAAACTCTGCTAGGGAATGTGATTGTGTTATTCATCAACACGAAGTCCCATGTGACTGGCCACACGTGGTATACAGGACAACATGCATGGAGTGTGACAAGGGATACATAGGCGCAACGTCACGTCCACTAAAAGACAGACTCGGCGAGCATGAGGCCTCCGTGAGACTTGGTACTAATACCTCTGCCCTGGGAGAGCATTGTCTTAATACCCACCCGGAGCTGGCCACGGGGATCACAGGCAGAAGAGACTGGACCTCCTTCTTTGGCCTCTTCAAGGTCGATATCATTCGGAAATCCAGAGACACACTTGGCACCTTTTTAGCAGAAAGCCAAGAAATCACCAGAGGAAAACCGGAGTTAAACAGGAAAGAGGAGCTCAATGGATTTATCCACTAGACACTGTCTGATTTTCTGAAGGAGCACGATGTGGATTTCTTCTTTGATTCTTTTATTTGTTGTTATCCAATTTCTTGATAAAGGATATTAAATCCGAAACGTTGAATCATCTTGTCTTTGCTGTTTACAACATACACTCTCAATATCAAGGATGAGACCTACTAAACCTAATTTCAATCCCATCCGCCACATCCCAATACACAGGTAAGTGAACCGTGAATGCTCTGACTACTGACCTCTATAAACGGTAAGTGAACCGTCTATGCTCTGACTACTGACCTCTATAAACGGTAAGTGAACCGTCAATGCTCTGACTACTGACCTCTATAAACGGTAAGTGAACCGTCAGCAATGCTCTGACCACTGACCTCTATAAACGGTAAGTGAACCGTATGCAATGCTCTGACCACTGACCTCTATAAACGGTAAGTGAACCGTCTATGCTCTGACTACTGACCTCTATAAACGGTAAGTGAACCGTCAATGCTCTGACCACTGACCTCTATAAACGGTAAGTGAACCGTCAGCAATGCTCTGACCACTGACCTCTATAAACGGTAAGTGAACCGTATGCAATGCTCTGACCACTGACCTCTATAAACGGTAAGTGAACCGTCAATGCTCTGACCACTGACCTCTATAAACGGTAAGTGAACCGTATGCAATGCTCTGACCACTGACCTCTATAAACGGTAAGTGAACCGTCAATGCTCTGACCACTGACCTCTATAAACGGTAAGTGAACCGCGTCAATGCTCTGAGTCTGACCACTGTACTATGGCTCCTCTATAAACGGTAAGTGAACCGTCAATGCTCTGACCACTGACCTCTATAAACGGTAAGTGAACCGTCAATGCTCTGACCACTGTTCTCTATAAACGGTAAGTGAACCGTCAATGCTCTGACCACTGTGGTGGGAGAAATGGCTCACCCTAGAACAATTGCAAGTTAATAGCAAAAATGCATAATAACCTGTAAATCACATGTAATTCGAAGTTCAAACTAGTTTTGAAATAGTTTTGAAATTTTTTTAGAAAAATTTTAGTTTTGAAATAGCTTTTGAAATAGTTTTGAAATAGCTTTTGAAATAGTTTTGAAATAGCTTTTGAAATAGTTTTGAAATAGCTTTTGAAATAGCTTTTGAAATAGCTTTTGAAATAGCTTTTGAAATGGCTTTGGACGGGTGGTAGAAATGGCTCATGTGGCTCATCTGGCAGCTGCACGATTATTATGAACACAAGGACATTCATATAAAAGCGAAAACCAGTGTACCCGACTAATTTTAATACGCTGAATCACGTGAGCAACTCTGGCAAGCGCTCAGATGTAAAGAAAGTGCCCTAATTGAGCATAATTGGGTGTAATTGATCGGACTTACAACTTTTTCCCTGAAAACGCTAGAAGTTAATGTGAGGGCACTTTTCCGACTAACTTTGATACGCTGATTCACGTAAGCAACTTTTCCAAGCCCTAAGAGGCGGGGAAATTGCCCTAATTGAGTCTGATTGGGTCTAATTGACCATAATTGCTCAATTAGGGCACTTTCTTCACCTCTGAGGGCTTGGAAAAGTTTTTTACGTGATTCAGCGTATCAAAGTTAGTCGGAAAAGTGCCCTCACATTAACTTCTAGCGTTTTCAGGAGAAAAGTTGTAAGTCCGGTCAATTACACCCAATTATGCTCAATTAGTGCACTTTCTTCACATCTGAGCGCTCGCCAGAGTTGCTCACGTGATTCAGCGTATTAAAATTAGTCGGGTACACTGGTTTTCGCTTTTATATGAATGTCCTTGTGTTCATAATGATCGTGCAGCTGCCAGATGAGCCACATGAGCCATTTCTACCACCCGTCCAAAGCCATTTCAAAAGCTATTTCAAAAGCTATTTCAAAAGCTATTTCAAAAGCTATTTCAAAAGCTATTTCAAAACTATTTCAAAAGCTATTTCAAAACTATTTCAAAAGCTATTTCAAAACTAAAATTTTTCTAAAAAAATTTCAAAACTATTTCAAAACTAGTTTGAACTTCGAATTACAAGTGATTCACAGGTTATTATGCATTTTTGCTATTAACTTGCAATTGTTCTAGGGTGAGCCATTTCTCCCACCACAGACCACTGTTCTCGAATGCTCCTGAATAGGGCCAAATTGCTCCGACAGTAAGTAACCCCACCCAGCACCCAGAGAGGCCGTGACGCTGGCCGCTGTACCAGGCTGCCCTATCAAGAACCACAGAGTGGCCGTGACGCTGGCCACTGTACCAGGCTCCCCTATTATCAGGGTGTGAACTGCATGTCGTGTTTGCTAGTCGCGAGCGCGCTTGCGAGACAAGCAAACACGTCAAGGTTCATTAACAAGCATGCTGCTCAGTCATTTTAGATTTAATACACAATGTAAGGATACCATGTAATAGGTGAGACTCTTGCCGTCACCCTCGTTCAAGTCCCGTGAAAAACGGAGCAGTACACGCAAACTGGTGCCCATTTTCCTCGCGTGACCCCGATTCAGCAGTTTGAGACACCAACTCTTTAGGGGGCCATATCTCAGGAACCAGACAAGATAGGAAAAATCGCCGTCTAATGAGGCGTACAGTTTTTAATCTAGTTTACCACTGTACCGGCTGTTTCACTCTCCGACCTAAAACAAAAATCGCAACCCCACAAAACTTCAAAATAATGAAATTCGCATCTCGCATGTCGTGTTGCATGTCGTGTCATGTTATTGACGCGCTCGCGTTCAACTCTCACACAGCAGCTGCAGAACATGGCGGGAAACATCGAGGAGTAGAGAGAGGGTCGGTGCCGAATCAAATATTTCTTGATCTTGATCTATTCCATCTCTCAGCTATCCTACCCCTCATCAACTCGATCTCTCAGCTACCCTACCCCTCATCTACTCCATCTTTCAGCTACCCTACCCCTCATCTACTCCATCTTTCAGCTACCCTACCCCTTATCTAGTCCATCTCTCAGCTACCCTACTCCTCATCTACTCCATCTCTCAGCTTCCCTATTAGGGAAGCATAGAGATGGAAACGATTAGGGGTAGGGAATCCCTATCCATAATCGTTTCCATCTCTATGCTTCCCTAGCCCTCATCAACTCCATCGTTCAGCTACCCTACCCCTAATCTAGTCCATCTCTCCGCTACCCTACTCCTCATCTACTCCATCTCTCAGCTACCCTACCTCCCATTTACTCCATCTCTCAGCTTCCCTACCTCCCATTTACTCCATCTCTCAGCTTACCTACCTCCCATTTACTCCATCTCTCAGCTTCCCTACCTGCCATTTACTCCATCTCTCAGATACCCTACCTCCCATTTACTCCATCTCTCAGCTTACCTACCTCCCATTCACTCCATCTCTCAGGTTCCCTACCTCCCATTTACTCCATCTCTCAGCTTCCCTACCTCCCATTTACTCCATCTCTCAGCTACCCTACCTCCCATTCACTCCATCTCTCAGGTTCCCTACCTCCCATTTACTCCATCTCTCAGCTTCCCTACCTCCCATTTACTCCATCCCTCAGCTTCCCTACCTCCCATTTACTCCATCCTTGCCTCCCATTTACTCCATCTCTCAGCTACCCTACCTCCCATTCACTCCATCTCTCAACTACCCTACCTCTCATTTACTCCATCTCTCAGCTTCCCTACCTCCCATTTACTCCATCTCTCAGCTACCCTACCTCCCATTCACTCCATCTCTCAGCTACCCTACCTCCCATTTACTCCATCTCTCAGCTACCCTACCTCCCATTTACTCCATCTCTCAGCTTCCCTACCTCCCATTCACTCCATCTCTCAGCTACCCTACCTCCCATTCACTCCATCTCTCAACTACCCTACCTCCCATTTACTCCATCGCTTACCTTCCCTACCTCCCATTTACTCCATCTCTCAGCTTCCCTACCTCCCATTTACTCCATCTCTCAGCTACCCTACCTCCCATTTACTCCATCGCTTACCTTCCCTACCTCCCATTTACTCCATCTCTCAGCTTCCCTACCTCCCATTTACTCCATCTCTTACCTTCCCTACCTCCCATTTACTCCATCTCTCATTTATCCTAACATTCCTACCCCTGAGAGATGGAGTAAATGGGAGGTAGGGAAGCTGAGAGATGGAGTAAATGGGTGGTAGGGTAGCTGAGAGATGGAGTAAATGAGAAGTAGGGAAGCTGAGAAATGGAGTAAATGGGAGGTAGGGTAGCTGAGAGATGGAGTAAATGGGAGGTAGGGAAGCTGAGAAATGGAGTAAATGGGAGGTAGGGAAAGTAAGCGATGGAGTAAATGGGAGGTAGGGAAGCTGAGAGATGGAGTAAATGGGAGGTAGGGAAGCTGAGAGATGAAGTAAATGGGAGGTAGGGTAGCTGAGAGATGGAGTAAATGGGAGGTAGGGAAGCTGAGAGATGGAGTAAATGGGAGGTAGGGAAGTTGAGGGATGGAGTAAATGGGAGGTAGGGAAGCTGAGAGATGGAGTAAATGGGAGGTAGGGAAGCTGAGAGATGGAGTAAATGGGGGGTAGGGTAGTTGAGAGATGGAGTGAATGGGAGGTAGGGTAGCTGAGAGATGGAGTAAATGGGAGGCAAGGATGGAGTAAATGGGAGGTAGGGAAGCTGAGGGATGAAGTAAATGGGAGGTAGGGAAGCTGAGAGATGGAGTAAATGGGAGGTAGGGAAGCTGAGGGATGGAGTAAATGGGAGGTAGGGAAGCTGAGAGATGGAGTAAATGGGAGGTAGGGAAGCTGAGAGATGGAGTAAATGGGGGGTAGGGTAGTTGAGAGATGGAGTGAATGGGAGGTAGGGTAGCTGAGAGATGGAGTAAATGGGAGGCAAGGATGGAGTAAATGGGAGGTAGGGACGCTGAGGGATGGAGTAAATGGGAGGTAGGGAAGCTGAGAGATGGAGTAAATGGGAGGTAGGGAACCTGAGAGATGGAGTGAATGGGAGGTAGGTAAGCTGAGAGATGGAGTAAATGGGAGGTAGGGTATCTGAGAGATGGAGTAAATGGCAGGTAGGGAAGCTGAGATATGGAGTAAATGGGAGGTAGGTAAGCTGAGAGATGGAGTAAATGGGAGGTAGGGAAGCTGAGAGATGGAGTAAATGGGAGGTAGGGTAGCTGAGAGATGGAGTAGATGAGGAGTAGGGTAGCGGAGAGATGGACTAGATTAGGGGTAGGGTAGCTGAAAGATGGAGTTGATGATGGCTAGGGAAGCATAGAGATGGAAACGATTATGGATAGGGATTCCCTACCCCTAATCGTTTCCATCTCTATGCTTCCCTAATAGGGAAGCTGAGAGATGGAGTAGATGAGGAGTAGGGTAGCTGAGAGATGGACTAGATAAGGGGTAGGGTAGCTGAAAGATGGAGTAGATGAGGGGTAGGGTAGCTGAAAGATGGAGTAGATGAGGGGTAGGGTAGCTGAGAGATCGAGTTGATGAGGGGTAGGATAGCTGAGAGATGGAATAGATCAAGATCAAGAAATATTTGATTCGGCACCGACCCTCTCTCTACTCCTCGATGTTTCCCGCCATGTTCTGCAGCTGCTGTGTGAGAGTTGAACGCGAGCGCGTCAATAACATGACACGACATGCAACACGACATGCGAGATGCGAATTTCATTATTTTGAAGTTTTGTGGGGTTGCGATTTTTGTTTTAGGTCGGAGAGTGAAACGGCCGGTACAGTGGTAAACTAGATTAAAAACTGTACGCCTCATTAGACGGCGATTTTTCCTATCTTGTCTGGTTCCTGAGATATGGCCCCCTAAAGAGTTGGTGTCTCAAACTGCTGAATCGGGGTCACGCGAGGAAAATGGGCACCAGTTTGCGTGTACTGCTCCGTTTTTCACGGGACTTGAACGAGGGTGACGGCAAGAGTCTCACCTATTACATGGTATCCTTACATTGTGTATTAAATCTAAAATGACTGAGCAGCATGCTTGTTAATGAACCTTGACGTGTTTGCTTGTCTCGCAAGCGCGCTCGCGACTAGCAAACACGACATGCAGTTCACACCCTGATTATTAGTATATCAAGGACCACTGAAACCGAAATTCTTCAGGCAACTGCAGTGGGAGTTCCGCAGAAAACGAAACGAACTGGGATACAACAACCAAAAGGACAGGTTCGTACTTCACTCATTGTCAGACTATAACACGACTCAAACACATTATTATATGACTTAGTGACTTACTTGATAAAAACGAGTACAATTGTCTGAAATACTAGAGCTCAATACGGTGTTTTGGGAAAGGTGTCACTGCAGGGGACACGTCTTCCAAACCCGTTTCATGCTTTGTCCGTCTGTATCTTAAACTGTTTGTCTTGTGGGAAATACGAACAGGTCAATTGCTTAGCTCATGTCGGACGCGGTCATATTGTGGTTTTTTCGTACCAGTACCGTGTACGTTTCCGGTCAATATTATTGACATGAACTGCAGCACCCGGCTACCACTACCATAGTCTATAGTGTGAGACAGAGAGAGGGAGGAGAGAGAAAGAGAGAGAGAGAGAGAAAGAGAGAGAGACACACACACAGCTGTCAATATTACATTAGACTGACACTAAACAAACATACAACCGATTCTTTCACTACTTCTACTTGTCGCAATATGAATTTGGTGTTGTTTGTCGTGCACGTGTTCGGCACGGTCCTTCTGATCGCTGAGGCCCAGAAGTTGACCTCCAAGAGGATCAACAAGAAAATCAAAAATGATATATTGAAATCTGATTCCGACGCGGTGAGTCAGCTAACTGATAAGCTACATGATTTGTAAAGAGGTTACTTAGAGCTTAGACTAATCTAAAACAAAATATTTTTGTTACTCAACAAAAACATCTTGTTTTCAATTAACTGATGAGCTATAAACTCGCTATAAATTAATACTTCAGAGCAGTACATATGCTAAAGGCTAAATTGAAGTTTATCTTTTTAATAGGACGCGTTTAATAAATACATTGAAGCGTACACTGACTTTGAGGATACCCTCCTGCAAGCGTCCACTGATCCTGACACATACAAGAAGAATAAGTAGGTACAGCTGTAACAATTGGATGCTGATCACTCTAGTTGCTCCGAAGCATGTGATAATGGCCATGGGTCAGGGTGATGCCTGACAGATATAATACATTTCCGGTCCATTTTGGGGGCAGTTGCTGGTTCCTAAACGCAGTCATGAAATGATGCAGGAACCGACCGAATCAGGAAATACTGGTCCCTGATTGGCTGATAACCAGTCACGTGACCTAAATAACAAGTTCTGATTGGTTGTGTGTTTGCAGGGCGAAGGAGCAGAAAGCATTTATCAAGAGTCTCAATGATTGTAAGAGGCACAACAGACAGTTCAGAAAGAAGAAAACCTCCTACGAAATGACCCTCAATTCATTCTCAATCATGGTATGTCTGAAATCACTAAATCGGTCGGCGAGACTTGGCTGTTATACGTGGCTGTTTACAGTCCCAGATCTGAGCAACCCAAACCAAACCAAATTAATCTTGAGCCAACTATAATACTTGTGGTATAACAAATTATCTGATGTCACAGGATGTTGAAGAGAGGAAACAGTTTCTGGGAGTAACTAACGATACATTCCTACTGAATAACGCCAAATTCCGTAAGAAACCTTGTCAGAGCATTGGCCTGACAATGCATTCTCATAATATCTGTACACGGAGCGTACAACATCCGCGGTCACTGGTCAAAGCATTGGCCTAACAGAAGAAACAGCTGTTGAAACAATAATATACGACATACATGTTCACTCTGTCAGAGCATTGGCCTGACCCTATAATTCTCATTTCTTCAAATAAGTTCTGCACGCGGAGCGCGGGTGAACTGTGAGCATTGGCCTGACAGTATTCACTTTGTTGTTATAATTCAACTTAACATACAATACGGTTTGTATCTAAAGGGCGGCTGAACTATCGAAATGTTGCATACATAAACCGGCACATTGCTCATAAAAACTCTCCCTCCTTGCTACTCCTTACTCCTTGTTACTCCTTACTCAACTCTCCCTCCTCCAGAGTCTGCTCCCATGCTGATGTCTGTAAGTTCTGCGGATCTTCCCAAGACATGGGACTGGAAGAGCAAGGGAATGATAACTGATGTGAAAAACCAAGGAAAGTGCGGGAGTTGCTGGAGTTATGGCGCGGTGAGTCATCGTCCTCAATGTTCTATACAGCTGGGGTTTGTCTCACCATGGGGCCCTTTCCTCTGCCTAGCTAGACTCTGTTTCGTGTAAAGGAGGGAACATAATAACTTTTCCTAACACCTTGCACTAAACTTGATCTCCTGTTCTAGGTTGGACCTATGGAGTTTGCGTTCAAGAAAGCGACGGGAAAACTTGTCTCTCTCTCCGAACAGGTATATAATACCCGCTAGGCTAAGCTCTTACACGAAATCACTCCTATAATACTCTGTCTCACACTGTCAGAGCATTGACCTGACCCAGTTATATTTCTCGGAGCGCACACGAACCACGTTGTCAGAGCATTGGCGTGACAGGTCTCACATGAGACAGTCTAAAGTTTAGTTCAACTAATTGCTGTTTTTTTGTCACTTAGCCACACGCTGAGCAAACCACATACCGCCCGGGTATGGGTAACTATGGCGCTAAGCTCCCCCCTTTCTCAACTTTGATGAAATGGGCCGGGAACCTATGGCATCACTAATTGCTGGTTAACTGTCTCTCCTAACTGAATACCAACACCAGGAGTTACTTGATTGTACCTACGAGGATGCAGGCAGGGATGGATGTAACGGTGGATGGTACACCAACGCATGGGACCTAGTCATTGAGAGTGGCCATATCAGCGATGAAGCCTCTTATCCCTACAAAGGTATACAGTAGGAACCGACCGAATCAGGAAATACTTGTCCCTGATTGGCTGATAACCAGTCACGTGACCTAAATAACGAGTACTGATTGGTTGTTTACTTGTGTCGGTCGGTTCCTGGTATACAGCTAGACTTTAGTACCCCTGTTGTCAATGTTAGAGGTTTGGTTACAGCTGGTGTAGTTTGGCTCACGTTTTGGCACAACGTGATGGTCTTCACTGATTGTTTACATTAAACCATGTGTAGAAGCAGCTAACAAGCGGCTTGTTATCAAAACACGAGATCACGTGACACAATGAAAACATTGCTAAATGTAGCCCCCCCCCCCCAGTACTAAATGTAGCCCCCCCCCTAGGTCGAGATGGCAGCTGCTCCCATGGCAGCCACACCAACAGACTGCAGAACAAGATGAAGGTGACAGGATACATCCAGAGTACTGCAGGTTCTGAGAATGATGTGCTATATGATCTCGTTAACAACATGCCCCTCGCTGTCGCATTCCACGTGGAGGATGCTTTCTACAGTGTCGGAGAGGGTAAATACCAAATATATTATATGCATGAATGCCTGTCAGAGCATATATTCAGGCCAGACCTGTCTGGCGCCGCGACCCCATCTGAGCGCACTGTCGCGTGCTCAGATTTGAGAATCAAATGGGGTATGGCGCCGCCATACAGGGCCTGATCCTATTCTCATTTCTTGCGCACGAGAACCGCGGTCAGAGCATTTGAATATGATAATGATTCTTATCTCCTAGGTGTATATGATGGGTGCTCTTCTACAAAAAGTCCTAACCACGCCGTCGTGTTGACCGGATACGGTACCAACTACTTTGAGATCAAGAACAGGTAAAACAAATTCCTATAAATCGAAATGTATAGCTCGACCCTCCGAAAAGGGGTTTGAAGAAAACCACCACTGCTACAACTTGTTGAGTAAGGGGGAAGAGTGTGACACCCTTCCCCCTTACTCAACAAGCTACACAATACACCCCATGTTACAATCCAATTACATGTTACAGCTGGGGTGCAGACTGGGGTATCAACGGGTACGGGCGAATGGAGCGAGGACGGGATATCTGTGGACTGCTCTCCTACGCCTACTATGTAGAATGGAAGGATCTAGACGAGAATGACTATGAGGATGATGGTGGTGATGGTGGTGATGATGGTAGTGACGGTGGAAACACCATTATCCGTGAGTTACCATACCTGCCTGATACCTACCAGACTAGTGTCTAATCGGAGCAGTGTGGTGTTTGGGGGAAAAGTGTGAAAACTATTTGTACCATTACAGACCATGGATTTGAAACAAAATGACGGTGTGAGCCACACGTAACTATCCCTGTGTATATATCTACAGCATGTGATGACGAAAAGGACGAATGTGGTACCTGGGCTAAGAAGGGGTACTGTGAAACTGGGCATGAATATGAGGGCTTCATGAAGGCTTACTGTAAAAAGAGCTGTGGAAACTGCTGTAAGTTATTCAGCTAACACCAAAGTTGTTGAGATAAATGGTATTAGGTAACTTAGGCACTTTAGGTATAATAAAGAATAGAGTTTCTGGGGTAAGCGTCTAATAAATAACTCTCCGGTTTATTTGTTTTAATAAATAACTCTCCAATTTGTCACTTCTATCAAGTTTATTTTGGCAGTGTGCCGTGACAGTATTACAAGCTGTGAGACGTACCAAGGTCTGGGGTATTGCACCACTAGCTACGTGGACTACATGGCGCTCAACTGCCCCGTTACATGTGGGCAGAGTTGCTCCTGCAAGGCGGGATACACCTCTACAAAACAGGGCTGTAAACAGTGTCCTGAGGTGGGTAATAGCTGTGGAGTGAGATAGACTTAGTCAGTGATTCTTAGTGATTCAGTTAGAGTTTGTGAGACTTAGCTGTGGATTAGTGACTTCAGATGACTTAGTTAGAGAGGTACTCGGCCGTTTAACTGTATTCAAAGAATCCCGATTAGAACAGTACCACCTGACTTACTTATCGAGACTAGACCTGAGACCACCTGACTAAAATCCATGTGTTTCAACACAGGGTACCTACGGGTCCGGTGGTAACAGTGAATGCGAGGAGTGCCCAACGGGTAAAACATCACCGGCTGGATCCACTGCTGCAAGACAGTGCACCAAACGTGAGTCACCCTCGGGATATATATACCCATGTACCCAAAAAGGGGGGGGGGACTGTTAACTGTTATACATCATTCAACAAAACAACATCCCGCTCACTTATATTACCCCTCTCACTTGTATACAGGGGGCTGCGTGGCTGGCTATTACTCTAGTGCGGAGGGGTGTACCATGTGCCCTGTTAACACGTACAGTGGAGCGGGGGCCAGCTCGTGCACCAAGTGTCCCAGTGGGACGACAAGCAAGAAGGGGTCTACCGGTGTGGATGCATGCACTTCACCTGTTGCAGGTAACACACACATAGATCTCTTATAATCAGGGGGTTACCAGATTATAATCAGGGGGTTGAGTTGGTTGAGTTACAATACTCAACTGTTAATAGGGGTGAGTGGGGCTCCTTCGCATTATATAGATTCTAGTAGCGAGCAGCAGTATGGTCTGATTGATCTAATTATTGATCTAAACATGATCTAATTGAATCACCTGTAGATTAGTGATTAGTACTAGCTACAGTTAACTAATTGAATCACCTGTACAGATGATTGTAAGGATAATAACGAGTACTGCGGTACTTGGAAGGATGCCGGATACTGTGAGGATGGTAACCAATACTACAATTACATGGAACTGAACTGTGCCAAAACATGCGCTTTCTGTGGTTAGTTACTAGTTAGTAATTAGTTAATTGGTTAGTAATACAGCATCATTTTACTCAGTTTCAACTACCCTACAAAGCAACTAAACTGATATATGTTTCCTCCCCAATACAAACAACTAAACTATCTTACCCCCTATCTTACCCCCCCCCCCCCAAACAAACAACTAAACTATCTTACCCCCCCCCCCCCAAACAAACAACTAAACTATGCTAACCCCCCCCCAAACAAACAACTAAACTATCTTCCCCCCCCCCCCCCCCCCCAAACAACTAAACTATCTTACACCCCCCCCCCCAACAAACAACTAAACTATCTTACCCCCCCCCCCCCAAACGGGGGGGGGGACATGTTAATTTTGTTAACTTTGTTAATATTAACATCGAAAAAACAGGTGATTTATTAACATAATTAACAAAAGTTAACAAACATTAACAACTGCCATTTATACCATCTAAAGTCCCTTTAGCACATGTATTTTGGTATTACACATGCTGCATGTTGTTCTGCGAACAAAGATGTACCTTCTGCATGATTTGCATACCCCCAAGCCGTCTACTACAGCCTTCCCACAACGATTTGTTCCATTTTGTAAATTTGAACAAAAACTAGCCAACCTGAACCGCAATTGAGGTCAAATGACACTAATCCACATTTTCCAACCTTAAAAACTTAATAAGACTCATAAATTTACTTTCAATCGAAAAATATCCCAAAAATAATTTTTTCTAAAAAACACAAGGATTTGTAGCGAAGCAAATTTTCAATTTTTGACCAAAAAAAGCAAATTTGGGAATTTTTTCGTATTTTCCAAACAGAAACGTTGTGCACCACTTTCTTTCGTCTGAAGAATGGATTATCAATGAAAAAATTACATTCAAGTGACATTTTACACGCTAAATTGAAATATTCGTAATCTTTAAATTTTGATCGATTTGGAGCCAAAAAACTTGTATGTTGGACTTTGGTTATCGGAGGAGGCCTTGTATGGGTATACAAACGTTAGATAAGTTATTAAACTACAAAATTAAATCAGTTAAAGTCGTATTATCAACCGATAACACCAATATTTTAGCATTTGTTAATTTTGTTAATTTTGTTAATTAACGTTAATTAACAAAATCGAAAGAAAGAGGTGATTTATTAACAATTAACATGTCCCCCCCCCCCAAACAACTAAACTATCTTACCCCCCCCCCAAACAAATAACTAAATTGATCTACCCACCCCCCACCTTTAGAATCATGTGAAGATAAGGAACAGTACTGCTCCACCTGGGCAGGACTTGGATTCTGTAGTTCTACCAGCGAGTACTACGCCTACATGATTGGTAACTGTAAAGTCAGTTGTGGAGTCTGTGAGAAGGGTGAGTAAATTACTTGTTTGTTTGTGTTTGGCCCCATTATTCTACTGAAAGACACCAACTCCTTCATAAAGACACATAACTGCTCCTTCATAAAACTAACTGGACAATCACTTAACACAGGCGAGGAGGACACGTGTGGAGGTGGTCTAACGAGATGCTCTGATGGTGTCTGTCGACATATCCACCTTTGTTAAATGTGACAGTATCCGCGAATGTTTTTGTATACATGTTTCGGTTTTGGAGTGGAGCTTGGCCAAGTTTTTCTAATTTGTAATTAAATTGTAACTAAAACTAAACGTGATTATTTTATGTGTAGTTAATTAAAATGAAATAACAGTAGACTCTCGATTCGCCGGGAGGCTAGATTTGGATACAGTGTATAGAGACACGGTAAATGGGGGGTCTACTGCTGTTACACAGTTATTACCTACTAACGTGATTTTCTTGCTTTTTGTTGATAAACGCGTAAAACGATTTATATAACTTGTTAGAAACATAGAGCTTGATGGAAATCAGGAGAGAGATAATATAACATTAGGCGATCAGAGAATTCGCGTATTATTTACACATATGATATATACGACACCACACAGCGACCCATGTTCCGCACTAAGCGGGCAGCTAATCTAAACGAACACAACAAAAAGGGGCTAAATTATTCAAATCTAAATTGTTCGGATTAAAATGGGTTCAATACGGTCAAGCGAGTTCCTCTCATAGAGTCAGCAAGGATAACATCACTTTAAGGTTTCACCAACTAAACAGCGGTATTATAACATTAAACAATACACAGAACACCCCCTCTTTATGATTTACCCCCCACAACATAACAAATTGAGGAATCACAGGAACACAAACACAGACATCAATGAGAGACAAACATCAACTTGTGTCCTAAATCATCCCTGGAAAATCATGAAACGAGGGTCAGTCGAAGTTGTCGGAGCCCCCGCATAGCAAGGCCGAGAAGTTTAAACCATAAATTACGACAGACAGGCGACTTCATGAATAGAAACCGACAAACCAGAAGGACAATTATAGTCACTGAGATGTTCCAGATCTTCTGTAGCCTGTCAAGAGAGGAAAATGGGATTAAAATGGGGATTAGCTTATGGGGGAAGAGAGAGGAAAGGGGGGGGGGTTACCTTATGGGGTAAATGGAGAGGAAGAGGATTAGCTTGTGGGGTAAGGGAGAGGAAAGGGGGATTAGCTTGGGGGGGGGGTAAAGGGAGAGGAAAATGGGGATTAGCTCGTGGGGCCGTAGGGAGAGGAAAGGGGGAATTAGCTCGTGGGGTAGGGAGAGAGGAAAATGGGGATTAGCTTGTGGGGTAAAAGGAGAGGAAGAGGGGGGGGGTTAGCTTATGGGGTAAAGAGAGGAAAAGGATTAGCTCGTGGGTTAGAGAAGAGGAAAAGTGGAATTAGCTCGTGGGGTAGAGGGAAAGAGGATTAGCTCGTGGGTAAAAGGGAGAGGAAAACGGAGGGGGGTTGTAGTCGGGTAAAGATATGGGGATTTGGGAAATTTCAAATTGGGGTGTGTGTGTGTGTGTGTGTATGTGGTAACGGATGAGGAAGTTCTAGTTCACTTCCTGCTGCAGTGAATGCCGTGGGGAACATGCCGCGCACTCGCATCTCTCATTATAAGGGAGTTCCCGCGCGTCACTGTCAGTCGAGACAAGGGGGGAGAGATCATCCGATATATTCCCACAGCATGCTGGTGGTGGCAGCAGCAGTTTGGGTTGAGTCGCCTGACACTGTGTGTGTGTGAACAATTCTAAGTCTGGGAAGAGGGGGAGGAGGAAACGGGTGAAGAAGAAATAACAGCACTGTAGTAGCACAGTGTGAGCGATGGAGAGAGGGTGAGAGTGAGTGAGAGTGAGAGTGAGAGAGAAAGAGAGGCACAGTCACATGAGTCAGATGACAGAGAAAACACTAAAAACACCAAGTTTCACACAGACAATAAGACATGAAACCACATATGAAAACACACATGAAACCACATATGAAACCACATATGAAACCACATATGAAACCACATATGAAACCACATGAAACCACATATGAAACCACATATTAAACCACACATTAAACCACATACCTATGACCGGGCGGACCCTAAGAGCAGGGGGTATAGAAAGTAGAGCACACTCGCCAGAAATATAGCCACACATGCATGCGTCATGTTCTTTAATCTAGGAGTAAAACGGTAAACTTAGTGCCAAAATAACTCGTGTTATAGGAGTAAAAGAAATGGGATATATAGCGGGGGAGGAAGGGGTAATAAAATCCATAATAATAAAACTTCCTGCACTGTTGGAAAAGATCCAGGATCTAGAAAATGATAGTTTGTTAAAAATAGAAAAGAATTAAGATCTGTTACAATTGTGGAAGACGGAATAATTATAGTCATGCACTCTGTATACTCATTTATTACGTATCTTCTTGCAATACCTTTTTCATTTGGCAAAACACGGTTTAGTACTGCTGTGATTACACTTTATATAATACACACTGTCACAGGGCGGTGTCTACACTACAATACACTGACTTTGTTAGCAAAGTGCGAGAATAAGTGAGATACGTATAGATATACAATTTATATCGAGAGAGAGAGAGAGAGAGGGGGCAGGGAGAGAGAGAAAGAGAGAGAGAGAGAGAGAGAGAGAGAGAGAGAGAGAGAGAGAGAGAGATAGAGAGAGAGAGATAGAGAGAGAGAGAGAGAGAGAGAGAGAGAGAGAGAGAGAGAGAGAGAGAGAGAGAGAGAGAGAGGGAAAAGTATGTAAAAAGATAAAACAGTGCATAGTTTTGTCTTTTTACAGGCTTGCTTGCACACAATCTGAAATCACGTATTTACCAAGTAATCGACAATTAAACTCGCTCAAGGGCATATCATAGCATGCTCTACGTTCCTATACCCCTGCTTCATACGATCACAGCATACACAAATACAATAATAATGAAGATTTATGATACATTTATGAACACATAAACACAATAATTGACATGTAATATACCTCATCTGTTTCTGCTTGGCGAGAACCAGTTTTCCCTCGCTCATGTCTTCCTTCAGTAAGTATTTCTTGGTACCTGCGTGGGGACAGGGGGTACTGTGGGGGCCCGGGGACAGAGGGTGCTGTGGGGGTGGGGGCAACCTGGCTAGCACGAGGGCTAAAGGAAAGAAATGGCACCATCAGATGTTGCCTAGCTAGACTGTTTCGTGCGCCCCGCCCGCGAAACACAGTCTAGGGTATTTGTATACCGACCTATTCCGTGTACTGCATTGTGTGGACTCAAATTTAATATTTTGCTCAAAATTACGCCCGTTTTTTATTCCATGCCACTCAATTGAAGTCTGAAGAGATACACGGGAAACGTGCTCCAGGGAGCTGGGGGGGGGGGGCAAGTATGCTAAATATTTTCCCAACATTCCAGGTACAATTTAATATTCTAGTTGATATTATAATAATCTAATAGCAGTAGCCTACTGCCAGTAGGTACTTGGAGGGAGTCCAATTGATATACCTCTGAAAAAGTTGGGGTAGTATTGTTCCCAAATTATCTCCATGACATCAAAGTTGTATATCTTTTTATCCACGTCTGATAGTAGATCCCACAACATGTCGCAGTTTACTGAAGTCCACTAATAGGGATGAGATATTATAACTTGCAGTGGGGTTGAGGGCTAGCTCGTCTCCGGCTACTGCGCTCCAAGCACGGGTGTGACAGGGTTAAACACATGTCACACCCGTGCTTGGAGCGCAGTAGCCGGAGACGAGCTAGCCCTCAACCCCACTGGGAAATTAAAGAATATTGGATGTGTAGGGGAGATTAGCCTATAATGGGATACCATTATATTTTTGAGTACACCTCATACGTTATTACACTCATCCCTTCTGATTAACAACCCAGGATGCTGTTTTGCCCCAATATATATCCCCATTATGGTTTTATGTGCCCAATATGCTCTGATGCGTGAATATCGTGATATCCCATTTGGGGTGCAAATTTTACAGCCGAAATAAAATGTGGTAAAATGGGATAGTACTTTTTGGTAATATGGGATATCCCATTTGGGCCGAAAATTTGTATCCCATTTGATCTAAATGAAGTTTTACACTACTGCGACAGCTACAAATCATCATAAATGCAGATATTAGAGATGTTAAAGAAAAATGTAAGGGGATACATTATGATTCGTATCTATATATAGAGTCTGGCAGGCATTAGAAGCTAGTAAATCGGCTGGAAAGATTGGAGCCGTGTGTCTTCAAACAGTAGCTGAGACGACAACCGCTTGCTAGTCTTGGGGGCCACAGCTGGTTTTCCCAACACTAGAACGACGTCATCGAGTTCAACCACTTTCACGTCATCAGCTGTTGGGTATACAAACTTTATCTTCGTCTTAGAAGGGGATCTCACAGCAACCTTCCTCAGAAACTTAATCTCCCGTTCCTGTGACAGGAAAAGACATATTAAACAGATGGCCTTGTGCAGTTAATACGAAAATTTAGCATGGCAAGCGTTTTAAAATAAATTTAATACCTGGTCGGAAGTTATGTTGATGATGTAGCCAGCATAGTATACGTCATCAAATCGCACCAGAACGAAATCTCCACAGACTGCATCAGCTACTTCTGTTCCAGTGACATCGCCAGTTGAGCAGCTCGGTTCCTCTTTAATTTTATCGTCAGTTGGTCCGGCAGATGAAAACAACTCCTTCTTCGCCTTAAGTTTCTTCTCACGGGTCGGTCGGGATCTAACATAGTTGTTGACAATGCGTATGTTTTCTGGATTTCCTGGGGTACCCTGTTCCTCATCAGAATCGGCAGATTCTGTATCACGACTCTTCTTTTTCGTTGACTTTTTCTTCGATTTTTGCGACTTCTTTGTCTCTTTCACAGTCCGCTTCAAATCTCTGTTCTCTCTCTTCAGCTCCTTGACCAATTCTTTCAGCTGACGGTTCTCTTCCTCTGTCTTCAGCTCCTGAACGTACGGGGTTGCGGTTAGGACTGCTGCTTTCCCACACCTACCACCTCTCCTGGGATTCTTGGCCTTCTCGGTGATGACTGGCACCGGGATGATGTCACTTGGCTTGGTGCTGCTGGGATTCTGCTCCGCGTAGTCATCTGCTTGCTGTTGTGGTGGTGTTGATGGAGGTAGTTCAGAATCAGACTGGTCTGGTCCACCTTCTGTAGAGGGCTGTTGATGAGCAGTAGTAAACATGCCATCAAAAACGGTCGGTTGCACCGGCCACAACCCACATTTGGCAAACCCAGAGGTTAAGCTGTCCGATTTGACGACTTTTTCGTACCCCTTTCCAAAGAGTTCTGCAATGCGGTAGATCGTTATCGCTTCACCCGGATGTGCCCTCATCCAATCCTTGCAAGCTACAGAAAATCCGGTCTCCAAAGGTCCCATCACAGTAACATCCAATGGCTGCATCCTGTGCGTTGTGTGCGGGGGTAGGGCTATCATGGTCAAGCCATTTGCTCTTGCTAGTTCAACCACAGCCAGACTCTTCACGTGGGTGACATGGCCATCGAGGATGAGGATCGCTCTCCTTTCCATTGTACAGCCCACATACTCAATGAAGTGGCTCATCCATTTCAGAAAACCTTCAGTTGTTATCCAACCTGTGGGCTGCATAAAACACTTGCTATCCATTGGAGCTCCCCTCAGCAGTTCTGGATTCATCTTCTTCCTTGGGAAAACAAAGAATGGCGGCACATACTCCCCGGCAGCATTTCCACACATCACCACAGTAGTGTTGGTGCCTCTTTCGGCACTGGCTATACTTCCGACCTGCTTCTTTCCTCTTTTCCCAACAATCCGTGGTGGGTAATTAGGAACTGTACTCAGTCCTTTTTCGTCTGCATTAAAAACTCTGGAGGGCCCGAAGCTATGCTTCTCCATAAGCTCGACGTATAAACTGAAGAAATCTTTGACCTTGCTCTCGCTAAACGAAAATGACCGGGCGATAGAGACGTTTTCAGGCTTTCGTAGAGATAGCTGTGGAAATCGGCCCATAAAGGAGTAGTACCAGTGGTAGCCTGCTGCCATTTCTGTCTTACTGAAGTTGTGCTTGATATTATTTCGCTCTGCGAGCTCGTAGGCCAGTCGACGGATCTCCGTTATCGTCAAACCAAATAAATGCGCCTCCAGTAGCAGGATGTGATCACACAACTCCTGTTCAAGATCTGCAGACAAAATGGTAGTTCCACTCCCCATAATTTTCATCGCCCCCTCTGCAAATTTGTTTTGTCCTTTCACCCTCCGTTCCAGGGTGCTCTTGGGTACGTTGTACAATTTCGAGGCCATGAGGTACCCACATTCCCCGGTCTTGACAGCTTTGATGGCCTTCCTCATCCCAGCTTTGTCCCAGCTTTGTCTAGTGGTTTTCCGAGTTCTTTTGAGACGTGAAACCGCTGCCATTACGAATCTAATTAAAGAAAAGTAAATTTTTGGTCAAATGAGATACCAAAAATTTGGTCAAATGGGATACCCCATTTGGCCGAACAACAAACCATCCCATTAAACAAAAACAAGGCATGAAGTAAAATCAAGTTATCAAGTCATGAGATAGTTATTTATCACTAAATTCATAGCAGGAGTGGAATGAAAATTGTTTAAACTAACCTATTGATCGGTCAAATCTAGCATACAAGTCACAACAAAGATAAGAAAGCGAGCTGAGCTCGACTGAACTTTCTAGTTCCGTTTTTTTCAAAGGGGACCCCTGTATAATTTGTACAGTAATTCTCAGATGAGTTGTGGAACGTGATAAGAATGGTGTAAGATTATATCAGAACAGCATCCTGTGTCAGAAAATCACTCACATCCCACAGTAATCCCTGAACCCCAATATCCCATTTGACCAAGTATCCCATTTGAGGCGAATCTCCCCTACTCAGACACCGATTTACTAGGAACCCTTATTTACCGCGTAAAACCCTACCCCCGAGCATCCCAGTAAATCGAGGTTCGACTGTACATAAGCACTTACCGTCCATTCCCTTTTAGTAAAGAATGTGAAGGTTGAGCTTGCTTTGTGTACTTTGTCATAGGCTCGTCTCATTACAGGTTTACTACCTGATGGGGGAGAGAAATTAGGAGTCAATAAAAAATATAATAGGTTTGATACTTGATGGGGGATCTGAGTCTATAAAAAATACTGATCTTTCATGGATTCAATCTTGTCTACGGATATATCATCTCAAGCTTCATTACTATTCGTTTTTTATGTTTATTAGGTTCTGGTTTATTGGTCATCCTGTTTGTTACTGGTTACACACACACACACATCTAGTGTGTCTATCTAGTGTGTCTATTACCTGATACTTTAGCGGCACCATCAGCCAGATATGCGGGTATCGTATGAGATATGAGCTTCCAATAGGCCAGCTCCATCTTGGAGGTAGCAAAGTTAACTGCAGGCCTCCTAAACACCTCATTGTAGGGCTCTTGCTGGCTGAAAAACTCCAACATCAACGTTCCTGGAGAGATACAAGGAGAGGGATGGTAAGAAACAGTGGAAGAGAGATAGAAGGAGAGGGATGGTAAGAAATAGTGGAAGAGAGATAGAATGATGAGGATAGTAAGAATTAAGAAAACTAAATTAGAAAAACAAAGAAACAAGAATAATTGCGATATAATGCCATACTGCCTGATTTCCCCGCCAAGCATGTGATCTGGCATGCGCCAGTTGCCAAATCTGCTTCTAATTGGGCACTGATACGTGAGCCGGTACAGCTGCACTGATAGGTTGTCTAATTGGACTTGAGCGAGGAAAATAATGGGGTAGCCCTTAGCTCCTCTCCAGTTTCCGGCTTTGTACGATTTAATACTAACCTAGTTGAAACCATGTATATGGGTGTTTGGTTCCGGAGGTACAGTGGTATATCAGAGGCTTGTCTTCTACACTGGGAAGGAAAGTGTTAATCAGCGCTGCAATATAATGGGTGATCTACATCATATCAACTTATTCAGAGTTTAGACTATCTTGCCCGTGGTGTGTGTATGGGCACATTGGTTGCCTTGCTCGATGCTGTTTCCCTGCACCCCGCACAAAACAACACATTGGGCAGTATTAGTATAGATGTCCTACTTAAATACTGGGTGTTCATTTTGGATCTTTACAAGCGTTTGCCTTCACCCAGAAAAAAGTTGACAAGATCAGGTCATGAAACTTCATACTTGGACCATTCTATACCCTCATTCAAGGTTCCTGGGGGTTTTGGAGCTCTAGCACCCCGGGAAGTGTTTTTTTGGCATCAAAACTACCAGAAGGAATTTTTTGCTGGTGCTGAGACTTTGCTAAAATGTTTTTTTTGGTATTTTCTATGTCAATCCTAAAGTTTCATAGAGATTGGAGGTGTTTTTCGGACTCAAAATTTCGATAAAAGTGGCTGGAAAGGCTCGAAAACAGCTCAAAAACGGCTAAAATTGAGTCTTTCCAGCCACTTTTTAAGAAATTTTGAGTCTGAAAAACACATCCAATCTCTATGAAACTTTAGGATCAACATAGAATATACCAAAAAAACATTTTAGCAAAGTCTCAGCACCAGCAAAAAATTCCTTCTGGTAGTTTTGATGCCAAAAACACACTTCCCAGGGTCCTAAAGCTCCAAAACCCCCAGGAACCTTGAATGAGGGTATAGAATAGTCCAAGTATGAAGTTTCATGACCTAATCTTGTCAACTTTTTTCTGGGTGAAGCCCAACGCTTGTAAAGATCCAAAATGAACACCCTGTACTACTGAACAATATACGTTGTTTTACTACTCACGGTAAGGTTGATGTGTACCACCCTACAGCTATAAGCATATTAACACAATAATCAATAGGAATAATATCTGCTACTTTATTAACATCCCCCTCCAGGATCCTCAGCACGCCCTTGCCAATCTGAAAATAGTAGTTGAGATCAGCACTTTGTTATGTTAAACAAACCAAAGACCTAAATTAAAGAGCCCTTCTTCCAGACTAAAGTTGAAATGTGCAGTTTTCAATGAGTCGGACGGTGTTAAAATAACATAACCCTTTGGCCTCCCCATATGTTTCTTGCGAACATTATGTTTTTGTAGTAAGTGACAGAGAGAGAGAGTGAGAGATAGAGGGGAAAGAGAGAAAGAGAGAGAGAGAGGGAGAGAGAGGGGGAGACAGAGAGAAAATATATTGTTGCTGACGTGTCTTGAATTTTGAAATAGATAAAATATGTATGTACAGTGGCGTGGCCTAAGTAAAATTGGAAAACTTGTACTATCAAGTTTCAAAAAGGAGGAACCGGTCCCGCCTCATTTATCAGGTGACACACTCGTATAAATAAAACACTGATAACGCCGGTTGCAAGAAACAGCAGAGAGAGATAGAGAGAGAGAGAGGGAGAGCAAGAAAGCAGTTTTGGAAGCTCTAATAATATGAGATAAGTTTCAAAACGTGGCATATATTACCGCAACAAAGAGTCCACTTGGCCCGTTGTAGTTGTCTATCCATCCTGGAGATGGTTCTTTCCAACTAGCACCAACAATACTAGGCCTGTTGGGGGGAGTTGGGCTGATAACTTCCTGAATATATGACGGGTGGTCCATAAATTATGAGGCCGGGGAACGAGCCGTACACGTAATTCATGGACCAACCTGTATGTGACGGGTCTAGGATGAATGAGATCATCTCACCTGAAAATGCCCAACGGAAGATCGGCGGCATACTGGAAGAGATACGCCTCGGTGAGGGCCTTGGTGAGACAGTACGTGTTGGGCCTGTCCCTCAGAAGGGGCTCCGTCATGGCAGCCATTACATCCTCATCCATCCACCTGGGAGGGGAGTGATAATTCAATGGGGGGGGGGGGGGGGGTATTGAACCAGTGTGATGGCTAGGAATGTTCTAACCCTCCTCACTCTAGCGGCACGCGGAGAGAGCTAAAGAGAGGGTAGAACAAGGTGGGTGATGCACTTACTCGCACAGCTCAAGGAGCTTCAGGGGATCATACTCAGGTCCCATTTCATAGTACCGCTCCTCAATGTTGTTTAGATTGCAGTTGGCATACGCAGTAGATATGTGGACAAATGACTGGAGGAGAAAGAGGGTAATATGTCAAAGAGGATGTTTCCATCAGGACTGGATTATATATGAGTGGGTAACATGCATATATTATATTATGTGTTGCGGGAGTTATGGAATCAAATGTCATCCTCAAATCACCCCATCTTTGGTAGTAGGGGTTCCCTTCTTTTACAAATTTGAAGAGAACTAAGTCATAGAACTAAGGAAATGACCTCTCATGAGAGTGGGAATAATAACCGTTTGAAGTTACATCATACTACTTACTATTCAAATTGTCAGTGCTACATCACCTAGCAACTACACCTGCACGTGCAATTATTAGAGCAACTTAGAAACCTCACTCCCAGTTGCAGTTTTGGGTACTAAGGGAAATTCAATTCTGCACGTGCATTCTTTTACTTTTGTCCTGATGTCTAACTCTTCAACCCCAAGCGCTATTCGGCAACGGTCATCTGGGTCCGGAAGATCTGCTGCTGTCAGAGAGCAGGCTAGAGAATATGACAGATTACGCCAACGTGTTCAAGCGAGCCAATCAACGACTACTGATAGCTTTACCCAACGTCGCCCAAGGGTGATTACTCCAATCGAATATAGAAATCTCTGAATTGGCTACATAGTGGCCAAGTTTTCACGTGATGAGTTTCTGTAACAGCACTGAAACTCCCTGACATTGATTTTTTAAATTCGCACCTTGACATTGTCAGGAAGCCCAGAGCGTACAACAACATAGCGTAAAACAACGTAGTATAGGGAGAAAGTGAGAGATAGGCTAGGAACGGATGGTGCAGGTGATGTCAGCGTTCCCTAATCCAGCTACCATTTCCCCGAAATTCGCCCGTAGGGCGAACGGGCCTACTAGTTACTTACGATCAGATTTTTGGTTTTTCTGGCGATTTCCACCATTTTCACTGTTCCTCCCACATTCAACTGTAGAGACAACCTAGAAGATGATCACACTATTGAAATCTGTAATTCACAATAACTCTTTCTATTTAGCAGAATTAGATCCGGTTGTTTCATTTTCAGATCTCGTACTCACTTGATGTGATCATCAAAACGGATGGTGGCAGCGCTATGAATTATCACATGGCAATTATCTGTGACGAGTTTCTCATCTTCCTCACACAGCCCCAGCCCCTTTTCTAACACATCCCCCACCACAGGAATGACCTTCTTGAGTTGTCCGGGGAAATTCTCGCGGACATTATCAAAGAGCATCTCCGAAAAGAGCTTATCCATTCGTTCCTGTGGGGTCTTGCCCCGTTTTCCTCGGCACAACATGTAGATATTGCCGACACCCGGGCATGACCGGAGGACCTTTTCCATGAAGCATTTTCCGAGGAAGCCAGTACCACCAGTTAGAAAGATGTTCTTTCCGTTGTAAAACTGGGAAACCTGAGAGTTCTCTGACAGATCCATACCGGGCCTTTCCTACAATGTGTTAATGGTTTTTATCTTTTCAGATATCTGACACACTAGGTTTTTTGGGACGAATTTGTCGGCATTCGGCCCAAGCTCAAATACAATTGATTTTTCTAAACATTGGTACAAGAATAAAAAGAACACAATGCTGCAGCATGCTGACAATCCACTGATCACTGACAGCAGAGCTTCAACTAACGGTTTGGGTGATGAAAATTGAAAAGTCACAAAAACAAAAATCTCAAAAAGGCAAGCCAAAAATTTCGAATTTGAAGTTCGCCTCGGTTTTATTTATTTTATTGCGCGGCACTACTACTGGATTTGCGCGTCAATGCGCGCGCCTTAAAATGTCGAGATGTTCAAGAGCTGGGTTGTTTGCGGAGGTGTTACCGCGTCTTGGCTTTGTCTCACGCTAGCGGTAATCACTTGAACTATCTGCCAGCAAACTATCGTTGAACCTCCCAGTTTTCTTTGTTTCACAACATGTCTGCCGATACCCCCGTTAACACTGTTGAGGAGACCAAGACCATCGAGGAGACAAAACCCGCTGAGGAGACCCCCGAGGTTACCAAGGAGGAAACCCCCGCTGAGAATGGAGCTGCTACTGAGGAGAACGGCGTGACTGAGGAGGTCGAGAAGAAAGAAGAGGAAGAGACGAAACGACCTGCTGAGGCGAGCGAAGATGAGCCTGAAATGAAGAAGGCCAAGACTGATGAAGCAGAGGAAACTAAAGAAGAGGAAACTAAGGAAGAAGAAACAAAAGAAGAAGAGAAGAAAGAGGAACCCGCTGCCGTGAAAACTGTTGAAAGCAGTGAAGAAATCAAGAAGGCTGAGGCTGTGGAGGCTTGAAGAGGGGACGAACACGCGTGGACAATTCTAGAACGCCATCAGATAGATTTGTATTTATTTGTTTATTATTCAGATTCATTTTGTAAATATTTCCTGCCAATAAAACACCGTGTTTAACGAATTTGTAACAAATGAAAAACGCAAATGATGCTTTCCCCCTCTTTCTCTCTCTTTCTCTGAGAAGATATTTCTTCTCTGAGGAAAAGCATCAAGTGCAATTGGATACAAAAGGTACACAAATACTACCCCGGTCTCTCACAGTTCAAACCACCCCTCCCCAGTCTCTCACTGTTCAAACCACCCCTCCCAGTCTCACTGTTCAAACCACCTCTCCCAGTCTCTCTCACTGTTCAAACCACCCTCCCCAGTCTCTCACTGTTCAAACCACCCATCCCCAGTCTCTCACTGTTCAAACCACCCTCCCAGTCTCTCACTGTTCAAACCACCCCTCCCCAGTCTCTCACTGTTCAAACCACCCTCCCAGTCTCTCACTGTTCAAACCACCCCTCCCAGTCTCTCTCACTGTTCAAACCACCCCTCCCAGTCTCTCTCACTGTTCAAACCATCCCTCCCAGTCCCTCTCACTGTTCAAACCATCCCTCCCCAGTCCCCCAATATTCCATCCGACTCCCTCTACTCACACAGCTACTAGTTCTGTTCAGTCTCTCTCTCCCTCGTGTCACAGAGTGAGTCACACACAGTGATGCACACAGCTACTGGTTCATATCAGTTAGAGCTACCACTGTGAATCGCATCTCCTCCGGATCACAGGCCATGTATCTCTTTACAGCCCCAGCAGCCGCCCCTAACACATCCCCTCCCGCAACAAGTCCCCAATCACACGCCTTCTCCTTCCTTCCATCCAACTCCCACAATCTCCCTGCCACCTCAACAAATGTAACGAAATGTAGGTTCACTTTCTCGTCAGCGGACGGGGCGGCAGTTTGACCGGTAGACGCGGCTGTTGAATGTCGCTCTGCAATCCCTGCATTTTCCTCCAACAACAGGGCTCGTTCCCCGGGTGTTTTACCTTGGCACGCTGCCCGAAACACCTCCACCTCTCCTCCAACTGGTATTGAGGGGTTGTTCAGTACGGCATGTAGAATACCCACGGTTCCACAGGCATTTCCCACAGTTTGTTTCATGAAAAAGACCTCCTCAGAAACTGATTTCGTCTCCGCTTGTTTCTCCGCACTTAGCTTCTCTGTGTTCTCAGAGATCGGGAAGAGAAGGAGGGCAGCGAGGGGTCTACCTGGGACCATTGCTAGAAGTTCCGGGTCCAGGCCAAACACATCTGTGAATTGGATGTTCAGGGGTAGACCAAGGGATTGGAGAAAGGCATTCCAGACTTCTGGGTTACTTTCCATTGGGACCCACCTGACCATGATTCAATGCTTCCTAGACAGGGGCAAGAGGGTGGGTTAGAAACATGACGAGAGAGGGGGAGAGAGAGAGAGGGGCCGGGAGAGAGAGAGAGAGAGAGAGAGAGAGAGAGAGGGGGGGGGGGGAGAGAGAGAGAGAAAGAGATTGCAATTTGGGCGGGATACAATGGGGGGGGGGGGGGGGGGGGGTGACACGTAACACTTTGTAACACTTTGTAACATGTGCAGAAAACTCTTTGTGCACGTTACATGTTACAAAGTGTTACAAAGTGTTACAAAGTGTTACAAAATGTTACAAAGTGTTACAAAATGTTACAAAGTGTTACAAAATGGGCATTTTTTGCAACATTTTGCAACATTTTGCAACATTTTGTAACACTTTGTAACACTTTGTAACACTTTGTAACGCTTGTAACACTTTGTAACATGTGCAGAAAATATTTTGTGCACGTTACATGTTACAAAGTGTTACAAAGTGTTACGTGTCACCCCCCCCCAATGGGCGATGGTAGTTGGTTTAATAGTTTTATATTGCAAGAAATCCTGGTCGATATCGTCTATCAAACCATGCACCAACTACCATCGGCCATATCCCGCCCAAATTTGTATTTCTCTCTCCCTCTCTCTCTGGGGGGGGGGCTGACAGGCCAATGGTCTGACAGGAAGAGAGAGAGTCAGAGAGAGGTACTGCATGGTTTATGAAGCAATCTATATTTGAATTGATTTGGGGGAAAGTAATAAAAATATAGGGTCGGATGGGCCATTCCAAAGATATTGAAATTCCAAAAAACACACGATTTAAAGTTGGTAGATTCAATACATAGTACTTCAAACATCATTCATCATAGACACAGATACATTATATATTTTATGTATAATATTGGCACAAAACGAAACACCGTATATAATAATGGACCGGGTAATACGCAGTGTGGTGGAGCACTATGCTTAGTAGGGAAACTTTGAAATCACGGCGGTTAAATTCGCAGAAAAATAGCCATCTTCACAGGCCAAAAAAGGGGAAACATGTTGAAAAAAGAACCGCGATTTGTATCAACATTAGTTTATTCAAAATAGCTCGCTGTTTAAAATATTTTCTTTCACGCCCTATCCCAGATCAACTGGTACACACTCCCAAAAAATAGTGTCTCTCGCTCCCTCCTTCCTGGACCTGGATTCATGGCAGTTGAAAATAACAAAAAAGGTGGCACATAGATTGTCCGATCTCTTTTCTCTTTCTCTTCTCCTTCTAAGGTAGATCTTCTTTTTTCAGGTCACTGCTTGTTTTTAATAGCATTCGTTAACCTGGGGATAATGTTGTCAGAGAATAGAACAACTAAAAGAGGGGGGGGCGTGTGTGATTGGACTTTTAGATGAGAAGCGAGGTAGGGAACGAGTATCATACGCGACAGAACAATTTTGAAAAACATCTATATCTCTGATATCTCGCCAGCTTACCATTCCATCGCCTCCTCCAGGCCCATTCCTCCCTTGACTGCTGACGTTTTGAAAATGGCCCAAGTCCTGTTTTTTAGAGCTGACAGACCAAGTTCCTGCGACACTTCCGTGGGTGTCATCGCTCCCTCGATGTCCTGGGAGGGGAAGAGAGGGTTAGCATTTCAGGGTATTGAGAATAGGGTACTTTAGAGCATGTTTGGGGGTTCTGGGGAGAGAGGCAAGGGCTTTTCGGGGGAGGACTGGGTTCTTCAGGAAGTAACTTGAGAGAGAACGAGATAGAGGGAGAGGGAGAAGGAGAGGGGAAAGCGACTGTAATGTATAGTTTTCGTGGCGGTAAATCTCAAGATACCCAGACATTTGGCAGTGAACATAGACTGGAGTAATTAATTCTACCATTTCCCCCTAATTTCAATCTGTCAAAATGTCTCCAGTTGTACATATAATACACCCCCCCCTTTTTCAAGTTTTAATCTAACTACAGTCGGACCCCGATTTAGGGGCCCCCGATTTAGTGGCACCCCGATTTAGGGACAGGATTTTTTTCCCCCGATATAGGAAATTTACCTTATTTGACCCCGATTTAGTGGACACCCCGATTTAGTGGACAAGAGCCTTTCCCCCGAGGGTGTCCCTAAATCGGGGTCCGACTGTAACACCCTATCGTCAATGTGACGACGTGATCCGTCAGTGTGACGACGTGATCCGTCAGTGTGACGATGTGATCCGTCAGTGTGACGACGTGATTCGTAGGTATCACGTATCACACGTGTTGAGAACTGCTTGCGACTTGAGGGGTCACAACACATGTATAAAAGGGAGAGAAAGAGAGAAAAAAAGAGGGATCACATCACATAGCAGACAGGCAGGGAGAAAAACATAGAAACAGACCCCTCGATTTGCGATCGGTACGATCGCCCCAGTTTTGCTAGTTAAATTAATAAACGGACAGGCGGGAAAATCAAAATGGACGGTGTTCGAAGGATCAGTTTAACAGATCTATATAGGCTTTGACTGGGAAAAAGGTAAAGTTTATCTGTATTACTTTTGTATTACCACGTGACCCATGGGAGAATCTGACATCTGTGAATTCAGGGGGGGGGGGGGTCTGAGATCCCGCGGGTAAAAAGTGGCGCTGCTGCCCGTGGGGGTTTACACGTGAATCTAAACCCGTTAATGAGGGCAGTGTTGTTGTGTACTGCTGTAGTCACGTGTACTGGGAGAGTAACTGGGAGCGGGAGAGAAGGAGAGGAGAGGTGGAGCTGGGAGAGAAACTGGGAGCGGGAGAGAGAGAGAGAGAGAGAGAGAGAGAGAGAGAGAGAGAGAGAAAGATAGATAGAGAGAGAGAGAGAGAGAGAGAGAGAGAGAGATAGAAAGAGAGAGAGAGAGAGAGAGAGAGAGAGAGAGAGAGAGAGAGAGAGAGACACAGAGAGAGAGAGAGAGAGAGAGAGAGAGAGAGAGAGAGAGAGAGAGAGAGAGAGAGAGATACGCTAAGTGAGTAGGATGGTAAAGGAAGTACAATTGCACATCGGGCGGCAACTGCTCTCTTTATTCCTTTTAAAGCGAAAGAGGATGTGTGTGGCGGGAGAGATTCTTTGGTGAAGCGGCTGCGTGAGAAAGAGAGCACAGATACAAAGCTATAGAAAGCTGGAGATAGAAAGCTATTGGGTGGCTGGTGTGGCGCGTGACCTATGCACGATGCTGTGATTGGGGCGCCAACAGCTGCAAGATACTCTCTCCTCTCTTTCTTTATCCTTCTCTCTCTCTCTTTCTCTCACTCATTCTCTCTCTCTCTCTCTCTCCCTCCCTCCCTCCCTATCTCTCTCTGTTTATTTCTTACTCCCTCCCTCCTTTTACCAAGGCCATAGTAGTGTCCTCTTCTCTCTCCCTCTCTCTCTCTCTCTCTCTCTCTCTCTCTCTCTCTCTCTCTCTCTCTCTCTCTCTCTCTCTCTCTCTCTCTCTCTCTCTCTCTCCCCACGCTCCCAACCACTATTATACATTACAATTACTATACAGTCTCCCAGTTATACGAGAACAGTGTATACCACTGCAGGAATGTTTCTGAACGGAAAAACAAACAAACCAGCCACATTGACATATCTTTGGTGACATTGGATGGTGACCAATTTACACCATAATATCTCATTCTATCATTATTAAAAAGGCAAATTCTTGTTAGTAGTGATGGCCTTGGCTCAGCTAATCCTAAATTTCTTACATCTGCTTTCGCTACTTAGATAAATCGAAGATAAACTGGTGTATTAGTCATTCAATTGATCAGAATATCGGAGTGATTTATATTTAATTTTGGGAGATATTAATGCCAATTTAACTTGATTTTCTTTGGCCCACCGTTATGTTCAAACCATACTCTACATTTTCGGAGCTCGTGAAAAGTGGGTCGAGCTAGGCAAGGTAAACCATAGTATGATTCTTGATCAAATGAGAAACATTCGATTTTGTTTTTTGAGTTTTGACAACAATTCTCTCATAACCACATGCTGCAGTTTTGGAAAACATAAGGGTAAGAGAGATAACTTAAAAGGGTAGTAGAGATAAGAGAAGACACGAGAGAACGAAAGAAAAAAGGGTTTTCTCCCAACACATGCCATACCATGACAATATGTTCTATAACAGGCGACAAATATGTGCATAACATTGAATTTATACCCAATTCATGTTTTATGTTTTAGCAGTGCCAGTCAACACCGCCCAGAGGTCAGTGCGCGCGCCGAGTCTCGGTGGTGGTGAAAGCACACCGTCCCATTGAAGTGAAACAGAAAGACCGGGCGCGCGCAATGGAACAAAGACAAAGGGCGTGGTCAACCGGCGACCCCGCCCTGGTCAATCAGGCTGGTTTAACTGGGTGCTTATCCTCCAGACGCAGCAATCACAAACAAAACAAACTGGGTGCTTAGTGGGTGGTCGAAGGGAATCAAACACCAAAGAGGTCGGTGCGAAATGGAATACATTAGACAGAGAAAATAGTTGAATGAGAGAAAGGGAGTCTCGAAATGCAACAAGCATTCAGGATCGGGGTCAAGGGTTCACTTTACCTGCTTGTTTGCAAACACACACAAAATCGCATCTTTCAACTCGTCTTCC
Organism: Hormiphora californensis; assembly: GCA_020137815.1. Lineage (NCBI taxonomy): Eukaryota > Metazoa > Ctenophora > Tentaculata > Cydippida > Pleurobrachiidae > Hormiphora > Hormiphora californensis. The sequence continues at coordinate 670,063 of CM035353.1, read as the reverse complement.
TGAAGTAGGAATCATCAATTAGGTGTAGAATAGTACCAATCATCAAATAAATACTGAAGTAGGTACATTCATAGTAGTTCGTGATACATATTTCATACTCTGACCAACCTCTAACATTGAGACTAGTTCTGCTTTTGATATTCCTATCCTTTCCTTATCAATACTGTCTACTACATAAATAATTGCATCTGTGTTGCTGTAGTAACATCGCCAGTACGGTCTGATGAAAGGAGGGCGTGTTAGAAGATATATATCAGTATATACAGCCGCCAAAACAACAATTCGGGAACGGTCCCGCGGAACTGTTTGTGCGGGGATGTTCGATTGGACTGACACGATTATATCATGTTGAATGTTGATATATGGAGTTGATTACTAAGTTATGGACAGTGATACAAGGAATCAGCGCAAGGGTAACTCTGGCTGGGTGTCTATCAGGAACCGACCGAAACAAGTAAACAACCAATCAGAACTCGTTATTTAGGTCACGTGACTGGTTATCAGCCAATCAGGGACCAGTATTTCCTGATTCGGTCGGTTCCTGGTGTCTATTCTAGACGAACATTTCATTTAAAGAAAAAGGCCGCCACTGAAGTAGTTGAACGGTTTTAATAGGGTCCGGGCGAGTCAAAGAATTATGAGGTTAATGATGAAGTTATTTTGTGGAAATATGGCTGGCACTTGGTGCATCGGATGGCGGTGAGAAATATGTGCCTTGCTCAATTCTTTCTCACCGGGTTAGAACATGAGAAATGTCTGTCTAGTGTTTACCTTGACAGAAGTTTATGGAAAACTGAGACAATTTCACACACTCAGTTGTCCAATAAACTTCAATCAAAGAACTAAAGATAAAGTAACACTGTTTACCTTATACTTGTTTGTCCGCCCAGATCCCACACTTGAAACCTCATGTTTTTATAATCCACTGTTTCCACATTGAACCCAATCGCTGAAAAGGGCGGGTATTAATTACATGACGAATTATATCACATTGAATCCAATCGCTGAAAAGGGCGGGTATTAAATACATGACGAATTATGTTGCCGTTACCTATAAAGTCAGTTCCCTCAATCCCCCACCCCTTGCCACACAGGTGATATTATTGGAAGAGAGATGAGAAGTGTCCCCATAACATTGTGTGTGTTCTCTGACATAAAAACTAGGTAGCGATGTACAACAAGTGGGGTTATCCCCCCGGTCACCTAGATATTGATAAGCACTGCACGAACAACAGGCGAGTGAAGGAACTCTCCTAGCCGTTCCATCGAGGGGGGCCTTCCTTCTCACTCAAATGATTTAGTTATTGGCATAGGACACATTGAATGATGAAATCTCGATTCAACTATCTCTGAATGAGTCAACTCATTGAATGAGGGGTGATACAATGTTGCTGTGATACAATGTTGCTGTGATACAATGAGTCATTATGATCATGATGGCACCCCGGACCCATGCTGCGCGGGCCACGTAACAGGGATGGCCGGGAGAGCGCGCGAAGACCCCTCCACTTAGACCACAAGTGTGTCGCATGGTTTCGCGCCCTACTGTTATACGGCATCCCCCAAATCCGCAAAACGAGGATCTGGTTAGTATACAATCGTGTAGTGTGTGTGTATAGGGTTGGGTTGCTGTGTTTTTTTTTCTGAAACCCCCCGGTCATGCCCAGTCTACTCCCGGTCAGTTCCCGTCCCCATTGCGCCGGATGGTGGTGATCAATGTATAGTGGGGTGGGACAAGTACACACTTTCTTGTTTAGTGTGTGTACACCGTGTAGTGTGTTGGTGAAATGGTATAATCATGACAATTTAATTTATACTGGTTATACTCCTACTGAGTTATTGTCGCCAAAAAATTAATTGATTAAGTGATAAATGACTCCGGACCACCGTTAGAAGCTAGCATTATAATACATATCAATAACTAGTATCAGGCATGTAGGGGAAGATTTTACTTGAGGGGCGCCACATTTTGACCAATGTGTAATGTCACGTGCAGGGGTGGATCCAGGTCGAAATAAGTGGGGTGGGGTGGCATGGCCTAAGGCCATGTTAGGGTTTTGACGGAACGCGACGACGGTGCTGCGAAGCGGCGCCGGAGGTTTGGAGGCCGCAGGCATCCGGAAAATTTTTGGTTTTTTGACCTATTTGAGCAGTTTTTAACCAATTCTGAGCATTTAAAAGTCAAGTTTTACAGTAAAGATTTAGAATAACATATCGGTTGAAGTATAACTATTGGATTGTTCTTCTAATCCCATAGAAACAGCAATTGTAAATTAATTTAACTTGTCAATAATGAAGAATAGTATGAGCTTCGCAAGAAAATTTTTAGATTTGTTAGCCTTAAAACAATGATTTTCTAAAACAGTCTAGTGGGTGCGGCTATCATAAGAGTAGTGTCAAGTGTGTATAAAGACGTGTGTAGGTGTTAGGTGGTACAATCTTATCACGATGGCCGATGATTCGACAAGAGGTATAGGCTTTCACGTGTGACGTGCTACTCAAGTCAAAATTGGCTTACTTGGTATCGTTGTAACGACTTCGCCAACTTGTAATCTGAAAGTAGAAAAGGGAAATAAGAAATAAGAAAAGGGAGATAAGAAAAGGGAGATAAGAAAAGGGAGATAAGAAAAGGGAGATAAAAAAAGGGAGGTAAGAAAAGGGAGATAAGAAAAGGAAGATAAGAAAAGGGAGATAAGAAAAGGGAGATAAGAAAAGGGAGATAAGAAAAGGGAGATAAGAAAAGGGAGATAAGAAAAGGGAGATAAGAAAAGGGAGATAAGAAAAGGGAGATAAGAAAAGGGAGATAAGAAAAGGGAGATAAGAAAAGGGAGATAAGAAAAGGGAGATAAGAAAAGGAAGATAAGAAAAGGGAGATAAGAAAAGGAAGATAAGAAAATGGAGATAAGAAAAGGGAGATAAGAAAAGGGAGATAAGAAAAGGGAGATAAGAAAAGGGAGGTAAGAAAAGGGAGATAAGAAAAGGGAGATAAGAAAAGGGAGATAAGAAAAGGGAGATAAGAAAAGGGAGATAAGAAAAGGGAGATAAGAAAAGGGAGATAAGAAAAGGGAGATAAGAAAAGGGAGATAAGAAAAGGGAGATAAGAAAAGGAAGATAAGAAAAGGGAGATAAGAAAAGGGAGATAAGAAAAGGGAGATAAGAAAAGGGAGATAAGAAAAGGGAGATAAGAAAAGGGAGATAAGAAAAGGGAGATAACAAAAGGGAGATAAGAAAAGGGAGATAAGAAAAGGGAGATAAGAAAAGGGAGGTAAGAAAAGGGAGGTAAGAAAAGGGAGATAAGAAAAGGGAGATAAGAAAAGGGAGATAAGAAAAGGGAGATAAGAAAAGGGAGATAAAAAAAGGGAGGTAAGAAAAGGGAGATACGAAAAGGGAGATAAGAAAAGGGAGATAAGAAAAGGGAGATAAGAAAAGGGAGATAAGAAAAGGGAGATAAGAAAAGGGAGATAAGAAAAGGGTTCGTATAAATACAAAATTAATTTTAAGAGGAGATGGTTAGTATATGTATATGCATGTATATGCATATCTGATTATTGAAACAACAAACCATTTAGAAACAAGAAATTCCAAAATCAAACAAATTACAATATTGCTAGTAACATCGTATATACATTTTCAACTAATTTCAGCTAATTGTAAGTTTTTTTTGTTCACACAGATTGTTTTTCCAACTGCCATGTTACTCCACCTCTCCCACCTCTCTCAACTCTTCCACCTCTCTATCCTCTTCATCTAGCACCCCAGCCTGACTTGTTGTAGTTCCATCTCCATACTTCTTCTTTGCTTTTCTGTCTAGCACCACACATGCCCAAATAACCAACGCAACAAATCCTAACACAATAACAACAAAAAACACAAAAAGTCCAATTTTCTTGCTCTTTTCCTTCGCACTTGTCTCACTGTCCGCCTCCTCCACCAAGTACTCGATACGCTCCATCGTGACATTCCTAGTAACGGTGTTAACCACAGTTACGGCTACGATCGAGGTCACGTTAGTGGGGACCGGCACTCGACTCAATGTACGGATCTCGGAACTATTGACACTTGACACATTGACATCGTCGATCGACCACTGAATGGTGATTGGATCGAGGGAATAGACGAGTGCTAGCACGGTTCCGTTTTCCTTTTTGAGGGCCACAGTAGGAGTCTCACAACTGCACAATTCCACCCCGCTACAGGTATTGTTAAGAACCGGACCAACAACTTTTAATCCGGAAATAAAGTTGAACGGGTGAAATGCGAACATCTGCCTCACTCTAGCCTGGAAGTTTGCGAGGAAGTTTGCACCGTAGTCAAGGAGACATTTCTGGAAGGCATTTGTAACTGAATATCCAACCGAGGTTTCATCAAACCGGATCTCAAATATTCCCATGTCCATGGGACACCCTTTCGTTTCAGTGAAGTCCGCATCGTCGTCACTTCGATAGCGGAATGATGGTGTAATGGTTGAGTGATCTCCTTCCTCCGTGGTCACAGAAAAGTTTAGTATCATCTCGTTGTAATATCTATTACGGGAACGGAACGAAACATAGCAGGGTGCATCAGTGGTCATAGGGAACTTGATAACTCGTGTGAGGTTGCTATTCGCTTCAAGTCGGGTACATGTATCGGCCGCACAGATTTGTTGGGTATTGGTTGCCAGGGGGAGGAGAAGTAAACCAAACAAAAGCCACATAGTGAATCAAAGAAAGAAGGTAGTCAAAGAAAGAAGGAGGTAGTTGATATATGGTGTTACTCAATTGAAGAATTGCAACCAGGCAGAGAGAAATGTATAAAGAAAGAGAGGGAGAGAGAGAGAGAGGGAGAGAGAGAGAGAGAGAGAGAGAGAGAGAGAGGAAGAGAGAGCGAGAGAGAGAGAGAGAGAGAGAGAGAGAGAGAGAGAGAGAGAGAGAGAGAGAGAGAGAGAGAAATGGGAGTGTTCATATCTGATATCAGCCGATATAATAGTATCATGTATGTATAGCAGTAAGTACTAAGTAAGTATAACATTGTATAATCATCTCTTTCTATTATTATATTACCTGTAAAGTATGGTTGTTTTTCCAGCACCATCAAGACCCAAAATCAAAATCCTAAGCTCCTTAGTACCAATGAGACTGGAGAAAATACGAGAAAAGAATCCGCCCATCCCTTCAACACCTTTATAATACAAAACTTGGCTATATACTGGGGATGATAGGTTAGTTTTACAATGATTGGATATTTAAAGGGTTTACAATACAACCCAATACATGCCATTTGAATTGATTTGCTTTCAACGCCGGGCCGGCGTCGACGGCACCGGAAAATAATTATTTGCATTATGTATCCATAATGCTACGTTTCCCTGCCCTCTTCGATTTGCCATTCAACTCGCCCAACGAGTAAGCTGTCCGCAAAATGGGGATTTGTGTTTTTCGAATTTTTGAACAAAACGCAGAACAGATTTTTCAATTTCTCCATTTTCCCCAATCAAAACGTGCGGCCGATATAAAACAAATTTTGCCGCATGTTACAGTTTATAGCTGCGCGCCCCTCATAAAATTTCAATTGTTTGTGTGCGCACATTTTACTCAGATCGCGCGCCGCGAGGTTGCCCCTCGCAACGAAAGTGTGACCAAAAAGGTCCCTCTACCGATTAGTTAGTATACCAAAATGTCGTTTTCGAATTCTAACCCTGCTATGCCTTTTTACAAAGTAAAAAGGCATCCGGGTGAATGCCTGTCCGGTCGTTTACTGGTTATGATTGTTGTGTGTAAGAGTGTAAGAGTGTGTACACATCCATCGTCTGGTGCTGTTAAAAGGGGGTTTGTACTTTACAGCATCTCTTTTTTAACCCGATTGTCAGCCACTAACTGTAATATCGTGCACGCCGCTTGGCTATTTCATATTACCCAGTTACCGGAGCAGCGACACTAAACTCGAACAATATCTGGCATAGTTCTTGTCAAGTAAGGTTTTGTCAGCATCCCTTCGTAGACTTTTTAACTTCGGTTGACGGAGTGATATCATCTTCGAGAGGTAAGGTGGGGCTATACTAATCAGTGTTTTGTATGTCAGTAGACACAACTTGTACTGCACTCTTTCTCGAACGGGTAGGAAATGAAGCTGTTTGCGAAGGTTTGTGGTGCCTTGGTAGAGGCGTTGTCCAAAGACGAAACGGGCCGCAGAGTTTTGAATCTTCTGTAAACGACCTATGTCTTTGGCAGAAGAACCAGCAAGGAGGCTGTTACAGTAGTCCAGTCTGCTGTGTATTAAACTGTTTATGCTACACAACCATGTCAATCCACGGGCGATATCCCCGGGCGATATCCACGTTCGCAGGAAATTCTCTTTTCGCTGTCTTCCATAATAAGCAGTTCACCGTCTTCTTTTGCGACATCGCTCAAATTAATTTTTTTAAAATAGTGTTGAAAAGTTCACTTAGACAGACTTTTTCCAAACGGCTATAGCCACGCAACCACATCGCCAATTTGAGTAAACTAAACGGTAACTGATAGAGAATCGATAGCCCTAACCGATAACCCCAAACCAAACCCTAACCAGACCCTAACGGATAGCCCTAACCCGTTGCGCACGCCAAAACTACGCATTGTTAGCAATGAAAGGCACCCAGATTTTAACGTTTTCCAACAAAACCCTAACCCGACCCTAACAACAGCCCTAACCCGTTTCGAGCGCCAAAATCGATGAATGAGGAGGCCCGGAAATGTTCATGTCATGCACATTCAAGTCACGCCCACCAATCACAGCTCAGAACGGCTCTTGCGATCCGCGCGTTCTGAGCAGTGATTGGAGGGCGTGACTTGAATGTGCATGACATGAACATTTCCGAGCTTCCTCATAGGGATCCCTAATAAAGTTGTGACTTGTCACCAAACATGTGGTTCCCGTGGCGGCGCGGCTTCAAAATGCGCGATTGTAACTTGTCACCGCATGGTTTACGCCGCGCCGCAGCTACGCGCAGTGGGAACCACGTGCGTTTTGGTACGCGCACACGCGGTGACAAGTCACAACTGCGCCTCCGCAAGACTACAGTGACAAGTCACAACTTTATTAGGGATCCCTATTGTTAGCAATGGAAGGCACCCAGATTTTAACTTTGATTTGGCATACGTTGCAGGCCCCTTATAATATAATATTGCGGGGGTGCGCGCATGAGGGGGCTGCAGCGCATTCCAAAACTTTGATCGATAAAAAACACGCTTGAAAAAACACGCTTGAAAACTTTGGAAATCGTGTGCGCATCGTATTTTTATTAATCGAATATACCTGTTTTTCGTGCGCGCAACTGTCACGCGCTATTATTGCGCCGCGCAAGTAGTTATCGAAATCTATCGCACACATTCACAAATTTTCGCAAATCACTGCAAACAGAAAAATGTCAAACCAGCTTTCTGAGATGGCTGCTAGGACTTCGGAAAAACACACCGCTACCTCCACTCTACGGGGACTATGTATCGCGCGGGGTACACCTGTGCTACGTCATCTCTTCCTCTCTTCCTTTGTCTGGTTTCCCGCGTCTTTTGTACACCGGCTCCCACTCCTCCCTTCCTCAACCCTTATTTCCTGCCCTACTTCTTCTCGCCTGCTGACTCCAACCCTTTCCACCCCCTCCCTGGAGCCCTCCGACAGTCCCTTCCTGCTCTTCGTCTCTACCGCCCTGTCAGACCTCCTCCTCATACTCCTCGTTCCAGCTCTCCTCTGATACCCTCTGTTCCAGGCTACCGTCCCTTTGATTCAGGTCACCGCCTCCACTTCTTCTCGACTGCTGACTCCAACCCTTTCCACCCCTTCCCTCTCTACCGCTCTGTCAGACCTCCTCGTATTCCTCGTTCCAGCTCTCCTCTGTTACCCTCTGTTCCAGGCTACCGTCCCTCTGATCCAGGTCATCGCCTCTTCTGCTCACTGGGTGCTCCCCTCTCCTTCCTCACCTCCATCTCTGGCCCTCCTTCACCGTTTCCAGCCCTCACCGCCCTTTTTCCTGTCCGTGGTTTCCATCTACTTCCTCTCTCTGAGTTGCATCTCTCCGTCAGTCCCCTGTCCCCGACAGCCAGGCTCCACCGACACTCCGCTTCCTTCTCGTCGTCTCCACCGCTGGTCTGGACTCCTCCATCTCCCTCCTCGTTCCAGCCCCCCCTTTTTGATCCGGATCATCGTCTCGCCTCTTGCTCTTCTGGTACTCTCACCTTTTCCATTCCTCACCTCTGGCCCTCCTTCATCTCACCCTTTTCTCCAGACCTCGCTGCCCTTTCCCAGGAACCCATCCCTAGCTGCTCTCAGTGCTCTTCGTCAGCCTCAGTCCTCCTTTACCTCCGGTCCCCCGCCTCCCGCACGTTGTCTTACTACCTCTATTCCCTTCTTCCTTTCCCCCTGTTTAAGTGCTCCCTCTCCACCTCACTGCTGTTCACCTCTCTCTTAGCATCGTGTTTCTCTCTCTCACCCTTCCACCCGGTCATTCCCACTCCCTTAACCACACTGTTCTCTTCTCCACTTACCACCAACTCTATCACTATGCACCCCCCCATACACAGATACCTTGATCCCTTCTCCCTCCCCCATCTCCCTCCCCACTTCTCCAGATTTCCTCTTTTTAACTATATTTATTTTTTGAGTGTGTTTTAAATTATTAATTAAATTATTATTGTATTTTCTTGGGTCGGGTAACACCGACCTGAATCATTTTTAAAACTTGTCTAAAACTTGTCTAAAACTTGTCTGTATCATGAGCAACACCCTTGATTGTGCACTTGTGGTGCTTGTCAAAAGCAGCCTCCTTGTCTGTATGATCGTTTGTTTGTTCGTTTGTCATGTCGTTTGTTTGTTCGTCTGTCAGGTTGTCTGTTTGTTGACTGTTGTAGCGATCCTACTATATCTTGCCAGTACCTCAGCCCTATACCCAGCCGGAGAATAGCTAAACATTGAGCTTGCTCAATGCGTGTGTGTGTGTTTACTCATTACCTCCCGGTGCTACAACCCCTCTACTAACAGTCAGTTTGTCTGTGCCATTGTTTGTCATGTCTGTGTCAGAGTATGTTAGTGGTTGCTGTATGGTTAGTGGTTGTGAGCTACTCATATTGTCATTGGTCACTATCTTTTGTCTTTATTCAAATTCAATAAGGGTCACCACACACCAAAGTTAAAATTAAAATTAAAATTTGACGTTTTTGGTCATAACTCTGCCATTTCTTGGCAAAATTGCTTCTTTTTGGGCTCATTTGAAAGAGGGCATCGAGCCCGTTCTGAAGAGCTCAAGAAACTTAAAATCGGTGCAGAGTGCGCGGCGTTAAGGCGCATAATGCGCGCGTTAAAATTTTAAAATTTTAACGCACACATTTTGCACTGTAACGCCGCGCACTTTGCGCAGATTTCAAGTTTCTTGAGCTATTCAGAACGGGCTCGATGCCCTCTTTCAAATGAGCCCAAAATGAGGCAATTTTGCCAAGAAATGGCAGAGTTATGACCAAAAACGTCAAATTTTAATTTTAATTTTAACTTTGGTGTGTGGTGACCCTAACTTAGGGTCACCACACACCAAAGTTAAAATTAAAATTAAAATAAGGTTGCATATTCATTTCATTCCTGTGTCTTCAGTCTCTAGTCCTCATTTTAATGATTAATAGATTGAACTCTAGATTAGAAATTAGGGCCAGCCTTGGCCTTGCAGTAACTTCAAAAAACAAAGGAAATTTGTTTGGAACACCCGTGGCCTTTTGTGATTTGTCGATATTTGACGCTGCGGGAAATGCACACATAGGTAATCTGATCAGATAGCTCGAGCTACTTATGGGTATCGTTGTGCCATCTCTCTCCAAGTTCTAATAGTAATACACCCACACTCTCTCTCACTCTTCCTCGCGTCTTGCTCTGAAGAAGGGTGCATTTCCCGCAGCGTCAAATATCGACAAAAGGCCACGGGTGTTCCAAACAAATTTACTTTGTTTTTTGGTCTAGTTTCTCAGGATTTTTGTAAACAAGTATCATAAATATGCAAATAACGGCTAAACGGTGCGAGATACGACTTTTTGTCCGGAGGACGACCCCCCATAGATCGACTCTTTTGCGTCGAAATATGTTCATAAAAGTGGAAATATTCAGAATATTCATTAAATCATGAATCGGTGCATGAATATGCAAATTTTAATTTGGACAATTTGACAACCCTAAGACCATGATTGAAGTTTTCAAATCCAATGACATAAGTTGACCGGTCTCCCTACCCAAAATTCAGTCCTTGGTTTTAGCCCTGAAGTCGAAGAGGTCGTAATGGATCCATTCCAATGGATCCAGGACTTTTTATAGGGAAAGAATAACATCTTTTTGGGACATTTGTGTAAAAATTAAATCTAAATCCCACTCTCACATTTCATTTTGTGGGCTATTTTTAGAAATTTGTCAAAAATCCACGGACCTGGTTAAGGTCTTTTGCTAAGATTGAATACTCAAATTGTAAATTAAACTCAGTTCTATATAGATCCTAAAGCTATAATATTTGGCGGACCGGCGGTTTTAGATTTCATAGAAGGCCTAAAATTGAAGTTCAAAAACGTTGCCCGTGGCGATTTAAAATCACATTTTGTGCCACTTTTCCGAAAATTTTTCGGGCGATTTTTAGCCCCCTACTTCAAATTGAAGTTCAATCCAGCAACTTTTTTCGGCTCAAAATGGGTTGTTTACGTGACAACTGATAGAATAGACTACTTTATATCATATGTGAGAACTGAGAAAGGCCAATTCTCAAAACTCTCTCTATCTCAAACACATTCTCTCTTTAAGGGTACGCTAACCAAAAATTTTTTTCGAGTGCAGGGAAATCTCTCACCGTAGGGTTGTAGGCCATGACAAGGAGACCTCAAATATGCAATTTGAGCTCTCAAGTCGAATTCATATTTTTGCTACAGCTATTTAAAAAATGTCCTGTAAATACGTTTTTGGCATCTCAAAAATTTTTTTTAAAAGATAGGAGCATGAAAATTTGGGGATTTGAAGAGGACATGAAGGGGAATAACCACAAAAAAAATTTTTGCAATCCGAGCTGATTTCCGGTCCTGAGATGGATTTCTTTTTTTCCACTTTAACGCCCTATTTGGCAAAGTTCCGAAAACATGTGAAAGCTGTAAATTGGTGAAAAGTTGCGTCTAACGATTATCTAAGTGGCCATAAATTTTGGGCGTGTCCTTATTTGAAATAAGATGTACAGAGTTTTTTTTGTGAAAGCCGTCATTTCAGAAACAAATAAATTCCCTGTATCTCAAAAACGGCTGATCGTAGAGACCTGAGACTATGCTTAAACGATTCAGAAGGTCCGATTTTGGGGGGGTCTTCTGAGAGACATTTTGCTCCTACTTCAACCGTTTTTGCTGTAATTGCGAAAAACAAAAACCCATCTTCGCCATCGTGGATTTTTTGTGATTTTGTTTTTGGTGATTATAGGGACCCATATGGACCAAATAGTGAAGGAATTAGCTTGTTACACATTTTTCCATAGTTTCGGTCCTTTCTTAGCCAAAATTCCCTAATTACAGGATATTGGAGTTTAGCTCTTGCCCTTTCCATAGAATTTGTTTTTCGCAATTACAGCAAAAACGGTTGAAGTAGGAGCAAAATGTCTCTCAGAAGACCCCCCCAAAATCGGACCTTCTGAATCGTTTAAGCATAGTCTCAGGTCTCTACGATCAGCCGTTTTTGAGATACAGGGAATTTATTTATTTCTGAAATGACGGCTTTCACAAAAAAAACTCTGTACATCTTATTTCAAATAAGGACACGCCCAAAATTTATGGCCACTTAGATAATCGTTAGACGCAACTTTTCACCAATTTACTGCTTTCACATGTTTTCGGAACTTTGCCAAATAGGGCGTTAAAGTGGAAAAAAAGAAATCCATCTCAGGACCGGAAATCAGCTCGGATTGCAAAAATTTTTTTTGTGGTTATTCCCCTTCATGTCCTCTTCAAATCCCCAAATTTTCATGCTCCTATCTTTTAAAAAAAATTTTTGAGATGCCAAAAACGTATTTACAGGACATTTTTTAAATAGCTGTAGCAAAAATATGAATTCGACTTGAGAGCTCAAATTGCATATTTGAGGTCTCCTTGTCATGGCCTACAACCCTACGGTGAGAGATTTCCCTGCACTCGAAAAAAATTTTTGGTTAGCGTACCCTTAAAGGGAGAGAGTGCTTTCAATTTCGTTAGTGCTCGGGCTTTCCTAACAGTGCCGGTCTTGAAATTATATTTCCAATGCACTCGGGATGAAGTCACTTATCAGGAACCAGAAATATGGCAGGCACAAACTTGCGAAAACCAGGGGGCGATGTTTTAGCTTTATTAAAAGTTTTACTTTTATTAAAAGTTTTAAAAATAGTAGTACATACATATACCAAGAAGATGTTTTAATGCTATTGACGTAAGCTTTTGTTTTTTTGGGTGAGAAGTAAGTTTCTCCACATTTTTTAACGTATTTTAAAATGCTATGGTATGACTTTGTTGGTTGGACGCCTCACGCCATGCCAAAATGCAAATGTTTGGTTATTGCTCAGAGACCCACTAGGTAGTAGGTACCCACCCACCTAAAACAATTACCAGTTAGGGGTCTTAAAAAAATTAGTCTACCCTTAATTACTCTACCCTTACTCATACTGGTTTCGTCCTTGGGGGTACCCTATACTAAATCGACTAAATTTCGGAAAATTTTTGAAACAAGTTTGAATATTTTTGAAAATTTTGAATTTTTTAATTCTCAAAACAGCTGGGCGCTCAGATGGGGTGAGCTCCCGTAAGTCAAGTGATAATTTTTATCACGTGTTACGGTAGCACATGATAAACAGAGACAGAGACATGAGACAGAGACAGTGACAGAGACAGAGACACAGAGGGTGGTACCATTGCTACCTATTCTCGGCTCTCGCTTCGCATAATATGTGAGATCGAGAGAATCAACCTTTGGCACAGACTGTGCCAGGCACTCACAACTTTTCATACTTTTGTCTTTCATTCAAGGATCGATATTCTACTACACTGTAAGCGTTGAAATCACCCACTTTTTGGCACCAAATTTAGACGTTTTTTACCATAACTCAACCATTTCTTGGTTAAACCGCTGCCCCTTCGGCTCGTTGGAAAGAGGGCATCGAGCCAAAAACGTCTGAATTCGGTGCCAAAAATTGGGTGATTTTACCGCTAACCATTATGATATAACCATGCCAGTACCCTCTTGGGCTTTGTTAAACGTTACTTGTGTACTGTAATATATATTTGGACAATATTTGATTTTCCTATTTCCCTAGTTTACCTTCCAGGTTTTAACTTGATCAGTAGAGTTGATGATCATTACTTCTACGGCATGGCTGTATGCTTTGATGATCCCTTTTGTAACCAGCAACAGCTGTCCAATCACAGGAATTCAACAATTTCCTGATCCGAGTCTGTTTGGAATCGATCTGAACTTAGTACAACTGTCACCTTCCAATGTCCAATATCTAGCCAAAACTACACCTGCATCCATCTACTTCCAACCGCTGTCAAAGACTGCCGTCATTACGGTTGATATCCATCTGTTCTGACAAAGAAGCCAATTATCAGGCGTGTGGACTGAGCCGTTTGCAAAAAGGAATCGCAAAATACTATAGAAATGAGAACGTGAATGAACCATGGGAGTTAAGAAATGAAGATCCTGTTTGCGGAAGTATCTGTCGGGAGAAAGGTGGGACATTTAAACACGACTTGGAGAACGTCTGCAATACTACATCAAACGGAGAAATGAAGGAGTATGTAATTCAGGGTGTTACCATAGCAACAACACCAGCATCTATCTGTAACAAAATTTGTGATGATATCGAGATATTGGACGGACCTAGTGATGTTTCTGGTGATTGGAATTGTCTGGAGGAAACCATGTGTAACGGCTTCACATACGGGTATCTAACTTCATCAGCCGTGGGACCGTTTTTTGTCTTCGATTTTGAACTCACGACGACGATACACCAGAACGATGATGACCAGTCACAATTTTGCACTTTCCGAGGATCTGGTCTGTTTTTCAGTACGCAGTTTCCCCTCAACAACAGAACACGATGCTTCGTACCAACCCCGTATCCCGCACATCAAGTTCCTTCAACATTTTCTTATTGCAAAAACGGATACGATCAGACGAACTGCACGGACCCGGGAAGGATTGCTGGACGGTGTCAGGTTGGAGGGTACCCGGCAACTATCTCCAAATTTATCATTTGCAAGACGATCGCCCCGCAGATCTGTGATGATAAAATGGAGCAGAATTGTCACCAACCAAACCGGTGAGTTTTAGTTTCACATCTGTGAGGGAATTCCTACATTTCATGATACAGGGGCACATATATAATGAAGTATTTCATGGCCTATCAATATCACATAATCTATAAAGTGTACCATCCGCAAACTAAGTCTATATATTCCTGTAGGCTGTAGGTACTGTAACATCCACAAACATACCCTTTGTAGGTACTGTAACATCGACAAACATGCCCTTTGTAGGTACTGTAACATCCACAAGCATGCCCTTTGTAGGTACTGTAACATCCACAAACATGCCCTTTGTAGGTACTGTAACATCCACAAACATGCCCTTTGTAGGTACTGTAACATCCACAAACATGCCCTTTGTAGGTACTGTAACATCCACAAACATGCCCTTTGTAGGTACTGTAACATCCACAAACATGCCCTTTGTAGGTACTGTAACATCCACAAACATGCCCTTTGTAGGTACTGTAACATCCACAAACATGCCCTTTGTAGGTACTGTAACATCCACAAACATGCTCTTTGTAGGTACTGTAACATCCACAAACATGCCCTTTGTAGGTACTGTAACATCCACAAACATGCCCTTTGTAGGTACTGTAACATCCACAAACATGCCCTTTGTAGATACTGTAATATCCACAAACATGCCCTTTGTAGGTACTGTAACATCCACAAACATGCCCTTTGTAGGTACTGTAACATCCACAAACATGCCCTTTGTAGGTACTGTAACATCCACAAACATGCCCTTTGTAGGTACTGTAACATCCACAAACATGCCCTTTGTGACGGTATCTCCGACTGCAACCTAGCAACTGACGAGACCACGGGATCGTGTGAACAGCTAACGGATAAAATATGTGAACGGCGGTTTCGATTGGGCAGACCAGACCTTAGGATTCCACTTAATTGGGTTGGAGACGGAGAGCAGGATTGTGTGAATGGACTAGATGAGGACATGTCTCAATGGGAGGTATGCGGACTGGCACGGAAAATCAAACGGACCAACAATACGATCTGCAGAGACGCCCTTATCAGTCGAGAGGGAGACGTTTTAGAGATAGCAGGAATGTGCGGATCAAGTGAAATCGAGATTGCCGGATGTCGAAGACCCAGACCTAACGTCCAAACAATGCTCGGCCGTGTGGTGGCATTTCGTGGGGGACCGAAGAAGATGTATACTGTGGCGTTATGTTTCAAGGGACTAAAACACCTGAATCTACAACACCAAACTCATTGCAGCGAAACTGAGTTTAATCTTCCTGTTAACCAGTTCTTCGGCAGAAACCAGGAAAAATCAATCGTACTTTCAAAAAAGAAGCAAGACTGTCGATATTTGTTCGGGGAGGCTTACGTCTTTTATAGCTGTCTTGGACTATGTAAGAACACGACGTGTCCTCTAACAAGGCCTGTCCTGCACACATCGTGTGGAAATCTAGGAAACAAAGCTCACTCCTTCAACCTGGCCTCAGGGGCAGTTACTGCGATCCTACGGGAGAGAGGGACATATCACAACGATATCTTTGTCTGTGAAAATAGTGTGTGTGTAGCCTTTGAGAAGGTTTGTGACACTGTCAATGACTGTGGGGATCATTCCGATGAACGGGGCTGTACGAACAACTTTAGATGCAATGATAACTCAACATTCCTCTCCTTGGACAAGCACTGTAATGGACAGATAGACTGTAACGACTTGTCAGACGAGTGTAACGATAACTGTAAGAGGGGCCTCGTAAAAGGAGATGGTATAGCTGTTGTGGCTCTAGTCATGGGTGTGTTTGGGGTATGTTTGGGTCTCCTTTATCAGGGTAAAACATTGTGGACTGATCCAGCTAAGAAAAGTGGAGCTTACCTCAACCAAGTCTTTGTATTGACCATCTCGTTTGGAGATACCCTGACTGGACTGTACCTTCTACTGGTTACTGTCCAGCACTTTGTCCAATCGAGGCAGTTTTGTACCCAGCAACTGGAGTGGTTGTCCAGCGGGTACTGCAAGATAACTGGTGTTATTGGTACTACCGGGGCCTCCATTTCATCTCTATCCATGGCAATAATTAGTGGGGTAAGGTTCCGAGGGGCTGTTAATGCCACCCAATATCGCCAATCTACGGAGGTAACCCCAAGAATGAGGATCAAAACCACATTAGTGGTAGTTGGTATAGTTGGAATCTCGGTTGTATCAGGGGTGGTCCCGATAACTCCTGGTCTTGAGGATTGGTTTGTGAACGGAGTTCGATTTGATAACGATATCCCAGTATTTCAGGGGAGCTCTCACAAAGCAACAGCTAGTCGGCCACGTACGACAGCACTACGACGCCAGGGTTATGGGTATGAAACACATGGCTAACCAACTCTCCTGGGCTCGACTGAAAGATATCCTAGGGGGAATGTTCACAAAAGAGTATGGCGGGGTTCACGGCCATGATCTGTCATTCTACGGTAATGACCCCGTGTGTCTCTTCAAGTATTTCGTGCGGCTGGATGATCCTCAAGTTGCCTACGTATGGATAAACATCGCCATGCACTCGTGCTCCTTTCTAGTTGTGGCCTTTTGTCACATCGCCATCTATGTGTTTGCTAGGATGACGAAGATGGAGGGAAGTAGGAGCAACACCGTCCTTAGCAAGAAAGTTACATTGATCTGTATCACTGATTTCTGCTGCTGGATGCCCTGTTTGATTTGCTGTGCCCTCCACACGGCCGAGGTTGTGGATATGTCACCATGGTACCAGGTCTTCTCGCTTATAATTCTACCATTGAATTCCGTACTTAATCCCATTTTGTACAGTGATGTACAATCGTATATCACGGCCTGGACTAAATCCACCCTAAATCCACCAAGGGCCCACCGCCGAGCACCCAATATCCAGGACTAGTTGACTAAACAGCATGAGTCCACCTACAGAACGACTGTACAGTGTACACGGCAACCCGGCCACCACCTAACGTCAAGAACACCACCTCCCACGCACCAGTACACCATGATGATGAAGCCATGGGCACCAGGAAGACCGAAATGATCGACACACCGATGACCGATACCTGGACTCTCGCCAGAAACCGAACTTTTTGCTGCGTTAATTACGTTTACAGTGTAGTGAAAATAGACAAAAGGGTGGATGGTGAACAATTAGGCTGTGGGTTCTGAGTTATATTATGGTTTCTGAGTTACCCTTTCTTGCTGTAAATTGATATGTTTTTAAGTAAAGATGATTGCAGAATCAAACTGTCTTCGGTCCCTAGTTACCGGTCCCTAGTTACTGAGTTTCAATCTATTGGGGACCACAAAGTATGGGTAATACTTTGATTGAAGTCAGAGATGTACCGGATGACTTGTGGTCAGCCATCGCACAGACAGAGAAGAGCGGGTAATGGGTATTCTGACGCTTTTTCCAATGCTTTCTACATTTTAGGGCACGTTATGATTAGTGCATGTGTCGATCCGTGGGCACAAAACGGAGAATTTCAACCCTGAGTCTAGCTATAGAGACAATAAGCACACTAACATCCTCTGATTTCTGTGAAACTTCTCCCATGCCAAAGGGTGGTAATGGAGAACACTGAGGAGAGAGAAGTTTCGCAGAAATCAGAGGAGGTGAGTGTGCTTATTTCCTCTATACTATAATAGATTCGGTTGTATAGATATCATAGTAGATATCATAGTAGATATCATAGTAGATATCATATCATCATGATTCTACTGTTAATCATCTTCTAATGAGTGATACCAGAGACAGGTATAACTGACAACCGTAACCAATGACGTAACTGAAACTTGCCTTGCTCGGCCCTGCTATTGGTCCGGAGAGAACTCACAAACTGAAACCGATGACGAAATGTCCGGTAGAGTGGTTCAAGCCCTTGGCTAGTGCGCGCCGCATTGTGCGCACTAAGATAGTGTGCTTTCATTGATCTATGTCGTATGGCGGCTAGTTGCTGGTGCGTTTTGGCGGTAACCCCGGTCCATACCGCAAAATATAGAGCCATAAATTGAAACACAAAATTTACCAGGAATAGAAGCGAGAATAGACGAACTCATAAAAACGAATTACACACTTGCTTGATTTTGAGAGGGGCCATGTTAAAAACTACTATCATACACTTCGTCATATTTCGAATCGCTCTTTTTTGTTCCCCGTTAAAAAACTCTCGGCTCTATTCAAATAGTGATCGTGTGTCAGCCAAGCGTTTAAGAAATTGATGTATCACATATCTCAAACAAATCAAAACTCTATAAAGTAATAAATAAAAGTCCCAATCATCCTGCTCATTTCTTTTTCTTTGCTGACCGGGTAACCCGCTTCTCGACAGTCTGAGGTGTTTTAGTTCGGGATCGTTTCGGTGGCGATGATGTCCCCTCTTCTTCGCCCACAGATCCTAGTGTCCTTTTAGCCCTCGTCCCAGCCTCCTCCTCCCCTGTTTTTGCCTTCCTAGTTCTCCTTCTAGACGGTGTAACCGGCTCCTCTGGAGCTACTGATGACGACTGAGAGAGAGGGAGGGTTGCTACTGATGATGACTGAGAGAGAGGGAGATCAGCGTTTGAAGTTTGACGGGACCGACTGCGAGTCACACGACCCGAGGCAGTTGTAGCTATACTGCTAATATCCGATACCTCAGATGTGACGCTTGAAGTGGCACTTGTCTGCCTCGTCATTCGTCTGCTGGGTGTGGTGGCTTCACGTGGCATTTTACCAGGGGGAGCTGCCGTTGCTGCTGCTTTCCGGGTCCTCCCTGGTGTGGCCCTGGTACCCCTTCTTTTTGTTGTGGGAGGGGTGACGGGGGATCCAGGTGTTGGGGTTGCTGAGTCTTCCTCTTTGGTTGGGGTCGAGGGGAGAGAAGACAATTCTTGAGACGAGACAATGACCATATCATCAGAATCAGATATCTCCACTTTACTCTTTTTCAAGACTTTAGTAGAGCGGACATTTCGTGTGTTGGATGATGTTGTTGATTCAACACTTGTTGTCCGGGCTCTCCTTGCACGGAGAATCTTTCTTGGAGGAGACGGAGTGGTAGTGGCAGGTTCCTCCTCGGGGGGTTTAACCTCAACACTCCGAGTGTTCTTCCTTGTCTTCCTTCGTCCTGCTGTTGTGGCTGCGGGTGGAGAAGGGAGAGCGGGTGTTGGAGAAGGGAGAGCGGGTGTTGGGGAAGGATCCTCACTTTGAGAAATAGGTTCACTCTCCTGTGAGGAGGGGACGATCTCTGGAGAGGAGTAAATGGAGATGAACCCAGTTTCCTGAGACGATACCATTCCTGTGGTTTGCTGCGAGGAAATGGGTGATACAGCCTCAGAAGGTGGTCTGATTGGAGATGAGACGGTTAGTGGTGAACGGGGTGCCACAGGAGCTGCAGGGTGGAACGGGGAGGAGGGTGGTGAAACATGGACTGGTAATGAGGGAGGGGGGATCGAGGAATCATCCGATCCTCTATCAGGCGATCCAATATCCATTTCATCAGGGCGGTCCTCAG
This sequence comes from Hormiphora californensis, assembly GCA_020137815.1. Taxonomy (NCBI): domain Eukaryota; kingdom Metazoa; phylum Ctenophora; class Tentaculata; order Cydippida; family Pleurobrachiidae; genus Hormiphora; species Hormiphora californensis. Next base: position 650,312 of record CM035353.1, on the reverse strand, counting down.
AAATGTCATCTGATGGCGGTGTAACCTCTTCTTCATCGTCCTCTCCAACTGCAGGTCGGGGTGGTGTAACCTCTTCCTCTCCAACTGCAGGTCGGGGAGGTGTAACCTCTTCCTCTACAGCTGCAGGTCGGGGTGGTGTAACCTCTTCCTCTACAGCTGCAGGTCGGGGTGGTGTAACCTCTTCCTCTACAGCTGCAGGTCGGGGTGGTGTAACCTCTTCCTCTACAACTGCAGGTCGGGGTGGTGTAACCTCTTCATCTACAACTGCAGGTCGGGGTGGTGTAACCTCTTCCTCTACAACTGCAGGTCGGGGTGGTGAGGTGGTTCGATGTAGGACACGGAATGAAGGAAGGGTAGTAGTGGTAGCAGCAGGGTCAGTTACCATAACCTCCTCCTTAGTCCCCTCACAGTCCTGTCCACTAGTCCGAGAGAGACGGAAGGGACCCCCACCAGAGGATGGTGCCTTTAGTTCGTATCGTGGTGGAGTTTGGACAGATGCGGGTGAAAATAGAGATAAGATGCTGTCTCTGATTGATGACGTCACTGTCCGGGGCGGTGTTTTAGGAGATGGTGGGGAGGCAGGAGGGGTAGCAGAAGATGATGGGGAGGCAGTAGAGGGTGGTGTTGCAGGAGAGGATGGAGAGATGTGTTGAGACGTTGGGGTTTCCTTTGTCTCCTCAGTTATAACTGGTGTAGAGGGAGCTGCAGGTACAGATGATAACTCTGTCGTTAGTGGGGGTACCTCTTTGTTTTCCTCCATGGAGATAACAGAAGTTGGACCGGAGATAAAACTAAACCCACTCATAATCCCACTAGATGGTACAGAGGAAGAAGAAGAAAACCCACTCATAATTCCACTAGAAAGGGAGGATGACGAGGGACCATCCTCTGTTGTCCCCAGTGCCTTGGCTTTAGCAGCACGTGACCGCGTCATTCTCTGTGGAGTGGCAGCTACCGAGGGTACACCGAAAGTGAATGTCATGGTATCGTGGGAGGGGAAGGTATCCCTAAACCATGATGATGATGTGGTAGCTGGTTGTGGATCAGCAAACTCAAACTTCTCCACTTCCTCATCATCTTCCGATTCAGAAAGTAGTTCCCCAGCCTCCTCAGTCTCCTGTGGAGCCTTCTCATCGGGCTCTATATTCTCCTCCTCCTCAGGGTGTGGTGATGTTGATGGTTCTATGTCGCCCGGGGCTGATACAAACGATTCCTCTAGGTCATCCGAGAAACATACTGTACGTACTTTTCGTACTGGAGGTGATGCCACTGGATCTCCGGTCGAGTCTCTTGATGCTGTTTCTGTAGCTGGGTCTCTTGGTGATGTTTCCATTTCTGAAGGATCAATCGGATCTTCCTGGGAAGGCGATATGGGCCGGGAATCCACCAATGAGGGAGAGGACGAACCGATACTGGTGATACTTTGGATAGGCGACCCCCCTCTTTGATCATCCTCCATGCATGTTATCACATGAATGGATGACCCATCGCTTTGATCTTCACTGTCTCCTTCACTCAATGAAGAGGTGTCAGTATCACTCTCACGAGTAGCAGATGGAGAGACCGGGGCAGAGCCGGCGAGTGGAGAACCCGGGGCAGAGCCGGCAAGTGGAGAACCCGGGGCAGAGCCGGCGAGTGGAGAACCGGGGGCAGAGCCGGCGAGTGGAGAACCCGGGGCAGAGCCGGCGAGTGGAGAACCCGGGGCAGAGCCGGCGAGTGGAGAACCCGGGGCAGAGCCGGCAAGTGGAGAACCCGGGGCAGAGCCGGCAAGTGGAGAACCCGGGGCAGAGCCGGCGAGTGGAGAACCCGGGGCAGAGCCGGCGAGTGGAGAACCCGGGGCAGAGCCGGCTAGTGGAGAACCCGTGGTAGAGCCGGCGAGTGGAGAATCGGGGGCAGAGCCGGTGAGTGGAGATCCCGGGGCAGAGTCGGCAAGAGGAGAACCGGGGGCAGAGTCGGCGAGTGGAGATCCGGGGGCAGAGCCGGCGAGTGGAGAACCGGGGGCAGAGCCGGCGAGTGGAGAATCTGGTACTTGAAGGAGCTCGATGCTTGACGAAGGACTAAACCCTCCCTCCGGACCACCAGCTCCCTCCAACAGTGAGTCGTCCTCCGATTCATCCTGCTCAGGAGCCTCTCCCTCAGGAGCAACTTCATAAACCTCGTCTTCTTTTTCTTCATCGTCCGAGAGTTCCTCACTCTCATCTTCACCACTTTCTCCCTCCTCCTCTTCGCCAGATGAAACGCTTTCTATCTCCTCTGCACTATGACTATCATCACTTCCAATTTCCACCACCTCAGCTGATGCAGAATCATGTACTTCCTTTTCTTCATCTGGAGAATCAGGTGTTGAGGGTATCTCTATAGCTTCTCGAACTGGCGAGACCTCCGCTGGGGGTATGGGGGATGATTCAACTGGGGCCTCATGTCGCGGTGGCGAGGGCGAACTTGGTGAGGTTATTGGGGAACTTCTTTCAGGCGAAGATCCTGGAACTCTGTCGGGAGATGATCCTGGAATTCTGTCGGGAGATGATGTTTCAGCGGGGGAACTTCTTCCTTCCCCCGGAGATATGATTGGGGATTCCTCCTCCGCAACATCACAAACAGAGGGAGGGGAGGAAGGTCGTTCTGGTTCCAGGAACATAACTTTCCTCTTGACTACCGGCTCATCTTCATCGTCATCTGACACAATCTCGTGGACGGATGGAGCAGGTTCCTCAAACATCACCCTCTTACCAACAGACTCATCTAGAAGAATTGAGGATGAATTCTCGGCTGATACAAACGATTCATCTTCCTCGTCAAAGTCATGTTGCTCGAGGCTCACATCATGTTGTTGTCGCTGAGTCTCCTCATCAAGGCTCACATCATGTCGCTGAGTCTCCTCTGCTATCTCAAAAGTAACATCAGACACACAAACTGAAACTTCTTCCTTCTCCTCCCGTTCATCGAATGTGATGTCGCGGACCGGTGAGGACGACGCTAGTGTGTCTTCATTGATGAGAATAGGTTCAATTTGGAACGAGGAATCACCCTCCTCCTCCGCTGGTGGGGACGAGTCTTCCTCTTGTATGGTAGGAGGGACTGCAGTGAAGGGCGAGACAATCTCAAACGATATGCTATCATTGCTATCCTCGTTTATCGGGGGCGGGGGAGCAATGAAGGTGGCACTCGACGATGGCCCGGGAATATCTTCTACACCTTCATACTCAGCAACAGATTCAATGATCTGTTTAGGAGGGGAGATGTCAGCAAGTGAAACTCCCTTGTGTGACGTTAGGTCATCGTCATCAGCAATGTCAAATCGCAGTGCACCTCGCATTGGAGATATGGCTGTTTTGGCAGGCATAACATCAGACGGATCATCAAACCTTATTCGCTTCCGTGTCTTTCGTTCTGTCTTACTGGAACGAAGGATGGAGCGGGGTGCCTCCAGCGCACTGAGGATCTTTGTCTTTAAGGGCGTCGGCATTGGTGTGCGAAGTTGGAGAAGCATATCATCAGATATATCCAGGGATTTCGGGGGCGGAGTTCTGGCAATACTATCCTCCCGGGAGGGTGGCTTTCTTCTACACTTGATCGGAGTCAAGGCGGTGTCGTCCGCTTTAGCAGTCCTCAAGTCACTGTTCATACAGAAACTTGCCAGTACGGAAATATCGTTTTGGCATTTTTGGGCACTCAGCGGCAAGGATTTGTTGAAATCTAACTGCGATTTAGGAGTGTCTGCCAGGCTTGTGTTTGGGTTAGTTTGTCCCGTTACGCATGCCTTTAGCTCTATGTCAGAGAACCTTTTAATCGTATACAGGAACATGAACCTTAGGAATTCTGAGTTGTGGGCCTTCTGTGCCTCACCATACACGGAGAGCAGGTCACAGAGTTTGCTGTGTTTCATGACAACACAAAACAGACATTCGAACCGCTGCTGCTCGTTCAGGGACCGGATAATCCCACTAAACTGAGGATGAGTCAGGTTTTCATCGAGTAAGGCATCAAATGTTAGGTGATCTTCTTTCCCCGCAGTCAGGATGAGGTCTATCCGCTGTTCAGATGGGAGGGTTGATGAAAGGAGAGCAAGAGTTTTCGTGGTGTACTGTTCCGCGATACTTCGATCCAGAACGAGTAACATCTGAACGGCAACCCTCCGTTCTCTTCTCTTCAGTAAGATCTCAACAATTTGATTCACGTTAACGTAATCGAACACCTTGGATTTGGCGGGTAGGTACCGGATGAAATCCTCATAATTCTGTTGATCCAAACAGAACAGCGCCCTAACAGCATCACAGTCAACCCGGGAGAGGACATCCAGCTTTGTAAGATTCACATGATCCTCGCCCAGGTAGAGAAGAGTGTAACTGATAACAAGTAACTGTAAGGGCAAGTCCATGGGCCTTGTATAGAGTATGTTTAACAGGTCACGGATTGTTTGCGGAGGAAACTCAGTATCACCTTGCCAAAGATCACTAACCCCCTCCACACGGTCCAGGAGGGATCCAATGACGGTATTACGTAACGTGATGAGGGATCTACTGCCCTTGGCAGCTCGGAGGTGCTCGTGTGATCCGGGCAACAGGGCCATGTCTGTGAGTGCCAACACCAGCCTGGCGTAACACTCTGTATGGGTGTACAGAGTGGTGGGAGTGGTGGTAGGGATGATGAGTAGCGAGCTTCCTACACAGGAACGTACAGTGTGTTGTGATGTTCACCAAACTGTGTAGCTTCTTCACCTCTCCCTCGGCAATGGGTAACCCACTGAGCATGGGCGACATGGCAATTGTTGAGGGATCCCTTCAGCCTCTGGGAGGAAGGAATTCAGGAACTCAAGGAGCCGAGCCCTGCCCCTTTTACCATGTAACAGATTGTTGTGTTTACTAAACACTCCCCGGAGCGCAAGGGCGGTAAGGGACACCCCAGACTGATCCAATCCAGCCTCCTCGAGGTCGCTAGGCCGGAAAGAATAATCCACGGAGAGTGGATTTACCAACGTTGTAAAGGATGCTGGTATTGAGGGAGCACGGGAAGATGTTACACGCCTCCGAGGAGCTCTGTTTACCCCGGAACAAACTCTCCGGTTGTACTTTGACACTCTGTATACAGCAAAATTTGGAAATTGTGCTTTTCTCCACCGGAAGATATGATATGTAGGGTGAGTGTCGGGCAATTTGATTTGGCATGCCGGGCATCTGGGCGAAATACCAAGCATTGAGGTCAAAAAGGATGGTTACGATGAACTTAGTAGTCTCAAGGGTAACAATAATCCCATTGAAATCATTACATCCGTGGAGATGGTTCATCTTTTGGACACCCTCAAAATCAACCAACCCCAGAAACTCCCCACTGCTCGTACTAAAGAAGAACTGCTCTGAAAGTGGGAAATGGAAAGCTCTGTATCAGGGACTCGATCTTACGGTACTGATCATTCACGCCCTGGCACGGAGCCTGGTATCTTGTTCCTGAATCGCATCTGGAACATGTCCACAAAGGCATGTGTGAGGTGGCTGTGTAGGACCCACATGTACAACATATTGTGTGGATCATCCTCTGGTATGAGCAGGGAGAATCGCGTTACCGGGTGTCCCTACCGTTCCCTCGGACAGGGCGCTCGTGAAGTTCAGGGTTGCTTTAGAGCCCGCCACCGACCATATCTGCCAGCCGCCGTTATTGTAACCTACTACCACTGTTCCAGTGTTGTCAAAGAGCTCCATTGCTGTTATTTCCGCCTCGCCCGCTTGATAGGAGGTCTGGGGACGCATACCCGGCACCATGTAACTCCATGTCCCCCTGGCCGAGTGGGTCTTGGCCCCCACCTCAAAGCACGGATGGGAGCTGTTGTTTATCTTGGTATCCGAGATATCATCCAGGAAGGTTGTCGGTGTGAGAGACTTCTGCTTAGAGTTAGGTCCGGTGAGAGGATTCACATGGGTTAGGTAGATAAAGCAGTCCCTGGTGCCAAGGAGGATTACGATGCCAGGATCAGATAGAATGGAAGGTGATGAGTAAGCCGCGATCGTGGTGACTGGACGGGTTGTTGTGAAACAATTGCGGACCAGTCGACCTAGGAATATAAAGTTGAGTTAGAAATTGGTTGTTACTTATTATGCAGGGATTCACCGGGGTATAGGTATAACACGTTTCTCTCTCGCCCCCGGCCCCGCCCTGGCTAAATAAAGACGGGACTACAAAACAGTAAATGAGAACAGGGAGAGAAATTACCTGATTTAATTGAAACGACCCAAACTGCGCCTTTATCTTCAGAAATAGCTCCACCCACAACTATGTACTTTCTGCTGTCGTGCCTGAAAGAAAATGTTTCAAATGTAAGCAATGCCATCGTAACAAACTATAAACAGTGTTTGTGCCTCTTTCTCTCTCTCTCTAGGTGACGTGTCTCTCAGTTTCTCCACCCTCTTCTTTCACACACTCTGTCTCACTCTCCCATTCATTCTCACTCACACTTCCCCTCTCACTCTCTCTCTCTCTCTCTCTCTCTCTCTCTCTCTCTCTATCTCGCACACTTCCCCCTCTCTCTCTATCTCATACCTGATAAGGGTAACACAGTTGATAGATCCACTCTCATCTAGCATGCTCTCGATATCTGTTAACTCTACCTGGAAGAAGGAGCGGGTTGTTGTTTTTAATTGGGCCTTGGTTGACAATAAGTACCCAGCCGGGCCTCGGGGCATATATTACCATTATATTTGGGTGTGGAATATATTTCACATTAGCCAGTACTTACCCAGTGTAGACGAGAGGGAATGGCAGAGCACTGTTTTACTTTGTAGCATATCTTGCGAGAATCAAATGCCACTACAACATCTTTATACACCTAAATAGGTAAAACAAATAATGTCATTATCATGCCAATGGGAGATGGTCATTTTGATATAATAATGATTTGGAAAACTGTGAAAATATTGAACGTAGTAGCCCGGTGTCCCGATTTTTTTTTCACGCCTGGAATTTTCATTTTGGGAGCTCGTTTTGCTGCAGGAATTTTACTATTTGCTGCAGTCATGCCGTCATGGATAGGGGTTTTACCGTCCTAAAATACCCCGGCAGTCCCAGTACCCCTAACATTGGAATATTTCCCTTCTGCAGTCCCTATAAGGTTGGAATATTCCTTGGAATATTCCATCTTTGCAGTGCCTGCTGCAGTGCTGCTGCAGTAGTGGAAATTCCTTGGAATATTCCATCTTTGCAGTGCCTGCTGCAGTGCTGCTGCAGTAGTGGAAATTCCTTGGAATATTCCATCTTTGCAGTGCCTGCTGCAGTGCTGCTGCAGTAGTGGAAATTCCTTGGAATATTCCATCTTTGCAGTGCCTGCTGCAGTGCTGCTGCAGTAGTGGAAATTCCTTGGAATATTCCATCTCTGCAGTGCCTGCTGCAGTGCTGCTGCAGCAGTGGAAATTTCTTGGAATATTCCACTCAGGGACTGCAACAGTGACTATAACGATCTCACCCCTTTGTAAAGCTATGGGGAAAAAAGAGAGCTATGTTAAAGTATGAATCTCTCTTTTCTTCCCCTTCCCTGCTGCAGTGCTGCAGCGACTGCAGAGATGGAAAATTCCGAGAAAATTCCACTCAGGTACTGCAACAGTGACCGCAGTGACTATAACGATCTCACCCCTTTGTTAAGCTATGGGGAAAAAAGAGAGCTATGTTAAAGTATGAATCTCTCTTTTCTTTCCCCTTCCCCCTTACTCGACTGTTGTCGGTGCATTACGCACAACTGGGGCATGCCCCAACATATTCTATCTCTCTGTTATAACAGAGAGATAGAATATGTTACACACTGCTGCTGCAGCACTCAGCACTGCTCTGTGTGTAAGTATGGGAAATATCTTCTGCTGCTGCAGCAGCTGCTGCTGCAGTCCCCAATATTTTTTCATTTTGCTGCAAGGATTTTGTTTTGCTGCAGAATTTTTGCATTTATCTTTCCTTCATATTCCAGAGATCGGGACACTGGGCGTAGTAGATGATGGTAGCGGGAGGAAATAACTGACGAATTGATGAACTACACAATATGATCTGTTACCTGATGTCGTTTGCCGCACAAGTGAGAGGCAGCGTCTTGGGAGAGGGTTGTCAGGGAATCCGGAATCCGGACATTTCGTATGTTCTTCTTCACTGACTGCATGACGTTACTAACACCATGACGCTCTAGCAAGGGTAAATTAGAGCATCTCAAAGTGAAGATAAATCGGTAGGGTTGATATAAGGGTTGGGGTGGGTATATTATATGAGGAAAGGACAGATAAGAATGACGAAGCTTGAAAAACGGTTAAAAGAACTGACAAACACGTGTAACAATTAATCAATTTCAACCCTCACAATAGCGTGTAATTTTATCAACTAAAACCCCATACTCGAGTGGCAGACCATCTCCCTCTATGCCCGAGTCACAACTCTGACCAACTTTTGGACTCAGTGGGACAGAGCACAACAAATCAAGCCCCTCCCGATGACACATGGCTGCAGCCCCGCCCGTGGTAGCCGGGAAAATCTCTGATTTAGTCTGACACTTTGGACAATCATACCACGCCATATTCTCAACCACTCCAACAATTGGGAGTTTCAGTTTCCGGCAGAAGTTCACCTCTTTCCGGACATCACCGAGGGAAACCTCCTGTGGTGTTGTCACCAGCACACAACCAGATACCTTGCTCTGTTTGAGAAGGGACACAATTGCGAGGTGCTCGTCGCTGGTGCCCGGGGGTGTGTCCATCAAGAGGTAATCCAACTCACCCCAATCCACAGATGTCAGGAATTCCTTGATCATGCCATTTTTCTTGGCACCCCGCCAGATCACAGCATCCTCCTCTGAACCGAGCAAGAAATCAATGGACATGACGGCAATGTCGTCTAATGTGTACACTGGACTCCAACCATTTGAGCTCTTGTGGACACTCTGACCGTTGACACCTAATATCCGAGCGAGAGATGGACCACACACGTCCACATCTACCACGCCAACTGAGTAATCACGAGCTGCAAGATTTCGAGCAATTTGGGCCGTAACTGTGCTCTTACCAACGCCTCCCTTTCCCGATAAACAAGATTTTATGTTTAACTTTGCTCAGCGCAGCCGCTACATCTGATGGTGAGGTGTCTGTTTTGAATTGGCCGGTGGAGCATGCTTGTTTGTTGGGACATCCGGCACAACCGTCCATTTTTCCCCTTCCTCCGACCCGGACCGGGACAAGACGCTGGCACATTATCAGGCTCAACCTAGTTGCCATGGAATTTTTTGTTGCTGAGAACTTTCAGGAGTTAGGACTCACATCAAAGATTGCTTACGCGACTGTCGAGTGAAAAGCGAGAATTTTGAAAAATATTAAAAAAGCGAGATTTTGAGAAAAAAAAATTGGGCGATTCCGAAAAAATTTATATCGGATCCGTGTCAAGATTTCAGCGCCGGCAAACGTGTTCAGACAAAGTTCCGCGTTACAATAATCGCGACGCATAATTGTTCGTGCGCGCGATATTTTTTCTATCAATTCAAAATTCAGCTCAGCTCAGATTTCCCTTTCAGGTTTTTTAAAAGTCAATTTTCAAAAGACCACGGACCACCCACGTTCAGCGTTCAGGTCAGGGGTCGCTGGCCAACTAGGGTAAACTAACGGCATCTGGAAGATTACACAACTTCAACCTTCCCCTCTTGAAATGGGAAGGCGGTGTTCCGGAATTGTTGACCAGCCTCTATACAACACACTCCGGGATTTCATGGACACCAACCTTCTAACGCAGTTGGTATCATCACCAACCAGGAGAAATAATGTTCTTGATCTAGTGTTCACCAACAGGCCAGATTATGTCCTGGCGGTGAACTGCGACGACCTCGGAATATCCGACCATTCCATGGTGACATGCCTCTGGCATTCAACTGTACGGAAAGGGTGGAGAGAACCTACGGGAGAAAACAGGGTTTGCAGCGCTCAGCTTATTGGACATGGATTTTGAGAGGGCAAACGCGTTGTTTGAGGAGGTGGACTGGGACCTCCTGCACCTCCTCTGTTCTGAAGGTTGCATGTGATTTTTTGGAACTGATGAGGTACAGTTCTACAGATATCCACTATGTGTGCCCCACCTAAACGGGTTGGCAAGAAGTGGAGAGATAAGAAGTTGAGACACCTGCGGAGCCGGCGGAGGAAACTCAACGCGGATGGTCAGGGCATCTGGTAAGCTGAAACAGCGGCTGGAGGAAAAGGTGGACAGAATAACGATGGACATTAAAGACCACGTGAAAGATCAACAGCAAGCTAGAGAAGAAAAAGTTGCAGCGGCGGTTAAGTTTGAACCTAAGTACTTCTTCACCCACGCCAAATCCTTCTCCAAGGTGAGTCCTCGGTCTCTCCACTCCGGCGGGAAGATGGTTCTCTTACAACAGATTCTAGGGAAAGGCAGACCTGCTGCAGCGGCAATACGTGAAGTCTTCATAACCCAGCGGATGTTGGATCCAGAGAAGGCAATCGAGAACATCCCTAGAAACAATGGTGAAATCTTGGATTAGAGTTTTTCCAGGAGGATATTGAAAAGGCATTAAAGGAGCTTAAACCCAACTCAGCAGCCCCACCGGAGATATTCCAGCTGTCATTCTAAAAAGCTGTTGCAGCAGATTAGCGTACCCGATTTGGCTTCTCTGGAAGGAGTCTTTCAATACAAGTACCATACCAGCAGCAATGAAGAACAGTTTATCTGTCCAATCTTTAAGAAAGGATCGCTCGCTGCCTGGAAATTACCGACCGTGGCTATCACGTCCAATATCTCCAAAACATTTGAGAGGGTGCTGCGAACCACCTGACGAACTTCTTGGAGAGAGCAGAGCTTCATTGCGATAGGCAGCACGGCTTTCGAAAGGGGCGAAGTACGATGACTCATCTCCTCGCCATATAGATAGAGTATTAAAACATCCACTGAAGGATAAGTGGACGTGTTGTATCTGACTTTCAAAAAGCATTTGAAGAGTTGATACACGTGTCTTACTCAAAAAGCTTCATCGTTTGGTGTCCGCGGCAAACTGTTGGCTTGGATAAGGAGTTCCTCACCAACCGAGCAGACGGTACTTGTGGACGGGGAGCAATCATTTTGGGACTCGTGGGTCAGTAGTGTAATCCAGGGCAGCGTACTGGGCCAGTCCTTTTCATATTTTAGTACTCGACCTGAAAGAATGCCTCTCAAGTGCAGACCGATGTCTTTTGCCGATGACACTAACTGATCCAGGCTATCCAGACCCTTCTTGACCAAGTGGAACTTCAGAGGACATCAAAAATGTTAGTCAGTGGTCGTCCAATAACAACATGAGGCTTCACAGAGAAGTTTCAGCTAATGATATACCCCCTAGGCAAGTCCCAGTTGCTTAGGGAGCTACCTTTCACGTCTGAAACCCTGAGCTATGTTACGGAAGCAGGTACGACTGTGGAACCTGAACAGCACGTAAAGGACCTCGGTGTATGGTTGTCGGCGGATGTACATGGACTTATCACATCAATGACATCGTTAGGAGGGCCAACCGGATTGCGGGATGGATTCTGAGCGTGTTCAGATGTAGATCTCAGGAGGTATTACTGACTCTATACAAGGCCTTGGTTCGTCCCATTCTAGAGTACTGCTGCTTGGTTTGGTCACCGTCCAAGGTAGCTGACATCCAGGCGCTGGAGAACGTTCAGCGAGCTTTCTTAAGAAAGATCTATGGGAATATGAGCTGACTTACTGGGAGCGGTTGGAGACTCTGAAAATCATGTCCCTTCAAGGCGACGCCAGAGGTACGAGCTTATACATGTCTGGAAAATCTATCATGGACTAGTACCTAACTGTGTAGGAATGGAATTCAGACAGGCCGCTTGGGGATACAGGTCAAACGCAGAAGTATCCTTATTGGGCTGATAGGAGGCGAGCTACCCAGCTGTTCAAACTCGTTCAGTTACAGGGCTCCTCAGTTGTGGAATAAACTGCCCCGAGAGTGACCCTTTGTGAAACTTGGCAGGGTTTAAGGCTAGCCTGGGTTCTTTCATGAAGGGTACAAGGACAGGCCTCCAGTGAGAGGGTACCCCACGGTCCCGAATGACTTCAGTCAGGCGGCGAAATCTTACTGTGTGTGATTTTGCTGTGGTGTGATTTTGCTGTGTGTGATTTTGCTGATGACTGACCACATGACGGGGCGATTCGATTTTAATATTTTGAGTTAAGACTTGACAAGGAGGACCCACTCGCTGGGAAATCCGCACGCGTTTAGATTGTGTAAATTTAATTTGATTTGATTTGATTTGATTTGATTTAACTGATATCCCCAATAAAATCCTAGCTGGCAGCCTTAGCACTTATTGTGTACCCAACAACTCTTCTCAACCACTGTATCAGCCTCTATAATTCCCCTTAGTTTATCCTGTCTCTCCGTTCTGTTCTACATCCTTCTCACAATCAAGATTCCCCACTCAACTACACTTCCATTAGAGGCAGAGTTGCTGCGTTTCAGTTGACTGGTAGGGGTGTGCCCAAAATCGTGAGTGTTAGCAGTATACCCATTTTTTTCAACTGTTCACCCCCCAAAGTCGTGCACGGAATTGTTTTGCGCGTTATCACATGTTAAACGTGTAGCGCGCGCCACCCAAATTCTAATTTTTATTAAATTTCAGCTTTTGGGTGAACAGTTGAAAAAAAATGGACTTTATCGATTTTTGCGATCTGGCTATGAAGTTTCGAGTTATTATTAGTGCTATTGATTGGCGGTATAGTTGCATAGCTTTAGCCAATTTGAAGAAGTCTCCTAGTAGGGTAGCGACTGGCTTTTCGAAATGGCCGCTAATTTGAAACACCCCCTCTACAGGCCAGCAGGTGCACCAAATTTGGATTTTTAGACTCAGTGGTCTTGACATGAGTTTCTAGATTATCTCCATTTATTAAAAACAAAATCTGTGGCACCTGCTAGCCTGCTAGGGGTGTTTCAAATTAGCCGCCTTTCAAATAACCAGTCGCCTACCCTACTTCTTTTGGATAGCGGTGGCGTGTGGTACCTGTATCATGCCGATAGACAAGACCATAGCCCACACTGTACTTGCCAACCGGCCAGATCACAGCATCTCTCTGAGACCGAGCAAGAAAATCAATGGACATGACGGCAATGTCGTCTAATGTGTACACTGGACTCCAACCATTTGAGCTCTTGTGGACACTCTGACCGTTGACACCTAATATCCGAGCGAGAGATGGACCACACACGTCCACATCTACCACGCCAACTGAGTAATCACGAGCTGCAAGATTTCGAGCAATTTGGGCCGTAACTGTGCTCTTACCAACGCCTCCCTTTCCCGATAAGACAAGGATTTTATGTTTAACTTTGCTCAGCGCAGCCGCTACATCTGATGGTGAGGTGTCTGTTTTGAATTGGCCGGTGGAGCATGCTTGTTTGTTGGGACATCCGGCACAACCGTCCATTTTTCCCGCTTCCTCCGACGCCGGACCGGGACAAGACGCTGGCACATTATCAGGCTCAACCATAGGTGCCATGGAATTTTTGTTGCTGAGAACTTTCAGGAGTTAGGACTCAACATCAAAGATTGCTTACGCGACTGTCGAGTGAAAAGCGAGAATTTTGAAAAATAATTAAAAAAGCGAGAATTTTGAGAAAAAAAAATTGGGCGATTCCGAAAAAAATTTATCGGATCGCGTGTCAAGATTTCAGCGCGCGGCAACGTGTTCAGACAAAGTTCGCGCGTTACAATAATCGCGACGCATAATTGTTCGTGCGCGCGATATTTTTTCTATCAATTCAAAATTCAGCTCAGCTCAGATTTCCCTTTCAGGTTTTTTTAAAAGTCGAATTTTCAAAAGACCACGGACCACCCACGTTCAGCGTTCAGGTCAGGGGTCGCTGGCCAACTAGGGTAAACTAAACGGCATCTGGAAGATTACAGCAACTTCAACCTTCCCCTCTTGAAATGGGAAGGCGGTGTTCCGGAATTTGTTGACCAGCCTCTATACAACACACTCCGGGATTTCATGGACACCAACCTTCTAACGCAGTTGGTATCATCACCAACCAGGGGAGATAATGTTCTTGATCTAGTGTTCACCAACAGGCCAGATTATGTCCTGGCGGTGAACTGGACGACCTCGGAATATCGACCATTCCATGGTGACATGCACTCTGGCATTCAACTGTACGGAAAGGTGGAGAGAGACCTACGGAGAAAAACAGGTTTGCAGGCTCAGCTTATTGGACATGGATTTGAAGCAAAACGCGTTGTTTGAGGAGGTGGACTGGGACCTCCTGCACCTCCTCTGTTCTGAAGGTTGCAGTGATTTTTTGGAACTGATAGGGCTTACAGTTCTACAGATAATCCACTATGTGTGCCCCACCTAAACGGGTTGGCAAGAAGTGGAGAGATAAGAAGTTGAGACACCTGCGGAGCCGGCGGAGGAAACTCAACCGGCGGATGGTCAGGGCATCTGGTAAGCTGAAACAGCGGCTGGAGGAAAAGGTGGACAGAATAACGATGGACATTAAAGACCACGTGAAGATCAACAGCAAGCTAGAGAAGAAAAAGTTGCAGCGGCGGTTAAGTTGAACCCTAAGTACTTCTTCACCCACGCCAAATCCTTCTCCAAGGTGAAGTCCTCGGTCTCTCCACTCGCGAGGGAAGATGGTTCTCTTACAACAGATTCTAGGGAAAAGGCAGACCTGCTGCAGCGGCAATACGTGAAGTCTTCAGTAACCCAGCGGATGTGGATCCAGAGAAGGCAATCGAGAAACATCCCTGAGAACAATGTGGAAATCTGGATATAGAGTTTCCAGGAGGATATTGAAAGCATTAAAGGAGCTTAAACCCAACTCAGCAGCCCCACCGGAGAATTCCAGCTGTCATTCTAAAAAGCTGTTGCAGGAGATTAGCGTACCCGATTTGGTTCTCTGGAAGGAGTCTTTCAATACAAGTACCATACCAGCAGCAATGAAAGAACAGTTTATCTGTCCAATCTTTAAGAAAGGGGATCGCTCGCTGCCTGAGAATTACCGACCGGTGGCTATCACGTCACATATCTCCAAAACATTTGAGAGGTGCTGCGAGACCACTGACGAACTTCTTGGAGAGAGCAGAGCTTCATTGCGATAGGCAGCACGGCTTTCGAAAGGGGCGAAGTACGATGACTCATCTCCTCGCCATATAGATAGAGTATTAAAACATCTCACTGAAGGGAATGAAGGGGACGTGTTGTATCTGGACTTTCAAAAAGCATTTGATAGAGTTGATACACGTGTCTTACTCAAAAAGCTTCATCGTTATGGTGTTCCGCGGCAAACTGTTGGCTTGGATAAAGAGTTCCTCACCAACCGGAAGCAGACGGTACTTGTGGACGGGGGCAATCATTTTGGGAACTCGTGGTCAGTAGTGTAATCCAGGGCAGGTACTGGGGCCAGTCCTTTTTCATATTTTATGTACTCGACCTGAAAGAATGCTCCAAGTGCAGACTCGATGTCTTTTGCCGAGACACTAAGCTGATCCAGGCTATCCAGACCCTTCTTGACCAAGTGGAACTTCAAGAGGACATCAAAAATGTTAGTCAGTGGTCGTCCAAAAACAACATGAGGCTTCACGAGAAGAAGTTTCAGCTAATGATATACCCCCTAGGCAAGTCCCAGTTGCTAGGGAGCTACCTTTCACGTCTGAAACCCTGAGCTATGTTACGGAAGCAGGTACGACTGTGGACCTGAACAGCACGTAAAGGACCTCGGTGTATGGTTGTCGGCGGATGGTACATGGACTTACACATATGACATCGTTAGGAGGGCCAACCGGATTGCGGGATGGATTCTGAGCGTGTTCAGATGTAGATCTACAGGTATTACTGACTCTATACAAGGCCTTGGTTCGTCCCATTCTAGAGTACTGCTGCTTGGTTTGGTCACCGTCCAAGGTAGCTGACATCCAGGCGCCTGGAGAACGTCAGCGAGCTTTCTTAAGAAAGATCTATGGGATGAATGAGCTGACTTACTGGGAGCGGTTGGAGACTCTGAAAATCATGTCCCTTCAGAGGCGACGCCAGAGGTACGAGCTTATACATGTCTGGAAAATCTATCATGGACTAGTACCTAACTGTGTAGGAATGGAATTCCAGACAGGCCGCTGGGGATACAGGTCAAACGCAGAAGTATCCTTATTGGGCTGATAGGAGGCGAGCTACCCAGCTGTTCAAACTCGTTCAGTTACAGGGCTCCTCAGTTGTGGAATAAAACTGCCCCGAGAGGTGACCCTTGTGGAAACATTGGCAGGGTTTAAGGCTAGCCTGGGTTCTTTCATGAAGGAGTACAAGGACAGGCCTCCAGTGAGAGGGTACCCCACGGTCCCGAATGACTTCAGTCAGGCGGCGAAATCTTAGCTGTGTGTGATTTGCTGTGTGTGATTTTGCTGTGTGTGATTTTGCTGATGACTGACCACATGACGGGGCGATTCGATTTTAATATTTTGAGTTAGACTTGACAAGGAGGACCCACTCGCTGGAAATCCGCACGCGTTTAGAGTGTAAATTTAATTTGATTTGATTTGATTTGATTTGATTTAACTGATATCCCCAATAAAATCCTAGCTGGCAGCCTTAGCACTTATTGTGTACCCAACAACTCTTCTCAACCACTGTATCAGCCTCTATAATTCCCCTTAGTTATACCTGTCTCTCCGTTCTGTTCTACATCCTTCTCACAATCAAGATTCCCCTCATCAACTACACTTCCATTAGAGGCAGAGTTGCTGCGTTTCAGGTTGACTGGTAGGGGTGTGCCCAAAATCGATGAAGTGTTAGCAGTATACTCCATTTTTTTCAACTGTTCACCCCCCAAAGTCGTGCACGGAATTGTTTTGCGCGTTTATCACATGTTAACGTGTAGCGCGCGCCACCCAAATTCTAATTTTTATTAAATTTCAGCTTTTGGGTGAACAGTTGAAAAAAAATGGACTTTATCGATTTTTGCGATCTGGCTATGAAGTTTCGAGTTATTATTAGTGCTATTGATTGGCGGTATAGTTGCATAGCTTTAGCCAATTTGAAGAAGTCTCCTAGTAGGGTAGCGACTGGCTTTTCGAAATGGCCGCTAATTTGAAACACCCCCTCTACAGGCCAGCAGGTGCACCAGATTTGGATTTTTAGACATCAGTGGGCTTGACATGAGTTCTGATTAGCCCATTGATTAAAAATCAAAATCTGGTGCACCTGCTAGCCTGTAGAGGGGTGTTTCAAATTAGCCGCCATTTCAAATAACCAGTCGCTACCCTACTCTTTTTGATAGCGTGCAGTGTGTACCTGTAATCAGGCCGAGAGACATACCATAGCCCACCCTGTACTGTGCCAACTGTCCATGTCCCCTTCCTTTTTGATTTTACGGATTGTATTTTTGAGATACATCCTATTGAAATAAAGACTTCTCCCCGGTTGTGCTATAAAGACCTTTCCAGCACCCCAATGAGGACCCTCATTTCACGGCTAACCTAAATTCCCATCATATAGGATGTAGATATGATGTAGATTCCACCTTGTCATGTCTTCAAGATCTGGGTACGGCAGCAGTAGCTACCACCAGCGTCCATCCTACGATAACCACTATGGGAAGTAGTAGCAGCAGTAGGGAATATAGTAGCAGACACAGCGGTTATTATGACCACCCTGATTCACACCCCTCGTCCCGGTAAAATATCATTTAATTGTTTTTTCTCCCGTGAACCCTATCCTGGTCGGCGGTGTGCCTACCTCAGTAGCAGTTTATTGCTACTCTTCTGGCACTGATTCCTTCTGAAATTGTTTTCAATGTTTGAAACCATTTTACATTTTCAGGTACTCCTCCAATAGTCTACATCCTCACTCCTCCTCTGCACGTGCAGAACACCACTCCTCCTCGCGGGACCACCACTCCTCTAGGGATTACCCGGTACCCCGGGGCGACCCCTCTGACCTTCATCACCCCAGAGACCACCATCACCCCAGAGATCACCACCACCCCAAGGATCACAGAGACATTGATAACAGTAGGTTGGAACACCGTGGTCCCCCTTCTTCGGCCGTGGAGGAAAGTGCGAAACTGTTAGCAGATTCCTACTACAACCAGTCACCATCGCCAAGTCCCGTGTCCACGACGGTGACGACGACGGGAAAAAGTCAAAAAAGAAAAAGAAACACAAGAAAAGCAAGATATCGAGAGAGGAAATGCTATATTTATCAGATCACGAATTATTAGCTGCCGAAGCAAGGTAAATACAAAAAAATGATGTTTATGTTTGGCACCCTCTAAAACAATAAATATATGTATCCCATTTTTAGTTTTTGTTATCACACTTCTTTGATCGAATCCATTTCTCTCTCAGTCACAAACAAAAGAAGGCAAAACGGAAAAAGTACCGTAAAAGTATCGAGGTTGACGATATAAGCCCTTCCTCGACAACCGTCCGTGATCACATCACCAAGGAGGATCTGAGTCCCCCTCGGAAAAAGTCCCGGACACCACGGATAGAGAAGATTGAAGAGAGCAGTACTCGATCTCGTCACTCAGGTACGTGTCGAGACTCGAGACCTTAATTTTTATAAACTGTTATTTATTTTCCACCGTTGGTGAATCTAGTTTTGGTTGAGTGTGTATGTAAACTGCTCTGATTATCCCTCAGTGGCAGCATTAGCTATGCTATGCTGTCCCTGCGGGATCTGAGCAGGATACAAGTTCAGATAGTATTTGTAAAATAACGTGCGTTGTACAAACAGCTGTTCGTCAAAATATGTATATGTCACCCTTTCCTATCACCTTTCAGGCAGTCGCTCGCCCTTCCACTCAAGCCTTTCTCCCCGAAGGAAAAACAGTACAACTCAAGATATACCTTCAGCTTATGCGGGTGACAGGAGTCGATCGCCAACGCGTAACCGCAAGCGATCCTCCAGTAGGTCGCCCAGCACGGTTAAACTCAACCAAAAACGTGAAAAGGTGGGTCCCAGGTGCAATAGATCCCTAGCCAAATAAGTCGGGGGACCAATGACCATGACCAAGGGCATATTAATGGTGTTCCGGCGGTCATTTGGTATGTCTCCTCAGGCATAGGAGACTCCTCATTGTGTGAAGGGGGAGGAGGAGGAGGAGTAGGGGTTTCCTCAGGTACTGGGACGAGTTGCTGAGTTTCTGACTGGACTGGGGAGGGTGGTACAGCAGGGGAGGGGAACATCCTACAGACAGTTTTTCTGGATTGGGCAGGGGTGGATGTAGCACCGTTTCCAGATAGTGCCACCTTCCTAAATGACAGCACTGCTCTCCAGCCAGCCGGTGTGGTCCTGGTAGCCTCCTGCACTGCATGTTGGAAGAGATCCTGACATTCCGGTGTGAAGTACACACAGTCACCTTCACCCAACTCGAAACAGGCTTTTAACTGATGTGGGTCTGTCGCAGTCCTGAACACCAGATTCCTAGACTGTCCTATGCAAACATTGATGATAGGAGATGCCGGATCGTTCATGCGCTCCCTATCGGAGTGGAACCCCAGTTTCGCATTACTGTCCCTATAATATACCAAGAGACACCCATTAAACTCAGTTCCGAACATCTCGTTGACACTAGCCATGAGAACACTAATTGGCTTAGGGGTTCTATGTGCCCGTAGCTCGAACTCTCCCCACCCGTAGCTTACCGATGTACTGGAGAGCCATTTGTAGGAGGTGGGGGTTCTGGGATTTTCCGCAAACTGCTGGGGCACTGTTGTTTTCAGCTCGTCCAGGGTCGAGGAGGAAACGAAATTTCGGTAGTGTATAGCCGCTGTAACACCATCATCACTACTGAACACCTTTACGGGGCGCGGGAGTGGCCTGCTTTGAGTGGTGTTGTTTAGCAGCCTTAATAAATCCGCTTTGTTTACCAGAACATTATCAGATTGTATATCTTCTAAGTCCCTAACTGTCTGGTGGACTGCAACTGATACATTGATCGGGGATGATACCGTAGAGGAGGCGGAAGAGTAGAGTGAGATAGAACTCGTACTCGAGGAGTTGAAATCGGGGGTAGGTAGAGTCACATTCTTAAACATAGTGGTGACCGGCTCCTCGTACTAGCGTCCGGGGGTTGTTACTTGGACATGGCTTTCTCAAATTAATTTGTTTAAAGTAGTGTTGAAAAGTTTGAAACTTCCACCCAAGAACATTCACTTCCGCGACATTCATTATCAGCCATCCATTATTGTTATCATAGTCACTATCTATAGTGTCATCGTACAGAAACACAGCTATAGTGGGCTCGGTAGTAGCAGGGCAGGATATTGTGTAAGTCTGATCTGCGGCAGATCTTGGGTTCAAAGTGTTAACTGAGGTTATAGTACCGCATGTTGTGTTGCTCGTGGAGCCAATGAGGGAAACTTGGGTGCCTTTAAGTCGTTTTATTATATTAGAACCAGAACTGTCCAACCTGTGTGGCAGATTATATTCATATTTGTGTTTCATATCATTGGCTACATAAATACTAGTCTTACATTGATCATACATATTGTGTTGATAGAGATTTCCAATTAGGGTAAGCTGGGGTAGTTTGGCCCACCGGGTAAAGTGGCCCATGTTTGGGGCAAAGTGGCCCTAGTTATTACATGTGGTCACGTGACTTTTTCTCCAGCGGAGACCTGCTCGTTCTGTTCCGAATTTTCACTTTAAAACTGCTGTCATTTCTGTTTGGGTTGGCCGATTTCAATATTGCAAAAACTGCCAGTTAGGCTTTATAATTCTCTAAAACGTGGTATAAAAATTTTGAACAAATTGGCATTTTTGTTGTCTTAATTGTCAATTAAGTGAAATCGGGGCGAATATGGCCCACTCTCCGGGGCAAAGTGGTCCGGTCTGGGGCAAAGTGGCCCACCTCTAGGACCAATGAAATGGCGCCTGCACTACCACGTGACATTGGAATGCACAAAAATGTAGTCCAGACGGTCAAATTAGGGGCAAAGTGGCCCATGTTCCGGTGCAGAACATGGGCCACTTTGCCCCTAATTTGATCGTTTCGTCTAACAACACCAGGCACGTGATAAAATCGAGCAATGCTATTGGCTTGGGCCACTTTGCCCCGGTGCAAATTTTCCAAAAAACGCCTCACCAAATTATTTGAATTGATTAATTAACCCATTAAATAAAACTTGTAGATTTTAAAATTTAGCTCGGCTGAAAGGAAAAGGTTTCAATGGATAGCATATATAATTTTTTTCTTCCTACTGTATATATTGCGTATTTGAGAACCCAAAACGTTAAAAATGGGCCACTTTTGCCCCAGCTTACCCTATACATTCTCTCACCTGTTTGTCACAATCACTTCTTCTACCACGTAACCACTGTCGAGTGTCAATTGTAACCATTCCGGAGAGGTATCCCTCGCGGACATAAAATAGGTGTTGTTCTTTTTGTCAAAAGATCTGGCTGGCAGCTTATATTCGTTATGGTAGCTTCTTGCTGTAGCTCCAATTATGGGAACTTCAATGGCCCCGGTCAATCCAAAGAACAAACAAAGCAGTAGCATGTTTTGAGTTCAGGAGCTGTTACTTGGTTCTGGTATAGTAGGAACCAACCGAATCAGGAAATGCTGGTCCCTGATTGGCTGATAACCAGTCACGTGACCTAAATAGCGAGTTCTTATTGGTTGTTTATTTGTGTGTAGTTCAGGAGGTTACTTGGTTTCTGAGTACCATGTTTTATCTAAAGAAAGAAGGGTATATTTTGGAACTACATATTATACATTATTAATTATGCCATCTGGAATAACTAACTAAATTTGTTGTACAAATCGAGTTTTTTTTGCATTACGGTTTGTTCGAGAGCAAGGTAGATCATAATCATCAATCAATGTAATAATTTGCACAGATACCGAAGTTTTAGAGCAAAGCAAAATTGATCTTGCAACGGCCGACAAAATGTATGAAACTGTTTATATTGTGTTAGAACAATGTAAACAATAATTCTTGCCACCCCCGTCACAATGAGCTCTGCGGTTCTCTCTCTCTCTCTCTCTCTCTCTCTTTCTCTCTCTCTCTCTCTCTCTCTTCTCTCTCTCCTCTCTCTCTTTCTCTCTCTCTCTCTCTCTCTCTCTCTCTCTCTCTCTCTCTCTCTCTCTCCTCTTTCTCCTCTCTCTTCTCTCTCTCTCTTCTCTCGCTCTCTCTCTCTCTCTCTCTCTCTCTCTCTCTCTCTCTTCTCTCTCTCTCACTCCACTAGACACTACGTTTCTCCTCTCTCTAAACCTCCATATTGTTCCAGATACGAGCCAAGTTAGCGGCCCTCAACAAAGAGGAAGAGAAGATAGAGGAGGAAAAGAGGAAAAAAGAGGAGGAGCTGGAGGAGGAGGAGGCGAACAAAAAACGGGAACAGGACGAGGCTGCAAAACGTGTTGAAGCAGAAGCAGAGCCTCCACAAAAAGGTTTGTTTTACGAGGGGTCCTCTCCTTGACAGAGCCCAGATGCAGAGGTCGTTCATTATTTCGTTTAGAGTTGAAATTTATAATCACGTTTGTAAAGATCTTACTTTGCAACCTGTATTATAATTTAACACAGATTACCCCCTACCAGCTGCATCGACTAACGGCACCTCACACCACAACAACCACAAGGAGGTGGCAACAGTACAGCCCCTACCCTCCCCCCTCCCTGCTGCAGCCCCCTCCGTCGCTATTCCTGGCTTTGGAGGACCTGAGGGGGAGGAGTGCCAAATCAAAGTCACAGAAGTGTCACCTAATATCGATGCCATCTTGAGGTAACACGTTGTTCTCTCTTATGTTCCCTTAATCCTTAAAATCCGTTAGGGATGCCACAGTTTTATCAATAATTGAAACCACGCATTTGCCGCAGGTGTAACAGGGACCAGTCTCCCGAGAATCCGCATTACAAAATCGATGAGGAGGAGGGGATTAAACAGTTCAAAATATTGGCCAAAATTGGTGAAGGAACATATGGACAGGTAAGATCTTTTATTTGTGGCTCAGTGCCGTGGGTCACCGTGGTATTATTGATTTTAACCGGCTATAACATTCGGAATGAATTCCTTCCTCAGTCACATGCCTCCAAGACTTCTGTTTCCCTCTAACATACTATTCCCACAGGTGTACAAGGCCCGGCACAGCAGTAGCGGTGACATTGTGGCCCTCAAGAAAGTCCGGTGTGACACGGGTAAGGAGGATAACAAAAACAGGGAGGGGTTCCCGGTGACGGCTGTTCGGGAGATTAAAATCCTCAAACAGCTTCAGCACAAGAACATAATCAGTCTGAAGGCGATTGTGACGGAACGGTTATCAGCGGACAATTTCCGGAGATCCGATGCCTCCTTTTACCTTGTGTTTGAGTACATGGACCATGATCTTCTGGGTCTCTTAGATTCGGGGCTGGTTAAGTTCGGGGAGTATGAGATTAGGCTGTGTATGCGACAACTATTTGAAGGAATCGCATACTGCCACTCAAAGAATTTTCTCCACCGCGATATCAAGTGTGCTAATATTCTGTTGAACAATAAAGGCGAGGTTAAAATTGCCGATCTAGGGCTGGCAAGGTACTGGAAGAAGGATGATCCAACGAGATTGTATACCAACAAGGTCATTACCCGGTGGTACCGACCTCCAGAGCTCCTACTAGGAGAAGAAAACTACGGGCCCGCGGTGGACATTTGGTCGTGTGGCGCCATTTTGGGGGAGATGTTTGCCAAGAAGCCGCTCTTCCGGGCTCGAAGCGAGCAGGAGCAACTCGAGGTCATAAGCCGGATCTGTGGATCACCAAGCCCCGAAAACTGGCCGAATGTCATCCACCTGAGTCTGTACAAGAGTCTGATTGAATTCAACAACAAACGATACCCGAGAGTTGTCCGCACTGAGTATTGTTACTTTCCCGAGCAAGCACTGGACTTGGTTGATAAGGTTCTGGTGTTAGATCCGGATCAGAGGCTGACAGCGGAGCAGTGTCTCTCCCATCCCTTCCTTGCGGGGGTCGATCTCAAGAAGATGGCGCCCATGGTACTACCACACCAGGACTGTCACGAAATGTGGAGTAAGAACAACAGGAGGAAATCGAAACGGCCCGCCGAATCAACAGCCCAACAGCAGCAGCCAGCGACAGGTGGTGGGACGGGAAGCGGACAAGCACCCCCCGGTGGTTCTGGTGGTGGTGGTGGGGTGGGTGGTAGGTCGACAACACGGCCAGCAGCGGCACAAAGACCGTTGTGAAGCAACGAGGGAGGGAGATAATGTGGAGGAAAGAGATGTGTATTGCGTGTGTGTGTGAACGTTTTTATCAATATTATATCCGTTATCAGAGAGCTAGGGAGAGGGAGAGAGCTAGGGAGAGAAAGGGGTGAATGTTGAGCGATCTTAGAAAATGATAGTTATTTTATTATGACATTGTCAATATCACATTGATAATCACCTTGGCGATTTTGTTTACAGTGGAAGGACCCGGGTTATTTCTGTAGTTGAACGGAAGAACTACGGGTAAAATGTTTTTTCTACTCCAACAACTTTAACTTATTTTTTACAAAATGCGTTTGGAGATGATCAAATGAATTTCAGTAGTTCGAGAGAGGGGAGGGGGAGTGGGGAGTACAGTTTATAAAAAACTTTTTGACAAATTTGACAAAGTCGCTCTTTATACGTTCTATCTTTTATGGTTCTCATTCTCCCATTTTCTTACTTTTATATGTTTTGAATTATTGTTTCCCTGCCCGTTTGAATGCCGAAGTTTATTTTTACTTTATGAATTTTTGAGCTCTTCATTCTTTCATTCCTACTTATTTGACATTCCTAAAAAACAAACAATGAAAAGTTTTAAGGCTGTACTCCTACCCCTTCTAACTGGCTAGAGAAGTCTTGAGATGTATGGAAAAAGAGATTGGAAAGGTCAATAAACTATTATGTTTCAAGAGAGTGGGAAATCGAGCTGATAAAAGGGACGTAACAAACTGGGTGTATTTGACCTATAACAAGGAGGTGAAGAAGTAGTGTATTATTGTGTTTTTGGCCCACCCTGTAATATCTCAAGATTTGCTTTGTCTACTGGTACCAACAATATAACGATCCTTTCTTGTGTTATACCCTAGAAATCGTTTTTGAAAGCACCCCCCTCTCTCCCGAGAAACCCAGTCCCACTCCCGAGAAACCCATTCCCAGACCCCAGTCCCACTCTCTCTCTCTCTCCCTCTTCTTGATTCTCTCTCCCGCTCCCTCTTCTTTATTCTCTCTCTCTCCCTCTCTCTCTCTCTCTCTCTCTCTCTCTCTCTCTCTCTCTCTCTCTCTCTCTCTCTCTCTCTCTCTCTCTCTCTCTCTCTCTCTCTCTATTCTACTTTCCTCTCTCTCTAGCTATGGAATGAACGGCAATGAAGAAAGCAGCTGGGAAGACATCTTTGACTCAGGTAACTTATTAGTTATTCACTTCTTAAGAAAGGTTACATTTATCTCGCCCCGACAAAACCACCTGATTTATTATATTTTTGGTCAGATCGTAGTGTTATTATACATATCCACCACTCCCCAACATTGCCCCCCCCCCCCCCCCCGCCCTAATGTCTACTTTACTAGCCCATACATGATACATTCTATACCAGGTCAACTAGATGAACAGTTGGAGAACTTCGACAGTGACAAACTGGAGCCTGTAGGAGCGGTACCGGGGAGGAGGGGAGGAGGAGGAGGAGGAGGTGGGCACCAGGCAGGGGAGGGACGGGCTGGACCACCCGGATCGGCAGGGAGGAACCCACTCAACTCACCCTTCCATCATGGGGGGAGTGGAGACAAACAAATTACTATATTGAAACGAAGCGAAACAAAGTAGGTGTAATTAGGAGGTGTTAGATTTTAGTGTAGTGAACGAGGGACAGACAGACAGACAGACAGACAGACAGACAGACAGACAGACAGACAGACAGACAGACAGACAGACAGACAGACAGACAGACAGACAGACAGACAGACAGACAGACAGACAGACAGACAGACAGACAGACAGACAGACAGACAGACAGACAGACAGACAGAC
The DNA here is from genome assembly GCA_020137815.1 of Hormiphora californensis. NCBI lineage: Eukaryota > Metazoa > Ctenophora > Tentaculata > Cydippida > Pleurobrachiidae > Hormiphora > Hormiphora californensis. The sequence continues at coordinate 624,330 of CM035353.1, read as the reverse complement.
ATGATAAACATACAAACATGATAAATAACAGAGATGTTAACAACACAAAGTGTATAACACAATATATTTCCACAGTAAAGAGGGAGAGATAGAACGATGTAATCCAGAAAACCGTCATCGAATTGAGCAAAGCGTCGCAGAACGAGAAAAAAGCTACGCAGTTGCAAGGTGAATCTCGTCTGAAGTTTACATACATCTTTTTATTTATTTGGCTCATTGTGTTGCATCAACTGTGATCTACTTTCGAAAGTAGATGGACGCTTTCATTCCATTATTGATTATGATGGACAAGGTGTGAAAGTCAGACTCAGTACCCCACTGCATCGCAGATCGGCCCTTCACCCTCCCTCCTCGGTTGCGGTAGACCCTTTTTGGTAGACCCCACGAGTGCGCGCGTGGCTCAACCGTGTGAAAAGTGTACCACTCCGCGCGCGACTCATCACACCCTGTCACTCGACCGACGAAAAGGAGTTGACCCCTTTTAAAATCATGTATTTATTGTATTTGTTTACTTGAACAGCTGTTCTTATTCTCTCTTTTTATCGTGGGACAGTCTGAAAAAATCAATCCCAGACTCTTTTATCGGGTTAGGGACGATTTGTCGATTTTCACTCTAACTGCACAAAAAACATGCTTTTCTTCCGTACAACTATCAACTGTTGGACCCCGGTGTCCATTTCCTAGACGAATACTCGTCTCTGGTGTCAGTCTTTAACCCTATGTCACCGCGTACACAAATAACTACCATGTTATTACCCATTTCCCCCAATACAAGCAGGCTGGGGGTCCGACCATGTTATTGGGAATCTTGATAATCTTGATATAATAATCGTCAAGTGTAATTTACATAAGTTCTAAAACTTTTTCCCCCGACAGGGAGAGAATCCTGGGAAAACAACAAAAACAAAAAAAGGGGAACCAAAAAAGGTATTTTTACATTTCTTTCATTAATCCATCAAATACTGGTGCCTTTACAACCCTAACCCGACGCTCTAATCAATCCCCTGAGTTTTCATTTTCGTAGGAACAACCACAACAGACAGCCCGGATGAGAGATGAAAAGAGAGAGGACGAACATTTTCAAGCCCAACATCGAACGAGTTAACAACACGAAACGACATTATAAAAGGGACTCTTCATTATCAAATGAGATAGAGAGAGAGGCAGATTGTGTTTCTATAATACGGATTATACTTTTGAATTGGGAAGATAGGTGCATTAGAAGTTGTCGACTATGAAACTGTTGGGACAATCAAGTCATACATTTCGGATTTTATCTTAGAGCTTATCGCAACGCACTTTGCCAGTAGATATAATATTTGTGAGAGATAGATACGAACTACTATAGAGACACTCAGAGAAGAGCCGTTTCAAAGACTTATTATAAACTTGTAAGACTAACCCATTTCTGTACTCTAATTAATAGTTTTATGGCAGTTTAGGCATGGCCCTTAAGCTAAATATCGTGTAATACAATTGGTTTGTATTTTGTTGTACTGGTGAAATTCTGAGGATTCACAGTGGTGCTCCGTCAAAATGGCCGCCCTTCGACCGCGCATTTGACATTGTAGTATCGAGCTATTTTGCGGGAAGTGCAACGCGCATGGTGCGCGGCGCGTGCACTCACATGTCATGTTAAAAAAAGTAGAATTTTTTCCCGGGGCCGGAAAAACTTCGACTTCGTTTTTTGCCCAAAATGCCAACTGGGTTCTGACTGCGGTGCTCCGTCATATTGGCCACAGCCCATGCGTCCAAAACTAACAATGTATGCTTTTTCACGCATTTTGAACGCTGTGAACCACGCTGGGAACGACGCATGGGGCTCTGCCCCTGGACCCCGTTGGGGGCTGCGCCCCCAAACCCCCCGCCGCAGCTCCCTCGGCGCCGCTTCGCGGCACCTCGGTCACTTGGTTTCGGGATTGACCACCCCCCCAAAATATCCGTGCTGGGGCCACCCCTGGGTATTACGTTCTCGAAGACATCAAGACGATAAACATACATGGACTTTATACGAGTGTGTTTGGAGAATAGACTCTAGAGTTTCTAAGTTGGGCAGCTCTTAATTTTATATCTTCTCTATCCTAGTTACCTTAAAATTACTTTAAATTAGAACCTAAATACTTACGTCTAGTACAGTTATCTATCTTACAGCTTACTATAATTAGCTTAACGTTTTTATCGTACATTAAATTTTAAACCCAACCGCATTAATTAACTTATTCTGACTGGCCATTGCACTGGTCTCCTGCCTTTTTATTTTTTACTGCTCCAATTAATTAATTTATTAACAGCTTTGTATTTAATCTATCTGACTGACCTCTGGTCTCTTGCTTTTTATTTTTCTACCTCGTTATTCATTAATTTATTACCAGCTTTTTTAGAATTTTCCATAGGCCATTTATTAGATCATAACCTTATATAGCAATTAATATGGTTAGTGTGTATTACCTTATCGGTTATCCTGTTACAGTTACTTTAACCATTAACTAATTACTTAGCGTCGCAGAACGAGAAAAAAGCTACGCAGTTGCAAGGTGAATCTCGTCTGAAGTTTACATACATCTTTTATTTATTTGGCTCATTGTGTTGCATCAACTGTGATCTACTTTCGAAAGTAGATGGACGCTTTCATTCCATTATTGATTATGATGGACAAGGTGTGAAAGTCAGACTCAGTACCCCACTGCATCGCAGATCGGCCCTTCACCCTCCCTCCTCGGTTGCGGTAGACCCTTTTTGGTAGACCCCACGAGTGCGCGCGTGGCTCAACCGTGTGAAAAGTGTACCACTCCGCGCGCGACTCATCACACCCTGTCACTCGACCGACGAAAAGGAGTTGACCCCTTACCTATTATTTATTTTAAAATCATGTATTTTAATGTTTATGTTTACTTGAACAGCTGTTCTTACTCTCTCTTTTTATCGTGGGACAGTCTGAACAAATCCCTGAGTCTTTTATCGGGTTAGGTACGATTTGTCGATTTTCACTCAGTCACGGAGATTCTTACTGCACAAAAACATGCTTTTCTTCCGTACAACTATCAACTGTTGGACCCCGATGTCCATTTCCTAGACGGATAGACGTCCCCCGGTGTCAGTCTTTAACCCTATGTCACCGCGTACTCAAATAACATGTTATTACCCATTTCCCCCAAGCAGGCTGGGGGTCCGACCATGTTGAACTAGTTATTGGAAATCTTGATAATCTTGATATAATAATCGTCAAGTGTTATTTACATAAGTTCTAAAACTTTTTTCCCCGACAGGGAGAGAATCCTGGGAAAACAACAAAAACAAAAAAAGGGGAACCAAAAAAGGTAATTTTACATTTCTTTCATTAATCCATCAAATACCGGTGCCATACAACCCTAACCCGACGCTCTATAATCTAATCAATCCCCTGAGTTTTAATTTTCGTAGGAACAACCACAACAGACAGCCTGGATGAGAGATGAAAAGAGAGAGGACGAACATTTTCAAGCCCAACATCGAACGAGTTAACAACACGAAACGACATTATAAAAGGGACTCTTCATTATCAAATGAGGGAGAGATAGAGAGACAGATTGTGTCCTATAATACGGATTATACTTTTGAATTGGGAAGATTGGTGCGTTAGAAGTTGTCGACTATGAAACTGTTGGGACAATCAAGTCATATATTTCGGATTTTATCTTAGAGCTTATCGCAACACCCTTCGCCAGTAGATATAATATTTGTGAGAGATAGATACGAACTACTATAGAGACACTCAGAGAAGAGCCGTTTCAAAGACTTATTATAACTTGTAAGACTAACCCATGTATTTCTGTACTCTAATTAATAGTTTTATGGCAGTTTAGGCATGGCCCTTAAGCTAAATATCGTGTAATACAATTTATTTGTATTTTGTTGTACTGGTAAAATTCTGAGGAGTCACAGTGGTGACCCTTGCCATGCTACGCAGTCTGTCTATCTATCGCTTACGCTCGCCCTTCGGGCTCGCGTAAGCTCGCACCGGGCCTTCGGCCCGGTGTGAGAGCTGACAGACAAGGAACATGTCAAGGTGACCCGTCAAAATGGCCGCCCTTCGCCCGCGCATGTGACATGGCAGTATCGAGCTGTTTTGCGGGAAGTACAACGCGAATGGTGCGCGGCGCGTTCACTCACATTTTACATGCCATGTTATGTTAAAAAAGTCGAATTTTTTTCCCGGGGCCGTAAAAATTTTTTTGCGAAGGCCGGGGTACCGGTTCAAATAGAAAATATGTCAGTACAATATTATTTACATGAATAGATATAAAAATAAAATTTACTCTTACGGGTGTAATAAGTTAAGTATAAATAAATCAGATAATAAGGTGAAAATCGTTTGTTTTGCTACAAAAATGTGTCCATTTATTGCCCCTGTACCCCCTGATGGCGATGAGAATGGTCTTCAGCAGCGAGAAAGACAGACGGAGACGAATGTACCGGATGGCATCGTTGTAAGTATGTCCCGTTTTGTCTGATAGAAGTTTAGCAACCTTCTTGTAGAACACCTCCGCTTGGGGGCCCATAACCCCAGTTGTTGAGAAAACTAGAGGTGTGAAAGTTGCCTTCTCGACCTGAAGGACTCTGTCGTTGTAATTCAAAACCTTTTCCCTCTCGTGTCTCCTCATAGTGTCCTGGAGAGACTTGCCGATGTTGGTTGGCGCAAGACTGTTGAATACACGGATGTCAGTGTAAACTTTGTCCAAGTCACTCCACACATTACGGGCAGAAACATCCAAACGGGCACTGTTAGCAGTGTTAGTAGAACGGTATTGGAATGTTTCACCAGTTATGGGTAGGAGCTGCGGCTCAATGCGAACGTCCTTGCAGCCGGCTTCCACGAGGATGTTAGCTGTGAGGTCTCGGATGTTATTGTGCCGTAAATACACGTAACCTCCCAGGGCACACGAGAGACAGTGCTCCAAAGTGTTTGCCTTGCCACAAGCACATGCAGCGGGTACATCTTCAAGGGGAAGGTTGTATCGCAGCAGAATGGCGTCCCGGAATTGTTGTTTATTTAGGACGAAACCGTGCTCCTTCAAAGGCAAAGCTGTTAACCAGCTTGAAGCTCCTCTCGATGATATTTCATCGAATAAACGCCTGTCAGTACCAGACAGAAGTGAACATGCCTGTTGTTTTTCGGCATTTTGAATAGTACGTTTAAGTTTTAATACATTGCCCTTCGCTCCCTTCGCTTCCCAAAGGCATGAATCAGCACGTTTTTCGCTGATAAGAAGAGATTGTTCAAGGATCAGCTGTTTCAGGGGTTCTGTAGCCTGTGTAGAGTTCGCAAATTCAGCACTAGCCTGTGTAGTTGGGATGGGGATAGCTAGCCCGCCGTCTCGAGCAGGTAGGGCAGCAATATACCTCAGGTGGCTAGGGGTGTTGGAACCCATGAGGGCTGGAATGAAAGATGACTTGATCATGTTCTCAAGAGGTGCAAACTGTTCTTCAATCCCCTCTGTAGTCCGCATCAGAAAAAGCCATTTCTTCGACAGACCGAAGGTATACCCACTGTAAGCACACTGTGGTTCCGTAGCAGCGATCTGGGACAGTGTTCGTACTTGGTTCACCCAATCCTCCACCTTTTCGGATACGAAGTTGTTCTTAAATTCGTCAGTTCCGATAGGTGATCCCAGATACCTGACTCCTTCTGTGGTGATAACTACTCCTGTGCCCGCAAATAGATCTCTAGCTTTACGGGCATACTGCTCTTTCACCAGGAGGATTGACTTTGACCCATTAGGGTAGTACCCATATCCTGGACCCCGCTCACAGAGTTTCTCCCACCACCTCTTGATGTTATGGAGTTTCCCAGCTGAAGCCCCATCATCAGCGTAGAACAATTGAAAGTCCGTACAGTCCGATAGATCGTTCATCAGGGGGTACAGAGAGATGGAATAGAAAGGAGAAGCAGCGTTGTCTCCTTGGGTAGTACCTTCACACGACATAATATATTCGCCATTGTATAGGAAGAGTTTGGTATGTGAGCGATAACAATTAATCAAAAAAACAGAAAAAACAGGACATAAATAACGCATATTGACTAAAGCAGTTTTACGGTTTAATATATTGAATGCATTAGAAGCATCAGCACACAAAATACCCTCGGTATTGTCTCTCGAAAAATAATCGTTCATAGCATGTACAGAAGCTTCACATCCGCCCTCCTGGCCGGCTGCTAGCTGCAACGGGCCTGCTGATTGGATAATATCTTGTCTAAGATGTTGGGTGACCGCTCTACCGATTATCCGCCGCAAAACTTCCCCTATTCCGATGGGCCTAACCCCAGTTCCCTGATCCTTACTCAGTCCAATTAACCTGCATGACAGAAGCGGTGATAATGGTGACGGATCCACCAGCTCTGTGCAGAGTCTTCTAGTTAATCGGGCTAGACTAGAACTTAGGTTGTCTCCTTCCTGGGTAAAAGCTTTGGAGCTAAGCATGCGTGACCATAGTTCGGAGGACATCCCACTAGGACCACAGCCGCCACGGGTGGATTTGGCAGCTTTCTTAATCATGAGGCCGTCGATACTGTCAAAGATTACTCTCTCGAAACCCGGTGCAGGTAGAGATGACACAAGATGGGTTCTGTTTAGAGGAGCATCTGGAGGATGTTTCTTCTCGAGGTCCCTGATTAGGCCAGGTGTTACTTCAAGCGGGGCGGAGTGTGATGTGCAAAGAAGTCGCATGGCCTTATTCACCTTTCCAGCGAGCATCAGTCGTGCAAAACCTTTGCTAGTGCTTTCGCTACTCTGAGTACTTGATCGAATTTGTTTTTGAATAGCTCTGGCCTCAGACAATAGATCTAAGAACTGTCCGTTTTTCCAGAGTTCAAGTCTCCTAGTAAGAGCGGTGGTGTGCTCTTTGGGGGTCGACCTTTTTCCAGGTTTTTGGAGAACAAGGGCGCCGATAGTGTTTACCGCCAACATTGCCACCTGTTCAAGGTCAGGGCCGTAAAAATAATTATTTTTTAAAAGTTATTGTATGTATCTCTCTTTTCCCACGGTTCGAAAATTTTCCCACGGTCAAAAACTTTCCCACGGGGCGTGGGAAATACCGTAAGAGCTTCCACTACCGGGACAAGTTAAAAATACAACTTCGACTTTGTTTTTTGCCCAAAATGCCAACTGGGTTCTGATTGTGGTGCTCATATTGGTCATATTGGCCACAGCCCATGCGTCCAAAACTAGCAATGTATGCTTTTTTACGCATTTTGAACACTGTGAACCACGCTGGGAACGACGCATGGGTGGTGCGGACTGAGGGGGTGGTGAGGACTGAGGGGGTGGTGGGTTCGTGTACCGTGTGGCCAAAATGATTAATGAGGGAGCACCCTGCACCACGGTCATTAGTTTACCAAGACTACATGGGAGGCTAAAGGAGTCATGTTATGATTGCTAATGCTAAGGCGTGTGAAGGGTTTCAGAGCAATAAACAAAATTAACACGCATGTAAAAAAGGGGAAGGGGGACAGGGTACGCCATGGCCCCAGTACTTTTCAGGAAATGGCCCCAGTACTTTTCATGATTAAAAATATGACTTTTTGGCCTTAAAACCGAAAAATTTTCTCGGGCTCCGCTGTCGCTTCGCCCGATATATTCACAAATTTCAATATAAAAGTCAGTGTATGTCATATCACGTGACCCAAAAAAATTGGCCCCACCACTTTCAAAACTTCCCCTACATGCCTGAAAATTAAATCGTTTTAAGTCCTTTTTTTCAACTGTTCACACCAAATTCGTGGGCGTGTGATATTTATTTTTTGACGTGCACACCACACGTTAACATGTGATGGGCACGTAAAACAAATCCGTGCGGGGGGGGGGGGGGGGGGGGGGGGGAACAGTTGAAAAGAATGGACTTGGAGATTATTATTATTACTCTTTTTTTTTGATTTATTATTTTCCAACATAGGATGATTTTGCGTTGGGTAATATTTCTGTTACCGTTACTACAGGGTATCCGGGGTGTAAAATCAAAGGGTAGTGAAGTCCAAGAGATCAAAGACATAAAAAATTGGAAAAAAGAATTGAGAACGAAAAAGAATGTGCTTGCGTTGTTTACAAAGGTAAGGATCCTATTTCGTCCATTTTCTATTCCTCTCATTACTTGAAGTGTCCATCTTGTACAATGTCCAGTTTACAAGCTTTTACCCCCTGCTATACAGGACACAAGGAAGTCAGGCCAAGTACGACAGGTGATGGATAGTGTGTCTGTCACAATGCGTGGTCTGGCCACTCTTGTTTGGGTTGACTGCGACGATTCAGCTGCGAAGTTGTGTAAAAAGTTGAAAATAAATCCCAAACCTTACATTGTAAATCACTATAGTAATGGGGAGTTGAACAAGGAATACGATCGAAAACTAACTGAAAATAGTATGGTGAGTAACCCTCAACCCCCCATGGGAGTATAACTTGTTGTTTCTCCACCTCTTGATCAAATGAATTTTTGTCACGAAAGATTCTGGGCGAGAAACACAGATAATCCCAGTGTCAACATATTTCGAAAGGCATTAGACTCTGAAATTGTCTTAAAAATGCATTATTTTCTGAGATTATATCACATTTTCAGGAACTATTCCTGCGAGACCCCCTCGGTGATATCCCATGGTCTGAAGATGAAAAGTCTGCGGATGTTCAACACCTTGATTACCCCTCCTTTAAACGGTTAGTGTACTTCTTCTTCTTGGAGGCCGTCTCCACAATGGTTAGTTTACTAGTTTTGATAAAGATGGGACTAAAGAGGGGGCGAGCCGCACTATTTGTTTTTGCCAGTTCTAAAGGAGAGGGAGTATAGTTTTGATAAAGTTGCTTTGGTATGTTTTCGGTTCATTACAATAATACCATAGTTGTCAAATAACAAATTATAAATATTGTGTTATTTGTTGTGATATAAAAGTATATTGTTCCATCTGATTATATTAAAAGACACTAGGTTATACTCATAATACATAAATACCACAGGTTGCTCCGTAAGACTGACCTTCCAATCTTGGCAATGTTTTATGCGCCTTGGTGTGGTCACTGTAAACGGATGAAACCAGAGTTCAACCAGGCTGCTACAACCATGAAAGGTGAGAGAGAGAAAGTGCAAGAGAGAACCTTAGAAGTAGTAGAGAGAGAGGGAGATAAGTACCAGGACGTGAGACAAATTATAGCTCAGTTTTTCGAATAGAGCTCGCTAACAAGGACGTGGATTTAATACCACGTGATAGCCAATAATAGATAGACCTGGGATCTTTATTATATCTGATTATCTGAGTTTAGAGATTTGTCTGGTCATGTGTGTCGGTGCTACAGGGTGTATGACCAATATGAGTTGCTGATTGATTTGATGGTTTCGTATCATTATGTGAAACTAGCCATGTCATAATATGGTCCGTCGGTCTGTTAACCATCTTAGTTTTATCATGATTGTACCTTTCTCTGGTATAACTCTTTGGTAGGTCCAATAAGCTGATGCAGTATCTTGAGTATGGAATTTGAAGTTCTCAATCTCCACATCTCCACCCCATACTCCAACGCATTTCTGGTCGGCCTGATTTTCCAGGATGTACCTCCACAGGAGTACGTCATTGCAATAAACCATGACTGTGGTAGCTGTCTTTGAGATTACCCAGATTCTGAATGGAACTGTGTTAGTTTGGGGGTAGCTGGGTCGATATTATAGTAGGAGAGGGTCTAGTTTGACTTGCCTGTCGGGTCCGGGAGGCAGTATAACTCCGGGTTCTAATTGCTCCCAGCCACAGGAGATCAACGTAAACTGGGTCGTAGTACCTCCGAAATTAATAGTTAGCGTGCCCAGATAGCCCTTAGCGGTGGACATCTGCAGTTTGACAACTTGTTTGTGTATAAACTCCCTCGTTTTGATCTTCAGCAGGGTATGTCGCGTCCAACTCAGGGAATGGTTGACATCCAACTCTACTGGAAACCAACCTGGATGATGGGAGAGGTTAATAATAACAACTTTGTATTTGTAAAACACAGTTTAGCCAGCCTTGATGGGAGAGGTTTCAATTCATCAATTTTATTTGCTTACCTAGCTAACTAAACGACTACACTGTTTTTTAAATGTCAATTGAACTCAGTTAGTGGTGGCAATTTAATAAAGTGATTGATCAGAGTCTCGCGGAGTGTTACTAATTATAAAGTAACTCCATATATATAATCAGCAGTTACCTTCGGGTGGCTGTGGTCGCAATGTCACAGAATCTGGGCTAGTGGTCATCTTCAGTCGTGTTGCCGTTTTGATCGTGCAGTTGGTTATCTTTGCTATTTCCACCTGTAAAATACGGGTTGTCCGTTGTTATAAATCACTTTTCCTTTGTTGGGGGGGGGGGGGGGGAGTGCTAAAATATATAGTTGTCGAGTGATTGATTCGCAATCCTAGGGGTAGTCAGCAGTTGGCGTGTATGCGAGAAGACACAAGAATTTTTGAAGTTGTCACCCCCCCCCCCCATTTACTAACAACAACAACAACAACAACAAAATGGATTTATATACCGGCTAAATAGACAAGTACTCTCGATTGGTTCGAAGAGTAGTTGCCATTCATAGCGGTTCTCTCATCCTATCTTGACATATTGGTTGACAAAAGGTCTTAAATGGTAACTCATACTGGTGACTTATAACTGACATATATAGTAGACTTTATTAACTCTCAACACTTGGTGACTGTGGGTGACAAGTATAATCAGAAAAAATAATAACAAAAATGATAAACTGAAAAGTATCTTAGATTATAAAGAAATATGTGACAGCAGCAGGGGTGACCGTGTGAGAAACGGGGATCACTAATGAATAACCGAAAAGAAATTATTAAAGACTGACGTCGAAAACCAAATAAGGTCTTTCAGAGAAGGTAACAGTAGCATCGAACAGGTAGGTCTTCAGGCGAATACGGAAGGAGTCCTCTGAAGGTGCGTCTCTAAGGTTCTCCGGTAGGTTGTTCCAGACATGGGGGAGATATTGGGATATTCTCCTTTTTCCCAGTTTGCTCACTTTCACATTTCCAGAAGGTAGCTTTAACTTGTAATGGTCTACTTTACAGCTCTGACGAGTAGACTTTTGCACTGCAGTATTTTCATCATGTTCCACTAGATCCTGAAGGTACTGAGGGGCACTTCCATAATAGATCTTGTACCCTAGTAAACAGATTTTGAAGAAAATCCTCTTCTCAATCGTAAGGATATGGGAATCACGGTAGAAGGGGTCCAGATCAACTTTCCTCTCTCTGACTCCATGGATGTATCTTATTACTTGATTCATTAGTCCTTTCAGCGGCTTGATGGTAGAGGCCGGCAGGTTGAAATACAGGGCATTGCAATAGTCCACTTTGGATATGACCAGCTGGGAGGCAAGCATCAGACGTAGAGGTTTATCAATGAATCGGCGGATCTGCCAGAGGTTCCTCATAGTAACTCCAGCATTCCTCTTGACCATTGAGATTTGACGTTTCATATCCATTTGTTCATCAAGATAGATACCAAGGGTCTTTCCCGATTTTCCAGCCATGTCCATGGGGGAAATGATGTTCCCATTTAGCTCAAGTGTCAGGTCACTCTCCTCTCGTACAGTATCCATCTTCTTCTTCTTTCCCAGGATAAGAAACTCAGTTTTATCCTCATTAACCATCAGTCTGTTCTCAATCATCCACGTTCTTACCTCCTCCAAACATTTCTCAATAATCTCCTTTGAACCTGTCCAGCCTTCCACAGGGCAGAATCCGATGTATATTGTGCTATCGTCTGCATAGAGTCGTATTGTGAGTCCATACTTCTTTACAATAGGTTCTAGTGGTTCCACATATAGGGCAAAGAGGACAGGACCAAGGAGAGAGCCTTGGGGTACTCCATATTTGAGAAAGAGCCTAGGTGAGAGGGCATCTCCAATTTTAACTTTATAGCTCCTGTCATTGAGATAACTAGTGAACCATTCGAGTACCGTTGATCTAATTCCAAACCGCTTCTCCAGTCTCATCAATAGCTGAGGGTGATCGATGGTATCAAATGCAGCCGAAAGATCAATTTGAACGACTGCCACAACATTTCCTCTGTCCATTTCCCCAAGGACATCATCAACAACTCGCACCATGTGTGTCTCACAGCTGTGGTTGGGGCGAAAACCAGATTGGCAGTCACCTCGCAGGTCGTTTTTCTCCAAATGCTCATTTAGCTGTACATTGACAGCTTTCTCCACTAGCTTGGACAGAACACTGAGATTCGAGACTGGTCTGTAGTTCGCAAGAGAGTCAACATCTCCAGATGTATTCTTGATCGTGGGCCTCACAATAGCCTCTTTCAGTCCTGACGGGAATACACCACTCTGCAGAGAAGTGTTTACGATCTTGGTAAGCATTGGTAGTAGTGTAGGGAGAAGTTGCTTCAGCAGAGAGGTCGGGATTGGGTCCAAGTCACAGAACTTATCCGGCAGGCTCTTTACAAGGCTTGCCACTTCATCTTCAGTCATAAGACTGAACGTCTCAAATCTTTCTGTCTCTCCTTCAATAGCACCGGACTCAGTTGATTTCTTTTCACCCAACTCTTCAATCTTGACACCAATCTTCTTCTGTAGTTTGTCAATCTTGGACTTGAAAAACTCTCCAAACTCAGTCGCTAGTTTCTCCGGGTTGACCACATCTGGGAGGATAACATTGGAGTTACCCAGTAGCTTGCTCAGTTGTTGGTTGAGCCTCTTTTGATCGCGTCCACAGAGTTCGATATTTCTTCTGGTGTATTCTGATCGTTTTCTGACCTCCATCTTGTTGAAAGCTGACCTTAGTTCCACATACATGGCCCTTAGCTGCGGCTTCTCTTTAGTCTTGTCCTTTCTCCACTTCCTCTCAGCACGCCGCTTCTTCCTCCGGAGGGTTAGCAGCTCTTCATCCATCCATGGTGTATACTTCTCTTTCTTCCTTCTCTTCTTCATTGGACAGTGCTTATCAACCAGGGCTAGCAACGTTCCATATAACTTCTCAACAAGGCTATTAACATCCTCTTCCTCAGCAAGTGAGGTAAACAGTCCACTGGCTTTGAGATCCTCATTAAAACTCTCCACATCCACCTTCGAAAAGTCCCGATACCAAATAGTCTCCGGCCGTTTCCTCTTACTAATCCTCGTAGTCAGTTGTAGGTCCACTGTAACAAGATGGTGGTCTGAAGTAGTTCCCTCCTCTAAGACCCTAACTGGTTCAAGAAAATCTGCTACAGTAGCATCCATCAGGGCTAGGTCCAGAGTACCTCCATGTCTGTGGGTTGAAACCAATGGAACCATCTGTTTGAAGTCAAACTCCTCGATCATCTCCTGTAGTTTTTTTGGATAAAATTCATCAGGCCTTTCCATGTGAAAGTTGAAGTCTCCCATGATTAATGGTGTCCCGACTTTACAGTTTAGTTCCTCAAGATATCCCTTGAATTCATCCAGGAAGTGGCTCTGGGTATGAGGTGCCTTCTTCGAGTATGGTGGCCTATAGATGGACATCATCAACAACTCGCACCATGTGTGTCTCACAGCTGTGGTTGGGGCGAAAACCAGATTGGCAGTCACCTCGCAGGTCGTTTTTCTCCAAATGCTCATTTAGCTGTACATTGACAGCTTTCTCCACTAGCTTGGACAGAACACTGAGATTCGAGACTGGTCTGTAGTTCGCAAGAGAGTCAACATCTCCAGATGTATTCTTGATCGTGGGCCTCACAATAGCCTCTTTCAGTCCTGACGGGAATACACCACTCTGCAGAGAAGTGTTTACGATCTTGGTAAGCATTGGTAGTAGTGTAGGGAGAAGTTGCTTCAGCAGAGAGGTCGGGATTGGGTCCAAGTCACAGAACTTATCCGGCAGGCTCTTTACAAGGCTTGCCACTTCATCTTCAGTCATAAGACTGAACGTCTCAAATCTTTCTGTCTCTCCTTCAATAGCACCGGACTCAGTTGATTTCTTTTCACCCAACTCTTCAATCTTGACACCAATCTTCTTCTGTAGTTTGTCAATCTTGGACTTGAAAAACTCTCCAAACTCAGTCGCTAGTTTCTCCGGGTTGACCACATCTGGGAGGATAACATTGGAGTTACCCAGTAGCTTGCTCAGTTGTTGGTTGAGCCTCTTTTGATCGCGTCCACAGAGTTCGATATTTCTTCTGGTGTATTCTGATCGTTTTCTGACCTCCATCTTGTTGAAAGCTGACCTTAGTTCCACATACATGGCCCTTAGCTGCGGCTTCTCTTTAGTCTTGTCCTTTCTCCACTTCCTCTCAGCACGCCGCTTCTTCCTCCGGAGGGTTAGCAGCTCTTCATCCATCCATGGTGTATACTTCTCTTTCTTCCTTCTCTTCTTCATTGGACAGTGCTTATCAACCAGGGCTAGCAACGTTCCATATAACTTCTCAACAAGGCTATTAACATCCTCTTCCTCAGCAAGTGAGGTAAACAGTCCACTGGCTTTGAGATCCTCATTAAAACTCTCCACATCCACCTTCGAAAAGTCCCGATACCAAATAGTCTCCGGCCGTTTCCTCTTACTAATCCTCGTAGTCAGTTGTAGGTCCACTGTAACAAGATGGTGGTCTGAAGTAGTTCCCTCCTCTAAGACCCTAACTGGTTCAAGAAAATCTGCTACAGTAGCATCCATCAGGGCTAGGTCCAGAGTACCTCCATGTCTGTGGGTTGAAACCAATGGAACCATCTGTTTGAAGTCAAACTCCTCGATCATCTCCTGTAGTTTTTTTGGATAAAATTCATCAGGCCTTTCCATGTGAAAGTTGAAGTCTCCCATGATTAATGGTGTCCCGACTTTACAGTTTAGTTCCTCAAGATATCCCTTGAATTCATCCAGGAAGTGGCTCTGGGTATGAGGTGCCTTCTTCGAGTATGGTGGCCTATAGATGTTTACTAGCCGGTACATCTCACTAGCATTTCCAACAGTAGTCTCTGTACACTCAAAGGTCTTGAAACATTTGGTAGGTCCAGATTTAACACCCAGGTCCGCTCTGTATACCACTGCTACTCCACCACCAATCCTCTGCTTCCTCGGTGCCGAGTGTATTTCCCATCCTCTTTCCTTTATCTCATGATGTTTAGCATTGTCACCTTTCCTCAGGTAGGTCTCTTGAAAAAGACAAATATCAACAAGCTGGTCCTCAAGGTGTTCCAGTACACCAGCAGTCTTATTGACAAGGGAGTTGCAGTTCAATGTTCCAACTCTTAGTGAGTTCTCCTTCTTTCCAAGAAGTCTCGTGCCTTCCGACTGTACTCGTTTTTTAACATCTCAGCTCCGGCTGTTCTACTCATCAATCTCTCCTTCTCCATGATAAAGAAGGGACACTGGAAACTGTTCGCTGTGTGGGTGGTTGCATTGAGCTGATCGATCTTGCTTCGGCTACTCTTGCAGTTTGCACAGCATCTGGAGTCAACTTTTCTATCTTTCTTCACTTGACAATCCTTGTACCGATGATTTCCAGCACAGTAGGTACAGACTGGATCACCGCTGTCTCTCCTGGGGCACATCACTGAGTCTGACTTGTGACCATAGCGTTGACACTTGAAACATTGAACGATATGGAATCGATCCTTCACAATGTGGATTTGAAAATCAAGGTCAATTCGGTCATTCCTTTTGCGAACAATCTCCTTGCAAGATTGGGTCCATATCCACAGGTAGATTATCTTTCATAAACGTGTCCAACTCTTTCCTCGTCCATAACTTTAGCGGGATTGCCTTCAATGTCATCACTAGCTACGATCTGCAGGATAAATTCAAGGCCTCGCCTAACGACAACGAGTGTCAATCCTCCGGGTAAGATCCGGTCTTCTCTTGTCTTTGGCCTTGTCTTTCTCACACAGAAACTGTTACCAGTCTCTGATAAACCCAGAAAAGACAAAACAAAAAAGTATAAAGAGCCGAATAAATACCAAAGAACTTAGCGAATTGGGAAAAACGAAACCTCAAATTAATTTGTTTAAAGTAGTGTTGAAAAGTTTGAAACACAAATGACAAATAAAACATTTATAAACATCACAATAAGTGTGTCATGTGCATGAGTTTGGGGTGACAACTTCATAAAACGCGACTTAGCTTTCTCCATATATTTGTATCAGAATTACCCCGTCACTGGAGATTCCATTTGTAGTAAACATCCACTGCCGATCTTCTTCAGTTTTAGGTAGATCACCAATCGTATCCAGTTGGCAGTATCGGCTGTCTTTGTGATGCCCATTACTAATGGCGACCTTCAATGTAGTTTCGAATTTGATTATCAAAGTTGTCAGCCAATATTTGGGACCTTGGAGGGACACTTTTAGGTTTTCATTACTACTCATGAGGTGGGATGGTGTTCTGAGTTGAAGGGGGTATGTTGTCAAGTTCCAGTCCATGAACAATCCTTCCTCTGCTATTCTCCATGCTGCAATTGGGTAATAGTGAGGCCGGGATGTTTAAATTGTCGTGCTCAATCGATGAAAATGGAAATTCGGAAAATCATAGTTACCTGAAAACCGAGTTGAAGGTTTCTTTCTGTAAGACACCACAGGACTGGACTTGCTGAACTTAACGTATCTAAACTTGTCAATCCCCCACTTTGAACAACCTTCAGTAGTGTACTCTGCCACTTTGACGGCGTTGAAGAAAATCAGCCACTTTTTATACGTTTTAGCTAACATCCAAAGTCCAGTGTCTTTGAGATGAACGTACGGCAACTTGTCCTTGGAAATTTCGACAAACTCTGAGAAGCAGTCAAGTTTCCATTTATAAGACCGTCCATTGGTCCATTTCATTTCAAAACTTGCTACCGTGTCTGGCCTAAAATGCATCTTCATGTTTCCCGAAATAGCGTATTTTGTTTGAAACTGTAAAGCGTATGATTCCATATCAAAGTCAATGAAATCCTCTTTTACAATCGGAATCCAACCTAAAAAATTTCAATTAAAAGGGTGTCCTGTAACCAATACCTTTATTGAGTCACCTGACACTGTGTTTAGAATGAAAAGAATGTATGAACAATTCAATAACTTTAAATAATCATTATAAAGATGCACTTACCATGTGCCATGATAGGCCATGTCCTGTAATGTGTGGTTGCACTTACCATGTCCCATAATAGGCCGTGTCCTGTAATGTGTGGTTGCATTATCCTCCTTATCAAACATTACACCGTACAGCCCAAACTCGGTAAAGTTTTCACACTCTTTCAGGTCAATAATCCCAATGAGAACTGTCTCAAGATAGATCTTGATCACATTTCCAACAAATGCTATCATCCATACTTTGTCGGTCTCTGCTTCTGTTTGTGGGATGTTACTGCTACAGCTGTAATTAGCGTTAGTTAGCTGTACAGACCCATCTCTTATTTGAAGCTTTGCTATTGGATCAGATGCGTCCCAGAGGTGAAATGAAACCACGGCCGCAGGGGCAGTCGTTACATTGAGTTCTAGTGGTTCGTCAGACAGATCAATCGGAAACAATGTTTCAGTCTCCTTTGGTATCCAACCTAAGTATTTTTAGGGAAGATTGTACAGTTTGACCCCGATTTACCGGGCGAGACACTTTCCCCCGAGCATCCCGGTAAATCGGGGTCCGATTGTTGTAACAACAGGATGTGTTAGAACAATCAATTAGCCAATTCTTCCAGCTTACCGTAGACGGGCGCAACAAGCAATATAACCACAAACAGCATCTCCAAAAGTGTAACAAAAATGAACTCGGGCTGATACTATTTTAAGTTGATAGGAGAGCTCTACATCTGTCTCTCTTTCTCTCTCTCTCTCTCTCTCTCTCTCTCTCTCTCTCTTTCTCTCTCTCTCTCCCTCTTTCTCTCTCTCTCTCTCTCTCCCTCTCTCTCTCTCGCTATCTATCTATCTCTCAATCGCCTTTTCACTCTCTTCCCAAACTAATGTTATTGTTTGATGGCTGGATCCCTCAAAGTTGGCGTGTTGCCTCAGAGAGACAGACAGCTCAAAGGAGAGTTTTTGACATCTAGACTCGAAGAGAAGATATATATAATATTGAAGGCAGCGTGTTCCAAGCTAAAACACCCCACCAAAAACACCCCAATACCGCCCAAAACACGCCAACACCTAAAACACCCCAATTCAACGGCCAACACCTTAAACACCCCAACACCTAAAACACCCCAACACCGCCTAAAACACCCCAACACCACCCAAAACACCCCAACACCTAAAACACCGTACCACCTAAAATACCCCAACACCGCCTAAAACACCCCAACACCACCTAAAACACCCCAACACAGGACGTGCAGTGCTGACAGGGATCGATGTTGAGGGTAACAGGGGTGGTGGAGCTGCCACGGATTACAATGTAACCAGTTACCCAACCATTCTTTACTTTGAAAAGGGACAGTTCAGGATGAAATTTACCGGCGAGAGAACGGCAACTGGTAAGAGATGGTGCTTTTAGAATTTTTCAGAGCTGCATCAAACCCGAATTTTATATTTGATTTTGTTTGACTTTCAATCTTTACAGGTATCGTATCGTGGTTGGAGGACCCGAAAGCGGAGGTAGCAAGTACAGCTGGTGACGCAGAGAAATCGTGGGCGGAGGAGGACACCAGTCCGGTGGGGCATCTCACTACGGATTCATTTGATAGTTTTATGAAGGAGCACGCCAGTGTCCTGGTAATGTTCTATGCACCATGGTGTGGCCACTGCAAGGCAATGAAGCCGGAGTTTTCTGCCGCGGCCAATCTTTTGGAGGAACAGGGAATAACAGGTAAAGTTATTATATTTTTTATTGGGTTGAACTATTTTGGGTGGGAGACATTTATAAATCAATTGCTTCAAACAAGTTACACTCACGCACCCAGGGGACCCACACAGCATTAAGGCTGCAACTAAGGGTCCCTTACTAACGAAACTTGAACTCAACGAAAATTTAGTTTCGCCTTGACGCAAAATAAAACCATTAGAGAAGGGTTTTCGTGCTGGTTGCTGCGGTATACCACGACCGCAAAACAGGGTCATGCGGCTTTACACTCGGAAGGAAGAAGATGAAGGAGGAGGAGAAAGAGAAGGGTGGGGGTGAGCAAGATCAGAGAATATTTGGGTATGAGTGAAGGATGAGATTAACAGGATGTGGTAGTTGGGTGGCACCCTTCTTGGAGCAACTCTGCTTCCTGACTGTCGGACACATAATGGGTATAATAACTTTTGGGCACTTTTGTCCCGGCATATCACCCTCAGCCAATAAACACCCATATAAGGGACTGGGCGATGTTTCCACACAATTCCCCTCACACTGTTCGTTGGTTGGCCGATCTGTTCTACCAAGCTCTGCAGGGAGCAGTGTGACACCCAAATGCCACTGTTTTATATACCAAACTGCCCCCAACTTCCACCCCCATTATCAATACCATTAAACTCCGAGTTCTAAGCGTGTTTATATGTCACAGGTAAGCTAGCGGCAGTTGATGTCACCCAAAACCGGCCACTGGGGGACCAGTTTTCTGTGAAGGGATTCCCCACAGTTATCTACTTTAAGGATGGAAACAAGACTTTCGAGCACCCTGGGTTAAGGAAGGAGGGTGATATTGTCAGTTTCATGAAGGACCCTAAGGAGCCCCCTCCACCAGCTCCTGAGGAAGTTCCGTGGAGTGAACAGGTAATGATAATGATCTGAGCGTATCAAAACGGGGGGGGGGGGGGGTGGTATAACAGTGAACTGGTAGTGAGGAGAATAGTGTATTTCTGTTCGCACTTCTACATTTATACTTGGGCCAGATTTAATTTAAATAGAATATAATATTTAGAATATTTATAATACTGACTGCAGCTCAGCAGTCTGGAGTTGCAGCAGTTGTTGTTTTCCAAAACCCCGCTCTTTTCGTACGATCCCAAAAGTGCTACTCCAGCAGCTACCATGCTACACATACGTAACGCGCGGGGTGTAGCAAGGTATCCAAAATGCGCGCTACCCCTCTCTCGGTACAGTGACTGTGTGTGACACCCTTTTTCCGTGAGGTGTTTGGTAAAGCAGCTCCGTGCTGCCACGTCTACATTACTAAATGGGTATACACTAACAAGGTTTTAAGATCCGCGGGGTGTGTAGGACTATGTCTGGGGGCACTCAACACCTGGCTTCCCTAAGAAGTCTCAAATGGCTAGATAGAGTTTGTTCTATTGTCTCTATCACCAATATGTCATGTACATTGGATATATGCATACATATTACTGGATAGTATTCATGCTCTTTGTCTCATTTCTATGTCTCTCTGATCACATGTAACTTGAAATATCAAACACCGTAGCGCTGACACATGGCCATGCTCTGGCGACAGAATATATAACACCTGTCCCCTAGTCTCCATATATCTACCCCTCCTTCTTTCTCTCCTTCTCTCTCAGTCCTCTCTCTGTCTCTCCTCCTTTCTCAGTCCTCACCGCCCCCCCTATCAGGAGAGTGCTGTGGTTCTCTCCTTCTCTCTCAGTCCTCACCGCCCCCCCCCCCCCCCCTAACAGGAGAGTGCTGTGGTACACTTAACTGGTGCGGATGGATTTGATAAGACGGTGAAGAGAAAGAAGCATTCTCTTGTCATGTTCTATGCTCCATGGTAAGAAAACTAGACGAAGTTTCGCTCTCTCTCCCTCTCTCTTTCTCATACACACACACACACACACACACACACACACACACACACACACACACTCTCTCTCTCTCTCTCTCTCTCTCTCTCTCTCTCTCTCTCTCTCTATATCTCTCTCTCTCTCTCTCTCTCTCTCTCTCTCTTTTCTCAGGTGCGGCCACTGTAAGAAAGCGAAACCTGAGTTTACTGCAGCCGCTGAATCATTATCTGACAACAGTAAGGTATGTATTGTCAATCATTCAATCAATCAATCAATCAATCATTCAATCAATCAATCAATATCAGTAGAGCTGACTAATCATGATTCGTGATGATTAGTTGGTAATTAAGGCAAATTATAAACATCATCCGAGTACATTTGTATGCCACAATCCCTTGTTTCTTACCACCATCTCTACAATCCAGGTCCTGCTAGGGGCGATAGATTGTACCCAGCCAGCCAATAAGGACGTATGCACCAAGTATGGTGTCAGGGGGTATCCTACCATTCTATACTTCAACTACGGAGGGAATGCCCACAAGTATTCCGGGTCTAGGCTCACAGCTGGTTTTATTGCGGTACGTCTGTATTTGGCTCCATTGCAACCTATTCTCGCTCCGCGAAGAATAGGCTCCCGGCCTGTGGACAGCAAGAACTCACGTGCGCGCGATGTAAAGCACGTTTTCAGCAGTGGGACTATCAAATCGCGCGCGATATACTGTTTTAGCAGGCATTTTTAGCCGACATAGCACTACCAAAACCCCAATTACCGCCTCAATTGGCACTTTGATGTATCGGCGGGTATTTTCCCATACTCACAAGGCCATGACGATTCACACAGTACCCGCAGATTGTCCCAGGACCGAGTAGGAGCTTGCAGCCAGGTCTTTAAAGAATTGCTCATGTTTAGCGTCAATTTTGACCCACTATTCATCAAATGCTGATATTCGCGGGTATTTTCCGTAAAACTAGAGACAATTATCTGCCAGGAGCAACAAACGAGATGCAAATCGGTTCAGTAGTTCCTTGCAGCCAGGTCTTTGAAAAAGTTTGCTCTAAAATCAATAACGCGCCGGAGGCCTAGATGTGAGATCGATCTCGGTCGCTGCGCGACCTCGATCTCACTCAGGCATCAATGTGGCCAACGTCTGTATGAGCTTTTCAATTTCGTCTGTTTTTCTCTTGAAGACCCTCTCCCTCAGGCAATGTCCCGTGTAAAATGCAACCCTCCCCAACCCTCTCAGGCAATGTCCCGGGAGGACCCCACCGCCCGAGATATGAGTGCGATTGAGGATGGCACTTCTGGAGACACCACATCCATCCCCTCATGGACGGGTGACACTGTAGTGGTAGTACCGGCTGGTAGTGTGGATACATGGTTAGAGGATAACGCACCTGCATTCGTCCTTTACTACAGGTACATAACTTGATTTTACCCCTCCGCTTGGTGACGCAGTCACCCTTACAACTCGCACGCATAGTGCACCAAAACGAAGCCCGCGAAGAGGTGACGGCGCCACCAACCCCTCCGCGCAAGCTCATGTAATTCTTTTAACCAATACCTTGGTCTACCGAACCATCGCATAAATAAAATGTGAGCTACACAGCTGTAATGCCCCCATCGGGACACAGAATTTCCCCCACGCAGCAAATATCTTAATTCTCAGATCATGAAAAAGTTACCTAGTCCCTAACTATTTCTCTCCTGCAGGGCGGGCTGCGTGACGTGTTCAATCATCCAAAGCCAATTCACGGCCGTCAGTGCTAAACTCGCCTCTCCCCATCTCACATTCGGGGCCCTAGACTGCAGCAGTACAAAGACAACCTCAGGATTCTGCTCAGAGAGCCCTGAGCCCACCCTTGTGCTTCACCGGTCCGGTGGACAGAACGAGAGATATTATCATGATATGACGAGTAGGGATATGTACAATTTTTTAGTGGCTAAACACGATGAGTTGTAGAAATATGTAGATTATGTTGTAGTAATGAACTGACGGAAGAGATTACATTTATCATAAACTGTGAATGAGACGGAGAGAAATACGGAAAGAAATACGACAGAGCTCTATTAAGAGTTTATTTTGATTGAATGTTTTTATGATATTATCATTATGATTATATGAAACATATTGATTGGGTAGTTTGTAATGTACATTTATGGTTTTGAATAATCAAATTGTTGCAAACTATGTTGCTATGATGTTAGGGGAAACTCTAACTGAATGCCTGCGCAGTAATGGCGTCCCATCACTGGTAAAAATCTAACTGATAATGGGAGTAATCACTCTGTGCGCGTCAGGATTTGCCACAAATTTTGCCAAAAAAAGGCTTTTACGTAGGGCGCGATGACAAACACACGAGCATGGTCACGCGTTCTTCCATCATTCCTTCCATTCAATTAGAGTTTTACCAGTGATGGGACGCCATTACGGCGCGGGCATTCAGTTAGAGTTTCCCCTTACACAGTCGGACCCCATTTACCAGGGTCATCCCGGGGTGTGCTTTATAATTTCGGACTTTCTACGCTGCAGTTAGCAGTAAATATTAGGGCATAATAACATAACCGGTGAACTCTCGTATCCGCCCTGTCGGCCAAATACTCGAGTTCCCTTGAGAGAGCCGTGCACATGTCAGCACAGGATTTTGTTATTGGTTACGTGTAAATTTCTTGTGCATGTGAGTTCTATACCAGAACGCCCTCAAATTTACCGCAGGTGACAGATATTGTTTGGAGATATGCATCCATCCGGTTAATCGGGGTCCGATTGTATTTTGTCCAAATTAAACACATTAGATTTGAGGGACTGTAATCTTAATATGTAATATAATTCCATATTTTAACTGTCTGGCGCCGCGACCCATCTGAGCGCACTGTCGAATCAAATGGGGTATGGCGCCGCCATACAGTATTTTAAAATCTTAAATCAAAAAGAAACCACGAAATAACTCATACCAATTGTCACACTAACTATCAACCCTGTACCGTATACCGGTCGCCCCTAATGGTGCAAATGAAAGGTCCCAACCCTTAGCCTCTAGACACATTTTAAACTGCTTATAGCTCAGTCCCTTAGCTTTCTCTAGGGGGTTTAATTCTTGATAAGCGTGGTAGTAGCTGTCAAGTATTACATCGTCATTCACACCATCACGCAACGCAACATTCACTCCTGAAAATGAGGAATCTTTTAGGAACCGTACAGTACAAGTTGGACACAACAGTCCTAGCATGTAACACGAGAGACGTCATTCTACATCAATCATCATGTACTACATGTGGATCAAAGCGGTAGTTGTGCGCGAACTTTTTACACTGCTGACATCCTATAGTAAAGTCGTTTGGCGATTGCGCGCATCCCACTAAAGATTACTGACTGGTACAATTGGACAGATCGCGGTCCTCCACATGTTATATCAGGATCAGAGTATACCTTTTTTAGAGTTGAATATCACATAATCACGGTCGCTGACGTCGAGAGGCCCAGAAAAATTGAGAAGAGATGCTCCCAACGTTACCGGCAAAGATCGACCTACAATTTAAAGTATATTTCAATCAAGTTGTGATTAGGGAGTCTAATAAACGATACACAGTCGGACCCCGATTTACCGGGAGGAAAAACTTCCCCCGATGTAGGAAAGTAACGGTATTTGACCCCGATATATCGGGCACCCCGATTTACCGGGCAAAACCTTTCCCCCAAGCATCCCGGTAAATCGGGGTCCGACTGTAATATAAAGTTCAATCTCTTTAATATAAACTTCTAAATATACCTGTTATGAATTGTTCTTGTTTGTTCACCTCCTCTGGACTCAATACGGTCCCATGGATTC
Source organism: Hormiphora californensis (assembly GCA_020137815.1). NCBI lineage: Eukaryota > Metazoa > Ctenophora > Tentaculata > Cydippida > Pleurobrachiidae > Hormiphora > Hormiphora californensis. The sequence goes on along the minus strand of CM035353.1, from coordinate 599,917 downwards.
TCCAGTGGTCCAAAAGGATGGCATATCTGGCTGGGTTAAGAGAACACATAACCAAACATGAACACGCCTTGTAGTTACTGAAGAGGAGACTCAGTTAGTAATCTCTATTATAATTTGGAGATGAACGACGTAGTGATGGTCGTTCGTTAGGCGGTATCTAAGCGACAGACTGCTCCTTCATAAAACACTTTATATGACAAAAGTTGTAAAGCTGTTATTCACACTTTCTGAAGTTCCAGTGGAGGTTTCTTAATATTTTCGAATGACTTTTAACATGCCAGTCCCCATAGTTACCACTTCAGTTGCCATGGCAACCGTTTTTTTCACGTTGAAAGTGACGAAAAGAACCACCCGGCGAAGCCGGTTGGGTTATCAAATAAACCTTTACTTGAGGCGCACCCAATGGGTGCGCTAGTCTGTATATATTTTGATTTTGCAGTCAAAAGTTTGAATAAAGATAGAGACGGAACAGACAGAGACGGGACAGAGAGAGAGACAGACCGGGGATGGAGGGATATAGGGGGAAACACCGCCCCCTGTTACAAGCTTACCAATATAGATGAAGACATGTTAGAATAAGGAATATAGGCCATGTCAGGTAGGGTGAATCATTTACAAAGCCCATCAGACACATACTGAGAAACAATCCTATCAGACTTGATAACCGCTCCTGTAAGGGATCTGTTAATTGATAATATAATACATATATCTAGAGAGTTGCCAAGCTAGACTGCAATTCGCGTGCCCCGTTTGAACAAAAAACTAGAGAGAGTATATTCCTAATTAATTAACCAATTAACATAAACCATTACCTGGCTTCCATCCTTGGCGCTTACATCCGCAGTGTTGTTTGCTATGGCTTGGTGTTGTTTTATTGTCGCACGAGTGCATCCTCCTGCGACGCCAACCAAGCTCTAATTGGAAATGTAGTAATTGGATTAATTGGTGGAATATTTGGGTTAATTAAGGGTTCATTGAATATATATATCATCACAATACAATTAAAATTACCGATTAATAGATCTACTAATACAATGTAATATAGTTAGTATAGTACCCTCAAAACGGTAGTGAAGCACATTATGGGTGTAAAAAGGAGGGATGGTGCCAGGGGCGAGAGGAGATCAATTAGCATAGCCAGATCATTAACAACATCTGCGAACAACCTCCACCGTTTCGCATCAATATCCAACTGCGTACCTCGCGACCAGGCGAACAATATGTTTGCTACCATCCCTGAACCATCTAGAAGGGAAGGGTGTGTAGACTGTAGACAGAGTGTGATACAGTGACGATGTTGAATAAATATCATATCAACGTAGTTGGTTGTCGTTATGTTCTAACCCTCCTTTACATGTGCGAGAGGGGGATGGTGAAAGAGGGGGGGGGGGATCCCATGGTATACTTTGGTATACTTTGGTATACTTTGGTATATGGAAAATCCCAAAAAAATATGTGGAAAGTACCAAAGTATACCATATCTTTTTAATAACTTTAAAGTGTTAATTTACAACAGTTAAGGCTTTAAAACATTTTATATAAACTTTCTTGACTCATAAAATTGGACAATGGTGCTAAATAGGCTAAATTCATAGAATCGAGGGAAAATATTACCTATAAAATGGTGAGTCAGAAAACTGGGGTTTGACAAATTGGGACCCATTTGAGTATGATAAAAAAGCTTTTAAAAAGTCAAGAAAATGTTCAAATAGTATTTGGTAAAGTCTCCAAAAATTTTTCAAAAATTGCCTTCACCGGGAATCGAACCCGAGTGGCAAGCCTAGAAGCACTAGCCGGATGATGTAACAAAAACGTAAAAATCGGTTTAATAAGCGTTATATTACCAACTTATAAAGAAATAAGGATGTAGTTTTACAAATTTAGTCATTTATGTTAACTTATCGCTTAAATTTTACCCTTTTCAAAATTTTTATGGTATACTTTGGTATACCTTGGTATACTTTGGTATACTTTGGTATACTTTGGTATATGGAAAATCGCTGAAAAAGTTGTGGAAAGTGCCAAAGTATACCAAAGTATACCATGGGATCCCCCCCCCCCGTGAAAGAGGGTGGTCTGTCGATCAAGGCAAGTTGTCTGTATATACAATGGCAATTATTCTTAGTTAATAATTAACAATTAAATCAATAACCTTTTAGAATCCAGGTATAGGTAGCTCCCAGAGCAGTTGCAGAAGCGTCACCCACACCCATGCCCTTAAAGGTTGCGTGCGAGGCCAGTGTGCCATTCAGAGAAGAACATAACTCCTGGAAAACAATTATATATAGGGTTAAAACTAAATTAATAAATGAATATATTTGAACTACTAATTGCACTATCAACTATCTAATATCTGCGATAACTTGGTATGGATGGGGTTATTATATATTGGGATAGTGGATGCATAACTTAAGTTTGTATGGGAAGCAGGGAACACCTGTAACCACTTATAGAAAGGGAAACCTGACTGATGAGCTGAGAATGAGAGACGGAAAAAGGAGAGAGAGGAAACTAGATGATATAGGGAAAGATAAAAATGGAGCGATGAATGCACGTGGGGGCCCCCGCAACAGGTGTTTAAGTGTTTTGATGTTGACAACAAATATGGGAGAGAGAGAGAGAGAGAGAGAGAGAGAGGGAGAGAAAGATAGTGTATATATACGTTTGTGAGAGAGAAGGACAGTTGTTCCATGATACCAGTGTATGTAGTACTTTTGTCTATTTGGTTGCACATATTCAATGCAACTTCTCTACTATTGTCTGTAAGATATATCATATTGAATATGTAGAATGTATATAATGCTACTGCAGTAAATGGCCTGTATTTTTTCCAATTTCCCTTGAAATAGCTTCATTTATATCTACATCCCAGACTTGCCTCAGTGGAACTGGTTACCAGCCATAAATAGCCATGCTTTCTTTTAAATAATAGTATGTAATATAGACAACTGTAAATAATATGAGTATCTTTAGTAGGTATATTGCGATGGACTCAACTAGACCGAATTGATCAACTAGAGATCAAATGAGAAAACCTTTTGATTTATAGACGAGAAAGTATCTTAATTTTGGGATTGCTTACTACTCTGTACAGTCGGACCCCGATTTAGGGCCCCCGATTTAGTGGCACCCCGATTTAGGGACAGGATTTTTTCCCCCCGATATAGGAAATTAACATTATTTGACCCCGATTTAGTGGACACCCCGATTTAGTGGACAAGAGCCTTTCCCCCGAGGGTGTCCCTAAATCGGGGTCCGACTGTAGTTTCTTATTTAAAAGTTTTCAAAAAGATACCTGGAGGGTGTCCCATATCTGGTATTCCATGTAATCTTTACTGACCGTCGCTGGATATCCTTGGGGCAAGAATGCTTCCTGGCAGAGAAAATTTAAGTCAAGAGAGAGAGAGAGAGAGAGAGAGAGAGAGAGACAGAGAGAGAGGAGATGAGAGAGAGAGAGAGAGAGGAGAGAGAGGAGGAGAGGTAGAGAGGAGAGGAGAGAGAGAGAGAGAGGAGAGAGAGAGAGAGATTGAAGAGAGAGAGAGTGAAAGAGAGAGAGAGAGAGAGAGAGAGAGAGAGAGAGAGAAAGACGTGATGGTAGACATTAAATGTACTTAACAGTTTGCTAGTAAAAGTTCACCAATTGCATTACTTAATACACCGTATTAGTCCCGTATAATACACAACTTGTTTTATGATTTATGTAGTTGAAGTTGGGTCGGGAAGGCCCATGCACGTCCTCGGGGGACACGGTACGGCATGCACCTTTGCGCTTGCCCGCACAGTGATTATACAAATCTAACCTTGAGTAGAGAGGTAACTTTCTGAGCAGATGACTTGTGACGTGCCACACACGTTACACCATTAGTAGTGATTGTGAATCTGCGGACTGTTATCCCGTCCTCCGTCTCTCGTATATCAACCATGTTTCACCTTCTAAGGACATGATCTCTATGTTAGCAGCTAGTGCAATTTGCAGTACCAGACAGATCTCAATTACAGTGGTGCTCCATCGTATTGACCGCCCCAGGTCGAATAGTTGCCAAAAATGAACTTTTGGTTGGTCAGAAAGGGCAACATAATTTCCCCAAAATTGGCCCATAGACCCGAACGGAAGTGCCGCGAAGCGGTGCCGTAGGGAGCACAAGCCTTAACGGTCTGGGGGACTGGTGGCCGCCTGACGCCTCCAGCCGGGTCCGGGCGGGGGGGGGGGGGGGGGGCGAAGTCCACATAACGCGTCGCCAACAACGCACAGTCCGCTAACAATGATTGCTCTTTTCTAGTTTGTACGTGTACGTCTTGAACGTCGTGGACCGCGTCGTGGGCGGCGCTTGGCGGGCGGTCATTTTATTGTAATGTGAATTTTCACGTGGTATTGTCAATTCCACATGAGAATCAACAATACAACGCATTATTCTGATGTTAAACAGACATTCGTTGGAGTTATATGTGATATGGAGCACAGTTATACACATCTAAGTATTTAGTAGATAGGTACTATCTAACTATTGTATCGTATCAGCAATATAACGGGTGACAACTAAAAATCTGGACTTTTTTCTGTGAGCTCTAGTGCCGAACCCGTTTGAGATACAGCTTCGGGCCAGTGATGGAACGATTTTTCAGACAATTTTGAATCAGAATAACACAACGGGAAAGACTAAAAAGTTGATTTTCATTGGGATATCGCATCACTTCCTCTTGCCCCACCAAAGCATGTAGTACGGATATTTGAGATTTCTATGTGATCAGAAACGACCTTCCCAATGAAATAAAATTCTCAAATTTTAAAGAATGGTTGTTCATGCCATAACCAATATAACTGCCAATTTTCAACATTTTAGCTCACCAGGAAGTGGGTTTTCCACGTCATAAATGTTTCGAGAGATCGTCAAAAAGGCGATTTCTCAAATTACCTGTAAACTACGCTTTGGAGGGTTTGTTACAGATGATTCTGTGATCAGAATTGAGATTAACGGAGTGTGAAACAAAGTTGATTTCGTTCAAAATTGTCTGAAACATCATTCTATCGCTGCCCCGAAGCTGTATCTCAAAAAGAACAGGCGCTAGAGGTGCTAGAAAAGTGTGTAAATTTCACGTACTACATGCTTTAGTGGGGCAAGAGGAAGTTTTGCGATATCGCAATGAAAAGGAACTTTTTAGTCTTTCCCGCTCTGTTATTCTGATTCAAAATTGTCTGGAGAATCGTTCTATAGCTGGCCTGACGCTGTATCTCAAACGGGGCCAGCGCTAGAGCTCACAGAAAATTGTCCAGATTTTTAGTTGTCACCCGTTATAACGTCTGACACCTGCAAAGTGCACTTACATTAACTCTCTGTATATGTCCCAGTTTATTTGAAATACATATATATTTCGGTGTCGAGATTCTTCCGACCTGCCTATACTGACATAGTTTCAATTGTGTGGTTCTGGTTGGTTGCGGTAAAGGCTTAACCGATTATGTATTACGCTTCGATTTTTGCGAATAATTAGCCTAATTTTGACTTATCGCCTATCATCACTCTACTTTCGATTTTCGCATTATGTACTAGTACACATTAGAATTAATGTGGTCTTAGCGGCGAGATCGCTTAGCCACAATTATCATCTTAGCCACAATTATCGAGATGGATTATTTGATGATAATTGTGCAGCTAAAATAGCAGCACATGGACATTGATTCTTCGGTTATTTCAGTTCAGCTATCTATACCTTCACATTCGTCGCCTGATGATTGGTTTCCCGTCAGGGATTCAATTACCATGTGTTGCGTCCTAAATACAGCTGTATTATTTCGTCGTTATACCTTTACATAGCTTATATTCATGCCTGATCACGGCTCGCTTTGCAGTCTGCACCTTTTGGTAGATGCTTTTCTATTGTGACAAGTGAAACAAGGTTTTACAAAATCAACAAACATTTGTTGATTTTGTAAAACCTTGTTTCACTTGTCACAATAGTTCAGCTCTCCGCATCCCCGGATCGAGCACTCTACCAGGATACAAACTTCTAAATCTAACTGGTAGATGCTTTTCAAGAGGAAACGTCATTGGAAATTATTTTCACTATTAGCAGGTGGAACAAAGGGGAAAAAGCGAGGCGCAAGATTTCACTAATGACTGATTATAGTCAAACCTTGCCTCCCCATTGCGACTCTCTTGGAGAGAGTCCCTCCTCACCAACCTCCTCACCAACCTCCTCACAAACCTCCTCACCAACCTCCTCACCAACCTCCTCACAAACCTCCTCTCCTGATGATATTAGAATATGGCAGACACGATACATGACTTGTTTGAGACGGAGTGTACCTCACACGACCTACCTTCCCCCCATCTGGACCGTATGTTCGCCAAATTTCAGGGTAATAGATGAGGAAACAATTACAGTCAGACCCCGATTTACCGGGCCCCGATTTACCGGAACCCGATTTACCGGGAGGATAAACTTATTTTTGCGAGCCTAACCGGAAAAACGCACGTTTTGACCCCATCGGAACCCCGATTTAGTTAATCATTTACCGGGAGGATAAACTTCCCCCGAAGGAGAAAATTAACGGTATTTGACCCCGATATACCGGGCACCTCGATTTACCGGGCAAAACCCTTTCCCCGAGCATTCCGATAAATCGGGGTCTGACTGATAAATGTTTATCATCTCTTTTGTAATCGAGTATCGATATATGTGATTGCTTGTTTTATCTTCTAACGAGGGCGGAGGGAAAAAAGTGCGAGATCAAATGTTTGTACAATAACCTACCATGGATGTATTTTTCAGATCGGGCAACAGACAAAGCGGAGGAAAAGCTTAGCAGATGCAGGAAAGCAATAATAAATCAAATAAGTGTGATATTTGTCTACTTTGTGATATTCTACCAGGCTATGTGCGCATATAACTATGCATTCCATAGTGGACAGTGGGAATATCTTAAAATTGATCTTATTCTTGGATATTGAACTGTGTGTGATTTGTTGAACTCTGATCTAACAACCCATGGGTGGATCTATCGGGGAGAGGAGGGGGGTCATGGCCCCCATACCCCCACCCCCCATGATGGGGGTGCAAAATACATTGCATTGTTTCTGAAAATCATACCTTATCTTATTACAGTTAACAGTCGGAACCCGATTTAACGGCACCCTCGGGGCAAAGGGTTTTGCCCGTTAAATCGGGGTTTCCGCTAAATTCGGGGTCCGACTGTATATTTCCCCGGATATAATAAAAATTAACGGCCTATACTCCATTTTTTTCAACTGTTCACCCCCCAAAGTCGTGTGCGGAATTGTTTAGCGCGTTTATCACATGTTAACGTGTAGCGCGCGCCACACAAATTCTAATTTTTATTAAATTTCAGTTTCTGGGTGAACAGTTGAAAAAAATGGACTTTATTTTGCCCCGATTGTGGGAAGAAAAATTTCGAAATCTGCGCTGTGATTGGCTTAAATTTTCCATCATCAGAAATTTCGCTCTGGTGTAAACGCTGTGTATAAAAGTCGGCTTTTTTGAAGTTGTCAACCCCCTTTTCGTGCACGGAATGTTTTTGCGCATCACATCACATGTTAACGTGTGGTGTGCGCGTCAAAATTGATCAATTTCACATTCACGGTCATTTTGGGGTGACAAAAATCGGGCGCAATTATAATCTGGGTGCCTTGCAGCCTTTTTACAGGTGCGCGCTACCAAAAGAGTACACTTAGACCGAATTTTTTCAAACAATTTGAGCAAACTAAACGGTAACTGATAGAGAATCGATAGTCCTAACCGATAACCCCAAACCAAACCCTAACCAGACCCTAACGTTTTCCACAAAAATCCGACTATAAAAAAACCGCGGTTCGGACATGCGCCGTTACGATCTGGGTGTTTACAGGTGCGCGCTGCCAAAAAAGCTCTAACCGCCAAACCACTCAACCGTTTTGGCTGATTCAAAGTTTATCTGGTAGGGTATGTCAAGGCCTAACCCCAACCCAAACCCCAACCCTAACCCTAACCCTACTTTAGCCCTAACCCTAAAAAACCGTTTGTCAGCACTCCCAAAACACCCAGATTTTAACGCTAGCCGGTTCGGACGGGCGCGATTATAATCTGGGTGCCTTGCAGCCTGTTTACAGGTGCGTGCTGCCAAAAGAGTATACTTAGACCGACTTTTTTCAAACGGCTATAGCCATGGAACCACATGGCCGATTTGTGTAAACTAAACGGTATCAGTTAGAGAATCGATAGCCCTAACCGGTAACCCCAAACCAAACCCTAACCAGACCCTAACGGATAGCCCTAACCCGTCGCGCGCGCCAAAACTACGAATTGTTAGCAATGAATTGGCAATGAATTGGCAAACGTTGCTGGCCCCCGATAGCGCGGGATAAGGCAGCGCTTTTCAAAGCAATGAAAGGCACCCAGATTTTAACGTTTTCCGGTTCGGACGACATAATTTTCAGCGCGCGGCTTATTAAGAAAGTTGATTTTTGGCAGCGTTTTAATCATTTGTGTCGCGCGTTGCGACGCATTTTTATTTATTCCCAATCACTTTGAGTCTCCCAGAGGGAACTATTACGGCGGATGGAGCTCGCCTAGATATAAGTACACGTGATTTCTGGTCTAGCATGGATAACACCTATTTTGATGTGAGGGTATTTAATCCTAGGGTGGCATCTAACTCTAACCAGGCAATCTCTAAAGTGTATGAAAAACATGAGAGGGAGAAAAAGACTGGCTACCTTCATCGGGTCATTGAAGTAGAAAAATCGTCATTTACACCTCTGGTAATGTCCACGACGGGGGGTCTCGGTCGAGAATTCAAAAAGACACTGAAACAGCTAGCCGATAAGAAAGCTAAGAAAACGGGATACTCCTACGACCAATGCATCCGTTATCTTCGACTCAGACTATCTTTCGCCATGGTGCGATCAATAACTGTTTCCATCAGGGGGCATCGGGGTAGATTGAGGGGCGAGGGCAACAGGGACGAGCAGCTATATCAAGTGGGGTAATAGACTCATTTTTTATTTAATTTATTACAGTTTTTATCATTGTTAAGTGTCTACACTATTTATATTCAGGCCGATGTTGGCCGCCACCCGCTTCCCAATCACTTTATTTAAATCTCGTTGCAGCTTTTGTGCCGTTTTTGTGAGCTCCCTTATCAGTAAAGTTAGCAAGCATCTCTCCAATTGTGGCACCCTGTGCTCACCTCGTGCTCACTTGTCATGAGTGGTAGTACTGCTTCTGGAAACAGCTTTTCAAACCGACTCAGAGTGAACAGTGATGAAAGAGTGACAAAGGTGGTATACCGTGAGGTTCAGAGTGAAGTTGTGGACCTAGTGCGAGAACTGTTTGTTCATGTGAAGGAGGCAGATTCTTTCCCCAAGAAATGGTCTGCTAGTTCAGCTTCCTGTTTCTGGGACAATCTGAAGTGTCCTAGTAAGAGTAAGATCAAGGGAGTGGGAAAACCTGAACTTGCTGAGTTTGCAGAGAAGGCGTGTCGCTTGCTGGTTGAACGGTGTTACCCGGCGATTGATAAGCTGTCTATTGAAACTGAGGAGTGTGAAAGGAGAATAATCAACTGCCAAGAGGAACTGATCACCGCACAGCGTTTGTTAGTTGAAGCACAGGACCGCTTAGTTAAGCTACAGTGTGAACTGTTGGAGAAAAGAGACGGTGAAATTAGTGCTGTGCAGACTACCGCTGAGAAGGAGATGAAATCATTTGCTAATGTTCTTCAGAAGAACTGTGAGACTGCCCTAGCACCGCAGCGGGTACGTCAGGCTATTGCTGTAGCGACAGAGGACAGGGCGAGCAATGTTATTGTTCATGGGTTGTTGGATTGTAAAAGTGAAAACAGCCACGATTTGGATTTAGACGTCAGACGCCTGTTTGATTGTATGGGTGAATGTACTACTGATGTATGGGGTATGGAGCGCCTCGGTAGGTACAAGGAGGGTACTGACCGACCAGTAAAGCTGCGGTTGAGTGGCCGGCATTTCCGAGATAGGATTCTGTCGTGCAAGAATAGTCTGAAGAAATCTAAAGACTTCAGTGAAACTTTCATATCCCCTGATCGTTCTCCCGAGGAGAGAGAGGAGAGGAGGAAGCTGGTTGTGGAGCTGAGGGCGAGGAAGGAGGCGGAAACTGGGAAGAACTTTGGAATCAGAGGAGGCAAGGTGGTGGAGTTGGTGATTTGAGTGTGTGGGCGTGCGTGTGGAACTGATACTTGCTAAATGCCAGGTTTTGTGACCAGATTTTTTGAGCATCAGAGCACTGGACATTTAATTGGATTATTATAGACATTATAACTTTTTATATTTTTGAGGGTTTGCAGCAAAGGTGAACCGCTCTGATGCTCCGTGTTACTAGGGTTTTTTAGATTCTAGTATTCTATGGAGTCTGAGCGTGTATACAAATGCTGATATTATTATTGTTTCAAATTTTTTTACGACAAAAAAAAATTTCAAAATAAATGGAACACGACTGTGCGGGTGTACCAGTATAGTGTTGTGTTGGCACACGGAGAAGGTGGGAGAGGGACACAACAAGAGTGGCTTCACAATCCACCACTCCTGGTACACCACGCACGTCCCATGCGACTTATAAACATAAATAAATAAATAAATAGTAACTAAAATCTCATCATTTTACGTTAAAAGTTCAACTTCGTGCATATTGATGGGCACGATCTTCCTCCTGTTCCCTCTAAGGGCGATCAGACATGCCCTCAAAAGTCCGAATCTCAGCCTTGTTCTGAAGTGGCTGATAACTTCTGCATAGGGTTCCTTGGTCTTGTCTGAAACCCTCCTCGATAACTTCTTGAGGAATTTCTCAAACTCATCTCCCATGCCGCCAAAGGTGCTCATGACGACAGATTTTCCTCACCCTCGCTCAGGTCTTGGCATGCGCTGCAGGCCCCAAGTGCGCACGTTTTCCACGGCTTCTAGCTGTAGCATAGGCCAAGCTCAGGTCGGTCAAGATTTTATCAGAAGAAACTTGCCTATATGCGAAGCCCGAAGGGTGCAAGAAGTGGAGCAGGGTTCCTTCACGCCCCTCGTATTCTCCACGTCGGGAGGTTTTGCCGGAGAAGTAGGGAAGGTTTTGGAGCGAGCGGCCAGGAAGATCTGTGACAAGGAATGTTACGCCGAAATCATGTCCTTCATCCGTGAAAAGACACGATTCAGCTTATTGAGATCAACACTTGTTGCGCTTAGGGGCACCAAGAGACGTGTGATCCCAGTCAGAGTGGAAGATGTTGACTTTCGAGATACGTGAGCAGAGAGAGGGAGATTGAGTATATTGAGGGTGTGTGGGTAATTTATTGTAATTTATTTGTGTCAAGATTTTACAAAAAAGCTTCAAGTTATCGGTTAGGGCTATCGATTCTCTGTCAGATACCGTTTAGTTTACTCAAATTGGCCATGTGGTTGCGTTGCTATGGACTCCATAATATGGAGGCCACTTAGATAGCCGGTTGAAACAAGAATTATTGCATTATGTATACATAATGCGGTGCTTCCCTGCCCCAGATGGGTGTAAAATTGATGACTAAGCTTCAACTTTACCCTCATCTTAGCTCCAGTCACTTGCAATTATTAATTATTGTGTGATAGTAGTTTCATGCTTGGAAGACTTGCTACCACGTCATGGTACGGCTGTAGGGTACTTACCCAAAGTGATTTCAGGTGAAAGTAGGAAGTGTTACGAGTGAGTAATTGCGCGCCACAATGTATGTTAATCATTTCCTTTGTTGCATCAACAAAGTGTGAGCTGAAAGTTTTATGAAGGAGCAGACTTTGTTACTATGTGTAACGGTGGACGGACGGACGGACATTTAGTTAACTCCGCGATCTGCTGATTTCTAAACCCTGAATGATCTTTTTAGCACGTGCGTGCTAAAAACATCATCCCGGGTGAATCCCCTTCGGGCATTCATCCGGGCAGGGAAATAATTCGGTCTTGAAAATAAAAGTGTATTCTTTTTGGTAGCGCACACCTCTAAACAGGCTGCAAGGCACCCAGATTATAATCGCGCCCGTCACTGAGCCTTTAGTGTTTAATATCTTGAATCTTGAATTGGAAGAAGAAGGCAATCCACGAAGTTAAGAAAGAAATCGCCAATTGCAGAGAGGACTGATGAGACTGCACTGAGCATTCTGCAGTGTCAAGGATATAAAAGAAGCAGAAGAAGCTAACTGCTAAGAGAAGCAGTGTGCAAAAATGGACAAGAACTTCTTCTCTAAAGAATAAAGATGGAGACGGGAGCGTCGTAAGTCGTCCTGGAATCCAGGACCTGGATATGGCCTATCTGTCCGGCTCTTGGACTCTATCCTGTTTGCCACATACACATGATACATGTAACCTGTCCGCCAACTCTGATTGAGACAGTTCTCTGTTGAAGACCTCCAAGACTCTTGGAGGTCTTCAACAGAGAACTGTCTCAATCAGAGTTGGCAGACAGGTTTCATGTATCATGTGTATGTGGCAAACAGGATGGCGCAGACCATACCCTGAGTTGTATCTTACTTATCCTATGACGCAACAAGATACCTTTGCAGGCATTATTACCCATGCAGGATACAAGGGTGTTGAAATAAAGAAATTGTTGAAGCCAGTTAACCCAGATGAGTACCCCCGGACTCCGGAGTGTCAATACTCAATACAGCACCTGATACTCGTAGTGACGTACTATCGGGCTGTGGAGAAGACTACCGGATTCCCGCATTAATGCTGCATTTTTTCACACTGCACCCTAGCTATAGAGATAAAGATCCGAATTCTCTATATCAACTACACTAAAGACGGAAGAAACGTGACTACCAACTAACGAGTCAGAGAGGTGGCCTTCATCCCGTTTGTGATGGTCACACCAGGAGGTGCTGGACCTCAAGCTGTAAAGCTTATATCAAAAATATGGCCTCTCTGGCATCTATGGTAAACATAAGGAGAAGTATCCGAGATTCATCAGAACACTGATACGGTTCTTTCTCTTTAGAAGTACTTTGGCCCCCGAATATTGCCACTAATTAAAACGATGTTGAATCATTTCAAAGTATTTGATAATTAAAACCCGTGAAATTTTGTTTTTTTAATACATAATGATAATAATAAAAAACGGTTTGAGTATACCACTCAGTCCAGACAGGGCTGAATCATTGACATGAGTCCAACACTGCCTAGATTCAGAGCGGTACACCAAGATTGTTAATATCCTGACTCACTTAGAACAAAATAGACACATCTACTGATTAATATACTCCAAAAAATGGGAAAAGAAAAACTTAAAGTGAGAGTGGACCGACACAGAATTGGACAAGATTATTGTAGGTAGTAGAGATTCTACAGAGAGAATACAAGAGATAGATGTGTGACGTCATGCTCCCAACATAACAAAAGTATCTCAGTGATGGAGGGGCCAATCTTAAGCGGGAAAAAAGCAAAATGCTCAGAGAAATAATCTCTACTACCTACAACAAAATTGTCCAATTCTATGTCGGTTCACTCTCACTTTAATAATATCCAAAACAGACCAAACATTGTCCATTTATAAAGACATCATAGCTGTCATGCTCGGGCCACCCTGTCATTAATTACACTACTGATAAACACATTCATGGCACTCCATCTCACCCTCAATACAACGGCACCTTGAATCGCACCCAACTTCCTCATCATACGCATGCACCTCAGCCCCATTACTGGCCCATCCGTAGTTCCCATCCCAGTTTTTGTAGTAGCACTTGTCGTGACACACTCTCGGCGTACACCTCGGAACACCACCCTTGTCGCACATGCACCTATTGCACCCATTGTAGAATGTTTCGCCAACAAACACCCTACCAGATATACTACCATCAGATTCCGCAAACATACAGCAGTCCATATCATAGCACTCGATAGCTGAAATGTGGTTATGTGTGATAAGGGTCGCACCTTGAGGTAAATTAATCATACTAGATAGCTTTTAAACATATCTATTTATTATCCATTGACTCAATTTGACTAATCGGGATAAATGTGACTTACTGCCTTCGAAACAAAAACACAAGCTGCATCCATCGTCCCACATATCACCATCTTGGTAGCGTTTCCTCAAACCATCCATATCTCTTGTGCTGCCGAAGCAGTTAGTTAAGTATACTTCACTTTCGATCTCCTCCCGTGTATCATCAATAATATCAGCTTCACAGACCACCAGAGGCACAAAACAAGCCAGCAATACCACAACTGCAACTCCCTTCATGATTTATTACAACTTATTAGAACAACAAACTGTTGGAATTAAAGAAAGGTTTGAAGGACTATTTTTATACCGTGCTGAATGCATAATTCGATTTGAATAAATCTCAATTGTTAAAGTAACAAGGGTTTATTCGAACATTCTATGTTTCCGGGTATCCTAATTAATTTATAGATTAATTAGAATACCCGGAAATATACAAATTTCGATTTATCCTATCAAGAGTCAAAACTATCCAGCTTTCGGGAGCTTGATACATTAAATGAGGGGGGGGGGGGTTCAACCCTAAAAATTTCCATTGATACCCACTTTTTTGGCAAATGGAAATTTTATATTGGAAATTTTTAGAAATTTTTAGAAATTTTTGGAAATTTTTGGAAATTTTTAGAAATTTTTAGAAATTTTTAGAAATTTATGGACGATGGAAATTTTTGGAAGTTTTTAGTAAATGGAAATTTTTAGAAATTTTTAGAAATTTTTAGAAATTTTTAGAAGTTTTTAGAAGTTTTTAGAAGTTTTTCGGTAATGCTCTCTTTTCGGAGCGTGTTCGTCTCAACGTTGCGCGTCGCGGGTGAACGAGCTAACCCGGGTGGGCGAGCTAACAATAGTGAACTTCCATGCGATATAGTACATCGCGCGCATGTAATTGCACTATTGTTAGCTTGTTCGCCCGGGTTTGGTACAGTCTGCGACGCGCAGTGTTGAGACGAACACGTTCCGAAAATGCAGGATAACCCAATTGTAAGCTAATGACAGGTAATCTTTGCATGTTTTCGACAGTAAGTTAGTTATACAAGCTACATCCATGATCTACAGTGATCTAGCTTAAAAAAGAGTTTAAAGTTTCTATTTTGTATGCTAAGAAACCCGATCTACTCCCTAGTAAAGGTCGCGCGGGCAATTATGGTGAAAATTGGCCAATCTACAAACATTAATGCGCGAATCCTCAACAATATTGGCCAATCTTCGCTGGATGCGCAAATAGATTGGCCAATCTTCGCTGGCCATGGCTGAATTTCACAGCTGTTTCGCGCGCACACAACCCAAGATAACTGGTTTCGCGCCCCACGTCTAATTCTATGCCACTCGATGCTCGCCAAATCCCCCGGTAAGGGATCAGCCGATGATGCTATTTGAATAATGTTACTTTGCTGGCAACATACTTCCAATGAGATTTAATAACATGCAGCAATGTGAATTGAGATGATCCAATTATGAAATGTTACTTTTCGGTAATCTGGTACAGTCTTATCGGTGCAGTGATACTATACTGATGTTAGGGATCAGAATGATTTGAAAAGTAGACACCAAGAGGATTGCAGAACACGCGGAATTTTGATTTTAGCATAACGGGAACCATTTCCTCCCCATGGCGCCCTTTTTCGGGACCAAAACGAGGTCAGGGCCAGAGGGTACTCGCGAAATACGGTCCACGGTCTCTGCGCCCCCAGCGACTCTCTCGACAGACACAAATTGGGTCGAGGAGAGTTAAAACTTCCTCAGAAATATTCAGGTGTTTTTGAATGACCGATATGAAAATTCAATTAAATGATATATATACCAACTAAAATTTAAAATTACAAGAGCGGATTTGGCTCAGTTGATAGCAGCTTGTCTGTCACCCTCAGGGCGTCGGGTTCGAGACCAGAGCATCGACCCTTTTTCCATATTTTTTAAAAACATTTAGGAAATTGGCACAGTAGTGAATAGATTGGTTCAATCGAAAAATAAGAATGAACTGCCCCATTTTCAAATTAGAAAACACTTTATATGAATTTCATAAATAAACCACCGTAATCCGGCTATAATCGTTCATGCGATTAAATAAGTTATTTGAAATCTCTCTCTCTCTCTTTTTCTCTTTTTCCCCGGGTCAAGTCTCTTCCCCTTCTCCCCTTCCTCTCATCTCTTCTCCCCTCTTTTCCCCTTGGGGAACATGCCTCTCCTCCCTTCCCCTTTTCTCTTTTACCCTTTCTAAATTCTTCTCTCTCTTTCTTTTTCTCTTTTTTCGCTCCTTCCCCCTCGTCTTTCCTTCCTCAAAAATTCTCTCTTTCTCTCCCCTTCTCTCCCCTCTTTTTCACGGTTGTTTGGGTTTTTGTATGTCCTGTGTACACCCCGTTTTTTTGTATTTAACCGATATGGGGGTGAAATAAAAGTAAAGTTTCTGAAATCTGTTTCCAAACCCAAAACTAAATTTGGCCGATAGATTGTAAATTTGGCCAGAAAATTTCATGACGTTGGGGGTACACTTTTTTCTTTTTATAGGGGTTTTTGTACAAGATTGAGAAAAAACCTCTTTTTTGGGGTACTTGGGGGAGATCCCTCGCTTGAAAAAGAACAAAAAAAAGTTGCTTAAAGGCTTAAAAGAGTTGTCCCTCTTTTTTTTCTAAAAAGTGTCTCCCTGTTATTGACCTTTCCCAACCAACGAGTGGATGCTAATGACGAAATATTGAAGTTTAAACTGAGCTAAAAAGGGAGTTTTCAAACGTACCAGAAAGTTTTTTTCCATTTGCAAAAGAAAGTGTCCAGTTGCAAGACAAGGATCGGGAAGGTGCAGCAAAAGCCGGGGCCAAAAAAGGGAAAGGGGGGAAAATTGAGTCTTTTTTCCTTCCCCCGTCTTGTCAATCCTGTGCAGCGGCATGGGCACCACCCAAGGTTGCAGGCATGATCGACGAGCAGAAAAAACCGCCTAAAAGGATGAGGAAACTGCCCGGGAGCAAAACATCATTTTCTAAAAACGTTATAAAGAGGATGGCAAACGGGAATACCCCCCAAAACTGCAAAGGGGGATAAAGAGGGGTTTTTGGGGAAAATCTTTGGGGGGGCCTAAACGAGAAGGTAAAGCTGTCTGTGTAAGAAAATTTGGGGCGTGAAATAGTAACAAGGCGAGCCCCAAATTTTGGGGCGACACGGCATGGGAGGGGAATTTTTGTACTCTATTGGGGAAAGGCAAAGAGTTGAGAAGACCGAAAACTTTTCTGATATTTATCTTTCCCCAATGAACGTTTAAAGAAGAGTGGAGAAAAGAGAACAGTTAAAATTTTTTTTAAAAATTTTAAAAGCAACAATCCAACTAAAAATATGTGTACGAAGGGGCCCTAAAATTTTGGGGTGTGATATCGCCCCATTCCATCATTCCCACCCTCACATTCCACCTCATTCACCTCCCCCTACGCACTCTATTCACTTTCTCATGGGGGGCCCCTCAAGCTTGTGGAGGTACTTGTATCTTTTTCGCAGGGGGGGCCGGGCAAATGTGTTTTGGGGGTTTAAATTTAGTGGTTCATTTCCCCTTGTTTTTTTCCCCCAAATTTATATTTCTTTTATTTTAAATTCAGGGGTTTGTTCTCTCTCTCCTTCCCTCTCTCCCCCTCTCCCCTCCCCTCCCTTTCCTCATCCCTCTCTCTCCTTTTCCCCTCTCTCTCTTTTCTCTCTCTCTCTCTTTTCTTTTCCCCTCTCCCCTCTTTCCCTCTTTCTCTCCCCTCTCTCTCCTCCTCTCTCTTCTCCTCTTCTCCCATCTTCTTTTTTTTTCCCCTTTCTTCCCCCTTCCCACTCTTTTCCTCCTCTCCCTTTCCTTGGGGTTTCCCTCCCGTTAAAAGGGAACTCCTTGTTCTGGTTCTTTTCCTCCACCAATCTCTTCTTTCTCTTTGTTCCCCCGGAAAATTTTCCCTCTCTCTCTCGTCCGTCTCTCTTTTTCCCCTCTCTCCCTTTTTTAGTCCCCCCTTCATTTTTCCCCCCTCATTCCCCTTTCCTTTTTCCCAAACCTTCCCCCTCATTTCCCCATTCTTTTCCCTTTCCCCCTTCCACCAACTATTCCCAAAATTTTAAATCCCCCCTCTTTTTTTCCCCCTTCTCATTCCCCCCCCCTCCTTTCCCCCCCCTCATTCCCCCTTATTCCCCCCTTTCTCCTCTCCCAAAATTTCCCCCCTCATTCCCCTTTCCCCCTTTCATTCCCCTTTCCCCTTTCCCCCCCCCTCTCTTCACTGGGGTTATTTAAATTATCCCCCTTTAAAAACCCCCCCCCCCGATTCCCATCTCTTTATCTCCCCAAATTTTCCAAAAAACCCCTTCCCCCCCTTTCCCCCTTGTTTTCCCCCCTCCTTCAAAGGGTTTTTTTTGGAAAAGGGGGGAAAAGGGTTCCATTTTTCCCAAATTGGGTTTTCCCAAATTCCTTTAAATCACCCCCTTTAAAACACCCAAGATCACGTGGATCGGACCAAGCTCCGAAACATGGTTTTTTTTTTTTTTTGAGACCTCCCCGTGCTAACATGTTGTTCGTGGACGGTTTTCTAAAGTTTAGCGAAATAATAGTCGCTCACTAACTTGACTTCTAAATTTCAACACTAAACTGAATTTAGTTTCGTGGAGGACACCCAGGGAAGGAGAGGTGAAAACATGATGACCAGATGAGAGAAAGCGGTAGGAGGGAGAAGAAGATCACAGGGAAGATAGGTGAAAACACCACAGGTGAGAGGAAGCCGCAGGAGGGTCGTAGAAGGAAATCCAGCAGAACCCAGATTGAGAAGAAAGTTAAGTGTCCATGAAGGGGGAGTGAAACCACGATTAACAGGTGAGAGAAAGCTGCAGGAAGGATGTAGAATAGGGCTAGAAAGGAAAGGTAAGATGTTTTACAAAAGGTTTACAGCACGGGAAAGGGGGTAGAAATTGGCGAGAGGGCTAGAAAGGGAAGGTAAGATGTTTTACAAAAGGTTTACAGCACGGGAAAGGGGGTAGCAATTGGCGATAGGGTTAGAAAGGGAATAGAAGGGAATAGAAGGTGAGATGTTTCACAGAAGGTTCCTTGCATTGTGGTAACCGTTGCCGTGCATCCAACGCGACTTTCAGGCTTGCATTTTAAATAATTTTGCGCGGCTTTAACAGTTTTAGCGCGGCTTTACAATTGCGCGTTCTGAATAACAGCGAAGATTGGCCAATATATTTGCGCATCCAGCAAAGATTGGCCAATATTGTTGAGGATTCGCGCATTAATGTTTGTAGATTGGCCAATTTTCACCATAATTGCCCGCGCGACCTTTACTAGGGCTACGGTATTAGGCATTCCGTCCGAAGGAATGTAAGGTATCTTGTGCTATTTGGTAACTTACTTTTCAATAAGTTTTCGAGACGCCCTTAGTTGGCCTTAGTTGGCCAATGAATCTATGATTTCTGAAGAAATTGTACGGATTGCCAAAAAATATATACAGTTGGACCCCGATTTAACGGCCCCCGATTTAGCGGCACCCCGATTTAACGGCAGGATAAATTTCCCCCAAAATTTTTGAAATTTTTTTTTGAAATTTTTTTGAAATTTTTTTGAAAATTTTTCAAAGGTGTATCAACCACGTCCGAATCGTGTTTCGAATCGGTGCATCTTATTGCATGTCTTGCCGGTAATTAGACGGTTCGAAACGAACAGATATGTGATCCCCATGAGGCCCATCGAATCGTAATTTTGACACTTGTTAAACTGGCTCCATAGGGATCACGTATCGGTTCGTTTCGAACCGTCTAATTAGCGACAGGACGTGCGATAAGATGCACTGATTCGAAATACGATTCGGAGGTGGTTATTATACCTTTGAAAAATTTTCATAACTTTTTTTTGCAAAATTTTACAAAACTAGAGAGCCCAGGCGACAGGCAAAAGACCAAAAAACTCCTCTCAGTCCTCTCAACCCCGACCACCCCTCCCTGCGCCCTAATCCCATTGATACCCTAGCAAAAGCAAAGCTCTTTGGATTATTGACTCTCCTCACCCCCTAATGACTCCCCTCAACCCCTAATGACTCCACTCACCCCCTACTGACTCCTCCCCCCTCCTGTCGCCCCACATTATTGAATCCTCATTCATTGCTCACCCCGGCCCCTCTCCCGGCCGGGCTTTGTTGACGCCCCTCACACATATTGAATCCTTACACTCCCCCTGTTGAATCCCCTCACCCGTCTTATCTGTTGGTAGAGTGGTATAAGGGATGGTGATGAACATCAAGGGTGATCACTGATCACTGATCAGTGCAGAAGAGGGCCACTTGAAAAGTGTCGAATTAGGTGATGAACATCCGTAGAATTGTAGCTGTGTAGAGTAATTATCGGGGGTACGTAGGTAGTGAAGCTTTGGCAATCATTGGGGCAGCAGTAGTAGATGGCAAAACACCACAAAACACCGCAGGAACACGCAACATAACATCCAACAACATGCACGTGCAGTATTCACACCCTTGCCCACCCACCATAACAACCCCTTGATTCGCACGGGCAAATGGAGCAAATTGTTGCACGCTAGTGTTGCACGCTTCTTAGACGACGTTCATCTCCAACTTATAATAGAGACTAGAAAGCCCATTGAAGTCCTACAATAGCCCCCCCCCCACCCGTCCCCATGTCTCTCCCTCTCTTACTATTCGTCTCTCCGTGTCGGGGTAAAGAATACGGAGGCTGGTATTATAGTGGTAGAGCGCTGGTGATAAACATCAAGGGAAATCCCGCTGATTAACATGTAGAATCAGGTGATAAAGATCCGTAGAATTGTAGCTGTGTAGAGAATCAACGGGGTACGTAGGTAGAAAGGCTTTGGCTATCATGGTGGCCCAACAGTAGATCCCAAAACACCACAGGAACAACACAGGAACACGCAACTAACAAACAACAACATGCACGTGCAGTATCCCCCCTCCAATATCCCTCCCAAGCCACCTCCTTGGCAACCCCCCACCATTTGCACGTGTGGATAGGACATCATCATACTCATCACGCCACGCATTTGCAAATTATAATAAGGATGATTGGCAATGCTTTGATCGGTGCTCCCCATGAATTTTCAGAGAAAAAGATATTTTGAAATTCAAAGTCTTCCTCACCTCGCTTAAAGTGCCCCGATTCGGCATAGTATCACGTATCGGTTCGTTTCGAACCGTCTAATTAGCAGCAAGACATGCGATAAGATGCACTGATTCGATAAACGATTCAGACGTGGTTGATATACCTAGTACCTTAGAAATTTTTATAACTTTTTTGAAAAATTGAAAAATTTTTCTTTTTCTAATCAGAAATGATCATGTAATCAATACATGGACATAGTATTTAACACTTAGAGGTGTTTCAGTTTAGCATTTTGGACAAAAATAGGGTTTTATAGGCCAAATATGCTCTACCCCGATTTAACGGACACCCCGATTTAACGGACAAAACCCTTTCCCCCGAGGGTGCCGTTAAATCGGGGTCCGACTGTAATGATGTTTTTGACCTATTATTAAATGATTTATTGATGCTCAGTGCTCACAAGAGGTAAGGAAAAGTAACCAGTTCTGCGACAACTGTGTTTGTATATTTTCATGTTTTTGTTAGTTTTTCTTTTCTTGGTCAATGGAAGTTTTTGGAAATTTTTGGAAATTTTTAGAAATTTTTGGAAATTGATGGAAATTTTTAGAAATTTTTGGAAATTTTTAGTACTAAAAACTTCTAAAAATTTCTAAAAAATTCTAAAAATTTCCATCGATACCCGGATTTTGGCAAATGGAAATGGAAATTTTTAGGTTGAACCCCCCCCCCCCCCAAATGATGTGGTCACACAAAGGAATAACCTGCTAAACAAACATGAAATAGGATACCCGGAAATATAAAAAATCGATTTATTTATAATTAATAATCCTTCAAGTTAACTTAGTGGATGAACGGGGAGTATCATCAGGACCATTGGAATGGTATCGAAAATTTCTAATTCTGTCTCGTTCATGAGATATGACATAATAGGTTCATTATTTGAACTTTCACAAAATTGCTCTACAGCAAGATTTGTGCATTGTGGATTGAAATGGATGCTTCCATCGTTTTTAGCGTCAAACAAGAATAACTGCATTATGTTTCATAATGCTATGTTTCCCTGCCAACCTTTACTTTCATAACCATCTAAGGGGCCAACAAAAAGTACCCGGGTGACTTATTATATAAGTACTCGGGTATGTTTGTATCAAAATACGTGTGAGAGCCGTGCAAGGGTTAACTTACTGGCGCAGCATGAGTGCTAACAACCCAATCAAAATACGTGTGGCGGTGGCACGCAGGTTAGTATACCCCAAACACATAAATACCCCAACTTTTTTGTAAGTTGCTCTGTAATGTGAAGGTGGGACAGACGTTTCCGATAATTTATGAATCACTGTATAGAACAAATAAATTTGTGTTTTAGTAGCACTAAATTGCGTGCCACATTGTGCGGCTCACATTTCCTGGAAACGTGCCATTGAAGTATTTGATGAAGGAGCAACACCGTTGTCCCTCGCAAATGAGCGTGTTACAGCCAGTTTTGTGACCGTGACACCTCACTAGTATGTGAAATTGTCGAATTCCAAACCCCTATATTATGTCTTTTTGCAATGGTCCTGATGGTACTCCCTGTTCATCCACTAAGTTTTGTGAGAAAACACGTTGCGCCACTATTACTTTAAGGATTATTAAGCTAAATAAATCGATATTTTATATTTCCGGGTATCCTAATTCATGTTTGTTTAGCAGGTTATTCCTTTGTGTGACCACATCATTTAATGTATCAAGCTCCCGAAAGCTGGATAGTTTTGACTCTTGATAGGATAAATTGAAATTTGTATATTTCCGGGTATTCTAATTAATCTATAAATTAATTAGGATACCCGGAAACATAGAAGGTTCGAATAAACCCTTGTTACTTTAAAAATTGAGATTTATTCAAATCTAAATGGTATCATGTCTCACAGTGGTCATCCGACATAATTGCCATATCTCGACGTGAACTTCGACGTGGAATTCGACGAGGAATAGCAGGCGTTTGTAGTTATGAACGCCTGCTGCCCATGCCGCACGTGCCAATGTGCCACGCACAGCAGGCGTTCATAACTACAAACGCCTGCTATTCCTCGTCGAATTCCACGTCGAAGTTCACGTCGAGATATGGCAATTATGTCGGATGACCACTGTCATAAGCTGCTCGCAAACTAAATAACCTGCTGAATGTTAAATTGAAAGTATTCGATTTTTTGGCAGAAGGTACTTTTCAAGAATTACTCCTCCGTAACAGTTAGTAAGGGGATTTAACTAAAATTTTAGCCCCAACCAGAAAAAAATTTGTTACAAAGGATTTCCACCTGAAACGTACTCCTAAGGGTCCCCTCTATCGATTCCAACCAATGCTCATATTTGCTCAGGGGTGCTAAGGCCTCATTTCCGGGTGGGCGTGGTACCTGTATTTTCAGCCTGAGGCCAAAACCATAAATACCCTTAAAATAGGAGTAGAGACAAAACTGAGGGCACTAAAATGATCAGCGTCCTCTAATTAGTGGGGGTAGGTGCTAAAATTAAGTCTCTATCTCATCTGGTTAATTAGATAATTGGATAATTAGTTTTGCGCATAACCGTTTTTTGGCTATAAGGCTATAGCCACTTAGGAATGGTTAAGAGACTTTTCATTGGTGCCATTTTGTAGGCAAAGCGAAATTATGGGGGTCGACGTCGGACTTTTAAGCTCTATCTTCAACCGCTTAGCCGTTATTTGGCTTTTAAGATGCTCCAAATGAGCAAAATACGGTAAAAAGCCCAATTTTGAACACCGTTAAAGCCAAATAACGGCTAAACGGTTGAAGATAGAGCTTAAAAGTCCAACGTCGACCCCCCATAATTTCGCTTTGCCTACAAAATGGCACCAATGAAAAGTCTCTTAACCATTCCTAAGTGGCTATAGCCATATAGCCAAAAACGGTTATGCGCAAAACTAATTATCCAATTATCTAATTAACCAGATGAGATAGGGACTTAATTTTAGCACCTACCCCCACTAATTAGAGGACGCTGATCATTTTAGTGCCCTCAGTTTTGTCTCTACTCCTATTTTAAGGGTATTTATGGTTTTGGCCTCAGGCTGAAAATACAGGTACCACGCCCACCCGGAAATGAGGCCTTAGCACCCCTGAGCAAATATGAGCATTGGTTGGAATCGATAGAGGGGACCCTTAGGAGTACATTTGAGGTGGAAATCCTTTGTAAAAAATTTTTTTGTGGTGTTCCTGGCTTATCACCTTACTAAGTGGGTAGTGGTTGTAATTTAGTTGGTTGCATTTCAAATGACATGGTGGGTGCACCATAAGAACCTCCCTGGTGTGCATCCTGTTTCCTCTGGAGATCAGATATAGATTATAGGCTCTCCCTTAGGATATCGACCCAAAAAATAACGTGGCAATAGCGGCATTTCTTGTACAAATCCGAATGGAAGACTGGGTTGAGGCAGAATGGCAGTTAGTTCGTACCATGTAGATGTTATACATCTGTTAACATTGTGTATAAACCATGATGCCAGTCGTATAAACAAACCAAGTCATCAACTTCACGTTCAAAATGAATGAAACTTTTTCACGTGGCGCCAAACTACATACCGCCAATTTGGCGATAGTGGGCCATCGCCAAAAATTGGCGCCAAATGTTCGCCAATTGGCCTAAAAACGTGTGCCAATATCGGGTATTCCCAGTTGTTTTAGCACAAAGTAACAACGTTGAGTTAAAAGAGCATTAACTAATTAAAAATAGCACCAACTAATTTAAATACATACTTGATAAAGAGCTTAAAATATGTTAAATCAATCGCCGGTCATTGAAACAGTTTATTTTTGTCCTTTCACAAAATGATAAATAAATGACCACATAAAAACAGTGGGGAGACATAACAAACAGAATGCCGAGCTCATAGCGTAAAGAGTATAGAGCAGCTTGCTCTGAATCACCTTCTTCCCTTCCTCTAGTTCCATCTCTTCTTTGGTACACTGAATGAGACCGGTGAAGGTGCGGTTAGAACAAGTGACCGGGGTCTCGGCCCCATTGGGACACACCTGGGTCGCTATGACACCAGGCTGCACTTGGGTGAGGCCAGCAGGCCCAGTGCGAATTTCACCATACTTCCCTCCTGGGGTGGCTGTAGTATCACAGGGCATTAAACAACTCGGAACAAAGAATCCATTCAATTGTTTCTTAGAAAACGCTTCATATGTGGAATTTTTCACAGATGCGTAAAGAAGGCTGCTGTCAGGTGTTACAATGGCCAAATCAATTCCAAATTCCAAATGTTCCTTCAATGCAATTGCGAACTGTTGAGTGGTGTCGGTTGTGGCATTTCTCGAACAGTTGGAAATGAAAACACCACTCTCTGTTACTTGTGTGATGTATGTTCCATGAGCTAGACAGAGATCTGTGTATTTCACCCTTAGCCGAACAAGAATGGAGTTACCCGGTACTTTGCCTAATTGTTCTATCCTCCAAGTAAGGATGTCTGCTCCAGAACACTTTCCCCAGGTGAGCCCCACCGCACCAATCCTTGCTAGACATACCTTCAAAAGTCGTTGCACTATGTATCGTTGAAAGACAAAGTCCTTGTTAATATCGGAAACCATCTCAATAACTTGTGGTATATTGAGAGCGTTGTAGTAGTTGTTGATTTCAAGGCAACCTCTTTTTGCTAACAGTTGAAGAGTCGATGGTTGGGCGGTAAAGCGAGCCATGTCATACAGAGAGCACACCCGGGTTACAAAGTGAAATGAAACAGTTGTACATGTGCTATACAGTAAACACAGATCAGCGCATGCCACCGGAGTACTCGTCGTCACCCAATTAAATGGTGGTGGGTGCTTTACAGGGGTTGACAGTTTGAAGCATTTCATTAAGGCAGGGTTTGACCATGGATCAGCGGCCATACAAGTACCAAAGAGGACCCACACAGTTAGATACATTCTTAGAAAGGGTGGCAATTTTAAAATCGTTCTACTAATATCACTATCTCCCAGCTGTATCTCAAACGGGGCCGGCGCTAGGAAACAAACGGTTTTCCGAACCGAACCGAAACCGAGCTGAACCGAACTGTTTTTAGCAAAAATAAACCGAACCGAACCGAAAAATTTTTTGAGTCAATAAAACCGAACCAAACCGAACCGAAAAAAATCTTGAGCTCCAGAAACCGAACCGAAAAAATGTTTGATCTTCACAAACCGAACCGACAAAATTTTTGACCTCCATAAACCGAACCGAACCGAACCGAAAAAATGTTGGCCTCTATAAACCGAACCGAACCGAACCGAAAATTTTTTGACCTCTTCAAACCGAACCGAACCGAAATTTTTTTACTGAACCGAACCGAACCGAACCGTAGACCGAACCGAACCGAACTGAACCGAACCGCAAACCGAACCGAACCGAACCGAAAAATATTTGGCCTTTATAAACCAAACCGAACCAAACCGAAAAAATTTGAGCTCCACAAACCGAAACGAACCGAAAAAAAATTTGACCTCCATAAACCAAACCGAACCGAAAAAAATTTGGCCTCTATAAACCGAACCGAACCGAACTTGAAAATCGTAAACCGTCTGTTTCCTAGACGGCGCTAGAGTTGCCTGGCTAGACTGTGTTTCGGGCGCCCCGCACCCGAAACACCTTTACAAATGTAAAAGGAGGGTTAGAACATAACAACGCTAGAGCTCACGTTAAGTCCAATTTTAAATAGTTAGTCGAAACTTTATTACCCGGTCCTGACGACTGGCGAGAAAGGTATAATCGATATGGGAAAAAATGGCTAACTGTAAACTAGCAAACCCGTACCGCTGTAGATGGAATTTTTTGGGACATTGAAATTCCATATTCCATATGGAATTAAAAACAACATGAAACAGACAACCCTAATCGCAACTCAGAAACAATATCATATTTTCTCTTTTTTTTCTCTTGCTTGCAACATATTTCAAGAGAAAAAGATAGAACAATATAGCCATAGTAGTAATCATACCAAATAAGATTTATAAAATATATCATACTATTATTAAAGCAAATAGGGAAATGATGGGTGATGATATTTTTACCAAATATGGCATTTTGCACGTGCAGGTTTAGAGGTGGAGTACTATAGCTGGAGTGGGGCCAGGGGTGTGAGTCGTTACCAAGGATTGTTACTACGTACTGCAGCTGCACGTGCAGCTGTTCTTGCTTTGTATTGTGTCACTGTTCCAGCTATTATACTCTCTTCAACAACCGTTGATATAGGAAAGCGACAATTGGATATCTCACTACTTTTCTCTACTTTTCCATACACTGAGGGATTTAAATACAGCAACACCAAGAGAAGTGCAGAGACAACAAAAAAGACGTTGGAGGTTAGACAGAACCGATGATCAATCTCAGATGAATACTGCAAACAGACGAAACGCGAGGAGTCTGCAAAATAGTAAGTTCTTTTATCACTTTGATCGCCCGATCATCATCATCTGACGTTCTGAAACTCGCAGCGATCCCGCCTGAGCTCCTTTTACGGTACAGTAACTTAAGATGGGATGGTGCATGTCAACAGTTCGACTGGTGATGTCAGTGCTCCATAACCCAGCTACCATTTCCCCGAAATTCGCCCGTAGGGCGAACGGGTTTACTAGTAATTGATAAAAACGATATACTTTTTTATCAACTAGCGCACCCATTGGGTGCACCTCAAGAAAGGGCTTTTTGATAACCCACCCGGCTTCGCCGGGCGGTTCTTTTCGCCCTTTTCAACGTTAATAACACGGTTGCCATGGCAACTGAATCAGTCATTCGAAAATATTAACAAACTTCCACTGGAAGTTCCAAAACTGTGAGTAACAGCTTTACAACTTTGGGCACATCAAGTATTTTATGAAGGAGCAGTCTGTTGCGTAGAAACGCACTGAACGAACGGCCATCACTTCGACGCGACATCTCCAAATTATAATAGAGATTATTTGGTATGATTATTCCATATTTCAATCTCTTATTACATATACATATAAATGCTATTTGTCTCATATACCCTGCCACCTATAAAAAGAATAATCTCTATTATAATTTGGAGATGAACGACGTCGAAGTGGTCGTTCGTTCAGTGCGTTTCTAAGCGACAGGCTGCTCCTTCATAAAACACTTCATATGACCAAAGCTGTAAAGCTGTTGCTCACATTTTTGGAACTTCCAGTGGAAGTTTGTTAATATTTTCGAATGACTTTTAATATGCCAGTCCCCATATTTACCAATTCAGTTGCCATGGCAGCCGTTTTATTGACGTTGAAAGGGGCAAAAGAACCACCCGAAGCCGGGTGGGTTATCAAATATCCCTTACTTGAGGCGCACCCAATGGGTGCGCTTGTTCTTAAGTTTTAACTTAAACTAGCGCACCCATTGGGTGCGCCTCAAGTAAGGCCTTTAACCCACCCGGCTTCGCCGGTTGGTTCTTTTCGCCCTTTCAACGTCAATAACACGGTTGTCATGGCAACTGAATTGGTAACTATATGGACTGGCATGTTAAAATTCATTCGAAAATATCAACAAACTTCTACTGGAAGTTCCAAAAGTGTGAGCAACAGCTTTACAGCTTTGGGCACATGAAGTATTTTATGAAGGAGCTGCCTGTCGCTTAGATACCGCTGAACGAACGACGTCGACTTCGACGTTCATTTCCAAATTATAATATAGATATTGTGTACTATGAACGTTTGTAGGAATTGTAGCTTGGCGTGTTATACAGTTGGCTGTTCCCAGCACGAGCTGGGGACAGCCAACTGGAGTTCAATCGCCCGGCAGGGCGATTAATCGATTATAGTCGAATTTTTTAATCAAGGAACAGGGGGCCTGCGCATTTACAAAATTATATTTGTGTGTGCTAAACGTTTTCGCTCATATCTCCTGTTCCTGATAAGATGAAGACTTGATTTTCGTTGCGTTGAAAATGTCTTAAAATTATCTTTCCAAATTCCAACGCTTCCGGGTTCAAGTCTTAAGGGTACACCTGGCGTTTTTCATCATCGAGTGCCCAACCAAATGACTTCACCAGGGTTTAGGTCATACAAAATGGACCTCAAATATGCAATTTTAGCCCTAAAGTCGAATTCATATTTTTGCTACAGCCTATTTTCAAAGTGGCGTTTTTTCAATTTTTGTTGGAATTTTTAACCTCAGGACCACTTTTTTTGAGATAGAAACATTAAATTCTTGGAATGTGAAGAGAATATAAAGGTAAATAAGCCCAAAGAAGGATTTTTGAAATGGAGCTTATTTCTGGCCATGAGAAGGGTTTACTTTTTTGCTTCTTTGACACGCTGGCTGAGAATGTTCCCATGCTTCATTAGAGATGAAAATCTGGAAATAGTTGCTCAAAACGATTATCTATGTGGCCCAAAAATTTTGGAACTTTCCCGCCAAAGATGTGGTGTACAGAGCTTGTTTTGTGAAACCCGTCTTTTTGAAAAAGAGAGGAATTCCCTGTATCTCCAAAACGGATGATCGTAGAGACCTAGGTTCAAGCTTAATCGATTCAGAAGGTCCGATTTTGGGGGGGTCTCCTGAGAGACATTTTGCTCCTACTCCAACCGTTTTTGCTGTAATTGTGAAAAAGGTATCAGCAAGTAAGGGGGAAATCAGAAAAAGACGGGTTTCACAAAACAAGCTCTGTACACCACATCTTTGGCGGGAAAGTTCCAAAATTTTTGGGCTACATAGATAATCGTTTTGAGCAAATATTTCCAGATTTTCATCTCTAATGAAGCATGGGAACATTCTCAGCCAGCGTGTCAAAGAAGCAAAAAAGTAAACCCTTCTCATGGCCAGAAATAAGCTCCATTTCAAAAATCCTTCTTTGGGCTTATTCACCTTTATATTCTCTTCAAATTCCAAGAACTTAATGTTTCTATCTCAAAAAAAGTGGTCCTGAGGTTAAAAATTCCAACAAAAATTGAAAAAACGCCACTTTGAAAATAGGCTGTAGCAAAAATATGAATTCGACTTTAGGGCTAAAATTGCATATTTGAGGTCCATTTTGTATGACCTAAACCCTGGTGAAGTCATTTGGTTGGGCACTCGATGATGAAAAACGCCAGGTGTACCCTTAAAGGGCCTAAAAACCCAAATTTTATTTATTTATTTTGAACACTCCATCGTAACAAGCATGCTATTGGAGTCCCAAAAAACATAGGTACACGCCACACGGGCCCCAGGTGAGCCCAGGGGGAGCCCCTCAAGTTGGGGCCCATTTGGGGTCCCCTTGTAAACGCGCTTGTACTCCTTGAAATGCTAACAATATGATCCTCTCTCAAATATAAATTTAGGAATAAAAACCGGGTAACCAAATCGAACTCCATAATATTTCTAAGAAACAACAAACAAATTCATTCTTCACAACGAAACCGCAAAATTTTGCCTCAAAACCGCGAACGAACCGAACCGTAAAGAACTGTGAAACTGTTTTACTGAACTATTGGACCGTATAGCATAACAATTGAACAACAAACGAATGAACCGAAACGCCAACAACGAACGAAACCGCAAACCAAGGCCGAATGAAAAATATTGCCTCAAAACCAAACCGAACCAAACCGAAAAATTGCCCACAAAACGAAACGAACCGAAAATAAATTTGACTCATACGAAAACGAATTCAAAAAAAGTCGGCCCATAAGGGTCAACAACCACGAACTGAACACGCCCAAAACGCGTCGTTTCCAAGGCCGGCGCTTCCTAGCTAACTTTTGCCAACCTTTTTTTTTTTTCGAAAATAAAATTAAAGGAGGGTTTAGTAATAAATCAAGCCGGCTGGCTATGACGGGCCAATTTTAAATAGTGTCGAAACTTTTATTACCGTGATTTAGACTGGCGAACAGGTAATCGATATGGGGAAAGAAAAAAACTAACTGTAACTTTTAAATAACGTAGTTAAAATTTAGTGGAATTTATAAATTCCATATCATAGCAATAAACAAACAACCTCGAGAATAGCACCTAATCGCACTCAGTCCAATATTCATATTTTTTTTTTCTACAACTGTCTATTCAGGAAAAAAATCGACAAGTTAGCATAGTAGTAATCAACCACCGCACAAACAATTAAAAATATATCATAACATATTTAAGCAAATTTAAATTAGGTGTGCCGATATTTTCCAAATATCAGTGTCTTCCAAATTTCCCGCCTAGAAACCGAGAGAATCGACGAGAAATCGCAGATCCGGGAGAGTCCTGCTAGAACAAATGTTGTGAGCTTTAACTTTCTAATGTATAGTCTTTTGTCTTCTCACTCGAATCTCTCATCTCAGGTGAGATTCAGGTCGCGAATTTCACGTCGAGTATGCAATTATGTGGATACTGTAAGGATTGAGGTAGTGTTGAGTGGGCATAAAATAGCTTGGAAAGTTGGTAGGCCAGGGGTTTGAGACATACCAAGGATTGTTACGTTACTTGGCTGTGCAGCGTCCTTGCTTTGTATGTACACTGTTTCATGATTATGCTTTTCAACACCCGTTTTATGGAAACGACAATTGGAGTTACACTTTGTACGCTTTCCAACTTGCAGGGATTTAAATACAGCAACACCAAGAGAAGTGCAGAACAGAGAAAAGAGTGGAGGTTAACAGAACCGAGATCAATTCAAATCCTGCAAACAGGACAAACGTGAGGAGTTCGCAAAATAGAAAGTTTTTTATCTTTGATCGCCCGATATCACCTAATGAGTGAAACTAGCGGCCATCCCAGCTTTTACCGTACAGTACCTTAAATGGGATGGTGGCATGTGAGCAGTTAAGATTTAGATGTTCAGTGCTCATGAATCCCATACCATTCCCGAAATCGCCCGTAGGGCGAACGGGTTATAGAATTGATAAAAACGATCAACAACCCTTTTTATCAACTAGCCACCATGGGCATACCTGATAGAAAGGGCTTTGAAACCCACCAGTTCGCAGGGCGGTTTTTGCCCTTCAAGTTAAAACCTGGTTGCCATGGCAACTGAATCTGGTATGGGAACTCACATCTGTAGAAATCTTGGTACAAAATAACCTTAAAACTGAGATCCTACCATAATATCAAACTTTCTTTCACGTAAAATACATGCTTAAACACTATCGAAAGCCTTGAAAGATATAAGCAGTCTGATATGTGAGAACCACTCACGTAAAAGCAATCATGTAGACGATAGGGAACATCTCCAAATTTTATAGGATTATTTAGGTATTTTACATATCGTTCAATTAAGCTTAATACCTATACAAGGTGAGAGATCCGGGCGTAATTTTACGGCCCCGACGATTCCTTTGGGCACCCGATAACGTGCAGTATAATCTTTTCTCACCCGTACTTGGCATAATTAATAAGTTTCACAGAATACATGCGACACCATTTAAAAAACCGCAACATCATTTCCCCGTGTGTGCCGTTATCTCTTTAGTACCAACTTCCGTACGAAAATTCTATGTTGATCGTATCTATTGATACTCACCACTTAACAGGAATAATGATTGTTAAGAAACTATTAACATTACATTCATTGTGATACTAAATTTGTGGGATTGTAGATCGGGTTCTTTACAGTGGCTTACACTGCACGAGCTGAGGGACACTAAACATGCGGAGGAAGGGTTCTCGTCAGTTTGAACCCAAAGGCATTAGCATAACTTCCGATACTTGTTCAATACGATCACTAAGCTCGCGATTTCTAGGGGGCTTCGCAACTTCTAATATCAAAATTATATTTGTAGTTATGTACAAGGTTTCCATTCAATTAACCATGGCACGTGTTTCAAAGAATGAGCTAGATTTAGAATTAGCGTTTCAAATGTCTTAAAATTATCTTCAAATTCCAACGCTCCGGGTTAAGTCTTAAAGGGCTAAAACCCAAATGTTTTTACTTTATTTTTAACCATTTAGCATTTGCTAGATTGGAGTCCAAAAACAAAGTCACGCCACACGGGCCACCAGTTGAGCCCAGGGGGACCCCTCCAAGTTGGATTTTGGGACCCAGTTGTAACGTTATCAAAACTAAAGAACAATCTGTCGGAACTTGATCTCATGTCCTGGCAATACAACACGTGCGACTCCTAATGCCCCCCTGACCCTTGATTAAAAAATTTACTAAACTGGTTTAACCGCGCCGATTCCGAAGGCCCCATGTGAGTGTATTTAAACATAAACGCGAAATAACAAACGTTCATAGTTTATAAGCCCCGATAAAAAATTCAGTATTTAACATCGTTTACACGATTCCAAGGTTTAACAGACGCCACAGGGAGCCACGTCTTCGTTTAACGCCCTGTACAATTATTCCACACTTCATCCCTCGACTTTCTTAATACTTAGTTTATATCCAGTCTCCTAAAATTTTAAGTCAGTAAACAACTGTAATGCATATCTGGAGTGCGGACCTATCGCAGGCTCGTTTCTCAATTGGGGTAAGCACACAATCAATTTTTGTAATAGCGTCATAAGTGAGGACTGCACTCTGGTGTTTACAAGTCTGTAAACGCTGTGTAAAACCGTTTGAAATCAACTTTGGCCAGGGAGTAAACTTGCTCCTAAAAAAAGGCTGCAATAAAAGGAGAAGAAAACTGGTTGCATAAAAGAGTCTAACAAGCAATAAAGCATGCAATAAAGTACGACGCTTATAATTGGTGCAAGAACACTCCCAACCAGATAAAGCGGGGATTAGCGACCCAATCTCCTCTAACATCAGTTGTATCAGTTATCGGCTGTCGAGAGACGATAACCCCTGAATTAGTGATATCGTGTCACGAGACAGTTTATACAACATAGCGGAGATAGAGGAATCTGGAGAGATGAGGGGGTTCCGTAGTCTGGAGACTAAGAGAGCGAGATAGAGAGCGAGTACGAGTGGAACTGCCGAAAGTTACAAAATATTACGGTATGGTCACGTCCATTGGTATCTCTAATAAATGGGACAATTGACCAAGTACTCTCGGCCGACCCTAGTAAAGGTCTTGCGAATTTGGGAAAAATTGGCGATTAAAATTAAATACGCAATATTCAACGATGCGGGCATTTCGTAAAATGAAGCAATTACCCAGTCCCAATCATCTAAATTTTTTATCTAAATTAGGTGAAAACACAAATCAGTAGAACGCGCAAATTTGGAAACGTCATGCCATCATGTGATATCAGACTTAGTAGCCATGGACCAGCGTTCGTCAGAAAATCTGGCGCATTATATGGGCCTTCAGAAGCAAAATGTAGAATTCTATAATATGGGCGATTTATCTTAAATGGCCGCATTTCACCAAATGGTATGCACGACCTTACTGGAAGTAATACGGCTCATGGTGGACCGCATATCTCCAGTACTTTCAATCGATCACGATTCGTAGAGGTAGTCAGAAACTACTGAGGTTTGGTCTAATGGGTTGGGTATCTTAGATTCCCCGTGTAGACAACGACAGGTACATCATCCCAAACATGTACCTTTCAACCTATAGGTGGATCCGCCATCGAAGTTGTATACCATAACTGTTGCCAATTAAGCAGAGGAAATCAGTATCAGTCTGGCAAGTTAGGTCAAATAAGGTAACCGCCTAATTTTATGACATTGAGATATAGTCAAAGGATAGAATACTATGTGTCCTGATTCGGATCTGACACACCTTCGACGTCAATTAGGGCCTTTATTCCCATCAGTGGATAGATGAAGAATCACGTATATTAGCGGGAGGTGTTCGCTAATCTTGGCTTGGGACGAGCGAAACGTGAAACGAAAACTTAGGGGAGGACGATTCGGTCTATCCCTGCTTTCCGTTGGATTACTCGATTCCATTGCAGCCAGCCTCTTTATTGCAGAATCCATCAGGTTGAGTGCAGACCTGCTTTACTTGCCTTTTTCTGCAAGCCTTTATTCAGGCACCTTTTATTGCAGCCTTTTATTAGGAGCGAAGTTCTACTCACCTGCCAACTTTTTTAGGGATCCCTATAGCATTTACACATTAAGGTGAAACACACTAGTATCGGAGTGTTGGCAAATCAGCCAATCAGAGGCCTAGATTTCGAAATAAAGGCCTCTGATTGGCTTGCACACCGAAAAATGACTAAAATTGAAGGGGCTCAAGCCCAAACTTCCCGATAAGATAGAAAGCTAATTCTGGTTGCGTTGGATTCGTTTCGAAAAGGTGATTCAGAAAAGCTCCGTTCAGTAGGGGGTTTCAGACCACAGTCAGACACTAGTCAACAGACGTCCCCAAACTGTGTGTAGATTTGTTGGCAATCATTCCTAACTAATTAGGCCTAACACATTTGAGAAAGAGGGAGCAAGATTAGGGCCAATACACACTGACACAGTGAGAGATATTGAACAGTAAAAGAGGGAATGAAAGAGAGTATATGCCATTATATGGTGTAGCGAATCACCCTAGCAGACAACCCGCTACATATATAAAACCGGGTTTATTGATTATATGTATAAACCCCTCCTTTGGTCGGGTTTTGTATCATGTACAGTCGGACCCCGATTTAGGGACACCCTCGGGGGAAAGGCTCTTGTCCACTAAATCGGGGTGTCCACTATATCGGGGTCAAATAAGGTTAATTTCCTATATCGGGGGAAAAAATCCTGTCCCTAAATCGGGGTGCCACTAAATCGGGGGCCCCTAAATCGGGGTCCGACTGTATCACCTTACCAGGTGACCCGGGTGGTGCGGAATTTTGTGTATGATTAAAGAGGCCAGGGGGGCTCGATGTGTCCAAGTCCCCTCTAGACTGAATGTCTGTTGTGAATGGCCTCTAACCCATTTTCATGTTAGCGATGGAGTTAAGTTATTCACAACTGAAAAGTGCCAGCGAAGCCAGAGAGTCAGAGGAGCAGCGAAATGAGAATAAAAAACGGAGTTTATTGCTACTTATCCACAACTATTTATCTGATCAGGGTTATCTCAATTCGGGTATGAGCTCATCAGTCTTACTCCAGAAATACTTAGCAAATTCACGATTCTTGCCCTGCTTTCCGTACCCCGCCCGTTTACAAATGTAAAGGGGGGTTTGAACAAAAGTATTTGTTTCAGCATCGACACTGATAGAGGAGTCAAATATTTCCTTACGCAAGTTTGCCTTATGTGACAACATTGATCTAGAGACCGTTCTTCAGGTGGGATATTATAATGAATTTATAAAAAATTTAAAATTCATTAAATTGTTTCAAATTGTATTTTCTG
Source organism: Hormiphora californensis (assembly GCA_020137815.1). NCBI lineage: Eukaryota > Metazoa > Ctenophora > Tentaculata > Cydippida > Pleurobrachiidae > Hormiphora > Hormiphora californensis. The sequence goes on along the minus strand of CM035353.1, from coordinate 563,722 downwards.
TCGAATCAAATGACATCCCAGATTACCGTTACTCTCCAGGAATTTAATTCTTATTACAACATAAAGTTTGGACGAAACCCAAAGATTGTTAAAGCGGTTGGAAACAAACGGAAAGACAAGTAATGGTCAGCATCAGAACCAGGGTGGCAGAAAACAATCTGGAAACTTGCCAAGGTAATTATAACTGCATTTAATTAACTGTTTAGTTATTTTTTGTTCAAATATATATCACCTGGTTATGTATATCATTTAACCCAAAAATCTTCTGTGTTTCCCTGTATATTTTCAGTCTCATTAACAAAAATATTCATGCAAGATCTCGAGTAACGGGGTTCGGAAATCTAAACAAAACGTAATAAATTCCCCGCCCAATTGAATCTCTTTTTACTGTGTACAAGATGTTTGTTTGAATGATGTTGTTTGTGTGTAAAAAATTAAAGTGTCTTTTCAGCACGTTCTCTTATCTCGCCGTAGCAACTTTATAACCCTACTACTCATAAAATAATAATAATAACTAAACATCGAAATTGTAAAATAAATAGAAACATTCTTGAATTCCACTAATATCTCCATCTCAAATGTAAACGAGTAGTTTTGTTAACTCCATCTCTTGATCTATTTTCTTGCCTTCAGATTGCCACCAAGTGGCGCCACTCACAGCCGATCGCATACCTGGTACCGTTCTGCTGATGTATGCTGCATGTAACACTGCATGACACATGTAACACGGCACTTTCACCCATTTTGCATGTAGCCATGTTAGTCCTTAGAATTTGATGAATCGCATTTCGTAACTCATCGATCAAGCTGTTGTAGTTTGCTTGCCTTGTTAAATCATAACGACAGTTTGCTATCCAATTCACTTGTTTTATATTTTACCGACGCACTATAATTACTATGCCTTGAATAATAAAAGATGTCTGTGATGCATGATCATCTCTCCCTCGATTAACCGGGGGAGAGGGGGGGGGGTCTCCATTCTCCATTAAAACCCCGCCGGTATGAAGGGGGAGATGTTCATTCACTACACCGCGGGGATTGGAGGATTTGAACACATGGACAGTAGTCCTTCGCGAAGGGCGGGGAGGGGGGAAAAGGAGCGATGGAGGTAAAAACGGGAAACGAAAATGTCAGCTAACAGCCAAGTGAAGGGCAGGTGGTGGGGGTTTTGGGGGGAAGAGGGTCAACTATCAACAAACCCGCGGGGGGGGGGGCGGGGGTACTCCATGTCACCAACGGACGGGGACAGGGGGGGAGGGTCTCATCACCATAACAGAGGGTATGTGGTAACTAATGGTAACCAGCCCACCCCGGTAATCGAGGTACAGATGGGTATAGAGGTAACAGATGGTAACTAAGAGTAACTACGCAGATCTCTTGTACAACAGCAATGGAGGGAACTACGTAACAAGAGGGAAAGAGGAAAGATGGAACTGAGTGAAACTAGTGTGAAAAAGGGAACTAAGAAACTGAGGGAACTAGCAAGAGGTTAATAGGGGAACTAGATGGGTAACTGTGGTACGATTTGGTAACTGATGTAATAGGAATAGAGAGGTAACTAGATGGGGTAACTAGAGGGTAACTAGAGGAAAGATGGTAACTGAGGGAAAGTGGGAACTAGAGGGTAACTAGATGGGTAATAGTGGAACATGGGTAACTAGATGTGTAACTATGTAACGACTGGTAATGAGGGTAACTAGATGGGTAACTAGATGGGTAACTAGTTGGGTATAGGTACTAACGGGTAGCTAGATGTGTACTTTAGGAATGAGGGTAACTAGATGTGTAGAACTAGGGTACTGGTGGTAAATAGATGGGTAACTAATGTAACTATAGGTTCAACGGTATAGATGGTACTAGAGGGGCTGGTGTGTAACGGTAGGATTGTAATGATGGGTACTGTTGAAACTAGGGTACCTTGTGGAATAGATGTTAACTAGGTACTAAGGGTATATGGGTAACTATTGTATACGGGTAATAGTGGTAACTAGCGGTCTAGGGGAATAGACGTAACTCATTTAACACCTCCCCTTTAGAGGGAACGCTGGTCACAAAGGAAGACGGCGACTAACAAGATAGGGGTACAAAGATCATTGGGTAAACAGATGGTCATTACCCATGGGGTAGGGAGAGGGCAATCAGGGCTGATGGTAACGAGTGTCACAACCGGTACTGGTTTGCCAACAGGTGTCATAGATTGTGTATATAATTCGTGGGGTAATAAAGTGGAACAGTGGTTACTAAGTGGATCATGGGTATGAGGGTATACTTGGAACTAGAGGATAAGATAGGTAAACCATTCTTAATAGGGTAATAGGGGTTAACGAGGGGTAATCCTGATAATAATTACTAGAAGCAATCTAATGAAGATGGGACGATACTTTATTGGAAGCCCCCAAAGAGTGACTAGAGGGCATGGTATACCTATCAAGTACCCAACTAGTTGGTACTGGAGGGGGACGATAGGTAAGATCGCTTGCAGACTTAGCGTGCAACAAATGCCCTTGCCCGCGGGTACTTATGAAGTAGACGGAGAAATAGATAGGTAATAGATGTTGAAACGGTGATGGGGTGATACGTATGGTACCCGTGGAGTTTCTATCATAAAAAAGGCATTACCGAACCCTTTAATATCGTTAGAAAAAAACATGTTAACAAAAATGTTTATTAAAGTAAAGTTGAGAAGTGATAATCAAAAAAATTTCACATGCCCTTACGCAACGGTAAATATTAAAACTTCGAAGTATAGATTTTCATCAGCTTGGGGTATTAATATTATATGGCATAATAAGGTACATAAGTTTCATCATTTAAAAAATCAGGGCGCACGACCCGAGTAATATGTAATGGTTTTGCAGGTTAACTACTTTAACACAAGCTAGCTTGTTTCAACAGTAGGTATTCGGTTTTTTCGGTTTTTCTTTTGGAAGCCCCCACACGTACACCGGGGTCTAGGGGGCCAAGCCCCCTGCATTTTGAAGCATCTTCCCAAGAAATTACCTTGCTGGGTGGAGGGAGTAGGTCATTTCCCATAGAACTGGCACCAATTGTCGAAGTTGTGGAAGGTTATTAATTCCAACCCCCAAAGTATGAAGATGCAAGAGTATCCCATCACGACACAGTGACTGGTAGGTGAAGATGAGTTAGGTGAAACAGTCAAATCAGTTTCCCATTCGGTGAGTAATCTGTAGCGATAGAAGTATGAAATTTAATGTAGTTAATTGTAGTTAACTTGGGGTATCTGTATATTAATACAACTAAAAACTATCCAGTCTCCTAACCCCACCGAAATCTTATGAGAAACCTAAACAGTATAACTAATAAAAATGACCGATCAGGAATACTGTCATGAGGACTGAAAACCAGTCACGTGACCTAATTAAATAACGAGTTCTGATTGGTTGTTTATTTGTCGTCGGTCTTGGGTATATTATCTTTCATTTTGTTAATCAAGATGCAAAATACGTCCTGTCCTTTTAATGTAAACCGATTCAAAATTTTACCATTCAAGGTTCCGGCGTATCTATAATAAATAGTACATTACACCTGTTCAATTTCTGTTTTCGATTAACCTTTTGGTTAAATCGATGCCCCAGGATTTTGAGCATTTCGGGGAATTACATACCCAGTCAGTAAGTAGTCACGTGTAAAATCTTCAATCGACTGACAAGACGCAAGAATTACATGCCATCATGCTTGTCTATTTATATAATGACCCTTTACTTAAACAGAAAAAAAGAATTGACAAGAGTTGGTGGCAGTTCACAAAATGTCTGGCGTCGTCAAGCCCTGTTTGATTTCAAATGAGTCGGCGCTGCCAAAGTAAGTGAAAACTATTCTTGTTCGCTATCTGTCAGCCACCGGAAACCCAAAGTAAGTAACTTACAGAACGTGTTAATCAGATACTGGAAATACTCTCTGGAGGCAAAGCACTGACAAATAGGTTGAAATCAGAAATAATGGTCACGATTGGGTTACCAGCACGTGACCTAAATAACGATTTGATGGTGTACTCTGGAGGCAGGCTGTATTTAATCCTGTTTGTTGATGAAAAATCAATATCGTACTCAAGATCCTTATTATTGTATACTATAGTATATAGGTGTTAACAATATGCTGTTATTCCACAATGTTTGCAGCAACGCCCCAATTTGGCAGGACGTCATACCACAAAAGCCTGCACCATTTATTTCGTATCAAAAAGTTAATCTATAGTTAACATGGTCATTCAGACACACCTTTCACTTAAAATGTCCCCCTAATGTATATCCAATAAGGCTAGGGTTTCTACCCACTTGGTATCCTCCTCGGCAGATAGTCAACATTCGAGTTTTAGCCAAAGCAGTTTACGGAAATAATTTCATTTAAAAAATGAGTTTTCGGTCAGTGGAGCATTTTTTGCATGGCCCAACAATTTTCTTCAAAGCACCAAAAAGCCGAAAGGAACCAAGCAAACAGTGGCCAGTTTCTGCGTATCATGGTCATTGCTCCCACTATCGTCTATCTTCTCATTGCTATGGATACTCTGATCATGTTCCCCTCTTCTATCGCTGACGTCTCTCTCCTTATCCCGTCATAATTATTGGCTGAACAAATCTGCTCAGGGGGCGGGGACCCAAAAGCCCAAAACCTTCATAGCATTATTAGCGAAGATACGTGATTCGCTATAACTATTGCGATATATTTGTGGGTTAATTTTATACGTCGACATTTGCCGGGCCCAGAGAATAAAAAACTTGATTTCTTGTACGATTAAAAAAATCCGATCACCAAAATCTAATTTTTCAATAAATGGACCAGGATTCTGTGTGGCAGATACATTCATGGGTGCAATAGATGATTGGATCCCAAATTAAAATGTGAACCGGAGGGTTATAAACATTATAATACGGAGAATGAACTTACCCAATATGCGTCTAGGGGATGCTGCGAGTTTTAAACAAGTGCGGCTTGTTTTACCTCGGAGCAGCTCGGACTAGAAAAGGTAGGGTATAGATCTCCCATGTATTTGATTCAACATTCCAATGTTTCTGGATTTCAATAGACCCTAGCTATCAAATTGGTGTACAGAGTGCAGTCATAGCAGAAATCTAAACCTTGTCCGTGGCGAGTGTAATGGCCATTACCCTGCTCTGGTGGCTCGACCCAATTGCAGCCATACTAACCCTGTCCGCAAAATAAAAGCAATTGTGTTTGGAAACAATAATTCAGTGGTGAAAATTAATGAATAAAAACTGATCTGTTAGCCAGAGAAACAATTGTTGCAGGATTGAGATTTAAAGTGATGATAAATCCAATAATTACTTTTATTTTAGGTTATTAACCTGGAAAGGTTCTGTATACGACCTCCGAAAGTTTTTTAAAAACTTCCTTCAAACATCGCCAGGAGTGAAAACAATATTAACATTACCGCCAGCATACAAGTGTGAGAGGATAGTCCATCGAAACCTTGCTAGGAGCGGGTAATGTTTGATTGTAGCCAATACCATGCCTTCCTCCATCTTTGTGGACGAGAATTAGAATCCCTCAGGCCAGAGGGGGGGGGTAGTGAAGGCACGGGTTAACCAGCTGAGAATCTTTGGATGAAAAGGAGTTGGTCTACAATGGTATGCTGACCCAGTAAGATATTGGGTATTCTAAATTGAAGGGCGAGCAAACCAACATGGGAGAGAACCTGCATGCTAGAGAAACGATTGAAAGAGGATTCTGGTGATTTTATAAACGGGAAAGGAGTCAATGTTAGCACCACTCCCCCGGTGTAAAACCTTGGGGAGGGAGTGGAATTGAGTGAAATCGGATATGAAAACTGGGGTATTAGAGGGTTATTCAGGGTGGACTTCAATTGGTTTTAGACTTGCAATGAAGACGTGTAGAGTATTTGAAATTTGGAGGAAACCCGAAAATCGTGGTCGCTTGCAGATCAGCCACAGCATTGATGTAGAATGCGCTCTGAGTCGAAACGCGTCGAGAATCAGCACCCAAGTTGTGGAGTGGCAACGTACATTCGAGAGTTCATAGTTAGGGTTGTATATACGAGGGTATTTTGTTTTTAATTAAGATATCTATGAAATTTCTTTTGTTCGTAGCTTTTGAAATTGAGTATTTATGAGTTGAAACGCGAATTACTTTAAATCCTGAAAAGAGAGGATGTTGTTGAAGATTCAGTAAGCCATGCATTAATTCTAAATAACAAGATCGATCTGAGTATGATATTCTTGGGAATGGAAGTGGTTTATTGTAATAAGTCTTGACAGCACTTGGGAATCAGAGAGATTTTTGAATCTAAATTTCGCCATATCCTCCGATAAATAAACTATTTGTCATTGTGAAAAGGGGTCTCAAATGTCTCCCTGCTCGGGTTCCATGTCTCAAGATTGCCTAGATCTTTTCTCTGTGTGTGTCCCCTCATCGTACGTTCTCTGCCTTCTTCTCTCAAATTCCTCTAACCTGTACTTGATAAAAATCACTTTAAAGTTAACGGGAAAAACAATTCTCCTTCTAGAAATAAGCTGTCGACTTGTTCGATGACATGAAAAATGCAAATACCCATGATCAGATCACGATGCAAAGGCGCAATTAGATACGCTCAACCACAAGGTAACCTAAGAAACTCGCGATGGTTTATTCCTGGGAAAAATCCTCTGTTTGGTTTTTGTTTTTCAGTTTTAAAAAATGGGAAAAAGGTCAGTTTGAAAGGACTGAGTTTCCCGTCCATCATTGGTGCAAAAGACACCAGCGCTAAAATCGGTGTTGCGAGTTATTACAACCGTTTTTTAGGTTATAGCTTTAAAATGTGGGTTAGAGTTTTCGGTTGGGTTGGGGCTACACTGCGTTCCGGGGGCGGGGACCCAAAAGTGCCAAAACCCAGTCTAGGCCTAGCTAGACAAGAATTAGACGGGTATAATTATTGCGATATTTATTTATATATTGCGTTAATTTTTACCCGTCTGGTTCATTTGTTCCGCCCAGAGAGAATAATGAAAACTCTGATTATCATACTATGAGGCTTATAAATATCCGATCACCCAACTATCTTATATTTCTCAATAAAGAGACGGATCTCTGTTGAGTCAGGCAGCTCATACTACGGGGCTTGCCAAGCTAGACCCTGTTTCGGGTACCCCACCTTTACAAATGTAAAAGGAGGGTTAGAACATAATAACTACGGAGAATGAACTCACCCAATCATGGCGCTCAGTAGCGATGCTGCGATGCTGTTGTTACTCAACATAACATGCGGACATGTCTACCTGCGAGGTCTCGGACTCTCGCGACTAGAAATTATGGTAAAGTGCGTTTCAAACGACTTGACCTGAGATTCCTGGAAATTCAGGATTTCCCCTTTGTAAATACACACGCAATGCGCCAAATTCCAAGAATTACGGGTCAAGTCGCTTGAAACGGACTTTATGAGGATCACACCCTGTTTATTTATTCAACATTATACAGTCGGACCCCGATTTAGTGGCATCCTCGGGGGAAAAAATCCAATCATAGCTTGGTGGACTAGACGACATGCTCTAGACAGGGATCGGACCTGGACCTTGTGCGTGAGAGGCGAGTGTACTGGCCACTACACCACCCTGCTCTGTGTGGCGCAATTACCCCTACATTGCGGGCACGCTAAAACGTGCCTCACTATCGCAATGCCCTATGTAGAGTAGATGGGTAATTTCGTCTACACCACCCTGCCCTGTGTGGCACCGCTGACCCCATCTGAGCGCCATACATACCCTGCCGCAAAATAAAAGATAATTGTTATCTGGTTATCAGTTTCATTTCAATAAGAAAACTGATCTGATTTGCCATTAGAGAAACAATTGTACAATGGATTTGATTTTAAAAGTTGATGATATATATAATAATAATAATAATACCTACTTTTATTCCCCCCATCCGTCCAGGGGCAGTAGATCAAAATATAATACTACCATGACGGCAACAACGGGATACAAAGTTAGAAAAAAAACCCCTCATAAAGACCAACTGGAAAAATGAATTAAAAAGGCTACATAATGTGGGGAAAAAAAATGATAACACTGAAATTTAATGGATTTTAAAATCCCAAAAAATTGTAAGACAAATTCACACCTTCACACAAAATCCCTCGGCTTCAAACCCCAGAAAAAAAGCTGATTAAAAATCGATACAAACTGTTCCAAAAAGAAAAGGAATGAAAAAAACTGTTCAAATCTAGGGGATTACACCCTTTCCCCGACCCAAAAGCCTCCATAAAAAAGTGGGTCTTCAGTCTTGTCTTGAAAGAGTCAACGGGATAATCTCAGTCCAAGGGAAAATCGTCCAATAGGAATACAAAAGCGGGCGCCTCCCCCAGTTTGGAATGGGGTTTAATAGAGAGCTTCGGGAACCCAGCCCGAACTCGTCGGAAAGCGGTGGCTCTCTAAAGGGGTAGACATCCACCCATAAAACCCCTGGTATCTGTCAGTTTTGGTATTCCCGGGTGTTCGTGAAAAATCTTGAGGCTGTAAAAAAAGGCTTTGAAAACAAATTTTGTTCAAAAAGGAAAGCAGATTTCCTTCAGGTACGGCGATAATATCTTTATGTCCGTGAAAACCATACACGAACCGAACAAAGGATGTGATCTTCTGTAAAGGGTGATTTTTTTTCTTGGAAGTCCAAATACTATTTGCAGTAGCAACCTTGAAAAAACGTTTTTACCAGCAGAAAACCTATAGAATGGTCTAAGCAGCGTTGACCTGCCAAAAGGTTCCTCAGAATAACCACACGCCTTTGACCTGTTAACTTTCTTCCATATTAGTGGTGTCAAATAGACGCCCAGGGTCTTTTTTGTTTTCCTCTAAAATCCCCCCGGAAAAAATTTCCGTGTCTCCCAAAACAAGGGGGGCCATAACTGTTTTTTCAAGTTCTCCTTTTTTCCAAGTAACAGTAGTCCCTCTTCGCTTATTAATCTAGCCAGTGCTTCACCACCAATTTTCCCCCTTTAAACGTTTTTAGCGTTCTCCCTTTACTTGAAGCCTCCTTTACCATCTGAGGAACTAGATATGTACAAATTGGGGGCTTGCATAAAGTTTTTTTTCAGCCCCTATGTCAACAAGGTCCTGAAGTTCTTCCCAAAAACATTTGAAACAAGACAGGGCCCAAAAAGTGACCCTGTGGCCACACATCTACTTGACAATTCCGAGAGGTTTCCTCGAACAACCCGTGTTTGCTCCCCAAATAACCTCAAAACCAACTGAGCGCCCCTCCACAGATGCCGACCGACTGTTTTAAAACTTTCCCGCATGGGATGATCTCCGTGCAAAAACAGCACCATGTCTAATAGAGAAGTGCCTAAATTCCTCGTCCATTTCCTAAGTAAATCCTCAAACAAATTTTTGGTGGGTTTCGCAGCTATGGGGCCAATCTGTACCGACGGTTTTTGAGAGGCTTTACTTCAAGGTAGCGGGCAGGTTTATCCAGTACTACTTTCCGAGAACCTTCGAGAAACAGCAGTTCGACACGGTCGTATTTTGTAACTGTCACGGTCACCTTTCCTTCTTAATCGTGGGGAAAAACCAGGGCTTGCGGAACGAATCTGGAACAGTCGGTCACAAAGAGCCCTTCACCAGTGCAGTATCCCGGGGGAATTCATGGTACATCTCTTAACCAACCAGGTAGGGGGAATCCAGGTCCCAAAAACTTGTCCGGGATATCCCTTTAAAAGGCCCTTAATAACTCCCCAGAAAAACCCTGAAAGGGGCAAATTTTTCATTTGGGGAGTTTTGACTTTCACCCCCAAAATCAACTTGCTTCACCCGCATGATGTACGGACTTTTTCCATTTCCACTGAAAAAATCACGAAGTCCCCCGCTATTTTTATCCAACCAGCTTCCCGGGAAAATACTTCGGCCTTTTCCCAAAAAGACGATTAAAATTTCGCTGTAAACCCCTTGGATCGTCTTTAGATTTTTAGATCTTCTTGTTGTATCCTAGCCTGCATTTTTATCAACTTTTCCCAAAAAGTCCTTCAAGTCATTTATGAGCCTTTTCTATCGGAGTCGTTCTATCAAGCAGTCAGAGTCTGCTAGTTTAGCGCCCCCTTGACCCTATCATCTCTCCCACGGCTTAAATTTTTCCCCTTTGTTTCTTATTTAACATTCGGCCACTAGACACCAACACCCTTTTCAAGATCCGGAAGTTTTCCCCGGGAATCCGCTACAAGAAGATCATCAAGTCCAAAGGGTTTCCCCAAAGCCTGCCTGAACAGTTTTGGTCAAAAAGATTTAAAATCTTGTTTCTTTAAATTTCGTCTGCTCCGGAAGCCACGCTTTAGTGAATAAAAAGTTCACATAAACCATGTAATGGGCCGATTCGGGCCCCAATTTCAGTATTTCCCCGACCAAACTTCGCCTTAAAGGGCACCTTTACAAAACCCAAGATCCAGTTTCCACCCTAATGTGAGTCGGTTGAAAGGATAACTGTTCAGGCCAAAAAGGGGTCCCCAAAAATTAAGGGGAAATTTCAGCATAGAAATCAGAAATCTACCTGAAAGTTTAAATCACCCATCAAGACGGGGGGCCAGTCGCAAGTTTAAATCCGATAAAAATCCACAATTTCCTCAAAAAAACGATGCCGCAGTGAATCGTGCTTTTCCCGTGTAAAGGGGGGCGTAAATGTTTCACAATCGACCATACCCTCCCCCACCCAAAAACACTTCCGGACCTGAAAGACTAAAAACATTCCGGGTGGAGAAGTTTACCTGGGCCCATCTCTTTTAAAGACCCCAAATCCCCCCACCGCTCTTTCGTCTAGGGGATGAAAAATATTCCACCCCTACCTCTTTTTCTCTTGTACTTTGGGAGGCTGGTTCTTGAGGTAGGTCCCTGCACCAGGTTGTCCTTGGTTTTTCCCCTTTGGGGTCCCGAAACCCGTGTTTTTTTATCAGCGAATGGACTTTAGCGTGCCCAATCCGCCATACCTTTTCATTTAAAATCCTCCCCTCCCCGTCAGATACAGGTTTTTTTGGCCTTGGTTACTCCACTAGTAGAAACCCTCAAACCCTTTCCTCTGCGTTCACAAAAATGGACACGGGTTACCCCAAGCGGATGAGTCTTTGCAAAAATTCTTGCCTCTTTACTTCCTCCCTCACAATTGGGCACACTTCATTTTTCCCCCATCATTGTTTTCCTGGATTACACTGCGGGGTCATGGCCCAGAAAAAATCACAGATAGGCTCGTCCCTGTTCGGGCAGTATATGATCCAGCAAGGACCAACCTTGCATGAAAACATTGTGTTACTAAAACCTTTTCTGACAGTGTGCTGTTTATTTGGGAAAATCCTGTCCTTTTTTCAGAATTGCTTTCCGAACTTCAGAGGTACTTGAATAACAGATACTTCCCCGCCTGGTTTCCCTGAAAACCTTGATGGTGGGCCGATTTTGAAGTTGTTTTTTCCGTTCATTTTTTTCACTCAGAATTGCTTTTCCATCAGCCTTTTTTGTTTTTGGAGATCATTTTCAAGATCATTTATATCACCTGGGGTCCTTTTTTCCCTTTTTCAACAACCGTGGTCACATCAAAAAGTGAGATAAGCTTTCCCTTCCTCAATCTTTTCCGTGCAAAGAACGCTGGGGAGCCTCTTGTTTACAGGGTATCAAGAACAGGGAGGGCCTTTAGAGGTCCAACTTTTCTTGAGGAAGTCTGCCCATTTCTTCTCACATATCGGGGTCTCATTGTCCTCTTTGTCCTTGATGTTAACATAACGCTTGACAGGCGTCGATGGAGGTGATTTCTGTATTTCCAGGTGTTCCGGTCTCTTCTTAACAACAGTGGGAGCAAGAATCTCATTCACTAACCCAGGTAGCGTATCTAGGAGGTCTTGCCTGAGCTTCATAAAGCTATCTTTCAGGTCCTCAGACGTCATAGATATTGTTGACAATTCAGACTTGGATGATGAGGTACTACATCTGGATACGTCAGGGAGAAACTCATAGCACATAAGTAGAACTTTCCACATAACATCCTTGGTAACTTGGCTCGGTGGGGCTTCGGCTTTTCCTTCCTTCAGGTGTTTCATAACAGTCATTCCAGTGCACTTTTCAAAGGTTGTATCGGATAACTTACGTGCGAATTCCTCTTTGTAATCGTTCAATCGGCCATGATGGGTTGCCACACCCGACATCCTGTCCTGTAAATAGAGAGGCGAGAAACCGCTCCACCAAGGTTTGGCGACTTGGCTTTGGTCCAACGAGGTCTTCTAAGGTCCGCTTAATTTAGAGAGAGACAGAAACCAGAATATTCTTGTCTTGTCTTTGGAGGGGATTAAGCAGATGCTCAGAAGATTAGCGAGGGACAGTTAAACGGATCCTCAAATTAATTTGTTTAAAGTAGTGTTGAAAAGTTTGAAACTATATCCAATAATTAATTACTTTTATTTTCAGGTATTCTATCACCCTGGAAAGGTCTCCTGTTATACGGACCTCCCGGTACAGGTAAAACTCTCCTCGCCAAAGCCATCGCCACGGAGTGCAAGACCACATTCTTCAACATCTCCGCCAGCAGTATTGTCAGCAAGTGGAGAGGTGACTCCGAAAAGTTGGTCCGGGTATTGTTTGAGTTAGCAAGATACCATGCCCCTTCCACCATCTTTGTAGACGAGTTGGAATCCCTCATGTCCCAGAGAGGGGGTAGTAGTGCCGGGTCTAACGAACACGAGGGATCCCTTCGGATGAAAACGGAGCTGTTAGTACAAATGGATGGCCTGGCTAAATCGGATGATCTGGTATTCCTATTGGCAGCCAGCAACCTCCCCTGGGAGCTGGACCATGCCATGCTGAGACGATTGGAGAAGAGGATTCTGGTGGATTTACCAAACAGGGATGCAAGGAGATCAATGTTTAGACACCATCTCCCCCCGGTGATAAACCCTAGTGGGGAGGGAGTGAGAATTGAGTGTAAATTGGACTATGAGAAGTTAGGCGATATTACGGAGGGTTATTCAGGATCTGACATTCAGATTGGTTTGTAAGGAAGCTGCAATGAGACGTGTCCGGAGTATTTTTAACATCTTGGAGGAGGCAAACCCGGAAAATCCGGGTCGACTTTTGCAGATTCAGCCAGTAACGACTATTGATGTAGAATGCGCTCTCTCGAGTACGAAGCCATCGTCAAGAACTCTAGCACCCAAGTATCTGGAGTGGCAACGACAATTCGAGAGTTCATAGTTATAGGGAGTCTGTCATGATAGTGACGAGGGATTTTGTTTTTTAATTGAAGATATCATGTACTGTTCTTTTTGTTCTGTAGCTTTTGTGTGAGTATCTGTATAGAGTTGAAAGTGAATTACTTCCTTTTTAAATCCTGAAAAGAGAGAATGAGTGTATGTAAAGATTTCAGAAGCATGCATTTAATTCTTAAAAAGCCAAAGACGCGTGTCTGCCGTATGATGCATGTCTCTGGAACTGGGAAGTGGTCTATTGTAAATATATCTTGTACAGCACTCTGGGAATCAGAGAGATTTTAATACCAAATGATGTACTCAGAAATATATACCTATTTGTCATTAGAAAGATAGCGTGTCTCAATGTCTCCCTGTCTCACTCTCTGCCTCTGATCTCTTTCTCTGTGTGTGTGTCCCCTCTGTCTGTCCGTTTCTCTCGCTCCTTCTTTCTCAGTCACTCACTCTCTAACATAGTATTTGATTAGCCACCTAACAGCTTGTCCTGAAAAAGTACGACGGGAAAACACAAATCTCGTTTGCTAGAAATATAGATTGCGCGAAGTCCAGATGACATGCAAACATGCAAAGTACCCGATGTCAGCAATGAGTTGCAAAGGCCGCGCAAATGCAAAGCCGCGCACACCGCACCGCATAACTCCTCGATGGTTTTCTTCGGGTGCAAAAAAGTTTTTTTTTGGTTCGGTCCGTCGTAATATTTATTGTTTATTTGAGTGAGTGATTTTAAGATTTATTTATTACTAACCCCAACACCGGGGGCAAATGATCGAACCCAAGTGAAAAGCTCACCGCGATTAAATCTTTATACGGTTTCCCCCCTTTTTCTCTTTGGCGCTTTCTTCGGGCTTTTCCTTTTTTTTGGGAAAAGTGGTGCCCCAAACGGGGGTGGGGTTGGGGGGGGGGGGGGGTCACTTCAAATAAAACGATTTCAAGTCAATAATATATCGACTTCTGTAAAAAGTTGTAACATGTGAATCATTCAGATAAACGGGTAGCTGAGTGGCCCTTGATGAGCTCACCGAAGTACACAATCTACCTGTGTGTCGCGTATCTACTTTTTGTTGCCATTGGACCCCAGGTAAAATGATAAGACAATCAATAAAACAGCCGGTCCAATATACATTCGGTCCAAATTTGTGTGGCTCACGCCGCGAGATCTGGGAGGATTTGTAGATCAAGTCCAAATAACCCAATGTGCTCTAACACCAATGTGCTCTAACACCAATGTGCTCTAACACCACTTCTCTTTCATCAGATCATGAAAACGAGAAAGGCTTTGGAATCTCGGATGTTCCTGATGGTCTACAATTTTGCCATGGTCCTACTTAATTTGTACATCTTCGTCGAGGTACGGCTAATAGTAATACTAATACCAATACTACTAATAATAACACACAATTGTATAGATTTGAGTCGCCTGACACTGTGTCCGCACTTACACGGAGAAAATAAAGTATGAACAATTCTAGTAAAGATAGCATTGTATTAGGATTAGAGCCATACCTGTATAATTGTGGTACATGTGCAATACACATGTACCACCCACAGTGAATAGACCAAATTACGTAGCTATCCCACTTACATAACATAGTAATAACGACCTCACCAATCTGATTAAGGCTTGGTATCACATAAACCTGATATTTTAAAAGTTTTGTACATCACAACAGCTTTGTATTCTTGTGAACTTTACACACAATAATAACAAGCTGTCCCTTTCTTTACATGCATGATGTTGTTAACAAGGAATCAGACCTAGCGTCCTAGGATATAATGTTATATTCTAAAGATTTTGTAGTTGCCATAGCAACGTCTATTGAAAGAGCTCAAAGCTTTCTTTTTCAGTTACACTATTATACATGGTCATCATCATCATGTTAATTATCATCTCAGCATAACACTATTTTCAGCTGTTAACATGTGCTCTAAAAAGTAATTACAATTGGATATGCACTCCGGTGGACTACTCAGATGATCCACTGGCTATCAGGGTAAGAATTTTCTCACTGCAACTCTTTCCTCGTCACACATACTTTATATTACCGTGTGGTGGGGGTGTCCAGCACCTAGAGAAATAATTTTTACAATGTACCTGGGAGACTCCCGGTAATGATATAACTAGAGAGTGTAGTTTAGTGAGGAGCTGGGAGTGGTAGTGATGTTTATCTTGGTGAGACTGGTTTACAATAACACGGGTTGAAACGAACACTTCAACGCACATAGATCCTATTATACTCACTGCTTCATATAGCCTTCCACCAACTTTCATACTAGTCATGGATATCTGGGCTATGGCGTATTGTAATACCGGTGGGGCAATATCCCCCCATAGTTCCAGATAATAATTACCTTGCCGATGTTACCCACAACCCCTCCCCTGGAATCTAGTACTGGTTTTCCTAAAGACAACGGTAATGTTCCATGGTAACCCGTGTAGCCCTTAGGTTAACATGAAATCTAGGACAACATCAAACATGACGATTAATAACAACGGTATTACATTAGCCTTGCTCGACCCTATTTCCCACGCCCCGCCCGGGAAACAGGCGGTTAGAGGAGGGTTAGAACAATATTACATTGCTTGAACGCAGAATACTTACCTAAAAATTCGAAGACTCGTGTAAAACCATAAGCGTTAACTTCAAATAGGTGTATACAAGCCCATTCTCCATCTTTTTTTTGTTGCCGAAACACCACCTCTTTTCCAATGACGGGACGTTCACAAATGATATCACAATTGGTCTGACCAGGTGCAGTAGGGATGGTGACAGCACCACAATACTGTTCTCCTTCTCCTACTACGTAGATTTTAGTACCGCCGAACCTTTTAGATAGGTTGATTCCATCATACAAATGGGTTGGCCAAACGGTAAGCCCAATCACGATCGACTCATTAAAAAGAACGAGCCTCATCCATATTTCATTTCCTGCCCCGTCGCATATCGAGTGGGCCCTGGTAGACCAATTTCCATCAAAGGCAAGTTCAGCCGAATCACCTTTAAACACCGATGACATGTCACCAGATTTGAACTCTAACTTGTGTTGATTCCCTGCTGCACTACTGGCAACAAGAACAAACAAAAGGAAAGCAAACAACATTTTTGTTTGATATGGTTATGTTCCAAAGTCAAAAGGCATATAGACACATACAGATGCAGAGCTATTTGTAGAACTATGAATTTAACGGTCAGCCGAGTTTGCCAACGTGTGAATTTATCTTTTAAGTGGCAGGCAGGGAGAGATGGGTGGTAATTATTACATGTATCATCATCTAACATCTCAACCTCCCGCTCGTTATACTAACTGCGCACATGTTGTTCTTTCTTTGAAACTGTTCTTGAAACTACTCCCCATGCTACAATCTACCACCCCTAACAACGCCTAACAACGCCTCAAACAATAAACATAAAATTCTGATCTCGATCTAAAGCTGAAGGGTCTAAAAAGTTAAATTATATCTACTAGTTGATGCCGAAAAGGGCCGTTACTCTCTCACTCTCACTACCTCCCTCTATCTCTAACTCTCTCATATCTGAGTTATGAAATTTAATTTATGCTCAAAATTTCAAAAAATAGGAAATACTTCTACAAAATTTGTCCTCCGTGAGCCGTCACGGGGTGCGGCAAGAGTAGGTGAGATTTTTATGAGATGGCGATATAAAGAAGAAAGATAGATTCGAGAGTGTCACGTCTCTAGAGCTCAGAGATACGAGTCCTCCGTGGATTGTATAACATACCGTATCGTGGAGCATACACGGTACACTCTGCAACGAGAACATGCTTGTTTCTGTAACTACCATAAAATTCCATCTTCCCTGCACTGCTCTCCACACGTATCTGGCTGCCCCAGACCTCACACGGCCAGCTGTATGTCTGTCCCTCTGCACTAACATCATCTAGATTTAGTTGCACAATTCCGCACTTGGTGTTTCTTCTCGGCACTGTCTACCACATATACCACTGCATCAGTCATAAATGCAGCAATTACTCTAACGATGTTCGTATCTCTCCCTGAAGCAGTGCTATAGAGAACCAAAGAGACCTCTCTAATTGGAATGTCAGTGTTAGAGAATGTCACCAGGAGCCATGAGGCAGTGTCATCAAGGTGGGCTTCTGCATATGTCGCCACGTCGTTGTCTATACTGAGAGCAGCAGGGTAGTAGTAGTGGGTGCCCTGGTTATCATACCAGGAGTATGTACTGCTTAAAGTCGCAGAGAACGGCCGTATCACTTGTCACGGTGTCCCTTAAGGAGGAGAAACCTCGACTAGATAAAGTTTTTTGGAAACCGGACCTAGGTTACGTATTTTTGACCGAGGAATCCGAAAAACATAAAATTAAAATCGAAAACGTAGCGGTTTTTGCGTAAATTGGCAAAAACTGTCATTTTTCAGCGATTTTCGACTTTTTACGCTTTCTAGAGATTTAAAAAATATTTCCTTACAAGATATGATCTTGTGCTTCTAGACTAATAAAATACAATCGATTTGCTACAAATTGGTCCCGGGTTTGTGTGATTTGGTCAAAAGCTCTCTTTACTGTGGCCCATCAAAGATGGCCACTCTGCAAATACGTATTTGGCTCCTGTGGCCGCAGATGTAAACCAAAATAAGATTTATTATACACCAAAATTTGCGTCTTCTCAAGGCAAACAACCTGGTTTTTACGAAATTTGATTTCATGCAGGCGTTCAAAAATTACAGCCGAAAAACTGGTACAGTGGATTTCGGAAATACCCCTACTTCAACAATTCCTAATCCAGATAAGATTTCGAAAAATATACATGTTCATACATGAAAATGAAGCTCAGACAAATGCCAATACGATGCAACAAACGGGAAGTGTGTAAATTATTTCGTTTAGACGCTATAGCCCAAATAAAAGTGCTTATTTTTGCATTGAAAACACCCTCTAAAAGCCCTGAAAAATAGCAAATCTGTCTAAAAATGCATTATGCAATAAGAATAAAATTTCACCTCCAGTGCACCAACTTAGCCCCCTGTGGACAGAATTTGTTTGAAATTGTCAGAAATTGTCTAAAAGTATGGTTTTTAGAGGGTGTTTTCAAGGCAAATATAAGCACTTTTATTTTGGCTATAGCTTCTAAACGAAATAAGTTACACACTTCCCGTTTTTTGCATCACGTTGGCATTTGTCTGAGCTTCATTTTCATGTATGAACATGTATATTTTTCGAAATCTTATCTGGATTAGGATTTGTTGAAGTAGGGGTATTTCCGAAATCCACTGTACCAGTTTTTCGGCTGTAATTTTTGAACGCCTGCATGAAATCAAATTTCGTAAAAACCAGGTTGTTTGCCTTGAGAAGACGCAAATTTTGGTGTATAATAAATCTTATTTTGGTTTACATCTGCGGCCACAGGAGCCAAATACGTATTTGCAGAGTGGCCATCTTTGATGGGCCACAGTAAAGAGAGCTTTTGACCAAATCACACAAACCCGGGACCAATTTGTAGCAAATCGATTGTATTTTATTAGTCTAGAAGCACAAGATCATATCTTGTAAGGAAATATTTTTTAAATCTCTAGAAAGCGTAAAAAGTCGAAAATCGCTGAAAAATGACAGTTTTTGCCGTTTTACGCAAAAACCGCTACGTTTTCGATTTTAATTTTATGTTTTTCGGATTCCTCGGTCAAAAATACGTAACCTAGGTCCGGTTTCCAAAAAACTTTATCTAGTCGAGGTTTCACCTCCTTAAGGGACACCGTGTTGTGTAGGTACTGAAAATTGTAAAAATTTGATACAACAAAGTCTTTCACGATTTTTTCTCAAATATGCTATCCTTATCACTATAATTATAGAAGATAACTTACCATTATTACTAGAATCTGCCAGTGACACAAAAAAAAGAACCAGAATCATTGTACTCACACTGACGTACTCCATTGATAGTCACATTTGATAGCTAGACAAAATAGTGTAATATTGCTGAATGCTGCCTTGCCCCCCCCCCCCCCCCCCCCCCGAAGAACGCCTTAAAGTAACATGGCGATTAATCAAAAGATAATTTAGTAAGTTATGAGTTGAGACCGCCACAGCTACATGTAGCCGTTGAGCAAGCACAACGAAGTTTTTCTTTGCCTGGCTGTGTTTCGGGCCCAAATGTAAAGGGAGGGTTAGAACATATTACATATCAAGTTTTTCTCGCATGAAAGTGTATTCAGTTTTTGAAAGGTGGGAGCTAGGAGTATGGCCACAGAGAATGAACAAATCGTACAAAACATACTAAGTAAAGATTGAAGTGATAGCACCAACTAATAAGACACAGATCATACGGGAGGACAGTCTCTCCCTCCATCTCTCCCTTTCACTCTCCCTCTTACTTGTAGACTGGGGGGAGGGTAACAATACTAATCGATTATGGGAGAGCGGCTTGTTCGGAGAATAATGAATACATTAAAGCTCTGTAGCATACATAAACATCGATATAATGGTACTAGATCAATAAATTGACCGAAGCTTTCGAGAACACTGTGTTTCACGTCTTCAGTCTTCACTAATTTACACAGCAGTTCAGGGAAGTGTTACTACCGGGTTCAGACATCACTTAAACTGCTGCACTACTACTGATTACTACTGAGCAACTGCTGCATTGCAACCCGGTAGTGGCAATTCCAACTCAAATGTTGTTTTTAATGTAACGCGCGAGTACCTCAACCCATTGAAACATAGCCCGCTGACTCTTTCAGCAGTGCTGTTCCGCGCGCACCGTGAGAACATTACAGCTCCGCTTGGTGACCTGTCTTCTTCCAAGATATCTTGTCTTAAAGTACACCCCAAACTACTATGTCCCTCACTCGGGTTTTGTAAAATTTCCCACGGTCATAACTCCACTCCCTGATGAGATAGAGACTTGAAATTTGTTTTGTAGGAAGAACTCGACATGATCTCCTCACAAAACAAATTTCAAGTCTCTATCTTATCAGGGGGTGGAGCTATGGCCGTCTAAAATCCGGTCGCGCGCAGCAAGGGACATAGTAGTTTTGGGGGACCTTTAGACCAGTCATATGATGTCGGTTTTGGACCGAAAAAAAAACATAATTGATCTAAATGTGATTCCACTTCTAGGGCACTCAAATAGGTCCCTAGAACCACCAAAAAATTTGTCACTCTTCATCAAATGAATAAATCTGGTTTTTGGGCCACGCCCTTATACCTGTATTTTCAGTCATGTGGTCAAAACTGAAAACCATCTTAGGAAACGAGTAGAGAAGAAATCAAGGGCACTAAAGTGTGTAGCGTCCTCGCATTAGTGGGGGTAGGTGCCGGAATTAAGTCTATCTCATCTGGTTAATTAGATAATTGGATAATTAGGTATGCGCATAACCGTTTTTTGGCTATATGGCTATAGCCACTTATAAATGGTTTAGAGACTTTTCACTGGTGCCATTTTGTAGGCAATGGCCAAGTTATGGGGGGTCGACGTCGGACTTTTAAGCTCTATCTTCAACCGTTTAGCCGTTATTTGGCTTTTAAGGTGCTGAAAATGAGCAAAAAACGGGAAAAAGCCCGATTTTTACTCATTTTCAGCACCTTTGAATCGAAATAACGGCTAAACGGTTGGAGATAGAGCTTAAAAGTCCGATGTCGACCCCCCATAACTTGGCCATTGCCTACAAAATGGCACCAGTGAAAAGTCTCTAAACCATTTATAAGTGGCTATAGCCATATAGCCAAAAAACGGTTATGCGCATACCTAATTATCCAATTATCTAATTAACCAGATGAAATAGAGACTTAATTCCGGCACCTACCCCCACTAATGCGAGGACGCTACACACTTTAGTGATTTCTTCTCTACTCGTTTCCTAAGATGGTTTTCAGTTTTGACCACATGACTGAAAATACAGGTATAAGGGCGTGGCCCAAAAACCACATTTATTCATTTGATGAAGAGTGTCAAATTTTTTTGGTGGTTCTAGGGACCTATTGGAGTGCCCTAGAAGTGGAATCACATTTAGATCAATTATGTTCCATATCATGCATCATATGACTGGTCTATCTCACAAAAGAGTAAAAGACAGCCCTCTCCCGAACCTTGATCTCCATTCTCCGTAACCCTCAAAGTTCAGTGCAGTAGCTCATTGAACCCGGACCTTGTTCGGAATGTCTCGTGTGAGAAATACAGAACGGGCCAGCTCTATAACCCACTCTAGAACATTGTTCGTGGCGTCATACCACCCAATTGTTAATTTTAATTGGGAACTTGAGTTTACATTTTATAATATCCTATCTTTTTCAGATGGCGGCTGCTCTGTGGTGGTACTTTGTTTCAAAACCCATTGAATTCATGGATACTGTAAGTACAATGAGACACATTTACCCCTCCCCTAATTCTGCTAATATCTTCCTCCACCCTATCTGATACTGTAATTCCCTGACTAGACAATTCTAACACCTAACATTATAGGTAATGTTCATCCTACGAAAGAAGTATCGACAAGTAACATTCCTTCACGTATACCATCACGTCACCATGCCCCTCTTGTGGTGGATTGGTATTAAATGGGTGGCTGGTGGACAATCCTTCTTCGGGGCCCTAGTTAACTCTTCCGTCCATGTGTTCATGTACAGCTACTATGGTCTATCTGCGATGGGCCCCCAAATGCAGAAATACCTGTGGTGGAAGAAGCACATAACTCATTACCAGCTGGTAAGCAGGAACCGACCGAATCAGGGAATACTGGTCCCTGATTGGCTGATAACCAGTCACGTGACCTAAATAACGAGTTCTGATTGGTTGTTTACTTGGTTCGGTCGGTTCCTGCTGGTAAGGAACCTTTTACTAAATTCCATCTCTTGTTGTATTCCAGGAACCGACCGACACAAGTAAACAACCAATCAGAACTCGTTATTTAGGGACCAGTATTTCCTGATTCGGTCGGTTCCTATTGTGTTCGTGTCATCCTATATTGATCTACTGAACTCACACACGTGCGGGGTGAGCCACACAAGTTGTAACACACTACTTTTCCAGGTGCAGTTTGCATGGGCAATGACTCATTGTGTAGTGTCTCTCTACATGGGCTGTGATTTCCCAGCCTGGATGCAGTATGCCTGCCTGGGCTACGCTGCATCATTCTTCATTCTTTTCTCCAACTTCTATCTGCAATCCTACATGACGAAGGGAACAGGGAAGGTCAAGGAAAATGGAGGGGGTGAAAAGCTAAAGGCACAGTAGATAACTTGAATTTGTATATGGTAGGGCCCTTTGTGGGATTATCCTGGTCATCATTAACTCTATGAAATTTGTATAGGTTAAATAGTGTGCAGGCCTCGATAAGTGCCTCTATTTTGTATTATTTACACTTAAATAGTTTATCAGTCAAGCACGGTCAGGATGAATAATGATGTATGGTTATTTTGTAAGTTTTGGATAAGATTTTCAAAAATGGGATTTGTTAGGCAGCTCTGCCTTGTGCACCGACACTGCTTCGCTTTCAACTCCTTGAAGTTGTTGTCAGGCCAATGCTCTGACAGTGATGTTGAAGATCAAATACAAACTAGACAATTATTGTGCAGAGCCCGCCCTGTGTATTTAGACGTTGGTATTTGTATATCTATGTGTGTTTGAGATGTTTTCTTACCTCCTGTGACCTATTAAAATTTATTACTCCCTTTTGAATTGCATCCATTTTATTTCTGACAGATTGAACACCCCATTGAACACCCCATTATCTTTCTAGCAAATGTAAAATTCAAACAAGTCACAGAGAAAGAGCGTGTAAAATCCATCCTCTACAAGAGAGCACCTACCACTCAACAACCACCAGTAACCACTCAACCACAACCCAGCAACCTCAAGTATTTATTAAATCACCATGGCAACGACAGAGTACATTACAAGCACTCTCCCGGAGTTATCAGAGCACAAGGCACTGTATGAAAAACAGCTCAAAGCCTCACTCCTCAAGACAGCTCAACTGAAGGAGACTCTTACCGGGGTATACGAAAAACTTGAACAAACCTCACAGCACCTCAAAACAGTCCAGGATATCAGGGAATCGGTTGTTCTCCGGAACCAGGGGTTAGTTGGAGAGGCTTTAGAGTTGGATAAAAGGAATAGAGAGCACCAGAGAGATGTCGAGAAGGCTGATAGAGAGATGTTGGAGGTGAGAGAGGTACAGAGGGCCGAGGAGGCCGATTATGGTGAGAGGTTGAATGAGACAAGGGGGAAGATTACCCAAGCTAAGAATAACTATAGCCCAGCTTGCTTGGCAGGAAGGGAGAGAGAGTTGGGCGAGAGAAAAGAGAAACTACAGTATGAGGTTGCAGAGCTAGAGAGTGAGTTGGCGAGTACAGACAATATGTGTGAGATAGTTGGGTGAATCGGTATGGAATTTAAGATAATTTCATTAATCATATTTAATTCAATTTGTTAACTAATAACTGTTAAGTAACAGCCCATGCAGCACGATTCATATTTATAAGTCTGTAAGTCACTAAGTCAGACTCCGTACTCCGAGTTACAGTTACACTATAACTTGCCTGCGCGAACATTTGACATGTTCCTTGTCTGTCAGCTCTCACACCGGCCGATAGACAGACTGCGTAGCATGGCAAGCGAACATGGGGGGCGCGACGTGCCCAACACTATAACAAGTAATATATAACTCTGAGCCGGAGTCTGACTCACTGAGTAAACAATACACATAAACACTTCTAAAGACACTATATTGTGAGTTGTATAGAAATATGTATAGAATATTAATGCAAGTACACTAATTTGTATATTTATATTAGGAAAACCCGTTGTTTTCAATAAATTGTTCGGAACGCGCGAATTAAAATAAGTTACGTCAAATTGTCCCTGACGCGCGACTTTTTCGCGCGCGCTCATTGCAAGCAATTTTTTAAAACACCCCACTTTCAAATCCGCTTTTCACTTTTTTTCGTTTCTTTTCTGAGAGCAGAGAGAGGGAGTATGAGAGTATGACGGTGTGTGGGTAATTTATTATAATTTTCTGAGAAAAAAACTGTATTTTCCCACTCGTCTGGTTATTTACTCTGCAGTCCCGGCATCGAGTGTGGAAGTAACAGTGGTGCTCTGTTATATTGGCCACGCCCCCAGCCCTCATGCATGGTTTACAGCGTCCCAAACGCGATAAAAAAGCATACACGGTTAGTTTTGGACGCTGGGAACGACGTAGGGGGCGCTGTGCGTGTGGTCAATATGACGAAGCACCACTGTTAGACTCGGTCTACTGGGAAAACGCGATTTCTGATGGAAAATTGCCGAAAATGGAAAAATTTACGACATGATTCTGTTACGCTCTTCCTGATTTTCTAAAAATTTTACAATTTTAACCACTCCTGTATTTTAGTTAGTCTATTCATGACTCAAAGCCAGTTTGGGGGAAAGATTCTCATATCCGAATCTGGAGCAGTGAAAGTGGTGACAACGCCAAAGGCGGAGGAGCAACCGACAACCCCTCCTGGTAAATAATTACACTATAAGTTACTTTTTCAAACTTCTTTGAAGATAGTTTTCACTCCCTCAATATCTGCAAGTCGTCGTTATCAATTTTTCAAATAAAAGTGTGCCCGATTTAGTGGCATCCTCGGGGGAAAGGGTTTTGTCCACTAAATCGGGGTGTCCACTAAATCGGGGTCAAATACTGTTAATTTCCTATATCGGGGGAAGATTATCCTGCCACTAAATCGCGGGCCACTAAATCGGGGTCCTACTGTAATACGAAATAATCGAGTTGGAATTGTATTTACACAGATACTACAAATATTCTCAATACATGTGTTGCCACTCTTCATGTTAGTCGTATCTTCAATTTGTTGATGGAAGTTTATGAAAAACTAACACAATGTCTCAGTTGTCCATACACTTCCATCAACTTAATTAATTCTTGCTCTGAACTCATTATTCAGAATACTTCCATCAACTAACACATTATATTTAAGCATCAATATTTAGAACTGTATCATTCCCACTCATGATAATGAACTACATTAGCCGTAGTATTATGCACTATGCTGCAGGGACATCACACACACACACATCACCCACACACATGATATTGATCAAGCCTGAACAACAGGTTATTGAATCAATCGACCGTTCAACGGTACGTTAATACGCCTAACTGGTTAGAAAGCAAGAACCCTGTTTAAATACAAGGATTGTTGCTGTTCGAGATATCCGATATAAAGATAGTGCTAATACATCAGTACTGTGGCAATATGATATGCGCCTAGATATATCGAATCCAGTGGATCGCTTGGTTACTTCCTTCGTTAAACAAGCATTGAAACTGGAGGGTTGGAGTAACTCATATACAGTGCAGCACATTAATGTGTTTGTATCTGATTTTTCGGAATGACCAGTTGGGCTATTAAGGGTACGCTAACCAAAAATTTTTTTCGAGTGCAGGGAAATCTCTCACCGTAGGGTTGTAGGCCATGCCAAGGAGACCTCAAATATGCAATTTGAGCTCTCAAGTCGAATTCATATTTTTGCTACAGCTGTTTAAAAAATGTCCTGTAAATACGTTTTTGGCATCTCAAAAATTTTTTTTTAAAGATAGGAGCATGAAAATTTGGGGATTTGAAGAGGACATAAAGGTGAATAACCACAAAAAATATTTTTGCAATCCGAGCTGATTTCCGGTCCTGAGATGGATTTCTTTTTTTCCACTTTAACGCCCTATTTGGCAAAGTTCCGAAAACATGTGAAAGCTGTAAATTGGTGAAAAGTTGCGTCTAACGATTATCTAAGTGGCCATAAATTTTGGGCGTGTCCTTATTTGAGATAAGCTGTACAGAGTTTTTTTTGTGTAAGCCGTCATTTCAGAAATAAATAAATTCCCTGTATCTCAAAAACGGCTGATCTTAGAGACCTGAGACTATGCTTAAACGATTCAGAAGGTCCGATTTTGGGGGGGTCTTCTGAGAGACATTTTGCTCCTACTTCAACCGTTTTTGCTATAATTGCGAAAAACAAATTCTATGGAAAGGGCAAAAGCTAAAATCCAATATCCTGTAATTAGGGAATTTTAGCTAAGAAAGGACCGAAACTATGGAAAAATGTGTAACAAGCTAATTCCTTCACTATTTGGTCCATATGGGTCCCTAGAATCACCAAAAACAAAATCACAAAAAAATCCACGATGGCGAAGATGGGTTTTGTTTTTCGCAATTACAGCAAAAACGGTTGAAGTAGGAGCAAAATGTCTCTCAGAAGACCCCCCCAAAATCGGACCTTCTGAATCGTTTAAGCATAGTCTCAGGTCTTTACGATCAGCCGTTTTTGAGATACAGGGAATTTATTTATTTCTGAAATGACGGCTTACACAAAAAAAACTCTGTACAGCTTATCTCAAATAAGGACACGCCCAAAATTTATGGCCACTTAGATAATCGTTAGACGCAACTTTTCACCAATTTACAGCTTTCACATGTTTTCGGAACTTTGCCAAATAGGGCGTTAAAGTGGAAAAAAAGAAATCCATCTCAGGACCGGAAATCAGCTCGGATTGCAAAAATATTTTTTGTGGTTATTCACCTTCATGTCCTCTTCAAATCCCCAAATTTTCATGCTCCTATCTTTAAAAAATTTTTTTTGAGATGCCAAAAACGTATTTACAGGACATTTTTTAAACAGCTGTAGCAAAAATATGAATTCGACTTGAGAGCTCAAATTGCATATTTGAGGTCTCCTTGGCATGGCCTACAACCCTACGGTGAGAGATTTCCCTGCACTCGAAAAAAATTTTTGGTTAGCGTACCCTTAAACAGTAATCACGACATATTAATTGCATTCCCACTCAGATGTGACTGAAAGTGGGGAAGAAGAAGTTGAAGAAGATGAGACTGGGGATGAGTTCTTGTGTCCTGTCTGTCAAGGTGGGGAGGACGACGTTGAATCATTCGCCAAACCACAGAACTGCCAACATGTCTTTTGTGAGCCGTGTATCACCGAGTGGTCTAAAAATGCAAACACTTGTCCAATCTGTCGAACAAGGTAAGACAGTTTTTACAACCGATAATTTTTTTACAGTTTGTTAATTAAATCACCTCTCAGGCCGTAGTAGAGCACGGTTTAGGGGTCAATTCGTTACCAAGTGAACAATGGGATTGTCATTATTGTCATTATTGTTAACCTATTGTTAATCTATTGTTAACATATTATTGTTACCCTATCATTTCCTCAGGTACGACAGTATTTGTACATGCCACACACTAAAGGGAGATTTCACGACGACGGTCCCTATCGGCCATCAACCGCCCAAAGGGGATTGCCCATCCACTTTAGATCATTACATGTGTCAGATTTGTGGTACCGGAGAAAGCGAAGGTAACACCCCCCCCCCCCCCCCCGGTAACAAATTAAAGTGGTGCTCCGTCATGTTGGCCGCCCTCACAGCGCTGCCCACGACGCCCCCCCCCCCTCCCCCACGTTGTCCAAGACGCACAAAAAAACACCCTGGGCGGCCTGAATTTAATATGACGGGGCACCACTGTTACACATTTTTCCTTGCTCCGAGATCCTATATCTAGCTCTCTCATTGTACATCAAAGTTTTTAAAGAATAGGACCGTTCAAGAGATGTGTTGCAATCAGTTCAACTACAGTATGAACAGTAAAGAAGGGTGCAAATACCTAAAAAGAACTTCTGGCAGAGTTTTATCAAAAGATATCAAATATATATCGCAATATATTCGTGTCCCTGGAATTTAGACCTATAATATATTTCTATCTTTCAGATTTGCTGCTTCTGTGTGATGGGTGCGACGAGGCCTATCACACTTTCTGTCTTACCCCCGTGCTGGATAGCATTCCTGAGGGTGACTGGTTCTGCCTTCAGGTATATCATAACTTGTATTATACACACACCCCGGTTTACAGCAAGCACGGTTTTTGACGACCCACCCACCTCCGATGGCTGGCTCTCTGGGGCGTTCTTTATTCACATATTTAACGCCAAAACAACTAACATGACCTCCTCCCTCAGTGTAGTGGTGGTCCTGAAGATGAGGAGGAGCACGGATTAGAGATCAACCCGTCCGCAGGTACTTCAATAATTATGAGGCAAAGTTATCCAGAAGCACCCAGTTCAAGGGCTAAATATGGGGTGAAATGACTTTGCCTAAAAAGTTATCATTAGAGTGAGATCTGGGTCACACGGAAATTTAGAAAAATGCAATACAACTGCTATATTCCTATCAGGATCGATTACCTATAAGATGCCTTCTACAACGAGGCGTATTGCAATGGAAGAGCTAGTGAGACGAACACGACGGACCTCAGAGCGCCGGACGTCATCTTCTTCCTCTACCTCTCGGCGTCTTTCCAAAGCTGTCCAACTCATTTCTAGTATTACCGGACGGGCCAGAACAGCAAAGGTAATTTTGCAAGACTTCTCTCGTTAATAATACGATCAAAAAATCAATACTTTCTCCTCGATACAGGGTGCGAAACTAGCCCGGATAGCGACCCGGACAGTTGGAATCCACAACATCAGAGCCCTGAACAGTAGTGGTAACAAACGGAGAAGTAGGGCCAGCCAGGGGGAACCATCCGGACCCCGTGATAGGTACAGCCCTCTCTTGTCGAACAGTCCGGAGCGGCTGGAGGCTTGGAACCAGAGGACCAACAAGCACAATGCAGGTACGCGCGGAGGTTCAGTTGTAATGGGAGTGGAGTGGTACACCGCGCACAATCCGTCTTGCTGAAGGGTGACCCGGAATTCTTAGTCACTTTTCTATGGAAAATCGGTTGCCGTCTTGTGCTGTTGCACCTCCCCCGTATGAACAATACAATTGCCGTCTGCAGCTGGCAGCGTCAGCGGTCAGGAGATAATTTATTAGTTATCTATAATATTAATATAGTCTTTTCTTGGAAAATTAGTTATTTCAATATTCATTATTCTCTCAAATCCTCTCTCCCCCTTCCAGGAAGCGATCTAACTGGTGAGATGGGTGGTTTCTCTAAAGCAGCTCTGGCAGCTCACAAGGCTCTAAAAGGGGAGTCCGTTCTAGGAGCTGGTAAATACTACGAGGAAGTGAAACCAGGCTCCTCAAAAGATAACGAGGGGGATGATAAACCAACCCCTGTTAACTTGATCGATATGATAACGAGTGATATTGTCAATACTGGATCCAAGACGGCACTTGTAACCAGGACGGGTGATGTCGCATACAAGACTGTTGATGAGATGATGAACGAGGATAAACAGAAGAGAGAGGAGGAGAGGAGGGAGAAAGAACTGGAGGTGCAGATTGAACCCAAACAAACAAAAGTCGTCATTGTAACACCTGAAAAACGAAGAAAATCAGAGGGAGGTAGTTCATCTGCAGCAAAAAGAAAGAGCTCTAAAGATAAGCGAAGGAAGAACTCAGAGTCGGAAAAAGATTCTAAGAAAAAGCGACGGACATCAGATTCTAGGGATCGAAAGAGAAAAACTTCTGAACGTCAGAAGAAGAAAAAATCACGGAAAAGGTCTGAAAGCAGTTCTCCTGTTCCCAAAAGGCCATCTGATAAACGGAACAAGGAATCTCCTAGCCCTAAAAAGACACCGAGCAAAATGTCTGAAAGAGAATCGCGATCCCAAAAACGTTCTGAAAGTGGCTCCCCTGTTCCTAGAAAGATGTCCAGAAAACGTTCTGAAAGTGGCTCCCCTGTTCCTAGAAAGATGTCCAGAAAACGTTCTGAAAGTGGCTCCCCTGCTCCTAGAAAGACGTCCAGAAAACGTTCTGAAAGTGGCTCCCCTGCTCCTAGAAAGACGTCCAGAAAACGTTCTGAAAGTGGCTCCCCTGCTCCTAGAAAAACGTCCAAGAAACGTTCTGAAAGTGGTTCCCCTGTTCCTAGAAAGACGTCTGAGAAACGCTCCGAAAGTGGCTCCCCTACTCCAAAAGAGACGTCTAAGAAACGTTCTGAAAGTGGCTCCCCTGCTCCTAGAAAAACGTCCAGAAAACGGTCTCAAAGTGGCTCCCCTGCTCCTAGAAAGACGTCCAGAAAACGTTCTGAAAGTGGCTCCCCTGCTCCTAGAAAGACGTCTAAGAAACGTTCTGAAAGTGGCTCCCCTGTTTCTAGAAAGACGTCCAGAAAACGTTCTGAAAGTGGCTCCCCTGCTCCCAGAAAGACGTCTAAGAAACGTTCTGAAAGTGGCTCCCCTGTTTCTAGAAAGACGTCCAGAAAACGTTCTGAAAGTGGCTCCCCTGCTCCCAGAAAGACGTCCAGAAAACGGTCTCAAAGTGGCTCCCCTGCTCCTAGAAAGACGTCCAGAAAACGTTCTGAAAGTGGCTCCCCTGCTCCCAGAAAGACGTCCAGAAAACGTTCTCAAAGTAATTCACCCGACCGGTCCAGGAAAAGCTCTAGAAAAAGGTCAGAAAGCAGTTCGCCACATCGCCAAAAAATGTCCACAAGGCGGAAGCGCAGGAGTTCTCCTAATCGATCAGGGCGTCGTCGTGGCAGTCCAGGAGGAGGGAGAAGAAGATCACCTGGTCGTCGGAGAAGATCATCTTCAGAAGTCCACACCCCACCTCGTCGGAGAAGATCCCCAGTGCGAAGATCCCCAATGAGAAGATCTCCACCTAGGCGCCGATCACCCATGATACCCAGGAGGCCTAGATCCCCACCACGAAGACGATCTCCTCTGCTTCGACGGCGGTCGCCGTCACCTACACAGCGTGTAGATGAGTTTGGCAGGTTGATAGAACTTCGAAAACCTCAGGAATCTCCTCCTTCTCCACCTGCTGCAGGACCTGTTGAAATTGTGAAACCCTCCGTGCGAGCTGACCTCCCTCCTCCTCCTCCACCCCCAGCCCCAATCACTACGACAGATGTCGCCCCCGCCGTGGTCCTCCCTTCTCCCATCACCAGAACTCCCCCTGCACCTGAGGACGTTTACTCGCCCGGTGATGAAAGCCCACTAGACGACTCCGACAACATGGTGATTGCTAGTGATGAAACGAAAGAGTCTGACCTTCCACCCGCTCCGACTCCAACAGAAGAGGTCGTCTCTGATTTAGTGGATAAAATGGCAGATGCACAAAGGAACAATGAGGACAAGACCCCCTCACCCAAAACACCAGAGTTCTTAGCAAAGGGAGGAGAGCATGCGGATGAGAAGTCACCTGCTGACTCCACCCCAGAGTACCTGATGACCCCTCCCGAGGTGCAGGAACAGCGACGTAGAGAACGTTTAAAACGGTACAGCGATCTGGAGAAGAAATACACAAACCCTACTACAACAGGTGGTGGAGGTAGATCAGGTAAACTCGACCCGAGAAGAAGGAAGAAATCCTCGAGGGGCGATGATAAATCTTCATCGTCACGATCAACCACAGCGGATAAATCCACTAGTAGACGGAGGTCAACGAGTGATCGGAAGGGATCAGAGCTACCCCGACGACGATCGTCCCAGTCAGAAAATAAGAAGGATCAGGAAGTTGGTGGAATTCCCCTCCTTAACGACACTCCACCCCCTCCTCCTCCTCCTCCACCACCACCTCCCGAACAGACCATTATCTGTGATCACCAGCTCCCCCAAATACCAGCTCCTCCTCCTCCCGTTCCCCGGGTATACGTTAACAGTAGCCTCTCCGAGACAGCTAGCAATGGCCACCATCTTGTAAGAAAACGACCAAGATTAGAACCACCCATGTTGAACGAAAGCCTTACCGAACGAACCAAGTGAGTGTTAGACTGATCTCTAGTTCTAATCTAACCCCGCCCGAGTGAGTTTGATCTCTAATCCAACCCCTGGTAGATCTAACATTGTTATCTAATATTGTTATCTAACATTGTTATCATATCGTGATTGCAGGTTCCTCGGATCGCCATCTACCGTCCTAGAGAATTCCTACTTGATGGAGCAGTTCAATGATGCCTGGATTAAGGAGGCAGAATCACCCACTGCTACACCCATCAATCCAGGTAAGAAAACACACGGTACTTTTTGCAGGCATCTTGCCATCTTGCCACCTATACAAAAGTTACACAGGTAATACCGGGTCTTTTGGGTGCCGGAATTGTGAGAGTACACGTTTTTTGTTTCAGGTCGAAGAGGAGGAGATAAGAAGACAGGGGTGAACCCAGCTCGGACCAAGTTAGGAAGCCATCCCTTGATGCCCATTGCTCATGGAACCCCGAACAGAGACCCCAGAGGTAAGACCCCATTGCTCATGGAACCCCGAACAGAGACCCCAGAGGTAAGACCCCCATTGCTCATGGAACCCCCAACAGAGACCCCAGAGGTAAGATCCCCTATTTGGAGTTGCAACGATTTCTTATTATTATAGTTTGATAGAAATTATCCGTGTAGAAGTGAGGTAAGTGAGTTATGTTCACAGCTAATTGTGATCCGTGATAATTTCCACCCGACTAACCGATATAACTTCCCAAAAATAGCTAGAATGGACGACGTCTGAGTAGACACCCCCGACACACCCTTCATCAAAATGGGTTCACTATTCTCAAAAAAGAGTACGCCCAAGTCTCGGGTTACGGAACAAGACCAGGCGGTACTAAAACTGAAACAAACCCGGGACAAACTGAAACAATACCAGAAGAAGATCCAATTGAACCAGGATAAGGAGAGGAAGCTAGCTAAACAGTGTCTAGACCAGGGGAGGAAAGACAAGGCGTTGCGGTTACTCAAAAAGAAGAAGTTTCAGGATGGTCTACTGGAGAAAACTGATAATCAGTTGGATAACTTGGAGAGGATGGTATCAGACATTGAGTTTGCCCAATGTGAGATAAAGATTATGGAGGGATTGAAGTCAGGGAACGAAGCCCTCAAGGAACTCAATGCCATCATGTCACTCGATGATGTGGAGAAGATTCTAGGGGACACAGAGGATGCTGTGGCATACCAACAGGAGATAGACGCCATGTTAACAGGTACATCTATTGTTGAATTCGATGAGGAGGAATTGGAAGGAGAGTTAGATGCAATGCTGGCTGCGGAGGAGGAAAGTAAGATGCCTGATGTACCAGTATCGGGGATCGATCTGCCTGAGGTTCCGGAGCATGAAGTTGGAGAGGGTGAGAAGAGAGAGGTGAAGGAACGACCAAGGGAACTAGTTGCAGGATAGATAAGACTATCATGTCATTATGATTATGATTAAGAGAAATTAATCGATTGTAGATGAGGAACTAAAAGTGTTATTTTGTAGATATTATCTGTTACCGTGTTTTTTGTTGATATGTTCAAATTAATAACCCTTCCTTTTAAAGAGTCTCAAACATGTTTTTAGTAAATCACTCAGCCCTAATATCTGTTGTTCTTCCAGATCCACGAGGCCAGAGGCTCCACCAAGAGCAGGGAACACCACTCCAAGTCATTATGGATTCTATCGGTATGTACTAATCAGCAAATATTATCACTTGTTATGTGCTAACCCTCCTATATCGGGGTGCAGTGAAATATGGTCGAGCAAGGCAAATCACCACTCCCTCCTTGGAGTGATTTTCTCCCCCTGTTTTGGAGGGATGTATGTTTCACTCCACACCTCGCTAACCATGACAATCCGTGGCCCACCTTGTAAATGGTTTAGCCCTCCGAGAGTGCCGGTCGTCTATTGTTCAAACACTCATGTGCGGAGAGTATGAGGTGAATTAAACTTCTCCTCTTTTACAGGGAAAAGTGACATGATTGAGAATATTGACATGGAATTGGAGGAAGATGACGTACCGCCGCCTCCACCCGCCCAGAAGCAAAGTACCACGCCCCCTTACCCACCACCACCTGATCTTGGGAGTGAGAAAAAGGTACTTCGTGGTTCACTGATCCATATCTCTCTATGTCATGTATATATCTCTCTCTCTATCTATCTTTCTCTCTCTCTTTCTCTCTCTCTCTCTCTCTCTCTCTCTCTCTCTCTCTCTCTCTCTCTCTCTATTTCCTTCTCTACGTATTTCTCTCTCTTCTCTCTCTATAAATCCCTTACCAGGTTGTGAAGCGAGAGAAGCAGGATAAAACGTTTGACTTGGCACAAAAGCAAAAAATTAAGCAGGACATAGCAAACATTGTCAAATTAGCGCTAAAGATCCCGTTCAAAAAAAGGAAAATCTCAAAAGATGATTATAAAATCATTATGAAACAAGTTGTCTTAAAGGTAAACTAATTAATCAGTGTTTAATTAATGAGCTAATACATCCTGTTTTTATAATTAACGGTCTGTTTCGGTTCTATACGATCAATTGTCCCAGGTATACGAGAGTCGCCACGTGAAGAGAGGTGATCCCCTAAGGGCAGACAAGATAACAGAAATGGTCGCAGTTTACATTAAACAGACACAACACAAGAAGACCAAGGGAGAGAGCAAAGGTTCTGCTGATGGTGGAGAGAATGATGATGATGGTGAAAAAGAGGTCGAACAAGACTCTTGAAATTACTATTCAGCAGGAACCAATCAGAACTCGTTATTTAGGTCACGTGACTGGTTATCAGCCAATCAGGGACCAGTATTTCCTGATTCGGTCAGTTCCTACTATTCAGTGGATCCTATTGTATCATGATGATGGGGATTTAGTGTGTTATTTTTCATGTGCTCTATCGAACCCTTGGCACTCGTGTCTCGTGAGATAGAAAGTTTTTCCAAGACGTTGTTGTTTTCTAGCCTATATATATATATCAGCTGTTGTTGGGGGGTTGGTAATTTATGTGTATCTAGTATAATAGAGGGTGTCTCATATATCAGCTGTTGTTGGGGGGTTGGTAATTTATGTGTATCCAGTATAATAGAGGGTGTCTCATAGTAATGGATCCACCTCCCTATCAGCAAAGGTGGATCCAGGGAACACCTTGCCTAGCTAGACTGTGTTTCACATAACTAGGAACACCCTGTACCCACGTGTCTCTGCAGTCGAGTTCAAAGTGATTGTATCCAAGTTATATTTATTGAGGATTGGCCATTTTTTTCTTAGAGATGTTGTTGTAAGTTATTATGTGTGTAACTGCGGGAGTTCTGTATGAGCTGTGTGTGTAGCAGTAAGCAGCTTCGTAATCACAAACTTTTATCTTTCATTTTTATAAATCTCATTCCATGTTTTCTCTCCCCGTGTAACTCTCAAAAATCCCATGAATGAGATCTGATCAGGATTTCTGCCCACGGTGCGTTTCCCCCTTCAACTGTTGATCAGTTATAATGGGCGTGTATGCGTGAGAGAGAATGAGCTAGCAGCCAGATTAAAAATCTTGTTCCACCCTCTACAGTCCCGTTCCATAATTGTGATAATTAACCCCACCTTCAAAATATCAAGCCAGTAGATATGGTCCTACCGCTGTCTCTTATCCAGAGTGCTATTGACCACCCCATGTTGGTGGAGCTAAAGAATGGTGAGTAAATGGGATTTGGGTGGGACTTGAGAGGGGGTGGGGCTCAAGAATGGCTGTCAGGCCAATGCTCTGACCACAGTTCTTGCGCGCTCCGCGTGCAGAACTATTTGAGAGAAGCCAGAATGGGTCAGGCCAATGCTCTGACAGAAGAATGGTGAGTTGAAGGACCCAACTCCTGCGTCCAATGTTAACACTTTCCTCCCACAATGTAAACACAACCCCCCCCCCCTTTAGGAGAGACGTATAATGGTAACCTGGTAAAATGCGATACATGGATGAACATCTTCCTGAAGGATGTCATCTGTACCAGCAAGGATGGTAAGAACATTCACATGTACTCTAGTTCTCGTTCCACCCTCCTTTGTTTCGTTGAGTAAGGGGAAAGAGTGGGTCTCCTACTCTTCCCCCTTACTCAACAACTCTAGTTCCACCCTCTCTCCTTAGTGACTACTAAACCCCCCTCTCTCTCCCCCAGGTGATCAGTTTTGGAAGATTCCAGAGTGTTTTGTGAGGGGTAACACAATCAAATACCTGAGAATTCCGGATGAGGTCATGGATTTGGTAAGGATGAACCCGTCAAGAGGTGAGAGTGTTCAAAAACAGAATTTACAATGCTCTCTGATAGTTATATGATTTATTGAGTCACCCTGTACGGATGGTATGCTACAAACCCTGAGTTGTGCTTACTAAATTGATAAATCCCACTTCAGGCATCAAAACTTCAAGACTGTCAGAGGACGAGGTGGGGCTCGAGTGGGTAACAGACCCGCACCCCAGGGCAAGAAACCAAACAAAAACCAGGGTGGTGGAGGAGGAGGAGGAAGAGGTGGCAAGGCAAAGAACCCGGCCACCAATAACTAGATGTGTGTTTGAACAGACTTTATCTTGTTTTTTACTGAGAGAGAGAGAGAGAGATAGAGAGGAAGTAGTAACAAGGACTCGGTGTGATACTATAAAATTGTGTGTAAATTTCTATTTGTTTTATGATATCAAGAAACACCGTTTAGTTTGTCCTTGTCCGTATTACATTCCGTTCCAACTCCAAATAAACCAATGTGCCTGTTCGGCACTCCATTTCTCAGAATCTCCTGTTCAAAGAAAATATGTGACTTACCTGAATATACTTCAGTAGAATAAGTCACGAACAGCGTGACTTCTATTTCTAAGCTCATCTCTCTCTCTCCATCTCTTCCTTTTATATTCAAGTCATACTCTCCCTCGTGCCGCGCAGTTTTTACACAAACGCGCGAAGACAGTTCCACTTTCAACTATCCTCCACTGCTAGCAATAAGCCCAATGTAGAAGTGGAATATTACCACATAACAGGGCGCGAACTCAACTGGATGTAATGTGCCAGTATCTCTCCAATTCAACTGGATATATGCCATTGTATTGTTCATACTATGTATTATGTGCCAGTATCTCTCCAAGGGGCTGGTGCTTCAAAATCAAACAAAATTATTTTTGTAAAACAACAAATATTCACAGGAAAAAACATGCACTGTGTGTTTGTATACTTTTGGGCCGCACAAAACAAACAAAATCTCTCTTTCTCTCTCTGTTTCTTTCTCCCCGAGTAAGAGCAGTTCTGTGGAGCTCCAAAAGTACGCACAATCACTGCTTTTGTACATTAAACTCATGGCCAAAAAGTGATAGACATGAATTCTGAAAATAGTTTCCACGCATCCGCCGCACACAGTGAACTAAAAACTGACCATTATTGATATGTAATATACCAGTTCGGCACTGAGCTGACACTTGACAGAGTGATACCCGCTGTACTATAACAGTACTATAACAGTATACAAGCGTTATTTTTTTACAGAATGGCACCTTCGAGTTAAACTTGATAAATTTCAATGATAAAGTCGAATTTTTTAATCAAGGGACAGGGGCCGCGCATTCAGAGAGGTCGCGCGGCGTTGTATTTGCGCGTGACAATCGAGATCAAGTTCCTGGCAATCTTAAGACTTGAACCCGGAAGCGTTGGAAAGATAATTTTAAGACCTTTTCAACGCAACCAAGATCAAGTCTTTATCTTATCAGGAAGAGGAGATATGAGCAAAAACATTTAGCACGCGCAAAAAGACTTTGTAAATGCGCGGCCCCCTGTCCCTTGATTAAAAAATTCGACTATAGAAGCTGTCAAGTTACTGCACACAGACCGGGTTGTTTTTACACACGTGCTCACATATTTCAAGATGCTTATTTGTAATATATCTCGAAAATAAAAAACAGCGACACACATTACACGACAAATGCACCAGCAGGTTTTTACTGCGGATATGAAATTTTTAAAAGACTGATCCTCACTGAGATAATTATACACACAACTACCTATCATTAGGCAACATAATAATATTGAACCATCAAACCCTCTCTTTACATTTGTAAAGAAACAGGGTGGGAACAGGGTCTAGCTAGGCAACATCACTAACATAATATGGTAACATATAAAAACGTATGATATATTGTCTGCACATAATTCAAATGTGAGATGTATCTTGGAATCTACCAGCAATTAACTTCTCGTGTGTATAATATATGCTTCTCGGTTCAAGTGTGTCGATTTACCACATCTTAACGGGTAAACAGTGTTAAACAAGTAACACTAATTAATTGATATATAGGGTCTTTTTGCAATAGTCTTTCGGGGGGGGGGGGGGGGGGGCTGAAGTTTTTGAAGTTGACTTCAAAAACTTCAAAAAGAAACTTAGGGTGGAAAACTTCAAAAACTTCCAAAACTCAAAAAGTAGGGTGGAAAAGCCCCCCAGTCTTTCATCGCCCTATATATATTTCATCGCATAAAATAAATCTCAGGAAACTGTCACTTCTCTCCTTCTCTCTCTTTTAGACTGAATCAAATCTTTCTTTGTCCTTGGCCTGAAGTATTGTGAGGCTGAAGAAAGATCGATTTTTGCAATCTCGGGGTCACACGACGTGACAATCTGAACCTCTCTCTCTCGTATTTCTTTTCAATACAATCTGAACCTCTCTCTCTTATTTCAAGTCCCACTACACAGTCTGTTGCCTAGCAACACAACTCACAGCGTGTTACACAGTCTGAACCTCTCTCCACCAGAGTCTGATCACATCACTCTCTTTTATCCCACTACTTTTTATCCATAAAGTAGGCATACTCCTGCAGCAATAGCCTCTCTCGCTCATTAAACATTCGTGCCTCTTCAAACTGCTCTTTTGTCTTGATATTCTGTAGATTGCTCCACTGGAGAGGGGGGAGTGTTGTTAGAAAGTCAGCTGTTATGATATGACATGTTAATTGGTGTAACAGTATGTTAATTGGTATA
Organism: Hormiphora californensis; assembly: GCA_020137815.1. Taxonomy (NCBI): domain Eukaryota; kingdom Metazoa; phylum Ctenophora; class Tentaculata; order Cydippida; family Pleurobrachiidae; genus Hormiphora; species Hormiphora californensis. Next base: position 524,899 of record CM035353.1, on the reverse strand, counting down.
TTGTTATACATGATTGGAATGGTAATAACTGATGAAGGTACTTACCGGGGCGGATGGATTGCCGTAATTGGGTGCAGGAGGAGGGACACGGGAGTTATTGTTGTTGTTGTTACTGTTATTGTATTGTGGCTGACTAGACGTCATGTGAGATCCTAACCCGTCACCTGAAATCACAACAGTTTTAAAGAAATGAGAATCATTGTAAAGAACAATAAAATTTAGCCTCTATCTCTACTCTCAGTCATGTCTCTGTCTCTGTCCTTGTCTCCCTGGCCTCTCTCTCTCTCTCTCTCTCTCTCTCTCTCTCTCTCTCTCTCTCTCTCTCTCTCTCTCTCTCTCTCTCTCTCTCTCTCTTCCAAATCCCTGACGGCACCCTACCTGAATGAGGTATACCCTGCGGGGTCTGCGTGGGTGTCGGCATTCCGTGGGACAGAACAATTGGGGTTTGTTTTTGGATTCCTTTCATCAGCATCTTTGGGACGGCTGGAGTTGAGGTGGTTGTGGGGTCGTCTCGGATGGGTAGTATCCTGAGTGGAGGTTAGATTCAGGCGGGGGAGAGAGCGAGAGAGCGAGGAGAGAGAGAGAGGACGCGAGAGCGGAGAGAGAAGAGAGATAGGAGATGAGAGATAGAGAGAGAGCGCGAGAGAGAGGATGGAGAGGAGGGAGATGAGAGGAGAGCGAGAGACGAGCAGAGGAGAGGACGAGATAGGGCTGAGGGGGAGAGAGAGAGGAGAGAAAGAGAGAGGGGAAAGAGCTAGAGAGAGGGGAGAGAAAAAGAGGGGAAAGATTGTGCTGTTGCACAATACAAGGGAGAGATAGAGGGAGGGGAGAGAAAAAGAGAGAGGGGAGAGAAAAAGAGAGAGAGAGGGGAGAGAAAGAGAGAAATTACTATCATATATGCAAGCAGTTAGCGGGTTCAAAGCGGGAAGCTTACCTTGCCTCAAAATCACATACCAAATTGAAATAAGTCACAAACTAGCTCAATTTGAGAACTGCATTATTATATATATGCCCAATACATACTATCATTAGCAGTTACCAAACCAATACACGTACGGTGATATTCGTTGGTTGCTGCTACTGTCACTGCCGAGTACTGGTCGTTGTTTCCACACTGTTGTCTCTGATGGTGTTGCTGTTGCTGTTGCTGCATACCTCCCGTTGGACGTCCCTGTTGCTGCTGCTGTGGCTGTTGTTGCTGTTGAGGTGGAGCTGTCTGGGGCGTTATACCTCGAACTGGAAACCTGGCGAGAGAGAGGGAATGATAGATAGAGATAGAGAGAGAGAGAGAGAGAGAGAGTGAGAGAGAGAGAGAGAGAGAGAGAGAGAGAGAGAGAGAGAGAGAGAGAGAGAGAGAGAGAGAGAGAAAGCGAGAGAGAGAGAGAGAGAGAGAGAGAGATTTTTTTTACCTCATTTGTTGTTGGATCTGTTGGGCGAACTGGTTGTCTATTTCAGGTAATCGTGTTAATCGGTTGGACGGGATGTGTTGCGGTACAACAGCCTTAGTGGGGCGGTGCTCCTCTTGGAATTGGGGCATCTGGGAGAGGGATATAATGATATAAACTATGAGATAGGGGGACGAGCCATACCCCCGAAAGGGTGATAATTGTGCAAAAAACAAAGTACGGGAACATGCTAGAACAATATTCCTTGATAACAATTGTACAGTTACCTTCTGTATGTTACTCTGCTCGATGGTGCCATGAGAGCCCCGTTGGGTTCCAATGGTTAACACATCCGGCACACTCCCACCACCACCACCCCCACCGTTAGGCGGCATAACAGGGGAACTTAGTTGGACTTGGTTCTGGGGAGGGAGATATATCACAAAGAATATCATCACACGAAATATACAAAACTTCATGCCTATATATAATACAAATTACAAAACCAGTGCGCTATGATATGATCTTGCTCTCTCACCATAAAGTTTCCGACGCTCTTTGGGGCATTTCCCCCATTTCCCCCTCCTCCGCCCATGCTATTCTGCTCAGGTTTCTCTCCTCCGTCTGTAGTGTCCATTTGGGTGGCGGAGCGATCCTGGGGTGATCCGTGATCCAAAATACTGGTATCTTCCATGGCCATGTTGTTACAGATTATGTATTGAAGCTGTCCACTGAAGGGGTTGTTGAATCCCTGGTGAGGTTACAAGATGTTGTTAAAATGAGGTTACAGGGTGTTGTTAGAATGAGGTTACAAGGTGGTGTTAAAATGAGGTTACAGGGTGGTGTTAAAATGAGGTTACAAGGTGGTTTGAAATGTTGAAAGTTGAAGTGTTTCACATTGTACCTGAAAGTTTCCATGTAACCAAATCCATCTGCCTGATTTGGCACGGAACCGGTAAATCACCTTCGTCTCTCCTGTCCGCACCTTTTGGTGGGCCTGTAACGGGGTGAAATATAATGTACCTTCATGGTCATGTTTTAACCAGGGGTAAAGGATAATGTACCTTCATGGTCATGTTTTAACCAGGGGTAAAGGATAATGTACCTTCATGGTCTACAACTCAGCCCTGTTCTATCCAACTATAGCTGTTCCTACCCAACTAGCCCAAAGGAGAGAAAAATGTAAAAAACGTGCACATACATCGGTTAGCTTGGAAAGATCTGAAGGATGGTAAAACTTGTAGATAGACTGTCCGATAATCTCGTGCGGAAGGTACTCAAGGACTGCTGTAGTTCTCGGATCCACAAACAGAAACTTATCATCCATTGTCAATCTGTACAAAGAAGATCAGGAGTTGGTGAGACAGGAACCGACCGAAACAAGTAAACAACCAATCAGAACTCGTTATTTAGGTCACGTGACTGGTTATCAGCCAATCAAGGACCAGTATTTCCTGATTCGGTCGGTTCCTGTGGTGAGATTTATCTACCTTTCAGAGCACGAAATGCAGCTCTACACAAAAGAAGTTGTGATCGTTAGAACATGGAAAACTCAGAAAAAAGAATAGTACAGTTGCCAGAATTTACCTCCAGTTGAAAACATTAGCTTGTCGGATACTAGTAGTTTTCAGGGGTACTTGTAGGATCCTGCCAACTGCCACAAGACACGTGAAATCAGATCCCTCCTCATCACTATCGTCACTGTTGTATTTGAAGTCCTGGTTCATTGAGAATTCATCCACATTCCAGTTCTTTAGGTATCTGAAGGTGCATCATGTTAACATGGTTAACACATTATATTACATTAGAGCGGGGGTGTGTGTCCTTTAGGTAAATCTAAAATGGGTTCCAATGATTAACATACGTGACACCAGCTGACACACGTGTTATGACGGAGAAGGCACCATGCTTAGTACTGGACATTATTTAGAAGTGTGTATTTATTACATGTTGCAACATACCCAGTGACGTGGACAATGGAGTAGACGTTGGAGTGTTTCTTCTTTTCGTCTTGCCCGTCATTTGATCTCTTTCCATGTCGCATGCGGCAGAAGAAAGACCTCCTAGAACCAGATACCTGGGAAGGGGGGGGGGGGGGGGGGTAATGTCAGATACCTTACCTGTTACCTGGTAACAAATCGGCTAGATAACTTCGTCACGTATAATACCATCGTTTGGTTTGAAGAGTGATATTTGGAAGGGGGAGAATCATGATGTATCATGTGTCTAGCTGTTGCGTGTTGCAGTAGACTATTGACGCACGTCTAGATATTTATTCTGTAGACCAGTTAATATAGACCAAAGATATGCTGGGAGAGAGAGACATACCATATTGAATTCTGCAGGAGTTGATTTCTTTTCACTTGGTGTGTTTTCCGCGTCAGTGACGAGCAGCTGTTCCTTCACTAACTCCTATTTAAATTGGTGAGGGGGTGATGAGAGAAATAATAATACCACCAGGCAGACTAAACAAAATCTTAAATTTTCATGTTTAAAGGTTTAATATTACATACTATTACACCTTTGTGACGTCATGTCACAATGACGTCACAATTAGGACCACATGTGTCAGTTACCTGGTCACAAGCATGGACAATATCCAGGAATCCCAGCTCACAAAGGTCATCTTTGGTGTGGTTCAGCACGTGCGTGACGCTGTTACTCGCATACATGATCCTCTGATTTTCACAGCCCACAATAAACAGGAACCCGTCCTCCGCCTCAAGGATCAGGTGCTTCAGTTCCTCGTCTGTTAGGAACGTGGGCCTCAGTTGATTGTTGTGACCACCTGTAATGTTAGTGGGGTTATTATATCGTCCGTTTGACTCATCCGGGGCCGGGCCCCTTGGGCCTCTGTCGACTGTATAATAATTTTCAATTAATCCTGCATTTGTGGACATGTGTATGATGTATCTCACCCCCATTAGCGTATCGTAGAGCCTTCAGGTGTCTCACAGCCATCTTGAGAATAGTCAACTTATCAGGGCGTCTGAAAAGGCATATCAAGTATACACCGTGGTTCTGGTGAAGGTGGTAACACAAAAGAGTTGAATATATTGATTGTCTAAATATAGAAGATTCGTATACTACGAGCACCCAATCTCTGGTGCTATACATCTCTTTTTGTCCAATCACCGACTTGCAGTAGCATATATATATGACGACACCTTAGAGGCACAGACATGTACCATTAGAAAGAAAGCTGTGGGAGAAGGTTCAAATGTTCGGGAGAGAGAGAGAGAGAGAGAGAGAGAGAGAGAGAGAGAGTGAGAGAGAGAAAGAGAGAGAGAAAGAGAGAGAGAATGAGATAGATAATGAGATAGAGACAGACAGACAGACAGAGGGAGGGAAGGAGCTCTGTGAGTCCAGGGAAAGAGGAACTGAGATGGAGAGGAAGTTAGGAGACTGGAGAGAGGGACCAACCAAGAAAGGGAGGATTGAGATGAAGAGAGGGCAGTGTGCACCCTGTGAGAAACAAACGGAGCCCTAAAAATGAGGAAATGATGGTGGTTGTTTTAGTCTATAATCCGACTATCTGACTATTTAATACAACATAGACAAACGCGCCTGAAGAATGGGAGCAAGGAGCGTGAACTTAGCCCTTTCGCATGTACGTACGCGTAAGAGGTGCCCAGAAAATGCCAGAGTCTAATATAGGGCCTAACACATAGCGGTAACACTTAAACACATAAAACCCCGTGTCATGCGATGGTACTACATTTATCTATCTAGAACAAGGCTTGATGGATGGCTTAGGTCGCAAAATGACTTGAAGGGACTGTAATGGTTGCAATGACACGGATTGTGTATGAGTGTATGAATGAACAATATGTGGACAATGTGTGAGCAATGTGTGAACAATGTGTGAAGTGTGAACAATGTGTGAACAATGTGTGAAGTGTGAACAATGTGTGGTGTGTTAGTTCGATATATGACTCACGAGCATGTGAGTGGCGTCGAGAACGGTGGTGCAGGAGAATGACCCATTTTGGTTGAATCTCGAGAAGAACCTCGCAAGCAGGAAGAAGAGGAGGAGGAGGAGGAGGACGACTTCAGTAGTGTATCTACCGACCTGCTAACGACACTACACATGGGAACCATCGCCGCCAGCTCATCAATGTACATGTTCATCTTGTCACGTCTCCGTTTCTCGATAGCGTTATGGGAGACTTTCCCCGTTGAAGAGGACGCTGAGCCTGGGGTTTTCCTGTCATCCAGGTCCAGGTCGTCCTCGATACTACTGCGAGAACGAGGTTTTAGTATTTTGTAAGGTCCTATTTAAACTGGCGACCTAAAGTTGAAACGGGGGGGGGGTCGGCCGATATTGGCCTTGAATATAAATAGTGGTACACACACTTACAATGTCAATAATAAATTAAACAAACGGGGTCAATAAATTATATAAATAAAAGATTTAGTCTATTTGGTAGATACTGTCATCCCGACCGCTGCTGCCTTCTGCCCTCAGTCGTCCGCGGTGCCCCCTGATGGAAATGGTGACGGAGCGGACCATGGCAAATGACAACCTTAGCCTCAGGTACCGGATACACTGATCGTATGAATATCCTGTTTTAGTCGCCTTCTTCTCAGCCAATTGTTTCAAAGTCTTATTAAATTCCCTTCCAAGGCCCCCTGTAGTTGACATGACCAGTGGTGTGAATGTTGACTTTTCCACCTCTAGGACACGGTGGAGGTAGGATGTTTTCTTCTCTCTCTCGTGTTTTTCATATGTTTTGGCGATGGTCTGGTTTGAGTTGGACGATATCCTTGGATTGAAAATCCTTACATCGAAATAGATATTGTCCATATCCGACCAAAAGCCGCGACTACTGATGTCAAGTCTGGCGCCATCGGCTGTTATAGTGCCAGCCGGAAGATTCACCCCTCTAACATTTAGGAGATGGGGTTCGATCTTAGTGTCGACACATACTTTATTCAGTTCGTGGCCAATGAAATCTCTCACGTTGTTGTGTCGGAAACATACAAAACCTCCGAGTTTACAGGATATGAGGTGATCGATGGTGTTTTCTTCCCCACATGCACAATGCTGAGGTAAGGCCTGTCCGACGAGAGGCAGGTTATAACGGGCTGACATGGCGTCGTGCCACTCCTGTCTGTTGAGGGTGAAGTTCAAAGATTGGAGAGGGAGACATGTTAACCAGGATGAGGCCCCCTTTTCCATGAGTAGGTCCAGGTTTCTGATTTCAGCTGTAGTCATCATGTTTTTGATCTCGTCGATTTTCTTCTGATGAATATCGTTCTTGGTTCGGTGGATGAGGGTTTTCTTCTCTGCTCGTTCCTTTTGGTTGATTTTGAATGTTTCCTGTTGAGCTAGGACTGCAACTGAGAGCTCTTCAGTAACAAACTTTGAGAAACTGTAGTCTGAGTCTGATGATATTTGAGGGTTGTCTACTCCTAGTCCTCCGAATCTTACAGGGAGGGCTGCAACCAATCTCAAGGTTTCATTTACAACTGGCTGACCGGTTATCGCCGGGAGGAGCTTCTGATGAATTTTCTCCTCAATAGTGCCTAGTTGGTCCGAAATCCCAGGAGTGGTTCTCATGAGATAGCTCCAACGTTTTGATAGTCCGATGTTGTATGCAGTGTATGCAAGCTGAGGTTCGTTCAGGGCAATATCACAAATCTGATCAATTTCACTCTCCCATTTCGCAACTTCGTTCCTCACAAACTCTGCCTGACCTTCCTCCGTACCAATGTATGAACCCAGGTAACGCTGGCCCTGAGAAGTGATGTTTACATCAGGGAACATGGATCGAGCAGCTTCTTCAAATTCTGGTTTCACAATCAGCCAGGATTTCCCTGGATTTGGGAGATAGCCATAACCAGGTCCATCTTGTTTAACTTTCTCCCACCAGGTTTTTACAGTACTGAGAGTGCCCCCGCCAAGGCCGTCGTCTGCGTAAAAGATTTGAGTCAATTTAGAGTCCTTATCCTCAACAGACCGTATAAGCGGCATTAGGCAGCAAGCGTACATATGCATAGCAGCAGTATCTCCCTGGGTTGTCCCTTCAGACGACTTCAAAACTTCATTGTTCTCGCCATCGCATAAAAATAAGTTCGCGGTTAGTCCATATGTATTTTGTAAATAAATCTTAAATTCAGGGCAAGTGTATTTAACGTTGTTTAAGGCAGCAATTCGATTTAGGGAGTTGAAAGCATTACTCGCATCAATTAACAATAAACATTCAGTACTCTCAAGATCAAACAAGTCTCTAGCAGCGTGAACAGCAGCTTCAACGCCGCCTTCCAACCCTGCACACAGCTGGACGGGTGCAGTACACTCTATCAGGTCTGGTTTGAGAGCTTGGGTAATGACTTTTCCAGCCAGTCTCCTCAGAACTTCCCCTATTCCAATGGGCCTGATACCTGTTGGCCGTTTGCTCAGTGGAACCAAGCGAGATGCAACATAGGCTGATAAAAGTTTTGGATCTGTAGGTTCTGTTGCTAGTTTGAAGGCAAAGGTGGCAATAGCCTGCGCTAGCTCGGAAGATGCAGGACTGAGTTTTTTAGATAGCAGCATATGCTTCCATAGATCGGAGTCAGCCCCTGATGGTCCTCCTGATCCGGATAACATTTTCGCTGCCTTGGTTACTGCCCCAGCTGATATCTCAGAGAACATGCAATGTGTATTCGGGAGTGCTGGTCCTTGAAGAAGGGATGATGTCTCTGAACTAGGTGGGTGTTTCTTGATCAGTTCACCCACGACTTCCGGTGTGATAGGAACCGGTGCGACATCACTGTCCCGTATCGCTCTCAGTGCTTGACTCACTTTTCCACGTAGCATGAGTCTCGTAAATGATTTCAGGGCGTTTCTCGACTTGTCATCCTTGCTGGGTAGTCTGCTTTGGATTACACGCCCTTCTCGCAATAATAAATCAAAGTCTCCGTTCCGAAAAATCGTCAGCCTTCTCTCGATTGCAGCAATGTGATCTCGGGACTTGCTGTTTGCAGAAGGTTTCTGCAGAACGAGAGGGAAGAGAATCATGAGGAGCATAATAGCATATGTCTTACTCCCTCCGTTGTTGTTGAAGGAATTCAAAATATTGGCTGCTTCATGCACAAAGTCTTTTCCAGCCTTTCCAGAGGGAACCATAACGAGGTTTTGCCTCCAAAAAACTACCTCATTGTAAGCACGACATACATCTCGATGAAAGTCAGATTCGTAGTGCTCGTCTGGGTCATTAGTTTCTGGCGTTATTGAAGCGATGTGGTCCTCTAGTAGTTTGACTAGTTTAGCTTTGTTGGTGTTGGATTTGAAGGGGACTCCATAATCCCGCAGCTCCTTTTTGATATCTTCTGCTGTCCGTTTTTTCATCACGCATAACCTCAAATTAATTTGTTTAAAGTAGTGTTGAAAAGTTTGAAACCTAAAGTTGAAACAATAATAATTGTATTTCTTTAAACTTGTGTTTTGAGTTGTAACCTATTCCAGACCAATTTCCCTGTAAGGTTCTCCCTGAGGATCAATTCCCTATCACAGTGATAATTAATTAACAACTTACTATTTCATCTTCTTGCTGGCAGGAGAATCCATTCCGAATGCATCTCGGTGCTCTTTCAACGCATTGCTAACTGCATCCTGCAGACTGTGCAGCTCATCGTCTGGTAGACCTGGTGAAGGGGTGTGTAGTGTTGCACGTGTGAACGGTTAAGTTTTAGCAAAAGTATACGAGCTTTTATTTTGGTTTTACCTGATTGATCGTAAGAACAGTTAGAACTGTCCATTCCTTGATCCATTCTGCTAATATTTCATTCGCTATGTAACACGGGGCTGGTTATTATTCTGCATTGCCAGGCAATATACATGTGTATATTATGTATTTTCACAACAAGGTTTTATAAGATGTTTGTGTCAAATAAATTAATCCCAAAACTGCCGTATAAATATTTACTAAAGGAGCAAAACGGACGGCAAACGAATAAAAAACTAAAACACCAAAACACCTTGGTAACGAATTTAACCCTACCTTGAGGGCATGCCTTACTACTGCGATGCCTCAAGTAGTAGGGGTAATTTCGTTCCCAAAAAATCCCCTGGGAACAAGAAAATCATCTTTTGGTGTCGATTATGTTATGAGGCTGCAACTCAAGCCAAACAAAAAGGTGTTCTGTATAAAAACATTAGTAGTCGTCTCCTCGTGAGAGAACCTCTTTGCAGGTAGGTCGGAGAACTATAGTGTGCTCCATTTGGGCGGTGTAACAACCCTTCTGATCAACCAGAGGAGGGTAGTCGTTCACGATACCTGGGATGTATTGTAGGATTTTATTATGCCTATAAGTTGTACCTGAAAACTTATAACACGAGACCGAAGGTCGAGTGTTATAAGTACAACAATAATGATTTGAGACCATAGGTCGAGGCAGATTCTTGTACTTTAGTGCACGAGCCTGCGAGTGCCACTAAGTGTAACTACCTCACGAGCCTGCGAGTGATGTAGTTTTACTTTTTGACCGAGCCTGCGAGGTCTAAAAGTGTAAGAATCTGGGACATTATTGTTGACGTCAGGTACAACGAAAATAGGCATAATAAAATTGCATTGTAAAATTTTTAAAACAAAAGTGAGAGACAGTTTAGGGCGTAACAATAGAACGAATTCATGATAAGGTAGCAGGCAGAGATAAGATAACGCCTGAGATCTATAGGTAAAGAGAGTGAGAGATTAGCGAGAGTGAGAGAGAGATAAAGAATGTGTGGGTCTGGGAGTTCGTGACTGTTATCTTGATCTCGGTGTTGCAACGGCTTGAGAGTGTGACATAAAGAAAGAGAGAGAGGGAGTTCGTAAATGCTTATCTTTCTAACGGTTTTTAAGTGTGACAGAAACAGTGGAGTAAGGACTTCTAAGTGCAGCAGTGTTATAAGTTTTCATGTATCACTGGGGGGTGTTATAAGTGAAAACTTATAACACTGGGGGGTGTTATAAGTGAAAACTTATAACACTGGGGGGTGTTATAAGTTGTACAAGCAGTGCTACCTAAAGAATTATATTATATCTCAAAATTTTACAATGGTTGTTATGAGTGAGCTGCATTATATGGGAGTAATAGCCGTGAACGGGTTCGTAATAATCCGTGAACATACCTAGGTCGCAGAGATGTTTTAGAGCGAGTAGATACTTTGTCTCTCCGGCCCTCTCTACCCAACGTTTACAAAAGGCGAGGGTTCCAAAGTTCTTGTTGATGGAGTTGAGCAACCCTGAAACACAACGCGTTACCGATAATATAAACACAGACACCTCTTCCTTCCCCCCTTGACCCTTGTGTTTCTAGTTCATCAACCGACTATCCCTGCAGTGCTTCCAAAAATATCTCCGAAAGGGCCGCTACCTCTATTGCGAGTGAGTGACTTATTTAGGAGTTGAAGAAAGGGTGAGAGAAGGGTGAGAGAAAGGATGAAAGAAAGGGTGAGAGAAAGGGGGTGAGAGGGGGTGAGAGAGGGGGGTCACGTCCCTTCTAAGAAGGGTGCCGGCCGGAAACAGCTGTTAATAGTAGCACGCCTATCTAACAAAGCCTGATTGGTTAATAATATATTGACCTCACGTGTGTCACTCTTTCTCTTCGCCCCCGAGAGAGCTCAGTTTGTTTTCCATGTGCTGCTTTTTCTCTCCCTAAATTTAACCGAATACACACTTTTTGTTTCCCCCCTGACTATTTAGTAGAGTACTAATTCACTGAATCGCGTGCCCTGGGAATGGGCGACTGTAAGGCTTCCACCAACCACCGGATGGAGAGAAGCAAACAGAATAGTCCATTTTGTTTCCTCCTACAAATGCATTGTTCGACCTTAAATGTTATAATATCTAAGCTTTGTTATCGAATCATTTTAGACCTCATTTAAAAATTGAGTTCCGAAGTCCAAACTTCCTATTTCACGTACAGGCATGTTTTTGTCGAGTGTTCTGATATTTGGATTACTTGGTGTCGTAATCAAAGGGGAAGCTTGTGTAGATAAGCACCGCTATTGCAACGTATGGGCTGAATCAGGTAAATATAATGGATATATGTAGATAGTTTCAACGAAATGTCAAAGAATTAACAGAAAGTATGCTTTTATTGAGTTTTAGTACTGAGATGGATTCGTTGTACGCGACATTGAATGATCTTCTCGAATATAATTTAGCTTGTACCCCGCTTTTGTAACAATTTCTGGAAGGCTTGTCTTCTTAATAAGGCGTAATTGTCGGAAACCAATCAATATATTATTCAACCAAGTAACTACTCTAAATACCAGAGCTAGTACGCCAAGTTTATGTGTCATGTGCAGTTACTGCTTGACATATCCCAGAATTAGGGTTGCATTGTAGTAATATTAATAAACAGGAACTACTCCCTGATTGGCTGATAACCAGTCACGTGATCTAAATAACGAGTTCTGATTGGTTGTTTACTTGTAGTAATATTAATAAGGTTTTGTGACCCCGCAGGGTGGTGTGATCCACGGATCGATAACGGGTTTGTTGTACCCAACTGCCCAAAGTCATGCGGGACATGTCAAGAAGATGCAGAAGAAACATTCCTTATAAGTGAGTACTGATCGTTTAGTAATACACCCCAATACACCATGAAACTGGTATCATACACACTTAAATTTGTTTATGAAGTATGATCCGGTATGATTTTTATAATATTATAACACATTGAAGTTTAAGATTTAAACTCCTTTCTATTGTACAGTGGTAAAACCGCTACGGTCTGTTACTGTGCGTGAGGGACACAACATGGTGCTCGAGGCTAGGGCCCAGGGAAACCCAAGACCTTCGGCACGAATAGAGTTCTATAGAGGTAATTTAACAGAATCTCTAACAAAGACTAGCTGTCTTTTTTCCAAGTGATCACTGCACCAATACCCGCTATTTCAAATTTGAAATGGCTCACTGAACTTTATTATAACTTTAGGAAACTAGGAACTTTAGGAAACTAGGAATAAAATTCCAATGATCCCCCTCCTCCTAGATGGAGTCGGGTATCGAAAAGTATTGGATACAACGGTATCATCAAGTTCCGAAGGAAATGTTATCATTTCATATCACATTCCGGAGGTAAGAAACACTGAACTCACTAATCTCGATGTGTAATAATGCTACTTTTAATTTGCTCAAAACTCAACAAACAGATATCACAAGCGGATGGTGGAGTTTATATTGCTACTTTTGATAATGGACATGTGAGGGAGGAGACGAAGGCTATTGTGAACGTGTCAAAACCAATAATTGAACCAAAGCTAGAGATAATCAGAGGCCTCACAAAACAGACTTTAAACCAGGGCGACTTCCTGGAACTTGAAGTTGAGGTTAGTATATTGAGTTTAAACTTTTAAACTTTTTAAAATCTGGTCAAGATGCTAAAACGTGCCTCATTACCGCGTTGCCTTAGGGATAATTTCATTACCAAGTATAATACACCACAATCAGTACATGTAATATACACTGCACAGGTTGAGTGTGATGTCGTTCCAGATCATTCTGAGATATTCCACTACGTTGACGGAGAGTGGATGAAGATGGATACTTTCCAGCTCCTTCCTTCCTCCATTCCTGGCCGCTTTATTGGTAACTATATTATAATAATAAACCCTATCTAACTATATCTAATGCAAATTTGCACGGAAATGTGACACCCTATCGTCAATGTGACGACGTGATCCGTCAATGTGACGACGTGATCCGTCAGCGTGACGACATGATCCGTCAGTGTGACGACGTGATTCGTAGGTATCACGTATCACACGTGTTGAGAACTGCTTGCGACTTGAGGGGTCACATCACATGTATAAAAGGGAGAGAAAGAGAGAAAAAGAGAGGGATCACATCACATAGCATATAGCAGACAGGCAGAGAGAAAAACAGACCCCTCGATTTGCGATCGGTACGATCGCCCCAGTTTTGCTAGTAGCTATAATAATAATAAGCCCCCCTTCTCGCGAGCTCCTTTTACAAAATATGAAGTTTTTGAAGTCAACTTCAAAAACTTCAAAGAGAAACTTAGGGTGGAAAACTTCAAAAACTTCAAAAACTTCAAAAACTCATATCTCCTAAACCGTTGGAGATAGGTCCTATGTTGCTTCATAACTCTTATATAAACTCGAGACCGCTGATGATTTTGGTGTCCATATTTTTTCACTACTCCCTTAATAAAAAATTTGCATTTTGTGAAACTGGGAAAAAGGGTGTGGCCCCAAAAATTTTTTTGAAAATTTACTTCATAATTTTTAAACACTTTCTTAGCATTTTCTAGGCATTTTTTTGAGTTATAGAATGAAAATGATATCTGTTTTTACAAAAAATTTAAATTTTTTACACCAAATTGTGCCATGGATTTCATGGCTAGGAATCATTGTAAATATCCTAATTTGTGGTAGAAAAAGGGCAGACAAGGACGGATAACTTTGCCACAATATGTATTAAGGATGAAACTAACCTAAACAAGTGTAATAATAGTCACTGATAGCATATAAAAGTAGTTTTGAGTTTTTGAAGTTTTTGAAGTTTTTGAAGTCAACTTCAAAAACTTCAAAAACTCAAAAAGTAGGGTGGAAAACTTCAAACTTCAAAAACTTCAGCCGGCCCCCCCCCCCCTACCTATCATCTTCTTCTTCTTCTTCTGGGAGGACGCTGGCTAGTGCGAAGCACTAGCCAGTAAGGGGTGGGTGCCATGGGGCTCCCGTTCCCCGTCCTGGGTGGTGTGGCTGGTATGTTGCCAACTGCTTCGGCCCAAGGAGACTTGGGGAGCTGGTGCCATACCAGGTCACAGGGGAAACCTCCCTTTAAGGGGTGGTTTCAGGGGGGTGAAGTATCTCCATCGCCTTCTTATAGAACGAGATCGTTTTTCTAAGGGGTTGATGGTGTCTAATTTCGTACATGCTGAGGCCCAGCCTGTCAAAGGATTCCTGTCGGAGTTTCCAAAGGGCGGGGCATTCAGTAAGTACATGCTTTATTGTCTCGTCTTCCATCCCACATGCTGCACAGGTTGTGGTCTCGACTTTTTTTAATTTTTTCATGTGGTAGTTAAGGTGGCAGTGCCCTGTGAGTAGGTGTGTCGCCGCCCTTAGGTCTGTTCTATTAAGTTTTTGAAGAGGTCTCTCATATCTTTCGGTCCACATCATGTCCATATGTTTGGTTTGTTTGATGGGTCCGGTTTTAACCTTCTCCCTGAGGGCTGCATAGGCTGCCGCTTTGGGAATTGGTATGAGAGTGACTTCTTCGATTTCCTGAGCACCCCTTTTTGCCAATATGTCTGCTATTTCGTTTCCATCGTACCCTTGATGGGCCGGGATCCATCTAATCATGACATCGTTGAATATGGCTAGGGTGTTCAGATTTTTGATAGTCTTTATCGTGGTTTTTGATCTGCATGTCGTGGAGTCTAGGGTCTTTATTGTCCCTTGACTGTCACAGTTTATGAGTATTCGCTCGTTAGCTGTTCCCCTATCCAGGAGATATTGAGCCGTCTGTTGTATGGCATACATTTCTGCCGCCGGGACAGTTCCTTCGGGGCCTAGGTTATACGAATTTCGAGCTAGCTCTGTTTCGCCAGAGTGGATAATGTATCCTGCACCGGCATTGTTGTTAATTTTTGACCCATCAGTGTGTGCAACTATCGTGTACTTGTCTCCATCCTCCAAAAACGTCTCCCTTTCTGGGATCTCTAACGAGAATTCCCTGTCTAGGGTGAGTTCCGGGGTTGTGAGATCGTGACATCTGCCCTCTGCTTCCAGAGTTCTGAGATCACGTGATACTGTGTTGGCATGCGAAGTGAACACTTTTGGGGTCTTTAGGTCTGATTTTATTGGCCCTTCCCATTCTCCCGTTGCCATTAGGGTGTATGCAGTTTTGGCTGCACAGTACCTCAGATGGTCGGTGATCGGGGCGGTGTTTGTGATTGTGTCTAGGGCTGTTGATGGCGTCGAGGGCATGGCCCCAGTTACCATCTTGAGTGCTAGCCTCTGTACCCTTATCATGTTTTCTTTGTTTGTTTTGGTTCGCATTGCATTAGCCCAGACCATTGCCCCGTAGCATAAGGTGGGTCTCACTATTGCAGTGTATATCCATAGGGCCGTTTTAGGGTTTAGTCCCCACGTGGGTCCCACCACTTTACGGCACTGCATCAGGATATTTTTTGCTTTTTTTATTTGTTTGTTTACGTGCTCGTTCCAGTTCAGTTTGCTGTCAAGGGTAATCCCTAGAAACTTCGTGGATTCGGACACTTTGATAGGGTTACCCTGAATTTTGATCGGGTTTCCAATTTTCACATTTTTTCGATGGGTGAATATGACTACATGCGATTTCAGGGCACTTAGTTTGAGCCCTACTGTTTTACACCAGGCGTTTATGGAATTAAGCCCCTTCTGGGTCGCGTCCCTTAGAGGGAGTATGTCCGCAGAGGGTCCATTTCTTCCGGAGGGCATTGTGGTTGCTACTATATGACATAAGTCATCCGCAAAGCCCTGTAGTTCACCTGGTATATTCTTTTTGCTATGGTTTAGTAGATCGTCCATTACCAGGTTCCATAGGAACGGGGAAAGTATTCCTCCCTGGGGACAACCCCGGGTCGCTCTTATAGTAAGGGACTCTTCCATTAGGTTCGTGGTTATTTCGCGGTTTGAGATCATGTAGGTGATCCAGACCGCTGTTCTTTTGTCGCGTAGCTTTGCATGAAGGGCTCTTTCCATAGCTTGGAATGCCACATTATCGAAGGCTCCCTCGATGTCCAAGAACGTACCCAGGGCAATGCCCTTGTGCATGAGGGTGCCTTCGAGTTTGCGTACTACTTTATGGAGGGCTGTTTCTGTTGAAACGCCTCTTCTAAATCCATATTGCGACTTGTTTAATTTTTTGTGTACTTTTTGGTCTACCTCAATGTGCCATAGAATTAACCGTTCCATGAGTTTGTGGAGGTTTGACGCAAGGGTTATTGTTCGGTATGATTTAGGCATACGATAGTCATCCTTTCCTGGCTTGGGCAGGTAGATGGCTTCTGCTTCCTGCCAGGATTTGGGGGTTACCCCTAGACTGTACGATGCCTTAGCTATCTTTGCAAATGGTTCAGCAATAATGCCTGCTACTTTTTGCATCATGATGGGCCTGATGCCATCCGGCCCAGCAGCTGTTAAGGGTTTAAATTCCCTCAGCGCCTTGATGATACGTGTTTTCGAGAATGTTTTTTCATCAGACCACTCCCCTTCTGGGGCTTCAGTTTTGTCCTTGAGGGAGGGTCTAGTTGAGTGGTCCTCGCCAAAGTGAACCTCTGCCATTATCTGGAGGGTTTCTTTAGGGGACTGTGATAGTTCACCATTTGCGTCAAAGATACAGCTGAGATTATAATCTTTACTGTTCTTGAGCACTTGGCTAACCTTCTGGGCATCTGAATATGCATCGAGATCTTCAGCCCATATTTTCCAGTTTTTAAATTTAGACTGGTTTTTGGTTTTTGTGTATTTGTTTCGAGCTGTTTTTGCTGAGTCCCAGTCTTGATGCACTTTCGTGGTCTGGGCGTGTCTCAGTTTATCAAACATTTCTTCCCTAGCTGCCTTGACCTCCCCACTGAGCCACGGGGGGTCTTTGGAGTGGGCGGAAACGTATGTTTTTGGGGTACACTTGTAGTATGCCCACAGCATTAGTTCTATTAGTTTTTCGTTGGCTGTTTCAAGTTCTTCGGCGTTTGATATTACCATTTCTGTCAGACCTGTTTCTTCTAGGCCCTTTTCCACGAGTTGTCTATATAGGGCCCAGTTTGTTTTCTTAATATTGTAGAAAGAGCGGATCTTGCTACCGTCCATGTCCCTCAACACAAATGTGATGGGTACGTGGTCGGATCTGCATTTTCCTTCTACTGTCTGCCAGTCTTGTATCATGTCCAGTGCATGGTTGTTGGTCATGGTAAGATCTAGCACATTTTTTCTTGTTCCATTGTCGAAAGTGTGGGGGCAATTCACGTTCGATACATGCAGATCAAGATCTACAATGGCATCTAATAGTGCATCTCCCCTTTTCTTCCCGATAGGATCTTTAACCAGTGCCCCCCAACTAGTGTTGTGGGCGTTGGTATCAGATCCAATTACTAGTTTCAGGTTATTTCTTTTTGCGTGGGCTGCCAACTCTCCTAGTAATTTAGGAGGGCATTCTAGCTCTCTGTCCATGTACATTGAGCATAAAATGACTGATTTGGTGCCCAGTTTGACAAGGATAGTGACTGTATCCCTGTCAGTGAATTTGTCAAGGAGAAATACGTTCCTCCCTAGGTTACTATTGATTAAGATGCTCGCACGTGGTCTCTGAGCCCTTTTGTCATATAGGGCAGAGAATCCTCCGCTGGCTCTAACTTTAGATGTTTTCCCTATTATAGGTGGTTCTTGGGCTAGAATAATTTGTGATCGTGTTTGGTTACAGGTGATTATGTCATCCCATGCTTCATGACTTTTATGGAGGTTAATTTGTGTTACTCTGATGTTTTTACTTATTTTCTTGGCTGCTGAGGGTCCTGGAGGCGGCCCTAGACTCTGCTGCCCCTCCTCCTGGGGTGGGGGCGGCAGATTGTCTTGGGCTCCGTGGGCAGTGTTGGACCTCCCTGTCCCTTCCTTTCGGAGGGTCATTTGGATTCCACCTGCACTATTCGGGGCTGCGATTTGACTCTTCTGCCCTTTCCCTGTCGCTACACTGCCCGAATCTCCATCATTTAGTAGGTCAGCTTCTCTTACGGGCGATAGTCCCGTTTTACAGGGGCTGGTGCCCTCATGTAATGGAGGGTGCTCCCTGGATAGAGGGTGCTCCCTGGAGGGCCCTCCTGGGATGGGGGCCCTGTGCGGAGTTGCTGAGAGTCCTCTAGCTATTTGGGGGAGATAAGGGTAGTGAGAGTCCTCACTTAGATGGTTTGTGAAGGTAATATAATTCTCCATATAGCATGGGATTATGGCGGGTCAGTAATGATATGCCCCGTTGTTTTAAAAGGGAAAGAAGAGACGCCTCGTGACCACGGAATTAAGGCCCCGTGGCCTGGGGGTCGGCGAATTACACACCCTATTGGCCTATATATTGGTTCTTTAGTTAGGTTATGTAAGGTCGGGAGCAAGGGTAGCCCATTTGATTTGGGCATCCCTGTAGTTGCCCCGTCCCAAAACTTGGCTCTGGTAGTTACAGGGGAACGTAAAAGAGCCCCTGGGTAATAATATAATGAAGTGTTTAACTCCTGTCTCTGCTGGTTTTCTACCATTGTACCTGGAGTGAATTTGTTAGTAGTTTGGAATTTTTGAATCTTGATTAAGGGGTTGGGTTAGTCCATGTTAGATGGAGAGACCCATTACAGGGGGGTGTGTGGTTTGTCCCCTGGGTATGCTCTCCAGAGATGGAGTCTTTAGACACTATCGCTTGCTACATCCCTTTTAGTAGGGTTGTGCTAGACGTTAGCCCCGGCCCGCACTCCATCAGGCGTAGGAAGGAATCTCACCCTCCATCACCTATCATCAGTGATAGCTTACAGGGATACCCATCAGAGTTTTACACGTGACAACCACTTGATTCAAATCAATAATTTCCCTGTTATACTGTTCCTAATTCCCAGGAAGATACGAAGTGGTATCAGCCGAGCAGAGTGATGGAGGTGATTATATGTTCACCGTCGGTACCAAGCACTTGATGAAGAAGAACTTTGGCTCTGTAACTATACTGACAAAGAAAGGTGGGAGTCTCTCAGACACAAACCTAAACGTTATCATATATATTCTTGCAAATCTACAACTTCTTTAGTAGAGGGGTGGGGGAACACCGGGAGATAATGAGTTCTTTTTCATAGTTCTACTGGAGTTTACGAAGGAACAGGGAAACATGACAATCACACATGGAGAGACACTTGATTGGACGGTCGACATTGACTTCTATCCATCACAACCAACGTGAGTAAACGAGCATTTAGAAGTAAAAACGGGACACTTCAAAAACTAAAACTATTTTTCAGAATTCTAGTCTACCGAGTAAAAGATTATATGTGGAACAAGATAACGAGTGGAGTAAGGGTGGGAGTGGTGCCGACACAACCCAACATAACCTCTGAAGCTACAAGAATTAGACTCCACTTCTTCAAGCAAATCGCAACATACAAAGATGAAGGTAGGGGTCAATAAATTTGAACTAATTATACAACCGATTGGCTCTTGAGTGGTACTGTTGTATCGGTCTGTCGTCGGCGTCATTGTCTTGTATTGAGCATAGCTCACTAAGGTGTTCGGGGCTGTCATTTGTAGTGCTAGGACTAATACTCTTTCTTTGCAGGCGAATACATGATCATTGTGGCTGGCAATGGCCTCAACAGGAAAAGTTCATTTTTTGTTGCTGTTGAAGAGCCCCCAACTGCGAAGGAAGTGGATAATGAGGTGACGGGATTCACCGATTCATTCATGGAGAATGTCTTGGAGGACGAACCGCAGCGTGATTTGCCCAGGTATACCCATTCATTCAATTCATTCAAACTGCCGCTGGCAGTGGCATTGCACCGAAATAAACCCTCCTTTACATTTGTGGGCGCAGTGAAACTGGGTCGAGCAAGGCAAACCCAGGTCGGAAAAATATTTAAGCTGTACGAGTTTTATAATAATAATATGCTATTTTGTGGCAGGTTCCTTCGTAAACTAAGTAACAGCACGACAGCAGAGAGGGGAGATAAGGTTGCACTAACAGTGGTTGCTCTTGGAGGGCAGCCGTTTATGATTAGTCTATACAAGGTAATATTATACCTCTCTGAATTCTGATTCTCTCTCTTCCTCCCTCTTTCTCTCTCTCTCTCTCTCTCTCTCTCTCTTTCTCTTTCCCAATCATTGGAGTAAAATTTTAAATATTACTACTCGCTATTTAGTAAGGGGATTTTAGTAAAAAAAGGGCCAAGTTTTCAGCAAAATTTTTAACAAGCTAATTTCTTCACCAATAGGTCCGGATAGGTGTCTAGTATCACCAAAAAAAAGTACACGATAATCGGAAGTGCGCACGCGCGCTGAGCGCGCAAGAAGTAAACACATGTAAATACAAGGTGGGCCACGGATTGTTGGTCATGGTTAGCGAGGTGGTGCGTCAAAACGGTGATAGTTGTGAGAATAAAAATTATGGGAGCACTCTGGATCAATTCCTTGGTAACTTTTTCCATAATTTTTTGTCAAAAATTCGAAAATTCATTTTTCATTCCTTCATTCATTTCTCGTTCATTCATGATGTGAGCATCCTAATTTTCCATCATTAGGCTATTTTTCTTTGGCTTGAATTTATCTTTCCAATGAGCACCATGAAAATGAAATTGAAGCACCAGGTCACTCAGCAGTCGAGAAAATGTTCATGCATGATTTTGGCTCTTTTTGCGACTTTCAAACAGCTGTATCACAGCTACCTTTCGTTCAATCTTCTTAAAACTTTTGGAAAACATTAGATAAGCAAAGATCTTTGCTCACAAGAAAAATCAAGGCCAAAGATCAAAGTTCATTTTTCATTTTTGTTAGTTCATTCCGTTCATTCAGGAACCAACATCCCTAAAGTGATGAAAAGGTTTGGGTTTTGTTTGGCCCATGTCCTGCAATGACAGGGAGGTGTAATAGCGTGTTTCCGGGCTAGTTTGTGGGTGTCCATGTGATCATGATGATATCTGACACCTTTTCTGAGCCATAATCAAGGGATTTTCTCAAATTCAAGCATGTAACTTGGTTTTTCTGCGATTAGTACCGTGCAGCAATGTTATGAGATCTCATAACACCTCAAAAATGATGATTAGCTCAATGAAATGAGTTGATTTATGATGTAATTGTTCGTTTCGTTCAATTTGACATCGGTTTTAATCTTTTCAATCATAAATCAACTCATTTCATTGAGCTAATCATCATTTTTGAGGTGTTATGAGATCTCATAACATTGCTGCACGGTACTAATCGCAGAAAAACCAAGTTACATGCTTGAATTTGAGAAAATCCCTTGATTATGGCTCAGAAAAGGTGTCAGATATCATCATGATCACATGGACACCCACAAACTAGCCCGGAAACACGCTATTACACCTCCCTGTCATTGCAGGACATGGGCCAAACAAAACCCAAACCTTTTCATCACTTTAGGGATGTTGGTTCCTGAATGAACGGAATGAACTAACAAAAATGAAAAATGAACTTTGATCTTTGGCCTTGATTTTTCTTGTGAGCAAAGATCTTTGCTTATCTAATGTTTTCCAAAAGTTTTAAGAAGATTGAACGAAAGGTAGCTGTGATACAGCTGTTTGAAAGTCGCAAAAAGAGCCAAAATCATGCATGAACATTTTCTCGACTGCTGAGTGACCTGGTGCTTCAATTTCATTTTCATGGTGCTCATTGGAAAGATAAATTCAAGCCAAAGAAAAATAGCCTAATGATGGAAAATTAGGATGCTCACATCATGAATGAACGAGAAATGAATGAAGGAATGAAAAATGAATTTTCGAATTTTTGACAAAAAATTATGGAAAAAGTTACCAAGGAATTGATCCAGAGTGCTCCCATAATTTTTATTCTCACAACTATCACCGTTTTGACGCACCACCTCGCTAACCATGACCAACAATCCGTGGCCCACCTTGTACATGTATTTCTAGCCTGGCACGAAAACCCAAAAACCATCTTAGGAGACGAGTAGAGAAAAAATCAAGGGCACTAGATTGTGTAGCGTCCTCGCATTAGTGGGGATAGGTGCTGGAATTAAGTCTCTATCTCATCTGGTTAATTAGATAATTGGATAATTAGATATGCGCATAACCGTATTTTGGCTATATGGCTATAGCCACTTAGGAATGGTTTAGAGACTTTTCATTGGTGCCATTTTGTTCAGAAGAAAATTTAAATCTAAGAGTTGTGGAAAAATTTTGAGCCTATCTCTTACGGTTTTGGCGTTATTTGCGGTCAAAGTATGCCAAATCAGTCGAAAATGCCAAAAAATTAGTTAATTGGCCTTCTTTGACCGCAAATTACGCCAAAACGGTAAGAGATAGGCTCTAAATTTTTCCACAACTCTTAGATTGAAATTTTCTTCTGAACAAAATGGCACCAATGAAAAGTCTCTAAACCATTCCTAAGTGGCTATAGCCATATAGCCAAAATACGGTTATGCGCCTATCTAATTATCCAATTATCTAATTAACCAGATGAGATAGAGACTTAATTCCAGCACCTACCCCCACTAATGCGAGGACGCTACACAATCTAGTGCCCTTGATTTTTTTCTCTACTCGTCTCCTAAGATGGTTTTTGGGTTTTCGTGCCAGGCTAGAAATACATGTATTTACATGTGTTTACTTCTTGCGCGCTCAGCGCGCATGCGCACTTCCGATTATCGTGTACTTTTTTTTGGTGATACTAGACACCTATCCGGACCTATTGGTGAAGAAATTAGCTTGTTAAAAATTTTGCTGAAAAAATATACTAAAATTCCCTAACTAATTCCACGATTGTCAAGCTGCTCCTCCCCAATAAAACGTCAGATAAATGACAATACTCCAGGTAAAGTAGGACCCCGATTTACCGGGATGCTCGGGGGAAAGGGTTTTGCCCGGTAAATCGGGGTGCCTGGTATATCGGGGTCAAATTCCGTTAATTTCCTGTATCGGGGGAAATTTATCCTCCCGGTAAATCGGGGTCCGACTGTACCTCTCTCTCTCTCTCTCTCTCTCTCTCTCTCTCTCTCTCTCTCTCTCTCATTCTCCCCAGGTTGCTCTGTCTTCCTCATTCTCCACAGGTTGCCCTCTCTCCCTCATTCTCCCCAGGTTGCTCTCTCCCTCTCTTCCTCATTCTTCCCAGGTTGCTCTCTCTCGCTCTCTCCCTCATTCTCCCCTGCAGGTTGAAGATGACTCAGACAGGCTTCTCGCCTCGGCCTCCCCAACCCGCTACTCAAACTACCTGAACCTTACATACGTCATCGATGTGATGCAAGAGTACCACACTGGCCAGTACAGGGCGGAACTCAGGGCAGGGGGAGTTCTCGCTGATGAGAATAGGGGAATACTCCTATTATCAGAAGAGGAGAGGTAGCTCTTGGTATTCTTCAAACATGGACAGAGAGAGAGAGGAGCAAGGTTGGTGGACTAAAAACACATGGGTCTGAGGCGTGTAAAACTCATTCCATGCAAGACCCAGGTGTCACTGAGATTTGGGTCTCAAATTTCAAGAGAAAACTTTTTTTATTTTCAGATTATATTTTGCGTGAAAGACTTTACTTGTTATTTGATGGGGATTTCAGGAATGTTTTCAATCCCATTCGAATAATCTAAAACCAATAATAATTACTCTTAACCATCAACTTTTCCAAATTGGTTCATCAGGTCCTAGTCTCCCCCTCCTACCCCACCTGTCCCAAGTAACAATCAACTAATATCACAAACTTACCTTTTGCTCTGTTTATCCTGATTGGTACATGACCAATATCAAAGTTTTTCATGTAATGGCTGCAATCAACATCATCATGTACCATCCCCTTGCCAGTGCTACCGAATGTTTCAATCGCATAGAATTCCCCTTCCTCCATTTTAATAGCCTGCAGGGAAATGTTGAACATTAAACACAAACAACAAACTTCCTTTCAAGTGCTATGCAGTGTGAGCTAGACAAGTCCGGGGACACTACTGCACAGGAGGTTCCTGGGTCGTGTAATAGAGAATCTCACGGTGAGATACTGACTGATTCTCACCTCTCCGCCCTTGATAATGGGTACAGTTTTCCCTGCGTGAATCTTGTACGGCTCAATGCTATGCCCATTAAGATTCCTAATACATTTCACTTGATACGTGCTGCCATCCAACTCAACCTGTGGGAGATAGCGTTATTGTAACCAATGATCATCTCTTTACAACCTCCCACGGGCCTTGGACAGCATCATTAGGACACTATTTAATACCTCTCACCTGGTGAGTTATCTCTGTTACCATGGTTACCTCGTTAGGACACTATAATCTCTCTCACATCGTGAGTTATCTCTGTTACCATGGTTACCTCGTTGGGACACTATAATCTCTCTCACCTCATATGACTCCATGACCTCCTGAATCGCTTCCCCAATCTCATTTAGTCGGGCATCTATCCCAGCACACTTGATACCTGCACACAACGAGGATAGCAATTTAGTCACAAAGAGAGACGCCTCAAACACACGGTAGTCGGTACTAGTTATATATCTTGATTAGTTATCGGTATGTTATTTACCCTTGTACTTATCCTTCACTGTGAGACTCTGTTACAGGTGCCAATGGAACAACATGTGAGACAGTGGTTTTTCCTGCGATTGTTTGCGGTGTTATGATCTGATTATCTGACATTTTAAATCAACTCAATTCAAGAGTAATTGCTGCATTGTTGAGCTGTTATGAGATCTCATAACACTCAAATGATGATTAGCCAATAATGACGTGAATTAGATAATTGTTGTTTCGTCAATTTGACATCGGTTTAATCTTTCAATCATAAATCAACTCATTCATTGAGCTAATCATCATTTTTGAGGTGTTATGAGATCTCATAACATTGCTGCACGGTAATAATCGCAGAAAAACCAAGTTACATGCTTTGAATTTGAGAAAATCCCTTGATTATGGCTCAGAAAAGGGTGTCAGATATCATCATGATCACATGGACACCCACAAAACTAGCCCGGAAAACACGCTATTACACCTCCCTGTCATTGCAGGACATGGGCCAAACAAAACCCAAACCTTTTCATCACTTTAGGGATGTTGGTTCCTGAATGAACGGAATGAACTAACAAAATGAAAAATGAACTTTGAATCTTTGGCCTTGAATTTTCTTGTGAGCAAAGATCTTTGCTTATCTAATGTTTCCAAAAGTTTTTAAGAAGATTGAACGAAAGGTAGCTGTGATACAGCTGTTTGAAAGTCGCAAAAAGAGCCAAAATCATGCATGAACATTTTCTCGACTGCTGAGTGACCTGGTGCTTCAATTTCATTTTCATGGTGCTCTTGGAAGATAAATGCAAGCCAAAGAAAAAATAGCCTAATGATGGAAAATTCGGATGCTCACATCATGAATGAACGAGAAATGAATGAAGGAATGAAAAATGAATTTTTCGAATTTTTGGACAAAAAATTATGGAAAAAGTTACCAAGGAATTGATCCAGAGTGCTCCCATAATTTTTATTCTCACAACTATCACCCGTTTTGACGCACCACCTCGCTAACCATGACCAACAATCCGTGGCCCACCTTGTACATGTATTTCTAGCCTGGCACGAAAACCCAAAAACCATCTTAGGAGACGAGTAGAGAAAAAATCAAGGCGCACTAGATTGTGTAGCGTCCTCGCATTAGTGGGGATAGGTGCTGGAATTAAGTCTCTATCTCATCTGGTTAATTAGATAATTGGATAATTAGATATGCGCATAACCGTATTTTGGCTATATGGCTATAGCCACTTAGGAATGGTTTAGAGACTTTTCATTGGTGCCATTTTGTTCAGAAGAAAATTTAAATCTAAGAGTTGTGGAAAAATTTTGAGCCTATCTCTTACGGTTTTGGCGTTATTTGCGGTCAAAGTATGCCAAATCAGTCGAAAATGCCAAAAAATTAGTTAATTGGCCTTCTTTGACCGCAAATTACGCCAAAACGGTAAGAGATAGGCTCTAAATTTTTCCACAACTCTTAGATTGAAATTTTCTTCTGAACAAAATGGCACCAATGAAAAGTCTCTAAACCATTCCTAAGTGGCTATAGCCATATAGCCAAAATACGGTTATGCGCCTATCTAATTATCCAATTATCTAATTAACCAGATGAGATAGAGACTTAATTCCAGCACCTACCCCCACTAATGCGAGGACGCTACACAATCTAGTGCCCTTGATTTTTTTCTCTACTCGTCTCCTAAGATGGTTTTTGGGTTTTCGTGCCAGGCTAGAAATACATGTATTTACATGTGTTTACTTCTTGCGCGCTCAGCGCGCATGCGCACTTCCGATTATTGTGTACATTTTTTTGGTCATACTAGACACCTATCCGGACCTACACCTGTATTGGTGAAGAAATTAGCTTGTTAAAAATTTTGCTGAAAAAAATATACTAAAATCCCCTAACTAATTCCACGATTGTCAAGCTGCTCCTCCCCAATAAAACGTCAGATAAATGACAATACTCCAGGTAAAGTAGGACCCCGATTTACCGGGATGCTCGGGGGAAAGGGTTTTGCCCGGTAAATCGGGGTGCCTGGTATATCGGGGTCAAATTCCGTTAATTTCCTGTATCGGGGGAAATTTATCCTCCCGGTAAATCGGGGTCCGACTGTACCTCTCTCTCTCTCTCTCTCTCTCTCTCTCTCTCTCTCTCTCTCTCTCTCATTCTCCCCAGGTTGCTCTGTCTTCCTCATTCTCCACAGGTTGCCCTCTCTCTCTCATTCTCCCCAGGTTGCTCTCTCACTCTCTCTCTCTCTCTCTCTCTCTCTCTCTCTCTCTCTCTCTCTTCCTCCCCAGGTTGAAGATGACTCAGACAGGCTTCTCGCCTCAGCCTCCCCAACCCGCTACTCTAACTACCTGAACCTGACATACGTGATCGATGTTATGCAAGAGTACCACGCTGGCCAGTACAGGGCGGAACTCAGGGCAGGGGAAGTTCTCGCTGATGAGAATAGGGGAATACTCCTACTATCAGAAGAAGAGAGGTAGCTCTTGGTATACTTCAAACATGGACAGAGAGAGAGAGGAGCAAGGTTGGTGGACTAAAAACACATGGGTCTGAGGCGTGTAAAACTCATTCCATGCAAGACCCAGGTGTCACTGAGATTTGAGTCTCAAATTTCAAGAGAAAACTTTTTTATTTTCAGATTATATTTTGCGTGAAAGACTTTACTTGTTATTTGATGGGGATTTCAGGAATGTTTTCAATCCCATTCGAATAATCTAAAACCAATAATAATTACTCTTTACCATCGACTTTAGTTTTCCAAATTGGTTCATCAGGTCCTAGTCTCCCCCTCCTACCCCACCTGTCCCAAGTAACAATCAACTAATATCACAAACTTACCTTTTGCTCTGTTTATCCTGATTGGTACATGACCAATATCAAAGTTTTTCATGTAATGGCTGCAATCAACATCATCGTGAACCATCCCCTTGCCAGTACTACCGAATGTTTCAATCGCATAGAATTCTCCTTCCTCCATTTTAATAGCCTGCAGGGAAATGTTGAACATTAAACACAAACAACAAACTTCCTTTCAAGTGCTATGTAGTGTGAGCTAGACAAGTCCTGACCGTGCGGGGACACTAGACAGCACATGAGGTTTCTGGGTCGAGTATTAAAAATAGAGAATCTCACGGTGAGATGCTGACTGACTGATTCTCACCTCTCCGCCCTTGATAATGGGTACAGTTTTCCCTGCGTGAATCTTGTACGGCTCAATGCTATGCCCATTGAGATTCCTAATACATTTCACTTGATACGTGCTGCCATCCAACTCAACCTGTGGGAGATAGCGTTA
Source organism: Hormiphora californensis (assembly GCA_020137815.1). Lineage (NCBI taxonomy): Eukaryota > Metazoa > Ctenophora > Tentaculata > Cydippida > Pleurobrachiidae > Hormiphora > Hormiphora californensis. Next base: position 497,034 of record CM035353.1, on the reverse strand, counting down.
TAGTAACCACTGATCATCTCTTTACAACCTCCCACGGGCCTTGGACAGCAGTTACATCAGTAGTTAGATCGCCTCGTACACAAGTTATCTCTGTTACCATGGTGACCTAGTTAGGACACTATAATCTCTCTCACCTCGTGAGTTATCTCTGTTACCATGGTTACCTCGTTGGGACACTATAATCTCTCTCACCTCGTGAGTTATCTCTGTTACCATGGTTACCTCGTTGGGACACTATAATCTCTCTCACATTGTGAGTCATCTCTGTTACCATGGTTACCTCGTTAGGACACTATTTAATACCTCTCACCTCGTGAGTTATCTCTGTTACCATGGTTACCTCGTTGGGACACTATAATCTCTCTCACCTCGTGAGTTATCTCTGTTACCATGGTTACCTCGTTGGGACACTATAATCTCTCTCACATTGTGAGTCATCTCTGTTACCATGGTTACCTCGTTAGGACACTATTTAATACCTCTCACCTCGTGAGTTATCTCTGTTACCATGGTTACCTCGTTGGGACACTATAATCTCTCTCACCTCGTGAGTTATCTCTGTTACCATGGTGACCTAGTTAGGACACTAATCTCTCTCACCTCGTGAGTTATCTCTGTTACCATGGTTACCTCGTTGGGACACTATAATCTCTCTCACCTCGTGAGTTATCTCTGTTACCATGGTTACCTCGTTGGGACACTATAATCTCTCTCACCTCATATGACTCCATGACCTCCTGAATCGCTTCCCCAATCTCATTAAGTCGGGCGTCTATTCCTGCACACTTGATACCTGCACACAACCAGGATAGCAATTTAGTCACAAAGAGAGACATCTCAAACACACGGTCCGTAGGACGGGTACGGTTTTGCTAGTATATATTATGAAGATTAACGACTTATAGTCGGTCATGTTATTTACCCATGTTAGTAGCAGCCTTAGCGGCATTGACGAGCGGATCGAACTTGGGGTTGAAATGCACGGTCCAGGCACAGTCAATTATCCGGCCGTTAATGTGAGTTCCAAAGTCGATTTTACAAACGTCATCATACATCAGGACAGTTTTGTCACCCGGGTTAGGGGTGTAATGTGCTGCACAATGATTTATAGAACAACCTGTCAGGATATTATGTGTATGGTAACAGGGACAAATGTTAGCACAGAGTCATAAAATCCCCCATATCAGGGGGATAAAAAATAACAACCTATCACGCGGGTGATAAAAAATAACCAATCTATAGGGAACAAAACGATACTGTTTACTATTACTATTTAGTTAGACATTTTAGTTAGACTTTGTTAAACGTTTTATATAAAAAGTTTTATATTGACATATTATACCCGTGGGAAAGGCAAGTCCCGCCTGTAGACCATTCTCTTTGATCATTCTCCTGGAACAATCTTCTAACCGTTCACATATTTCTACCATAGTAAGGCCCGGCTTGATCCAAGATTGTACGTATTGCCGCACCTGCAGAATATATCTTAGCTACACAGTTTAGAGAACAATATGTACCTCAATGACACATTATCTCAAAGACAAAGGTACTACAACATTAATTTAGTGTATTAATAACACGAGAGATATATGCCCTAGTGTAACCAGGATGACCTATTGAGACAGTTAAAATCAAGGCAGACATTAGTTTACCTGTCGATGGGCCTCAGCCGCTTGTCGTGCTTCCTTCAGCGCCTCCTCAAAAGCAAAGTCTTTCATTTTCATTTCTTGGGAGGAAGTCCTCCACAGATTGTCATCTGTATACTGGCAAATCTCTCCCTAGACAAATTATATGCTGGGTAAAAAAGGAGCTAAGCAAGGCAGAAATTTACTTAGTTACATCTATTACATATTAGGATGGGAGATTGCATCACCGTTAGTATGTCATACAATTTGATAACCTAGTCACACATTATATCGTACCAGTTGGTAACAAAATTACCCCTCTACAGCTATAGCACCTAGGGCATTGTGATAGTAAGGCACGTTTTAGCGTGCCCGCAAGGTAGGGGTAATTGTGTTACCAATCGTACCAGAGGGAACTCTCCGTCAGGATAAAGATCACCGATTGCAATAGTAGGTGGATCAGTTTGTTGGGGCCTATTCCCTCCACCAGCACCCCCCTTCTTCTTCTTCTTTTTCTTCTTCTTAGCAGGGGCGTCCCCTCCAGCCCCTCCCTCCTGATCCTGATCTGCATCATCCCCCTCCGGTTTTGGCTCTTCCGAGATTCCTGTAAAGGGGAAGTATTTTATAATTTGTTATGTTCTTTCTGCTAGGTCGACAAGGAATTATAATGTAGTGAGTTTATAATGGAAATGTTAAACAAAATACGGTTGTTTGTTGTTGTTATTGTTGTTTGTTTGTTTGTCTTACCCTCCTCTTGATGTATCACCAGCAGGCTTCTTCTTCTTCTTCTTCTTTTTATTTTTCTTCACCGCAGGGTGCATCTAATCCTGGAGTTTTATCATCCTCACCGTTATCTAACTGTCGGGGTGTTTAAATATAAGATCAAGTGAAAATCTAGAATCTAGAATCTAGAATATCATCATTTTAGCATGAGCCATGATTATCATGTTTGTTCCATATGTTGAACCTACGACAATTCGATCGATATTGAACTTCACATGTCTTACCTCTAGTTCAGCTAACTCATTTCGGACGGGTTCCTCCAAGGCCGGTGTAATGACAGCCGCAGACATTGTCTGTTGTTCTTTGGATGTATGGTTTTATAGGGGCGGGGGAGGATACAAGGTCAAATTTAAACACAGTAAATTTCGATATCTGGCGATCATGTCAACATGTGTATAAAAAGAGAATAAATTACGTAGGATCTAAACAAATCACACATTAGCTTCGAATAATTTCTCGTTTCGGGCCTTTTTAAGATCGTCTTGTGCCTGGATTTGAGTCACTTCAATGGCAAGAGGGAGGGCAAGAATGATGGCCGATGTCGTGGTAATCCAAATAGCTTCCCGAACGAAGTGGTAGAGCCACAGGGAGCTAGTTTTAGTAGCACCAATCAGATGTGAGCTTCCAGTTCTAACGGGACTTGGAAACATCTCTGGGGAATATAGTACACGATTAGAGGCCTCCATTTCTGGGGAATATGACACGATTAGAGGCCTCCATTTCTGAGGAATATGACACGATTAGAGGCCTCAATTTCTGGGGAATTTAACACGATTAGATGCCTCCATTTCTGGGAACCGGATTAACATATAATATATATAAATACGATTAATGTGGAACCCTCCCAGATACATAAAACATACCCTTGAGACCAGCTAGTCGTTCCAAGTAAGTTTCTTCCAGTTCCTCGTCCGTAATGAGATCCAAGTCATCAACTTCTTCTATCGCAGGGAAGTTGTCCATCACTAACGGAAAAGAAAAAAAATTAAACAACAAGGATGGAAAATTATCTTCGAAATTATGCATATCAGCATCTGGTTTCTGATCACATATGGGGACCCATCAAGCCTTGATGATCAATGTATCTGCCCAGTGCCAGTGTCGGCTGCCTGTGGACCTGTTGAGGCTGCATCCGGAAAACCTCCAGCCGCAGCTCCATCAGCGGCACCTCGACCGCCAGGTTTGGGCGCCGTTACGATCTGGGTGTTTGGTGGCCTGTTTACAGGTGCACGTTGCCAAAAAGTTGATTCATTAAACCGGCTCTAACTGCCGAACCACTCAACCGCCAGATTTGGGACTTGGGTTGTAAATGCACTTCTGAATCCTCTGAGTGAAAAGGTCACACACTTCTTGGCAAACGTTGCTGGCCACGCGCAGCGCGGGATAAGGCAGCGCTTTTTTGGCATACGTTGCAGGCCCCTTATAATATAATATAAGGGGCCTGGAGGGAATACCGCGCTGGGGGGGAATACATAAACAATCATATCTCCGGTTCCAGATAAGGTACAGAAATCGTTTTGGTAGCGTTGGAAAGAGGAAGATAACAGCTTTAAAATGCAACCGGTTTCAGGTCTCTATCTTATCAGGAACAGGAGATATGAACCAAACTCCGCAAAATCGAGTGCGGTAAAATAAAAAATTCGAGATTTTAATTCAAATTTGAAACAAAGTGTCCCTGCAGGGATCTGTGACGTCACTTTTTGAAAACAACCCATCTTTGAACGGTTATTGCTCAGCCTCCTGAAGTCCAATTTACTTCTCTCAAAAACAGCAAGGTAGATAATTTTCAGATCTAACAGCTAGTGAAAGAATAAAGTCAAACGGACTTCAGGGGCCAAAGTTATAAGCACCGCCGTTTTTTCGCTCGCAAAGTTATCTTCGACCCAGCCGAGCCCGTCCTGAGCTCAGGCCAAACGCGCGCGCGGCATTCCCTTCAGTCCCCTCGTTGCGGGGGTGCGCGCATGAGGGGGCTGCAGCGCATTCCAAAGCGCTTTTCAAACACACTTCAGCATGGCAAATTTTGCGAATTTTTCATTTTCAGTTTCAAAATCTCGGTTCGCCAGCTAAAAAAATTTCAAATTCAACCGAAAAAATAACGCGCGCACCTGCGCGGCGTAAACTATGGTTTTGCGCGTTACTAAAAACGCGCGTGATTTCAGGTTTTCTTGCCAACTCCGATTTTTCTGAGAGCGGTTTTTAAAAATCTGGAAGCGATTTTTTTTAAATTTGGGTGCTTCGAAGCCTGTTCACAGGTTTTTCATCCCTTTAGTGTCCCTCCCATCCGTCCAGGTATTATCCCCGACATGAGGTCATCCTGTGGAGTCTACCCTAACATGCTTATGCCCATGCAGACACATCAACGAGTGAGTGTCAGGGCATGGGAATAGAGATTATTTTGTATTCTAGATTAGGAAGAGTATGTAAGAGACTGTATTTCATTGATAGCGGGATATAAATTATAATTGTATTTGTATTTGTACATATTGCTCTCTACACATTTTGTCACGGCTCTTGCACAGTACTCGTTGTAATCTACTTCCTACTTGTGAGACGCCCCAACAAGCTTAACTCTACCGACAAGAGCATTCCACACTGTGGGTTCTTTACAAACTGGTAAATTACTACATCCCTATTTACCAATTGAATTGAATTCATAACACCACCCCATTTCCGGTGTGACGCGGTGACATCCTCCATCCTGAACCGGAACGATATCTACCGACAAGAGCATTCCACACTGTGGGTTCTTTACAAACTGGTAAATTACTACATCCCTATTTACCAATTGAATTAAATTCATAACACCACCCCATTTCCTGTGTGACGGTGACATCCCCCATCCTGAACCGGATCGATATCCTATCCTTCCCTTACTCTCTCTACTCGGTACTGGTGACGGTACGCGGGCCCCTGAACTCTCAGGTAAGCAGCTACTACCCCACCGTTACCATACCATTTTCTGACAACCCTTCCCTTCCCCCACCGAGATCCAGTGTCTGTTCAACTGTGCTGGTAGGATTAGGAAAGAGCCTACACCAGAGTCTTTGGTCAGCATCAGCAAGGTTTGAATTTCAAGAAATCACTTGTCAAGTCACTTGCCCTGAAAAGTCCAGCTGCTATTTACATCCCTTCCTTCCGTCTATCCTTCCTACCCTTTCTGTGAACCAGGAAAAAAGTTAGGGAGCCCCGCAAAAAATTTCCACGGTCGGGACTCGATCCACCCTCCCGCCTGTCCCTCCGCGCAGCGGCCGAAGCGTCATACCACTCGGCCACGGAGGCGACGAGAAATCAGCAATCAAGTCAGCTATATATGCAATCCTTGTGGAGTTTCAGTTTAGGCTGGGGTGGAACTGCACCCGCTTCACCGGTCACATCCGCCGATGATAACAACGAAGAAAAAATTATCGAAGGCAATGGGCAGGAAACTTTCAGCACCCCCTCCAGAATAATGAGGAAGTTTCCTAGCAGCATCAGAAGATCATCACCGTACCTACAACCTGCAGTGATACGTGAGAAACTGAAGCTAGGTAAAAGACGGAGGACCATGTCAGCCCCATCCTCCCCCTCACATCGCCTTGCCCCAGCAGAATATTTAACGGTCGGGGCAGTAGGAGGCATCCGCTGTCTCAAAATGGAGTCGGATGGAGTTTTGAAGATAGCGAACACTGCACATGGTCCCATCCTACACAGATCCAGCACAGCAATTGGAGAGGCCTTTTCTTCAGATCGTGCAGAACTAGCTAAACAACTAGCGCAGGACATGCCCAGGGATGCTGCTGAAGAAGAGTGCAACTTCACAATACATACTGGTAATTCTGGCACTGCACAAGTTTACTCGGATCTTGTTAAAACACTGCAAAATCATCTGAAATCCTCCCTTCCAGCTGCAGCGCCCAGAAATGTGTCAGTACTGGATACGCTGGATGTGACATACACAAGAAACAGCTGGACACCAGTTAGTTTCAACGGTAAATCCAGCAAGCCACTCGTGATTCTTAACATTGGGTCAGAACAGATAATCCACATGAGGAGCAAACACAACACCCTGGTGATAGACGTGCCCATGCCCCCTCTATCTGTGCTCTGTGTGGATCCCACCAAAGAATGGACCAATATCAACGTTGTTAAAGGACAAGAGGAGATCTCTCCTGATCATCACTTCTGGGTGACCCTCTCAGAATCTGTACAACTGGAGGAGAAGCAGGAATCACTATCCCCCGACTTCAATACAACCAACCCAAAAATCGGTCCTGATATCTTCGATAGATCGCCCTCACCACTACCAGTATCACCCAAACTATCTCCTGTTACCTCTGAATATCCAGCAATCGCAGTCAACACTCCAACTAGTGCCACACAGAATAATAAGGTTGTTAATACCAAACCTGTTGACGGGGTAAAATCCCCTACACCTAGCAGCTTCAATTCTGAAAGTCCTGGATTTGACAGTGACCTCTTCATCAACTGGGAGATTACCGTTAACATGGTAAACTCTGCCAGACCTAATCTCCTGAACAAGTTGATGGATGCAGCCAAGCTCCCACGCACACCAGGAATGGATCAATATTGCTCCAGACAAAACCTGCTCAATGAATTCCAGAAAATATATGAAGGCCAGGTACTCCCAACCCCCGAACTGTGCAACGTCATGTTAGACCAATGTACAAGTAAGGCCATAGAGAACGAGATCATCCGTCTTGAGCTGAACCTAGGAAGCTCTTCATATCTAAGGGACAAAAAAATGGCTCTAGTTGATAGATGGTGCACCCGCCAGAGCGGTAGTGATACCAAATCTAACAGCCACGTTTCCTCTACAAAATCCGATAAAAAACGTGAGAAAAAGAGGAAAAAAAAGTTGATGAAGCAGCTATCAAAATCAAGCCAACTCTCAAATGAGGAAAAACCTGATCCGATTCCCGAATCAGCAGATCCCGAAGCACCCGCTGTGTCCAAAATCCCCCCTGAACCAATCATCTCGAATCCCCCAGTGGAAACGTCCAACGACCGGCCAATCAGAATTCTAGAAGAGAACTTGCTTCACTTGAAAGCTGAAGTAGCCAGTAACCGTCACATTATGGATCTGCTAATTGACGAAGAGGGCAGTAAGCCAAAGAAGACCAAAAAATCACCAACATCCAACACTGCTGAACCCGACCGAGTCACCGAGCTTCTGAAGAAGATAGACCACCTCACCTCCATCAATGAGTCTATAGTCTCGAAAGTAGACAAGCTCGCGGATTCAAACACTATCCTCGCAAACGCGGTCGGTAGAATCACAGAACAAAATGAACTCCTTAAAGGTGAACTCGAAGAGCTCAAGTGCGCCCACAATACACTATTGGAAGCTCACAACTCTGCAATACTCCGCATACAGATTCTTGAAACTCAATCCTCCGATATGAACTCTGTGGTACTCCGATTGACAGAAAGTATGAGGGCCTCACAACTGATTTCTGCTGAAACACCTGCCAGGCAGCCGACCCCTGTAGCGGTGGAACCCGAAGAACAATCACGCGTCCCTGACCAACCAAGGGACTTAGATACAGAGGCTGATGTCAACCAGAGAAACGTAAATGCTGTCAACGGACTCTCTGACTCATATGCATCGGCTATATCTGGAAGCAATGGAGCTACAGCTGATCAGCAGATCGGATCGGTTGTAACACAGAGGGGAGAGGATAGTTTGGCACCAGCTGCACCAACAGCTGAACAGCAGACCGGCTCAGGTACATCACAAGACGGGGACCAGACAACAGAACCCCAGGCAACTGACCCACGCTCGGCTAGTGGAGCTGAAGGGGGCCCCATCGTAAGAAGACAGGTCCGGTCAGCTAGGTCCTCACGACCACCCGCTGCGAGAGAATCATATCGGCACCACTATGTGCTGGTAATACACGATGGACTATTCGACGGTTTCAACAAAGCAGCCTTCCCCCGACATCTGAGACTGAAGCTGATAAAAGCCAAAAGCCTGAAAAACCTAGCAACCACAGAAAGGGAGGCCTTCATACGCACAGTTGAGAAGCTGAACCCCTCATGCGTGTTCATTCATACAGGCTGGAACGACGCTAAAGAAGCTACTGTACCTCAGGAGATAGCCGACTACTGCAGAATAATATCCGAAGCTATACTAGCTGTACCCACAGGAACTCCCAACCTTTACTTCTCTACACCCTTCCACGTTGGTACTGATAGCAGTTCCCTGGCTGACAGAGTGGAAGACACTTCCAAAGCCATCTTTCAATTCGTGTCACAATTTAGGAGTCATTCCCAGAGGGTATATTCATATACCAACGATGAACTCTGGAACTTCACGACAACCTATTCAGGTGAAGCTGGACCAGTATTACCATCATGTGAGAGGGGAATGAAACTGATGTGGGCCTCTCTGAGAAACGGTATAAATAAAACACTCCGCTTGCCTAATCCGAGAAACAGCAGATCAAATGAATAACGGTAACATCAAATTGCCGGGACTCAACTTTGTCTCGTGGAATATCCACGACGCTCATTCCAGGATCGAAGGGAACAAGGTCGAGTCACCAGACTTCAGTTCAGTTACCTCAACAGCTCACTTCATTTGCCTGCAGGAAACCAAGCGCCCAGTAAAGATTAACGGATACCGGTGCTTTAATTCTAACCGTCCCAAATCAAAATCGGGTGGAGTCTGCATCGCAGTAAAGAACGAGCTCGCTCACTGGATCTCACCCATACAATGCGAACACCCGGACATTATCATGCTGCGAGTAAAACAGGACCTGCTTGGCAAGGAAACAATTCTTATCAGTGCATATGACTCCCCTGACGCCAGCTCTTATAAAAAATCCGGCAAAGGACAGGACGACTCGGTAACTGACTCAATAAGCGACATCCTTGCAGATTCCAACCAAGAGGGGTCCGTCATCCTACTTGGTGATTTCAACGCCAGGATGGGAAACAAAGTCAGCAACGAGCACCAAGCTATGCAGTCTAACCTCCACTTGGAACCAGACAATCCTTTATCGCAAATAGACTGTCCACGTCTAGCAACCCTACCAGAGAGATCATGTGAGGACGTCAAAGAAAATTCGAAAGGAAAGGCACTTCTAGAATTCGTACGAACCAACGGTCTCGTGATTGCCAATGGGAGAACTATCGGAGACATCTTCGGTTCGCCAACCTGTGTTCGTCCTAACGGTGCCAGCATGGTGGACTACTGTTGTACCGACATCGATCTCTTTGAGCGTATCCATTCATTCTCTGTGGATAAACTCTATCCCATCTCTGACCACAGACCACTGAGAATGACTCTCAATCCTATACTACCCTACACGGTTGCAGCCCATAGACGGGAAATGAACTTCACCTCAGCACCGGCTGGATTTGTATGGGAAGCCTGTAACAACAAATCAAGTACTCAATTTCTTATGAACCAGATGGAACGGTCGGTCCAAAGTCGGCTACACGAACTCCTCCAAATGCCACTCGACGACAAATCCAACATTCAAGACCTGAACAACAAGACTACCGAACTGCTCCAGAACCTTGCTGTTTCAACCTTGAAACAACGAAAAGCAAAGAAGAAGGGTAAACCGTGGTACGATAAAGAATGTTCTAGAGCCAAGAGGTCACTTGACAATGCTGGTGCCAAGGTATCGGATGATTGCTACAACACTCCAGCCAGCGAGAGGTACCACACAGCGAAAAGAAGTTATCGTAACCTTACCAGGAGGAAGAAAAACGGATACCTCTGGCGACTGAACAATAAGATTAGTCACCTTGACACCCGTCAACTCAACTGGCCTGGGTTACAGAGGCTCAAGTCAGAAACATCAACGAATGCGATAAACTTTGACATTGAGGACCTTCACATCTTTTATACCTTCTTCAAGGGTCTGTACGACTCCAAATGTGACAAACCAGCAGATGATCACCCCATACCGGAGACAGCAGCGTCCATCCCGGAAAGGTCAATCGCCGATGAGCTCTCTTGCCCAATTTCCATGGATGAGCTATCTAACTCAATTAAAGACCTTAAGAACGGGAAAAGCCCCTCCCTTGATCAAGTAGCCAATGAAATGCTACGATCCTCATCTCTGGATCTCAAACTGGTGCTACTAAAACTGTTTAACGGATGCCTCACTATCGGTTGCTACCCATGGAACACGTCCCTGACAACAGTAATTCACAAGAAGGGATCAACAGCTAACCCTGACAACTACCGGGCGATAACCTTGGGAAGCTGCATTGGAAAGCTTTATAGCAGTATTCTCCTGAACAGGCTTACTTTGTTCCGGGCCAAAGTATGTCCCGATACCCCAAACCAACAGGGATTCGCGAAAGGTGGACAAACAAATGATCATACACTGGTACTGAAAACGATTCTGGAGAAATACTTGAAGAAGAAGAAACAGCGAGTTTTTGCTTGCTTCGTCGACTACCGTAAAGCCTTTGACTCGGTCTGTAGGATCGCCTTACTCAAGAAGCTAGATCATATGGGTATATGTGGTGGGTTCTTCGCCAGTATCTCGGACATGTACTGCAACTCCAGAACATCAATAAAACTGAGCGGTATGATATCCCAGTCATTCCTTGTAAGGATCGGAACCGAACAAGGACACCCCCTTAGCCCGGAGTTTTTCAAGATGTTCCTTGACGAAATGTCCCAACTCTTAAATAGCTCGAAAGGACTATTTCCAGTACTAGGGGGCTGTGATGTCAACCACCTATTGTGGGCCGATGACATTGTGTTGCTAGCACTCGATAGCGGCTCGATGGACAGCCTCCTTGCTATCTTGGGAGATTACGCTACCACCTGGGAGCTAGAGATAAATACAGAAAAGACTAAGATCCTAGTCTTTAATCCTTCCGGCAGAGTTCTGAAGGACAGCCATGGATTTCAGCTGCTCGGTAAAACACTTGATTCGGTAAAAGAGTACACCTACCTGGGTATTGTATTCTCTGCCAGCGGAAGTATGAAGGCGGCAATCACTAACCTCTCCACCAAAGGGAGTAAAGCCGTCTTTCTCCTGAGGAAAACAGTGAATGGTGACTCCCTCTCAGCTTGGGCAGCTTTCAAGCTCTTTGACGCTCTAATAACTCCATCATCACATACGGCTGCCCAATCTGGCTCCCGTATTCCGAATCTGCCAAGGTACTCCACTCTACACCTGCAAACTGTGAAACGTACATGAAGCGGATAACCGCTGACCCTTTCGAGAAAGTGCAACTCAAATTCATCAAATGGGCACTTGGGGTGCATAAAAAGAGCACCAACACCGCTTGCTACGGGGAGACTGGTAGAGCTCCAGTTTCGATCACGGTACTGAACCAATGCCTCCACTACTTCGCCAGGGTCATGTCCAAGTGTGGCGATGAAGACTCACTTCTAGGTCTAGCAGCAAAGGAGCAGAAAACTTTGGACCTGGACTGGTACACCTTCTGGAACAAGCTCCACAGTAGTAACGGCCCCCGCAAGGCAAACCATGGAACATCAGATGGTTACCCACTGGGAATCACTTCGCCAGAAGCAGTCAAAAATGCACTTCTACAATTCGGTTAAACCAAGCTACGGCTACGAGGATTACTTGAACATAAAAAGAGCGGACAGGAAGGAGGTAAGCAAAATCCGAGTTAGTGCCCACGACCTCAGGATCGAAACCTCAAGATACACCCAGTCAAACCAACCCAAACACTGTAGATTTTGCTGCGACGACCTGAATCGACGGCTACTTGACAACCTCCCCTTCCCTGAAACGATACTCGAAAGCGAGGAACATGTCATCACCACCTGTCCAGCATACCACCATATACGAGTCACCCTCCCTGAATCACTAAGATCCGCCATCGCAGAAAAGGATTTCCCCACAGTATTCTCTGAATACCACTGCAGCTATCTTAACCGGTTCCTCAAGAGCTGCAAACTGCTTAGAGACTCATGGGTATCAAATCAATCGTGCAATACATGAACTATGAACTTCTGTTTGAGGGTGTGTGTGTGTGGGTCTTGACCGTACATATGACCACCCTACAGGGGGCCGGTTACGTGCATGCTCGCAAATCCCTGGGTTTCGCGATGTGTGTACGATGCTTGCTCGGTGATCATATGTACGATCTTTGTTTTTTGGGTCTCTTCTTATTTGGACACAGATGGCTACAGTCGCATATTTCGGCTACATTTTCTGTTTTTTGTTTCTAATTCTAATTCTAATTCTAATTCTAATTCTATGTCCAAAAAAGTAAGGGTCAGCAGTACTTTGGTGTGTGCTGACTCAGCACACACCAAAGTTAAAATTAAAATTTTGATTTTAAACCCGCACACACTTGAGCGCTGTTAAAATTTAACCATTTTAACGGTCGCGTTGGATGACAAAATCATTTTATCATCTAACGCGACCGTCAAAATCATGCCACCCCAGTTATCGCAACCAATAGTAGATGGTGACGGATGCTGAGTTGCTGCCAGGTGTTCAGATACCGCGTTAGAACAATTGGGACTCCGTTGCCTTGCTCGACTCCTCTCTTCGCAGGTTTGAGCAAAACAAGCCAACCGTAGTGGGCGTGAAATAAAGTTAACTCGAACACACTAAGATAAACAAATGCCTGTTTTATAGTAAGTTCTATGTTAAATCTGAGAGACTACGATGGATATGCAAAGTTATTACCCGGGACTACCGCCAGGTGTTAAAGGGGTGAGTAAAATATTCAACTGATATAATTAATTGACTCATGCATTTGACAAATTCGGAATATAATACTACCACTGTGTGTTAGATATTGAATTATGCCATGCGAATCATGAGTTGGATAAACAATTCTGTATGGCCTAATTGGCAGTACCAATTTGTATCTGTCACGTTGCTAGGCGATAAAACACGCATATTACAATCAGCCATTGAGGAGCTGGCCTATAATTCTCAAGGATAATAGATGAGATGTAATTACAAGCTGTTTCTTTGTCCCTTGTTTAGTTCTGTCATTGTTGTAATTCTCTTATTCAGCTAGCGTTTGTTGTGTGGGTGTTTCAGAAGTGATTTTCTGTTATCTTAGCACGGGGCTGCACTCCCACTCGTGAAACCCGATCACGCACGAGGTTAATATTTTCTAGGTCCAGTGCTAGATAAAGTCTCCCCTTGTTATGCAATGTTCTATCCCTCTTTTACATTGGTAAGAGAGGGTCGAGCTAGACAAGTCTCCTTTCCAAAGCCAATCCTAAGCTAGCAGCTCCCTAAATTTATATGATTTCTTACAGCTTTTTGTATACTTCTGTGCTTTAGTCGTTAGACAAACTCCCCTGTTTTTGACAGTCTTCAAATTCCAAGAATTGCTGTCTGGCCAGACAGAAGAATTGAGTTTGGGTGTATAACTTTCCAAAATGTGACTTGTGAGAATAAATGAATTGCCCATCGGGCATCGGTAGTGGTGAAGCGAATAGAGACTATTGAAAAGGATCTCTCTATTTCGCCCTCGCAATATGTGATCACACCATCGATCTCTCTCTCTCCCCTGTCTCTCTCTCTCTCTCTCTCTCTCTCTCTCTCTCTCTCTCTCTCTCTCTCTCTCTCTCTCTCTCTCTCTCTCTCTCTCTCTCTCCTCTCTCTCTCACTCTCTCTCCCTCTCTCTCATCTTTCTCTTCATCTTCCCTGCTCATGAAAATGGATTCGCAGAATCTCATTGCCCCCGGTCCCAATCCCATTATATTACTATTGCAGTATCGCTAATGAGCAACTCAGGGGGTCCAGTATGTTTGGCTATTTGACTCATTCATATGCCAACGGTAAAGTATCCTAATTTTGAATTGTATTAGGCCTCTGAATCTTTGATCTATAGAATCCGTTCAATATTTTGGCTCAAAGACCTGGCCATTGAGTAGCTGTAGTTCTTTGACGCAACTTCATGTGCAGCACGTGCATTCGTAATCGCGCTTTGTGAATTATCGAGATCTACTCAAAGTCAATTATTGAAACTAAACTCTGTTCTGGTGGATTTATAAACTCTTAATCTTATACTAGCTCTATCATGTTATTCATATTGGTGTCACAGTCATAGTTCCCGATCACCAGCTAGTAGATATATATCACCAGCCACTGCTATAATAGTTGTGTGGTGCACTTCCGCCATGTAGTACAGTTTGTATACATAACCAAAACTGCTATACTAAACGGTAGTTTTTCCTTTGTGTACATAACCAAAACTGCTAGTGTAACTACCACATTCTGGCCACGTTGTTGGAGATGTTCTGACTCTCTCCTCGTCCGGCCACAGCTCGGCTACTGAGCAACTCATAAAGAAGCAGCCTAAGTGCCTGTACTGAGAGAGAGAGAGCTTCTTTGAATCTTTCCAGCAATACCTTTTATACAGCTGCATGCAGCAAAAATTTATGCTGTTATAATACTACAGGGCACAGGCATACCTGGCATTGGTCATTAGCATCCCTCTCTCTCTCTCTCTGTCTCTGTCTCTCTCTCCTCTCTCTCCTCTCTCTCTCACATCTCGTTCTGCTCCCTCTCTCTCTCTCTCTCTCTCTCTCCTCTTTTCCTCTTCTCTCTGTACCTCTCTCTTCTCTCTCTCCTCTCATCACTCTGCTTCTCTCATCATCTCTCTGTTTAATCTCCCTCCATCCATTATCTCCTCTCTCATCTCTTCCAAACCTCAATATCTCCTCATCCCCTGCGATCTCTCAGCCTTTACTCTCCAATGCAACCTCTTCATCTGTACTGCCGAGCTTATGATAAACGTATCTTTCTTGCTCCTAATTCCCTTGCATCGCTAGCTCGACCTCTTCTTCATCCAACTCAAGGGTCAACTCTCTTCATCACCCTCGGACTCTCGAGACGGGAAAGGAGAGTGTACTCGTATCAAGGATCTCTCATTGACAAAAACAGGTCTGCCTCTCTCATCTCTCTCTCTCTTTCTATGTACCCCGTCAAAGATTACCCGTGCGAGTCCCCGTCTTATTGCTCTACTCCTCCACCGCCCTCCCGCCCCCCCTCCCTCGCCGCTCCTTTCTTTTTTCCTCTACTCCTCCGCTCTTGTCCTTTTCTCCTTTCTCCTCTTTTCCTTCTTTTCGTTTATCGCTGCTCTCAGACACCACACTTACTGTCACACTGACTGACAGATGTTCCCTCTCGCTGGTGTGGCCAATATATAGGAATATAGAGACATGGAGGATAGGGAGACAGAGAGGATAGGGAGGATAGAGACAGGGATATATAGAGGACAACAGAGAGTGTAAGACATAGATACAGAGAGAGAATTGCTATACTGATCCCAGGGAAGATGGGACAAGCGAGAAATTATCACGTGACACATATCATGTGTTACCCAGGGCAGCCCGAATTATATTTATGGTATTATTATATTTGAGAGAGAGAGAGAGAGAGAGAGAGAGAGAGAGAGAGAGACAGAGGAGAACAGAGATAAGAGATATAGATATATAGATAGAGTAGAGTAGAGAGAGGAGGCAGATATTCTATGTGCCAACTGCCATATACCCCTATCTCACATAAATTGTTTCTGCCAGAATCATGAGTCATTTGTATCAACAGTTAACTGGAGCTCGTTCCGTCGGTTTTCCATCCTTGAATTGTTTCATAACGCAAGCGTACGTAGTTTTGGCTCAGACAGCTTCGCGTCTCGTTCACAAGTATCATTAGTATCCTTCCAGTCGATTCATGAGCGCTGTCTGGTGCTTCAATTTGTTTGGTCACAAAAGCTGCAGTTTTACACAGCTCCTCTGCGGGATGGTCTCTTCTTCCTGTGCTTCTTCGTCCTCTTTTACCCTTTGAGCCACCCCACAGTCTAGCGGCGAACCAGTTATGGACAGATGGTGTACGTATTGTCCGTCTCTTCTATGTTATGTCACTAGAGATCTTGCTGGAGAACTACTATATAGTGAGACGGAGCTCATTTAGCAAAATGTCTCCCGAACAAGCATCTCCCTCTTCTCCCTCTCCCCTCCCCTCCCTCTCCTCCCTCCCTCTCGCCTCATCCCTGGCCCTCTCCTCCCTTCCCTCTCCTCTCCCCTCTCCGCTATCTCCCTCTCCCTCTCCCTCTCCCTCTCACTCTTCACTCTCCCTCTCCCTCTCCCTTCCCTCTCCCTCTCCCCTCTCCCTCTGTCCCTCCTCCCCTCTCCTCCTCTATCATCTCCCTCATCCCTCTCCCTCTCCCTCTCGCCGCTCCCTCTCCCTCTCCTCTCCCTCTTCCTCCCTCTCCCTCTACCCTCTCACTGCTCTCCTCCCCTCTCCCTCTCCTCTACCATCATCCCTGACAGCTCATTCACCTCTCGCTCGCCCTCCTACTAGTCCCTCTCCCTCTCCTCTCCCTCTCCCGCTCCCTCTCCCGTCCCTCCCTATACCAACTTCCTCTCTCTCGTCTCCTCTCCCCCCATTCACCCTCCGTCCACTCTGTTCCCCTCCTCTTTCCGCATCCCCCCCTCATCTTCCCCTCCCCAGTCCTCGCTACTCTCGCCCCGCCTCGCTTTCGCCCTCGCTCCTATCTCACCTCCGCTCTTTTAGAGGCTGCATTCGCTTGTGCCTCGCTTTCTTTTTACTTTTATCGCCCTTCGTTTGGCTTCTTGCTTCTTTAGTCTTCAAAAAAACTCTACCTTCTCCCTCTCTTCCCTCCTCTCTCCTCTCTCTCTCTCTCTCTCTCTCCTCTCTCTCTCCCTCTCTAACCCTCTCTCTCCCTCTCTAACCCTCTCTTCTTCTCCACTCGAAAACTCGGTGGGGTAGCTATGGTACATCGTGTGCTATTGGGGGAGCTATAATGAATTTTGTACCACTTACGTTGGTTACCATAGCAACCATCCATAGCTACCATGACACACATAATGTGTGATAGGTATAGGGACAGAGGAAGGAAAGAGAGAGAGGGAGGGAGAGAGAGGGAGTGAGAAAGAGAAAGAGAAAAATAAGTTGAGGATCAGTGATGAAATATAATAGAAAATACAATACGAGAACTAGATGGCACAAAAGGTGAGGTCAATGCAATCACATTGTAATAGCAGCCCTATACTGCAATGAGAGGCCGAAATAGAGGGGACAATGAGAGAAAGAGATAGAGAAAGAGAAAAATATAGAAACAGAAATAGCAGGTTGTTACCATGACCAGTATTCCTATTTCCCTTTCTGTCTCATAACATTCCCTCAGTGGATCTAGACCAGTTGCCAATATTGAGTTTCTGTAAGCACCTCTTTTAGTTAGATAATAATAACAATACTTCCGAGTTATTATATTATTTTGAAAACAAAGATGCGATTAATTTTTATCCACTTATAAATACATACTAATAGTTTTGCAACATAAATTTATAATAGTCCTGGCTATTTCTTGTATCTGAACTATGGGTCAGGTACAACTCGTGAGGTTCTCCAAAAGGGGGTTTAAAAAACCACAGCCCACACCCCAATAGTAATTTTATGATCGGCAAACAATTTCCAAGTTATCGTAACTTCTTTGATAACAACTTCTTTAGTCTCACCAACATCAATATATATTTCCAGATAGATACACATGAGATGAGTGAGGGAAGGCCATTTCTAAAGGTCATCTACTTTCGTATTGGGGAGACTAACGAGCAGGTGGAGTTTTGGAGCGATTCCTCCAGTGAAGAAGTTAAAGGTAAATACTGGTCCCTGATTGGCTGATAACCAGTCGGCAGTCACGTGACCTAAACGACGAGTTCTGATTGGTTGTTTACTTGTGTCGGTCGGTTTCTGGTATGATTATCCGACTGTTGTTGTCACGAAGTCATCCCTATTATTGGTGTCGCAGTCAGGGCCTATAACAGTACCAGCCGGGCGACGCGAATATGAGAGGGGATGGCATCACCAACCCTTGTTATGTTATAACCCTCCTCTAATCGAGCTAGACAAACAACCCCTATCATTGCATATGCGTGAGCTTGTGCGGAGGGGTAACTTCATTACCAAACCCGGCTGGGTATGTAGCTGCTCTACTGAACCCCTAACAGTGTGTGTATGTAACAATATCTGAATGAATATCCAATGTGAACACACAATTGGGTTGGGGATTAGTTTTAGGGGGTCTTTGTTTCTATTTTGGTGAAAACTTGGCTGGAGATTAGTTCTAATTTCCAAAAATTCACTAGGTGATTCACAATTTCACAGAAGCTAGTTGCCCCGAGGAATGATATATTTGAGACATAAAGTCGGGTTTTTTGAAGTTGTCATTTGGGGACTTTAGTAGAAGATAGACACATGACACCACCGACAAATTTTTAATGACAAGTTATCTAAGCTATATATAGCAATGAGTCATTACGACGTAATGACATTACGTAACTTTGTGCTTTATATGCCGTATGATCTATTACATTTCATAGCATCTTGAATCGAGAACGGTTCTCCTATCATTGAATTTGGTTATTGTCCAATGTTCATACATAAATTAATTACACAGTAGGTGAGTGGCCGTCTCCTTGGCACCAGCGAATAATTATGTAAGTTACTTAAGTGAAAGGAAGAGTTGGAGAGATAGGATTAGAGATAGGATGATAAAATATTTATTATTCCATCTAATCTAGAAACCTCCGGCCCCTTACAGAATCTCATTTATAACATAAAAAATGCGAATGATCATACGCCCATAACCAAATCATTGCTTTTCTGGGAAAAATTATAGTTATAAAATTATGAAAGATAAGATGATGTAGTTTCCTGCTACCGTACATACACAAGATCAGCGCGGCGTAGGTCAACTTGTCTGTTTAAAGATGATTGGCACATAGCCCAGCAGCAGCTCCTGTTATAACCGAATCTAAGAGGGTGTTATTTGATCCCAGTTGTCATAGAGTGTGTGTGTATTTTGCACCTCCCAGTTGTCATAGAGTGAGAATGATGTCACTAATGATGTCACTAAGATATATAGCTGATGGCAAAAGGTGGATTATACCGGCCCTGCCAATCTCCACAATACAGCTGTTGGTTGTACCATCCCATTGTGTCACAAGAAAGAATTGTGGTGCAATGCAACTTTCTGTAGGGCGTGCCCCTCCAAAAGCATCAATTATCAAATAACAATAGTCAATAAAACACTTGATATACTGTTCTTATTTTCTTTTCTCCCCCTATTTCTCTCTTTTCAGAGTGCTTCAGGTGCGCCACGGAGTCCGACCCGTCTGATATTCTAAAGCTGTACAACACAAACAATTCATTGGTGAACATTTCCCCCCGACTTACACCAAACACCCTGGATACAAGATACACGCTGAAAGTAGTTGGTGCAAAGAAGTACCCTAATTCTGAAGGTTTGTTTGTGGGAGAGAGAGCTGGGAGGAGTCTGTATATAAATTATATTACATTATTAATGTAATATATGCATAACATCATGTGCGTGTGTTGACTGTTGACAGGTCCTTCGTCTCGTGCCTGGTAGTACTGCACGGATATGAGCTAGTCGAGATATGGTATCGATAGTAGACTAAACCCAGCCAGAATGTAATTGTAAATATTATATAAATAGCAGACTAGTAGACTGTAGTAGTCTGGACTAGACTGTTATTACAATGCATAACCAAAATGTAAGTCTCTAGTGCTTACTCCTTATACCTTTGAACTCTGAATATCATGTTAGACGGTTGAATATAAATTTAATAGGCCGCAGTTAAATATTTACTTAGGCTACTAATTTAGGCTACTAATTTAGTCTTTAGCTTTAGTCATGTACCAATGTACCATAATTCAACTCGCTCTGTTTTAGGTGTGTCGCCCCAGATAAATGATACCCTACTCTCTATCGAAAAAAGGTAATGTAAATGAGAACAAGCTTTCAAACCAATGCTATGTTATGAAGCTTGCAAGTTCGTACTGCATTAAAATATTTGTAGTGCCGTATGAACCCATTCAAACATGCACGGTACCGGGGGAAACTTGTTCCTATGTGTTGAGAATGTCGCGCGCAGTGTCTCCAATATGTTGAAAGTAACTGTTGTCAGCGTTCCGCGCGCGTCCATGTGCTTCATCGGTTTGACAAGAAATGTGACTGCTTGTCTCCCGCGAATGAGTTGTCGCCGCGCCGGAAAATATCACTGACTGACACCGCCGCTTACAGACATGTCATCCTGGAGTTTTATTTGGTACCGACTACAGAACGTATTGTGCCATCCTATCAGAGCTGAGAGCGTTGGCCTGACCGGACCCAATTCTCATTCTCATGCGGTCAGACCCTGAGCGTTGGACTGACAGTTGCCATTTTTATTAAAATGGCAACTGTCAGGCCAATCACATTTCCCCATTGATTGTCATTGACATGACATGATTGCTTTGAGCTAGATGGATTGACATCACTGCCCTCCATCACTGCAGGTTACTGAATCTCGAGAAGAAGATTGTTCTGCACAGTGGCGACACACCCCCCGCTGTGTGGGACATGAGGGCCAAAGTGGAGAAATTGAGGGAGCAACTAGAGACAGTGGAACATCTGAGTTGGTTGGGGTTCTATAAGGACCTTGATGGGTAATATATACAGTCGGGCCCAGAATTACCGAGCCCCAATTCACCGAGCCCTGATATACCGGGCAAAGTCAATTTCAATTTTCAGATAATTAGTGGGCCAAGATCAGAGGGAATAATGTTGCAAAACAAAATTAAACAAAATTAAACACTACAATTGTGTTTTATTTAAAAAAATAATTAATTACATAATAGATAAATGCCATACTTTTAAAACACTTTTTCTATCAAGTGTTTAAATTTGTTTTGTAATAAATTTTTTTTGTAATAAAATTTATCGCAAGTGTAATGTGTGTCACGACACGAAAGTTGAACCCCATCTGCTAAATGTACGAGGAATGAGTCTCCCAGAGGGAACTATTACGGCGGATGGAGCTCGCCTAGATATCAGTACACGTGATTTCTGGTCTAGCATGGATAACACCTATTTTGATGTGAGGGTATTTAATCCTAGGGTGGCATCTAAGGGGAAACTCTAACTGAATGGCATCCCATTAATGGGATCCCATCAGCAGTACAACTCTAACTGATAATGAACCACAGTGATGGTTCTTTCTCTGTATTCTCTCTGTGTGCGCGCCCAATCAATCAATGCCCGGGCATGCCCAATGTACTGCTACAGAGAGAATACAGAGAAAGAACCATCACTGTGGTTCATTATCAGATAGAGTTGTACTGCTGATGGGATCCCATTAATGGGATGCCATTCAGTTAGAGTTTCCCCTAACTCTAACCAGGCAATCTGTAAAGTGTATGAAAAACATGAGAGGGAGAAAAAGACTGGCTACCTTCATCGGGTCATTGAAGTAGAAAAATCGTCATTTACACCTCTGGTAATGTCCACGACGGGGGGTCTCGGTCGAGAATTCAAAAAGACACTGAAACAGCTAGCCGATAAGAAAGCTAAGAAAACGGGATACACCTACGACCAATGCATCCGTTATCTTCGACTCAGACTATCTTTCGCCATGGTGCGATCAATAACTGTTTCCATCAGGGGGCATCGGGGAAGATTGAGGGGCGAGGGCAACAGGGACGAGCAGCTATATCAAGTGGGGTAATAGACTCATTTTATGTTTAATTTATTACAGTTTTTATCATTGTTAAGTGTCTACACTATTTATATTCAGGCCGATGTTGGCCGCCACCCCCTATAAAATTAAACAAAATTAAACACTACAATTGTGTTTTATTTAAAAAATAATTAATTATGTAATAGATAAATGCCATACTTTTAAAACACTTTTTCTATCAAGTGTTTAAATTTGTTTTGTAATAACAATACCCATATAGTATTAATATTTATTAATTAATTATTAATTAATCAAATCCATGGTCCGATTAGTTTGGTACGCCATTGCCACTCTCGCTATGTGATTAGCTAGTTAGAGAAGATAATAATATTACCCTCCCTCCGCTGCAGGAAGAACAAGAAAGGGATGTCTGTTCCGTGGTTCGGTAGCAAGAAATCCAAGGAGAAACTGCAGTTTAGTCAACAAGTTTTCCACAAATTTGAACGTCTCAGGTATTATACTTGATATAATATCGTTCAGAGAAATATTGAAATATGCAGAAAAATGTCCGTTTGGGTTCGCTGTACTGCAGCTGCACACAACACGTCCTGCTATTCAGGACAGTTGAGCTGACAGAAGCGACGAAGGAACTGTTGAAGAAGCCCACATTTGATATTTGGCAATGGGAAGATGGGGAAATGCTGTATTTGATGCAGCAGATGTTTGTAGACCTCAAACTAGTGGAACGCTTTTACATCGAGGTACATTGAGTGGTAGATTGGGTGGTACATTGGATGGTACATTGAGTGGTACATTGGGTGGTACATTGAGTGGTACATTGGGTGGTACATAGAGTGGTACATTGGGTGGTACATTGGATGGTACATTGAGTGGTACATTGGGTGGTACATAGAGTGGTACATTGGGTGGTACATTGGATGGTACATTGAGTGGTACATTGGGTGGTACATTGCGTGGTACATTGGATGGTACATTGAGTGGTACATTGGGTGGTACATTGAGTGGTGCATTGAGTGGTACATTGAGTGGTACAATGAGTTGTAAATTGAGTGGTACATTGGGTGGTACATTGAGTGGTACATTGGGTGGTACATTGGGTGGTACATGGGGTGGTACATTGAGTGGTACATTGGGTGTTACATCATGGGTGGTACATTGGGTGGTACATTGGGTGGTACATTGGGTGGTACATCGAGGTACATTGGGTGGTACATTGGGTGGTAGATTGGGTGGTACATTGTGTGGTACATTGGGTGGTACATTGGGTGGTACATTGAGTGGTACATTGGGTGGTACATTGTGTGGTACATTGAGTGGTACATTGGGTGGTAGATTGAATGGTACATTGGGTGGTAGATTGGGTGGTAGATTGTGTCATGAGCTGTGTGTCATGAGATTGAGTGTATTGTTCTGTGGGACACACTGTCGCAGTTGTTACCGCCTACCGGACGTAACGCGCGAACTGATCATTAGTATGTGACACTTTTGTGCACGCACTTGAAATGCACCTTTCAAGTGCGCGCACGTGCTTCTTGTGAAGATGATTGAGTTTTAAGCTGACAAGCACTTTGTCAGATTCCCAATATCGAACTACCTTAACGTTGTACTACCTGATCCGTCTATTTTGTTAACCACCCGTTATCTACCGTGTTTCCATTCGTCCACCTTCAGCTTCCCAACATCATATTGACAGTGGTAGCAGTGAAGCTGACGACATTATGCCATCCGACATTCATGCCCCGGTCTTTGATAACCAAACGAACTTTGAGACTTATCGCCGTGAGGTCGACATCTGGCTGTTAGGTACTGGCTGCCCCAAGGAGAAACAGGCGGCCCGATTAGCTCTCCAAATGAGGGGACGTGCAAAGGAGGTTGCGCTAGGCGTACCCACCGAACAGCTCAAGTCTGAGGAAGGTGTTAAAATCCTCCTCGATGCCATCGAGAAAGTGTTCGGCAGAGACAAAACTGTTTCACTCTTTTCCGCCATTGAAGCTTTTGAGAACTTTATCAGACCAGCTAATCAGAACATGTCAGATTTTATATCAGAGTTTTCCACCCGACTTGGGGAGCTCCGACAGCAGGCTGGAGTCGATGACCATCACAAACTCTATGGATCACAAGTGTTAGCCTACAGACTTTTGGAACAATCTAACATCTCCGATGAACAGAAACGACTCCTCAGAGCTACCTGTGTTGAAATCAGTCTGGAATGCATGATCACACAGATGAAGAGGGCGTATGGGGAGACCCTACCCTCAGCTGCTGAAACCGAGCAAACCTCTGAAACATTGACTCTAGTTGTCTGTTACAATTGTAAGAAGACGGGACACATTGCCTCTGAGTGTTACAATCGGCGTGGTGCCGTACGGGGAAAACGTGGTGGAGGACGTGGTCAGCGTGGATCTGGGGGTCGACGAGGTCAGAGTGGCGATGCCACAGGAGTGTACAAGATGAGCGTTGAAACGGACTATGTCTTGTCATTATCTGAGCAAGTGGGACTTCGTGCGTTGCTGGATACTGGCGCCGCTAAAAGTGTGTGTGGCAGTGATTGGTTGAAGAATTTTGAGAGAGAGTCGTGTATTCGAGTGAGAAGAGAATCATGTGAACAGAGAAGATTTACATTTGGTGATTTATCAGGAGTTAACTCTACTATGATTGCTTATATCCCAACTGATATTTTTGGTGTGAAGTTTACTGAGTTTGCGGTATATGTTCTTGATATTAACATTCCCCTTCTCCTATCCAGGCACTTACTGAGTCAGATGGGTGCAGTGATTGACTTTGAGAGGGATCAACTCCGTGTCTCGGGTAAGACAACTACATTACATCTTACTGACACTGGACATGTGACAATTGACCTTAATAAGAAGCTTTCACCCACTACTTTGTTAACTAATTCTTGTTCAGGGATCTCTCCTCCAGCAATTGCCAAGAAACTCCACAAATACTTTGCTCATGGTTCAGTCTCCAAGATCCAGGATATTGTTAAATCCTCGGATCACCCTCGAAAGTCTGAGATTTGTCAAGAACTCATCAGGGTCACACAAGAATGTGAAAACTGTCTCGAACACAGTGCATCCAAACCACGGAGGAAAGTAGCTCTACCTCTCAGTAAAACATTCAACGAATGTCTCGCTATGGATCTCAAGATGCTGAAGTTCAAGTCTGGAGAATCATGCTGGGTACTACACATCATTGACACACTGACCAGATACAGTGTAATGGTCCCCGTGAAATCAAAAACTGGAACTGAGATTACCCAGAAGTTCTTCACCAGCTGGATTAGCATTTTTGGACGTCCACAGAGAATTCTCAGCGACAACGGTGGCGAGTTCATCAATGATACCCTACTTGAGATGGCGAGCAGACTTGGAATCGAATTAAAGTCTACTCCAGCAGAAAGTCCTTGGTGCAATGGGATCTGTGAGAGACATAACAGTATTCTTGGAAAAATGGTTGAGAAGACCAAAGATGACACGAAGTGCAGTATAACTGTAGCTTGTGCTTGGGCTTCCAATGCGAAGAACCAGTTGACTAACCAGATGGGATTCTCACCACACCAACTCGTGTTTGGGAGCAATCCTACCTTCCCCAGTGTACTGAACGATGATTGTTTACCTGCCCATGGAGACCAGAAGAGTGAGGACCAAGTGATTTCAGACAATATCAAAGCCATGAAGACCGCCAGGGAGAAATTCATCCAGCTCGAGAATGCAAGCAGATTAAAGAGAGCTCTAGCAAGTCCAGGACCAACACAGGATCAGACCACCTACGTCCAGGGAGATAAGGTGTATTATAAACGTGAGCAACACAAGACCTGGTTGGGACCTGCAACTGTAGTTGGAATGACTGAGAACCAAGTACTGATTAAACACGGCGGGCAACTACTAAGAGCACACCCATGCAAAGTGAGACTGGTACAACAAAGACAAGAACCCCCAGAGGACCAACAACGGAAAGAGGAGTACAAACGAAACGAGGAATCAAGTTCCAAGAGACACGTCCCCGAGATGCAGACTGCACCGGAAGTGACGACTGATGAAGATGTCCCGGAACCGATAGAGAAATCTAAATTGCAGCCACCGAAGGCTAGCAGAGTCAGACGTCCAAAGAAGACAGTCCGTGAACCGACCAGAAAATACAATCTCCGGCACAACCGACGACAAACCCCCCCACCAGAGCATCCTGCAGATGAATTACTCATCCCTAGTGAAACAGATCCCGAAGAGGACACTCCACAAGATGGACACAGTGAGAGTAACATTGAAGAAGTTCCCAGAGAACCTACTTATGCAGAGATAGCCGTCCCAACCGAGGACCAGCAGGAGGATGAGGCCACAACAAGTGGACCTGTTGTTGTGAGAGTTCCTGAAAGTGAAACCAGCCCGGATACTGAGGATACACCTGGTCAGAGAGACATAGAGCCAGATCCCACAGAGGACAGCGCCAGACCCAATGAGGAAAAGACTGACTCCAATGAGGACACATCAACGCCACAAGAGGATGCTGCAGAGCCCGCAGAGGACGCAGCAAAGACCCCAGATCAAGACACAGAGGACTCAGATCCCGATTCTGATGCTGAGGAGGTCATTCTTCTTGCCGCATCTAAACTGGGCAAGGAAGAAGTGCAGACAGCACGAAATAGGGAGATTGACAAACTCCGTGAATTCAATGTTTTCGAGGAAGTACCCGATACAGGACAACAACCAGTCACCACCAGATGGGTGATGACACGGAAAGATGATGGCACAGTGAAAGCCAGGCTGGTGGCCCGAGGATTTGAGGAAAAACTCGAGGACCCGACTAACTCACCGACTGTTACTAAACACGCAGTGAGGATCTTGCTAAGTTTGGCAACTACCAGTA
Organism: Hormiphora californensis; assembly: GCA_020137815.1. Classification (NCBI taxonomy): domain Eukaryota; kingdom Metazoa; phylum Ctenophora; class Tentaculata; order Cydippida; family Pleurobrachiidae; genus Hormiphora; species Hormiphora californensis. The sequence goes on along the minus strand of CM035353.1, from coordinate 470,274 downwards.
ACTGGACCCTGAAAAGTGTTGATGTAACCAGTGCCTACCTGCAGTCAGATAAGATGACAAGAGATGTGTTCATCAAACCCCCAGCTTACCTCAAGAGGAAGGATGTACTGTGGAAACTAAATAAACCACTGTACGGTCTTGGTGACGCGGGAAGAAGATGGTACATGTCACTCACCGCAACTTTGAAAAACACTCTCCAGATGTCAAGAATTGACAAGAATGTATTTTTCACCACTGGAGATGACGGGAAACTACAAGGATTACTAGTAATTCATGTGGATGATATTCTTATTACTGGTGATCACAACTTCTACAAGAAAGTTAAACCCGCTCTTGACAACTACAAGATAGGAAGAGTTGAAACAACTGAATTCAACTACCTGGGATGGCAGTTGAAACAGCAAGGAATTGATATTTGTGTAACCCAGGAACAGTATTGTAAGTTTGTGAGAGAGGATATCCTGGACAAGATGAAAGCTGTTAAACCGGTACCACAGAATCAAGAAGAGGTTGATGAGAATCTTCAATCCTATATGAGAACGGTGATCGGAAAGCTAAACTGGCTGGCTACCCAAAGTATGCCACAGATCAGTTTCAGTCTCCTTGATATTACGACGAAATCACCCTGGACCGGCAAAGAGTTCAAAGAACTGAAGAAGATTGTGACCAACCTTTCTCCTTCAACGATAACCTTTTCCCCTTTTAACCCTACCACAGCTGAGATAATTGTTTACACTGATGCCAGTCTCGGCAACCTTGCTGACAGAAAGAGCGGAGCAGGAGTTGTAGTTTTCTGGGGAGACAGCTCTGATTTCAATTTGATCGCCTACTCGTGTGGCAAGGTAAAACGTGTAGTGAAGAGCGTCTTTGCCGCAGAATTGTATGCTGTATCTGAAGGATTGGGATATGGAGTTATGATCAAAGCCCTCCTCCAGGAACTATCTTTTGACCCTCCCATCAGACTTTACACAGACTCCGCACAAGTTGTGAGTTTGGCAAACTCCGTCTCAGCCGTACCAACTGATAAGGGAAGCATCTTGGAGCTACGTGAAGTTCAAGAGAAGGTCGAAAAGGGAGAAGCATCCATCAACTGGGTGGAATCGAAGTCTAACCCCGCTGATGTACTCACAAAGCGAGGAGTGAGTCCCAGAGTGATCGAGAGGATGATCTAGTGTGTTTTCCAACCTACTTGTATTTTTTAAACTTTATTTCTCCAGTTTAAATATTTTATCGGACAACTGACTTTGTTTTTCTATTTTATTCCAGACAAAGACAACATGTACCTTTTCGTATCTCAGTATTTCCACATTGTTAGTTTTTCCCAGTTAACTTTCACTTGTATTGTTACGACATTGACAAATGACAGTTTTAGCCTTGACACGGTTTGGAACCCTCTCGGCAGTCATTGCCTCATCGGTCTCGAGTTCGGTAAGTCCTTTTGAGAAAGAAATAGAGGGGAGTGTCATGAGCTGTGTGTCATGAGATTGAGTGTATTGTTCTGTGGGACACACTGTCGCAGTTGTTACCGCCTACCGGACGTAACGCGCGAACTGATCATTAGTATGTGACACTTTTGTGCACGCACTTGAAATGCACCTTTCAAGTGCGCGCACGTGCTTCTTGTGAAGATGATTGAGTTTTTAGTAGAGTCGATAAGAACACTCACCTCCTCCGATTTCAGTAAAACTTCTCACATGCTAAAATATGATAATGGAGGTACAAATACCGCTTATTTTAGGTCCAAAAAGTTTTTGGTTCGTTAATTATCGCTAATTGAAAAACGCCAAAAATGGGCTAAAATGGCCCTTAAGGTGGATTTGAAATTTTGGAGTTGGAACTCCAGACTTCGTACAGGTGTCCGCTAGGATGCCAATATGCACCACAGGCGGGCTCAGGCCTAAATTCGTCCGAATTTTTGCGTAAGACCGGATGGCGTAAATCTTGGTCACGTGACCTCGGCTAACTTCTGAACCGCTCAAGTAAGGGATGTTTATAACCTGCTTAATCGATGCAGAATATGATGAAAATGACACGTTTTGACATCATTTTTCATCCCAGACGCACAGGAAAGACACAAATCGCCTTACAAAATTGACGCCATCTAGTCTCCCGCTCTTTTTTTGCAAAACTCTAACTTCTGAACCGTTGAAGTAAGGGAGGTTCATAGCCTGCTTAATCGATGCAGAAAGAAAAATAAATGAGAGGAAATGGCCTTATTTTTCATCTCCGGCGTGCAGGAAAGGCACAAATAGCAAAAAACTGATTTTTTGCCCAAATCACGTGACCAAAATTCACGCCATCCGGCCTTACGCAAAAATTCGGACGAATTTAGGCCTGAGCCCGCCTGTGGTGCATATTGGCATCCTAGCGGACACCTGTACGAAGTCTGGAGTTCCAACTCCAAAATTTCAAATCCACCTTAAGGGCCATTTTAGCCCATTTTTGGCGTTTTTCAATTAGCGATAATTAACGAACCAAAAGTTTTTCGGACCTAAAATAAGCGGTATTTGTACCTCCATTATCATATGTTAGCATGTGAGAAGTTTCACTGAAATCGGAGGAGGTGAGTGTTCTTATCGACTCTACTATTTAAGCTGACAAGCACTTTGTCAGATTCCCAATATCGAACTACCTTAACGTTGTACTACCTGATCCGTCTATTTTGTTAACCACCCGTTATCTACCGTGTTTCCATTCGTCCACCTTCAGCTTCCCAACATCATATTGACAGATTGGGTGGTACATTGAGTGGTACATTGCGTGGTACATTGGGTGGTACATTGGGTGGTACATTGAGTGGTACATTGAGTGGTACATTGGGTGGTACATCGAGTGGTACATTGGGTGGTACATTAGATTTATGAGTGGTGCTACTAATACAGTTACCTGCAGTACCACTGATCGAAATGAAATAACAACAACACCCCTCCGTTTTGCAGCTCCCAATGCTCCAAGCCTTTCTGTTCCAAGTTCACCTCAGTTATAACTACACCCCCTACCACAACTTCAGACATTGCTTCTGCGTCACTCAAATGGTAAGTCTCTCAGTTATAACTACACCCCCTACCACAACTTCAGACATTGCTTCTGCGTCACTCAAATGGTAAGTCTTCATCGTTCCTATTATATCTGTCACCCACCACCTCATCATGTGAACCCTGTCAGACAATTGCCTGACCCTATATTTGCTTCAATCACGAAGGTAGGTCAGGCGGGCTAAGATGGTAAGGTGGTAAGTTTACAATATCTCCTTGATCCGTACATACATATTTGACCCCGCGATATACCGTGCACCCTGATTTACCGGGAAGGAAACTTCCCCCGAGTATGATCCAGGTAAATCGGGGTCCGCATCCGCTGTCCGACTGTATCTCTAACCCCCCCCCTACACCACCAATATCTCTAATATCCCCCATATAACACCAATATATTTATCTCTAAAATCCTCCTCCAAGATGTACGGGTTGATATGGCTGTGTAACCTTCAAGATAAACTGGACGATCTAGAGATATTGATACTGCTGGTGGCTGCTATCTGCCATGACCTGGATCACCCTGGCTACAACAATGCATACCAGGTAGCATGTCTGTCTGTCTGTCTGTCTGTCTGTCTGTCTGTCTGTCTGTCTGTCTGTCTGTCTGTCTGTCTGTCTGTCTGTCTGTCTGTCTGTCTGTCTGTCTGTCTCCCCCGATCTAACATTTGTCACTCCCTGTTACACACCATGTGACCTGGCCATGTATGTGCCACGGTTTGGCAGATGTCATTTTCACAGCAACCTGTTTGACCCCGGTAGTAAGGGCCGGAATACTGCCTTTGGGTACTCATTAACCAATCACTGTTACTCTACCTTATCATCTCTACCTCTAGGTTAACGCGAGGACAGAGTTAGCCATGCTTTACAATGATATTTCACCCCTGGAAAATCACCACGCAAGTATAGCCTTTGAGATCCTAAACTGTCCCGATTCAAATGTTATCAAGCACCTCACGGCCGAACAACAAAAGAAGTTTAGATCGGGCATGATCAAGTAAGAAAAAACACGGGTACTGCACGTGTTCAGCCAGTCCAAGTGGTCCGCGGTGGATGAAGATAATTTGCAGTTGAAACTGCGGTGCATACCTTGCGTTTTCCGCGGAGGCTTTGTTTTGAAAATCAGCTTGTTCTTAATGTTTTTATAAATGTGTGACATGTTTCAGGTGTATTTTGGCGACGGATATGGCACGGCATAATGAGATAGTAACAGCTTTCAAAGCAATCGATACATTTGACATTGAAAGTGCCGATCACCGACTTTTGGTTAGTGATCGGGGGGGGGGGGGGGGGGTATAAGTGTCCACTAGTGGGTGGGGGGGGGGGGTATGTCAATATTAAAACAACTTGTTTTTATTAATCTCATGTTAATAAACAACTTGTTTTAACCCTTTGGGACCGATAGTGGCGCCATCGACAGAAATATCTGAAAATTGCTGGAGACACTCCTAACAAGCCTACTTGAAAGCAGAACCAAAAAACTCGTCTCTACGAACTTTGTTTCTGTGGGGTCACCAGTGACCCTATCGGTCTCAAATGGAATGCAAACAATTGAGATTTCGTAGCTATTTTGCCTCATAACTCGAAAACCGCTCATCTTAGACCCTATGTTTCTTCATAACACTTATATAAACCCGGCCATTCTGCACATTTTACACACCCTATGGACCTCTGTATCTCATCTGTAGCCGATTTTAGAATTTCAAATTGGCCGAGATGAAAATTTTTATGAAGGAGCACGAATCTCAAAAAAATTTTCAGCGACTCCCTAAGATGTATAGATAACACTGATGGAGTCGGTTAGTCGCTAGCACCCGTTTGAAAAATGCCGTTTTAGACCTTTATTGGTGGCCAATCCTTTAGAAATGCACGTAAAATCCAAATTTCTATATTAGCGTTAGGGGACGATAGGGTCACTGGTGACCCCGGCATTATTTGCCCTCTGAGCGTTGTAAATTTGATCAAATCATCACGAAACTTCATACCAGGGTAAAACCTATGGTTTTCTTTTGATTTGTAGGTCCATTATTGGCTTACTTATACCGTTTTAGAGATATGGCCAACTTTACACCAAAATTTCAACTTTTATGGCTTAGAGTTGGCATTTCTAGTAAACTAAGATGTTCAAAGCTTAAAATGACCCCAAAAACAGCCAAAAAGTGTCTATTTTAACCCGGAAAACCATTTAAACTTCTTAGATTTAGTTCGGACAGACGCTAGATGCATAATTAGCGTGGGGTCACTGGTGACCCTATCGGTCTCAAAGGGTTAATTTAATTTGTTTTATTGTCCTATCAACTAAACGTGTCCCCCTGCAGTAATACCTAATACTCTGATATCAAATAATATACTAATACTCTTTTCATCAGATGATGATGATCTTCCTGAAAGTGGCTGACATTTCGAATGAGGCGCGGCCCATGGATGTCTCAGAACCCTGGGTCGAATGCCTCCTTCAGGAATTCTTTATGCAGAGTGACGCGGAAAAACTGGAAGGTACTAGATTTGACACATGTTCTGATAAGGTGGCCCATTTGGAACGGCTCCCCCATTACTCATAATTTATGGGTCACCCTGTATAATAGAAATCTATCCCATATCCCGTGGCACCCCACAGATCTTGTTTGGATCTACATCTATCCCACCCCCACCACCCCAGGCTGGGGCCACCACTGCATCTATCCCAATATCTTCTGCAGGTTTACCCGTTGCCCCCTTTATGGACAGGGAAAAGGTGACAAAACCGACGGCACAGGTTGGCTTCATCCAATATGTCCTCATTCCACTGTATGAATCTCTTGCTCGACTCTTTCCTGAGATAAGGGTAAGCTGCTGATCACTGCTGCATATGGCGGAGAGAGAGAGAGAGAGAGAGAGAGAGAGAGAGAGAGAGAGAGAGATAGAGATAGAGAGAAGAAGAGAGAGCTTACGAGAGAGGCAGAGAGAGAGACTAGAGACTATCGCTCGATATAGAGACGAGACGCTAGATAGTAGAACGAGATCGATCTGAGTAAAAGCTTGGGACTATGATCTAACCCTCTGACCAGTGTCTCACTGTGGTCTGAAACCCCCTACTGAACGGAGCTTTTTTGAATCACCTTTTCGAGACGAATCCAACGCAATTAGATTTCTATCTTATCGGGAAGTTTGGGCTTGAGCCCCTACAATTTTAGTCATTTTCGGTGTGCGAGCCAATCAAAGGCCTCTGATTGGCTTGTACACCGAAAAATACGAAAAATGCTCAAGCCCAAACTTTCCGATAAGATAGAAAGCTAATCCCGGTTGCGTTGGATTCGTATCAAAAAGGTAACTCCGTTCTCCTAGGGGGTTTCAGACCACAGTCAGACCCTACTTCCCAATGAAGTTTTGTCTTCCCAATAAAGCTGTTTCCCTCACATGCTTCCTCTCCAATCTTTAGGAACCAATATTGGCACCAGTGAACCGTGCATTTGACTACTACTCTGACATGTCAAGGAAACAGAAAGAGATCGAGATGGCGGGGGATCAGAAAGCTGCAGAACGGAAAACATCTCTTGCTTCGACAGAGGTAATTATCATCACCCCGTGCCTGAAGTCATGGGTGTCATGTGACAGCTGATGCATTTTATTGTGTATGAAGCTCTTTTTCGGTATATATGAATTTTCATAGATTCGTTGTGTATGGTACGTGGGTAACCATTATATATTATTAAAACACCTCGAATCTGTAAAAATTTGTAGATCAGGGGGGGGGGGGGATGAGATCGCGCCGTGAAGTCTCTGGGAATGCTACAGTGTCATTTGAAAGGAATTGGCGCCATACTACATGAACTATGAAGTTGCAATTCTGACATCATGATATATAGTGTCGACTATAACGGTCGATCACCGAAAAATGGCCCACCATATTGCTACAATTATAGACACATGTAATACGGCTTCCTGCACTTGTGGGGGTATGATATAACATACAGCCCCCCGGGGGACAGGCGTGGGTCAATTTTTCACTGCCAATATTTCCAGGGCTTTAATTGACTAGCTCATATATGAGACTTGAGAGCATCTGACAAAAACATGGGATTATAAAATGTCCAACCATAGATCAGTGGTAATGATCATGACTATTCCAATCGAATTGTGGGATATTTTAAATTTATTTTAAATTTATCAGTCGAATTGTAAACAAAATCATGATTTTGTTTTGCTAAGTTAGACTGTTTTTCGCACGCCCCGCAAATGTAAAGGGAGGGTTAGAACATAACAAGATTTTGTTTACAATTCGACTGATAAATTTAAAATTTATCCCACAATTCGATTGGAATATTCATTACCAACAATTGCAGTACTGATCTAGTATGACGTCATCCAAAGTGTTAAAATTTCACCAGGCACTAGCTGTGGCCACCACGTGTTTTGACTCCCGTGTGATACAGTGCCACCAATCATATTAATACAGTTGTATAATTAATTAATTATACAAATTAAAATGGTCAGACCCCTATTTACCGGGATGCTCGGGGGAAGGAGTTTTCCTGTTAATTTCCTCTATCGGGGGAAGTTTATACCCCGGTTAATCGGGGTTCCGGTAAATCGGGGTTCCGGTAAATCGGGACTGTATTATTATTCGTGACATATTGACACGCGTTTAACTTGTTTTGTTCAAACCTTATTAACAAACAACAAGGCAACGTTTAACACGGTCAATTCATTTAACAATTCATTTAACACCATCCCCAATTTCAGGGTACGCAAAACATCGAACGGAAATCTTCTGTAACGTCTAAAGAATAACAAGGACTGCAGCTCTGAGATGCTATCGCTGTAACAACACGCAGGGAGATGAGAATTGGGAGATATTATACTGAGATCACGCTTGAAAAAAGAATGGGAGAGAAAGGAGCATGATTTAATAGAGAACTTTAAAATAGGGACGTGTGATGAACTATAATTGTAGCCACACACAACGTACATTGAACAACATACTATATTTGAATTCAGTTGTCAACTGACAGTGTATGAATAATGTGCGCAGTATAGCTTCTATGGTGACTAGTACAGCTGTCCCAATATGGTCTCCGCATAAAGTCTCAAAGTTCAGTCTGTGTAGGTTTTAGAATCTAGAAACCCTTCAATTGGGTAGTGAGACAGAACACACTCGATAGTGTTCCGCGTCAAGCTGTAAGAATTTAGCATGCGTTAAGTCGAGACTGTATTTTAACCAGATCCCACCTGCACAGTGTACCCTCAGTGTGAGCTGACTGTCCCTCGCACTCAACAGATGGTAGGACATATGCTTGTTGAGTATTTATGCAGTGACAAAAAGGAGATACTAATTTCAGTTTCAGTCTAACCAATAAATGAAATATGTCTGCTATTCTTTTGACGCTGTTTTTCAATTTCCTAATACTGAACTGTAATGTATTAAAGTGACAAGTGTTTAGTACGTGACAAGTACGTGACAAGTGTTTAGTAAGTGTGTATATTAGTGTATGTGTAGAACCTGAGTTATATTAATAATAATGTGTACTGCATCATAGAACTTTTTAATCTAACCTTTATGTTCTGGTTTGTTTTTGAATTTAAAAGTTAAGGGCAGACGGGGGGCCGGGGGTCGGTGAGTCGAAAAAGACACTTTTGGGCGCTCGAGACCTTGCCCCGGTCCCTCTCTGACCTGAAAACTGTAAACCCGTGGGATGGAGATGAATCCAATGGGAAAGGGACGAAAATCATACAGCACGGGCTATAGAGAACTCAGATCACTATATCCGGATATACGATAGAGCCAATCATTTTGTTCCTTGGACATACCTAGCATGGTTAGAGCCTTTCAAGATGGTTTATTGCGCCGGTTTTCTTTTCGCGAACCTACTGACGGAAAGTGGTCTCAGGAAAGAAGATCATGGAGAGAGAGAGAGAGAGAGAGAGAGAGAGAGAGAGAGAGGGAGAGAGAGAGAGAGAGAGAGAGAGAGAAGAGGAGCCTAGCTAGAGAGCGAGGTGATGAGAGACGAGAGAGAGAGAGAGGGATGAGAGGAGAGAGAGAGAGAGAGAGAGAGAGAGAGAGAGAGAGAGAGAGAGAGAGAGAGAGAGAGACATGAGTGTGGAAAACGGATAGATGGAGGTGTTTTATAGTAATCAGGAATTGAGAGGAGCATGTAGTATATCATGTTGTGCGCTTGTCAAGATGCTCATGAACATCACGTGCTTCCAAATTGAATACCACGTGACATATCTCTCTCTCATTCTCTCTCTCTCTCTCTCTCTCTCTCTCTCTCTCTCTCTCTCTCTCTCTCTCTCTCTCTCTCTCACTCACTCTCTCTCTCTCTCTCTCTCCTCTCTCTTCTCAAAGCTTCCTGCGAAAGACTTGAGCGAGCATGGGAGCATGTGCTTGTAACATTTCAAGCACTCAATGGATGTTTATTTAATCACTTGCTCGGTCTTTGATTGTTTTCCAAACAAATACGCACAGTAAAATTCATGTCTCTCCCCGGCCCCCATATGATATCTACCATTGTTTCACATTCTGCATGCTATCAGTTTGTTATTGCACGTGCCGCTGTGTTTATAAATAAAGTGAAAATGAGATTGAGCAGCAGAGGAGAAGATCAGTCAGTACAGAGGTAGAGCAGGTGGTATTCGCAGAAGGTGAAATAAATGAAGGTTGAAATGGGAGAGAAACATGTAATAATCGATTAATTGAGGGGAAATTAAATGGTATACTTGTCAGTGACATGTCACAAGAAGTGAAGGGTAGCGACTGGCTATTTGAAATGGCAGCTAATTTGAAACACAACAGGCCAGCAGGTTCACCAGATTTGAATTTTTAGACATCAGTGGGCTAGTCAGAACTCATGCCAAGCCCACTGATGTCTATAAATCCAAATCTGATGCACCAAATAACCAGTCGCTACCCTATTCATGATATCTTCGTACCTCAATTACCTAGTGCGCTCAGATCGGGTCGGCGCCCTCAGACATGTTTCAGCTATCGTGGTAGTATAGAGACTAGAGAAGTGGTATGTTGTTGGTTTGCCATCTGTTGTACCAATCAGCGGTGGTAGAGTCTGACAGCCTGATCCCTAATTGTTCCTCCAGAAGATCTTCCGGGGACGACCCCCATGCAGGAAACGTCTCAGCTAGGGTTTTATAATTTAGATGCACCTCCCGATACGTCATGTACTGCCCGAAAGGTATTTCTGAATTGCCGCCGAGTGCAGTACTTGATCGGGAGGCACGCATCAAACCAGGAACCGACCGAAACAAGTAAACAACCAATCATAACTCGTTATTTAGGTCATGTGACTGGTTATCAGCCAATCCGGAACCAGTATTTCCTGATTCGGTCCGTCCCCGTAAGATATCCTGGAGGTGCAAGCAGGGGCAGCTATTAAGCTGTTCTTTTTGATATATAACTGACGTTCTAGAGATGGATTTAGTTTAATTTTCTTCAAACCCGACCACTAACCCCCCCTCCCCCCCCCATCTTGTATCACTCTACTTGACAAGGCTTCATATAATGCACCACTCTCTCTATAGCTTCTTCCTCTCTCTCTTTCTCTGCGTATACTTTGTAATTAATCCGGGCCCGGCAAAACTATAACGCGTTATAGACACGCGATCATCTATATACCCTAATTCTCTCTCTCTCTCTCTCTCTCTCTCTCTCTCCTCTCTTCTCTCTCTCTCCTCTCTGTCTCTCTCTCCCTCCCTCCCTCTCTCCTCTCTGTCTCTCTCTCTCCCTCCCTCTCTCTCCTCTCTCTTCTCCTCTCTCTCCCCCTCTCGTCATCTCTCTCTCCTCTCCTCATCTCTCTTTCTCACAATGTGTTTTAACTCTCTCCCCCCTCTTTCCCTTTTCACCAACAACACAATTTTCCATGCACGTGATCTCGCTGAATTTACTGACCGTTCGTGAAACCCTAACACGGGTTATTGTGTCGTCCTTGCACCGACCCTCTCTCCCCCAAATATATAACGGCCCCACCATCTCGCATGTTTACATCAGTTCGTAATTGTCTTTTGTTTGTCTCTCAAACATATAACATCTCTATCTGTTTGTTTGGGCAAATTAATCAACAAATATCCAGCATGCATGTAGATCTATCGGCATTCAATAACACACTTGTATAAACAAAACCCACCAGTCTATCCGGCGCCAGCGGTGATGATCATGGGATCACCACCTCAGGGGGAGGGACCCACAACAACACATCTGTTGCAGGGAGGAGGTCGGTAATTGAGTCCGTGTTCAGTACAGCAGCAGCCCCATTATCTCCTCGACATGAACAACTACCGAGGTATATTCAGCAGTATAATAACAGGCCCGTGGTCAGTACAGTTCAGTACCAGCAATCCAGTCACCTACATGACCAGCAGCACCTTCAGACCAGCGGCATATTCGGCTCGTGGAGATCAGCTTTTGCACAAGGTGAGAGTTCATACAATTCAAAATGGTGTCTTAGAATTAATCTATAGCATTTTCCCATAGTTTGTTTTCACACAACTACCACAGTTTTTGCGCCATATAGCTCGCCAACCGTTACTAGGAGAATCAATGGGGTAGTGGACACCATGTATATCATATTGGGGTCTTTATGGGGTCGGACTAGGTAGCACGGTTGGTGACATTGACACCTGAGTGAGGTCGAGGTCGCGAAAATAGGTTGCATTGCCCAATGGATCCAAGTAGCACGGCATGTCGGCAACCCCGAGAGCATTTTATCATTTTTTGTATGCCTATACTTATATGCTGGTGACAAAGACACCTGGCGCGACCCCCGCACACAGGTGTCCTGATATACAGGAAAATACCCGAGAATTTTGTCTGTCAACAGGAAGTGGGTCAAAATTGACACTGAAGTCGTATCTATAATCTGGCTTCCGAGAGTTTTTGCACCACTTCCGAGCGGTTTAGACTGAGTCTGAAGATATTGGGAGATAGGTTGAGGCCTTGTGAGTACTGGAAAATACCCGGCATCAAATGCTGATGCTAATTGCATCAACATATCTCTCAATATCTTCTAAACCGCATGGGCGTGGTGCAGAAACTCTCGGAAGTCAGATTACAGATTTGACTTCAATGTCAATTTTAACCCACTTCTTGTTGACAGACAAAATTCTCGGGTATTTTCCAGTATATTAGGACCAATTGGTAGTATTTTGCGACAAACCGGATGCAAATCGGTCCAGTGGATCGCGTGCAACATCCCTTGAAAGAAACGACCCTTTTTGGGGCCGAGCGGGCACCTGTGTGTGAGCTCAATCTCGGTCGCGCCAGGTGTCTATGTCACCAAGCTTATATATGCTGCATCTGATTCCACAATTGGGGATTTTAGTCACGAGGGGCGGGGTATAATAATAACTATGGGCCGATCAAAATCTGAGTTGAAGCATTTTTTGTGTGGCTACGAAATATAATATCATTTGTTTCAGTTCAGTCCTTTTTTGCTCACTACAATTCTGTTCTGACAGCTGTTATAGTTATGGCCTATTTTCATCAGACTTGTTTAACCGAAGTTCACTTTTGGTTTTTGACGTCTACACGATGAGTGATCACAGTGGTCAGTGTCACATCTTATGACGTCATTTCGTAAAACAACGTCATTTGCTACGCGTAATAAATGACGTTGTTTTATCCGTAACAGCTGCACTGCTGTCAAATTGTTGACGTCACGACATATTTCACCGCGTTGACGTCAAAAGCCGAGTGAAATAATTTAAACAAGGCTAAAGAAAATGTGATCCAAAGAGAACTAAAAATTTCATAAGTCAGAGTTTAGTTAGGAATTTTCACGGAACTTTAATGTGATGATGTTTCATCTTTCATCGTTTAGGGGGGTGTTTATAAATGGCATCTGTTAATACCTTCTATATAATACTGCTGCATCTCTAAATTAATCATACTAGTTAATGTTGACAACGCGTGTGTTAATCAAATAGAAGCTGCTACAGGAATCCCCAAAAATGAGTCGTTTTGGGTGCTTATTTCAAAATTTGATGAGAGAGAGAGAGAGAGAGAGAGAGAGAGAGAGAGAGAGAGAGAGAGAGAGAGAGAGAGAGAGAGAGAGAGAGAGAGAGAGCGAGCGAGAGAGAGAGAGAGAGAGAGAGAGAGAGAGAGAGAGAGAGAGAGAGAGAGAGAGAGAGAGAGAGAGAGAGAGAGAGAAGAGAGAGAGAGAGAGAGAAGAGAGAGAGAGAGAGAGAGAGAGAGAGAGAGAGAGAGAGAGAGAGAGAGAGAGAGAGAGAGAGAGAGAGAGAGATGGGGTAGGGAGAAATAATGGACGATCAGGGATAGAGAGGAAGCAGGAGGATGAGAGAGAGGGTAAAATAGGACATCAATCGGATGGTAGCGTGTCTTTTTTAAAACAGCTCGTGCGACCTTCACCGTGATAGTATCGGAGATTTAATTTATCTGGTACCACCCCGTATCTATAAACCAAGCTATCAGTCCAACACATCCCCGGCCTCTATTTCATTTACTTTTCTCACAATGGTGAGATCATATATCCAATTGTAATCAGATAAGATAGGTAGCTACTCAACCATTTTAAAAGTCATCATAATAAACCATAACATATTTTTCATCTCTTTCCCTCATTCTAGGAATTTTAACACAATTTCATCCCATAACGTCTGATTAATTCCTCCTTCTAGACCGAGACCGGCTGGCCTCTCTCTGTGAGCAATCCTCCACGGTAGCATCTTCTGTCCCAACATCTATTACAACAACCAATGGAGCTCAAGGTGAGAATAGCGGTCAAATTTAAAATTCCAGACCCAACTTCCCACAACCCTTACTAAAATCACTGTACTACTACTATTATAGCACGTCGCGCCCAATGGCCGCCCATGTATGTGTTACTGTTTGTGTTATGTATTACATGTTTCAGGTAGCTTCCTTCAGTGTAGTAACTCTAACCAAGCTGGTGATGGTGTACACTGTATTGATACAACCACAGAATCTCCCAGTCCCTGTCCAACACAATCCCACCAGGTAATTAGATCGCTTATTAATTAACTAATTAATATATTCTAAATAATAATTCAATCCCAAACTATTCTCCTATATGACTTGTTGAATGACTCAACAAACCATGCCACAGGGTGAAGTTTCCAGCACGACGAACTCGCTAGACAACAGCGAAGTGAAGCCTCCCTACAGTTACGTGGCAATGATTGCCATGGCCATTAGGGAAAGTGCAGATAAAAAACTGGCCCTCAGCCAAATCTACCAATACATCATTGATAAATTCCCCTACTACCGGAAAAACAAAAAAGGTAAGTTTAAGATTTCAATTTTTGGAGCTTTGATATGTAAGACAGAATCCATGAACTTATTTACATTGTAAAATTTTGAGATATAATATAATTCGTTAGGTAGCACTGCTTGTACAACTTATAACACTGCGCAGTGTTATAAGTTTTCATGTATAACTGCTGGCAGTGTTATAAGTTTTCATGTATAACTGCTAGCAGTGATACATGAAAACTTATAACACCGCTGCACTTAGAACTCCACTGTTTCCATGTCACACTTAAAAACCGTTAGAAAGATAAAAGTGTACGAACTCCCTCTCTCTTTCTCTTTCTTTATGTCACACTCTCAAGCCGTTGCAGCACCGAGATCAAGATAACAGTTACGAACTCCCGGACCCACACATTCTTTATCTCTCTCACTCTCACTAAATCTCACTAAATCTCTCAATCTCTTTACCTATCTCAGGCGTTATCTTATCTTATACTGATATCTCTGCCTGCTACCTTATCATGAATTCGTTCTATTGTTACGCCCTAAAGTGTCTCTCACTCTTGTTTTAAAAATTTTACAATGCAATTTTATTATGCATATTTTCGTTGTACCTGACGTCAACAATAATTTCCCAGATTCTTACACTTTTAGACCTCGCAGGCTCGGTCAAAAAGTAAAACTACATCACTCGCAGGCTCGTGAGGTAGTTACACTTAGTGGCACTCGCAGGCTCGTGCACTAAAGTACAAGAATCTGCCTCGACCTCTGGTCTCGGATCATTATTGTTGCACTTATAACACTCGACCTTCGGTCTCGTGTTATAAGTTTTCAGGTACAACTTATAGGCATAATAAAATCTTACATAGTAAGAAGTATACATGTTGTTCTTAGTATGTGTACAATGTACAAAATACATGTACAATGTACATGTATTTTGTATGACAACCCTTCTCTTTATAATACAGGGTGGCAGAACAGTATTCGTCACAACCTGTCTCTGAATGAGTGCTTCGTAAAAGTTC
Source organism: Hormiphora californensis (assembly GCA_020137815.1). Lineage (NCBI taxonomy): Eukaryota > Metazoa > Ctenophora > Tentaculata > Cydippida > Pleurobrachiidae > Hormiphora > Hormiphora californensis. The sequence continues at coordinate 455,002 of CM035353.1, read as the reverse complement.
CCCGGGAGGGTGGTGAGCGGAAAGGAAACTTCTGGACGCTTGACCAGAATTGTGAGGACATGTTCGAAAAAGGAAACTACAGGTCTGTGTACCAAACAGGGCGTGGGAGGGTTTTGGGGGGGGGGGGTCTTCGTAAGTTTTCAATCAGGAAGTTTTCCCGTTTTGGAAATAGACTATAGGTAACTGGGTATAATACTAGGATTTTGTGGGTTAGTATACAATAGACAATAGTACAGGGTGTTCATTTTGGATCTTTACAAGCGTTGGGCTTCACCCAGAAAAAAGTTGACAAGATTAGGTCATGAAACTTCATACTTGGACTATTCTATACCCTCATTCAAGGTTCCTGGGGGTTTTGGAGCTTTAGGACCCTGGGAAGTGTGTTTTTGGCATCAAAACTACCAGAAGGAATTTTTTGCTGGTGCTGAGACTTTGCTAAAATGTTGTTTGGGTATTTTCTATGTCAATCCTAAAGTTTCATAGAGATTGGATGTGTTTTTCAGACTCAAAATTTCGTAAAAAGTGGCTGGAAAGACTCAATTTTAGCCGTTTTTGAGCTGTTTTCGAGTCTTTCCAGCCACTTTTATCGAAATTTTGAGTCCGAAAAACACATCCAATCTCTATGAAACTTTAGGATTGACATAGAAAATACCCAAAAAACATTTTAGCAAAGTCTCAGTACCAGCAAAAAATTCCTTCTGGTAGTTTTGATGCCAAAAACACACTTCCCGGGGTGCTAGAGCTCCAAAAACACCAGGAACCTTGAATGAGGGTATAGAATGGTCCAAGTACGAAGTTTCATGACCTGATCTTGTCAACTTTTTTCTGGGTGAAGGCCAACGCTTGTAAAGATCCAAAATGAACACCCAGTATTTTAACACCCTGTCCTGCTAGAAGGCGTCGTAAAATGAGACGGCCCGTACGCGGCACTCCATACCTCGCTCCATGCAGCACCGGCCCCTTCGCCACCACGGATCAACCTGGAGCTGCCGCGGCTGGGCTTGAGAAGTGGCAACCCTACATGGCGGGTTTATGGGCCACCGCAGCTGCAGCCCCCAAGAGTACAGAAGTCCCTGCAACCGTGCCCTTCACCAGCATGTTATATTCACCCTCAATGGGAGGTCAGTAATTGTAAGAATACATGATCATCTAACTGTAAATCCTTGGACACACAAATACACGTCCAAATTGAGGGGTTGTTGTATATGGTTGGTGGTCAAGGGGGTTGATGGGGAGAGAGTGGGTGGGTAATGCACGTGAGTTATTGAGTGTTTTTTACGTAATCGCCAGCACGGGGACACTCATGGACACTGGGATTATTAATAACCAATCAGGAACCGACCGAATCAGGAAATACTGGTCCCTGATTGGCTGATAACGAGTCACGTGACCTAAATAACGAGTTCTGATTGGTTGTTTACTTGTGTCGGTAACAATATTCCCTTTTTTCAGTTGGTGGGCGATGTACGTGGCCATCAGATCCACGATCATTTCTGTTTACAGCTCACTCCTCTGTTGCTTCCTCAATTCCCTCTCCTTTACTACCAGTAACCAGTGTAACCAGTGCAGATACTTCCTATCTCTCTTCCGCCTATAATAGCTATAGGTGAGAACATTAATGAAATAAACCTGCTGATAAACATTTGCATTCTTTGGAGCTTTGGAATGTGAGTATGTTACTAACATTGTTAGCCAAAAATACTTTTTCGACTAAAGTTAGTGTTTGGCGACCCCATCTGAGCGATTCTCTGTAGAATCAAATTGGGGTATGGCGCCGTCATACAGCTGTGTTTGGCATTTCAAATTACTAACTGCTACTCCCCCTTCAGATCAGCTGTTGAATCAGGATCCATCGTCACTGCAGCAAAAGAGCCCCATCCATTCTCGCACCTAACCAATCTGAGCGGCTACCAAACTCTTCCAGCAGCTCGACCATCATTCTACAACAGTTACCCAACTCCCGAAACTTCTCCCACTACCGCTACTGCAGAGGTAACTCCTCCCACCACATCCATGTTTCTTGAGGCCACCAACACCCTGGGACCATGTGTGGTTACCAAGCCGTCAACCGACAGTAACCATGATAACCAAAGTCGCTATGAGATGGAGATCAAGAAAGAGGATAGCTACAAACTGAAATCTGTAGTGCAGCAGGGTGCGGAGTGTGAAAAGACAGTCATCGGATTTCCAAGGGGGACGACCGCACTGGAGTTCTCGCCTCGAAATTCAGTTCTCACTAGCACAGACCACACTTTCGGTGCCAACCCCAGTTCGCACTTTAATCGTATGTAGTACCTCAGACTGACACGCGACGCCATTTGGCGAGAAAATATACTGCGATTGTGTGACTCCATGTAATACCTCTCCCTTTAATACCTCATACTGTGAGGTATTAAAGGGAGAGGTATTAAAGGGAGATAAAGATAGCAAGAGAGCAAAGGAGGTAAAGAAACTTCATTATTATTTATTGATAGGAGGGAGAGAATAGAGATTTCACTAGCCTATTTTGAAGGGTTTAAACCATAAAAAACGGGTTTTTAATGATTTTTGAGGTACCACATAAACTTTATTCTATATATGGTACAGTAATGTCGGAGAAAATTTCAGCTAAAGTTTGCACCGACGTTACTGGAGTACGCATTGGTTGCGTTACTCGACCGGGTTTGAACAAAACAACAAATCAGTGCTGTAGCAGCTGTTATATGTTGAATATATAGAGCTTATAGTTGAGATGTTAGATTTTTTTGACACAACCTGTATTAGTCACACGGATAACGGAAAGCATACCGACGGAAAAACAGTGTTGTTGGTACCTAAATGGGTTGAAAGAATGGAAAGAATGCTTTTCTATCTTTGGGATCTGCTGCATCTCATTAGATAAGACTGCATCTCATTAGATAAGACTGCTGTTGTTAACATTGAGAGACAAACTATAATAACATGCATGCAGAGTTTTAGTTGTTTTTACATTCTAAATATTAGTTATTTTTCAATATCCCTGTTCCTTGTCAGTGTGTAGGGGTTTTAATTCATAACAATTAATTAGTGAAACAATTAATCAATTAGTTACACAATTACCCCATCAAACGTGCTTTATTTAGTCATTAATTTTATCCAGTAAACTCACAAGACAATTTGTAATTCTGGTAAACTAAACCGCGGTTCCAATCAAACTAAAATTGTGTCACACGGCTGAACAATGTCATTAGGGACCAACTTACAAAAAAGTAGCCGGGTATGGTCGATGAGGTTTGTTTGGTGCCGTCTACCTCTGATCATATCACATGATACAGCGAATATGACCGAACATTTTCCACCGTGCCCGGGATACATGTTCGCTGTGATGATACAGGGTATTGTTGGAGATACAAATATTTAATATAGGAAACCTGATGATGGTGGTTCCTGTGAGATACATCGAGTGAGTGCAGTGTTTGTTTAGCTGTGCCACCCAACTGCTGTAGTTGCATACATATATCAGCACTGATATCACTTGCGCAGCTCGTATATCTTGAGTAGTCATGGGGTCAATGCTCTGACCACAGTTCACACGCGCTCCACGTAATGCCAATGCTCTGACAGATCTTGAGCCTAGTAGCAAGGGAGATCCTAGGCCCTTGTTCCCAGACTGCTCTAGGTTTACAAAGGTGGCAGATAGGTAACATAACATGGCTGTCAGGTTGTCGACAGATTCGTCGATGAAATCTACATCGTCAGCGTATTCCCACTCTACCATGGGAGCAGGTTTTCTTTAAAAGCTCCGATAGAAACGTTAAACTCGTCAGACAGACAGATATCAACTCTCACTCTTAGGCTTTTATCAGCTAGCATGCACCTGACCAGGCGAAGGTCATCCTCACTGCACCCTGCATCCTGTAGGATATTCAGCAGCACTCGCCTCTAAGTGGTGTCAAAGGCACTCGACATATCAACTCCCATTTTGTGAAATGACCAATGTTTCTCCTTCACAACCGATATCAAGAGTTTCTGTGACCATACAATATTTCCGATGCTGGATGACAGTCTTTGATACGATACTCTAGTGGAAAATATTTTGAATGAAACTCTAGTGGAAAATATTTTGAATGAAACTCCATGGGAAAACAAGACACCACGGCCGGCTGTAAAAGAAACTTCAGACTATGGGGATGGTATTGAAACCCCGGAATCGGTTATGAGCTGTATGGCGGCGCCATACCCCATTTGATTCTCAATGCGCTCAGATGGGTCGCGGCGCCAGACAGGTCATGAGGGTACTACGCCTTGAACACATTAAGTCAGCCTGCAAAAAGAGGGGTGATCCTAATTTTAAAGCGTTCAACTTGTTCACATTCCCCGAGCTAAAACTCACGTGTATTCCTGTTTATAAAGCATCTAGTACCACGTGGAAGCTATTCTTTATCAACACGTGTGCATCGGAACATTACACGGGTCGTCAAGACGGGTTTGAGCGAATATATGACCGGTGGCTCTCTCCAGAGAGTCTAGTTAAGGGCGACAAAAAGAGGGTATGGAGGAAGGAGGCAGAAAACACGAAACGGTTTACTATAATACGGCACCCACTTTCCAGGCTAGTATCTCACTACCGGAAGGTGCTTAGGTGCTTGTCAGCTAGGACGACAGGGCAGGATTCAGGAATGCCTGGATAAAACCAACAATCTTTCACGCACGATCGGGAAACATATCTAGAGATCAGCAGAGAGTATTTGGCGAGGAGTTGGATAAATGGCTACAATGGAAACCCTGTAAACGGGTCACCTGGTAATCTTTATCTTGTTCTACCGACCTTCACCGAGATGGTCGATTGGATCCTGTATGCCAAGTCGAGGAACGATAAAAAGTGGAACAACGATCACTGGACGGCAAGTGCGATAAGAACGGACATTTGTCAGAACGATCTAGATTATGTGGTTAAATTGGAGAACGGCGAGACAGAGCTACCTTATAAGGTAGCTCTGTCTCGCCGTTCTCCAATTTAACCACATAATCTAGATCGTTCTGACAAATGTCACCAGGAACCGACCGAATCAGAAAATACTGGTCCCTGATTGGCTAATAACCAGTCACGTGACCTAAATAACGAGTTCTGATTGGTTGTTTACTTGTGTCGGTCGGTTCCTGCTAGTCTCACAGCTTGGGCTAACTAAATACAGTGATCAGTTACTATCTACAAACGCTAACGCAATCTCATCGGGCACCTCGATAGAGCAAGCAGTGCAGGTGTATATAAAACAGTTAAGTAGGGAGAAACAAAGGCAGTTGAATGAATTGTATACACTTGATTATGATATTTTTGGGTACAGTCCCATCTTTGCTTAAAAGTATTACCAGTTATTATTACGACGGGATCACACCGAGATCTTCGAAGCAATTTCTTCGAAGCATCGATCACAATCACACCGGGTTGGTTGCATAGTCGTTAATTGTGTACCGCAAGCATTTAACGACAAGAAATAACTTAGAATAGTAAAATGTTGTGACATCCAAAACGTACATTTAAAAGAGCATGCCACCACCTGAAACGTGAGAAAATTTAAATGTTGCCATTTTCCAAATCTTTCTCACACTCGCACACCACGGTGTTTAATGATTGTTCAGAGCTAGAGCCAGAGGCACAACATACACTTTATACTGTACATACAGGATGTTCATGTGGGATCTTTACAAGCGATTAGCTTATGAAACAGGAAACTTCATACTTGGACTATTCTATACCCTCATTCAAGGTTCCTGGTGTTTCCGGAGCTCTAAGTCTAATACCTGGAAGTGTGTTTTTGGCATCAAACTATCAGAAGGAATTTTTGCTGGTGCTGAGACTTTGCTAAATGTTTTTGGGTATTTTCTATGTCAATCCCAAAGTTTTACGCTCCAGTTGCAGATTGGAAACTGGCACCAGTATTGGAAACTAGCACCAGGAGTTAGCTGGGAGAATCCTTATGAACCATGCTGCGCGCGACATCTTCGATGACTAGCAGGGATTTCGAATGTGAATTGCATTGAAAGTAGCGCACGCGACAGTGTCAGCAGTGTCAGCAGTTTTCTGGCATCAAGAACCTGGCTCTAGTAGTAAAATCTCTAACTGGTCCCTTATGGTGATTGGATGTGTTTTTTTGGACTCAAATTTTCGAGAAAAATGTCCCTGGAAAGACTCTAAATTGTCCCCCCCCCCCGTTTTTGAACCGTTTTCGAGCCTTTCTAGCCAGTTAATTTGGAATTTGGTAATGAGACTTTAAACTCTAAACTCTAAACCTTGTATGTAGTTAAAAGTAACATTGAGGGATATCATACGACTCTTACTGAAGTTAGCAGGTGCTGATTGATTTCGCAATCGCTTACTGGAGTAAGCGACAGGTGCTGACTGTTTTCCAAAATAACTCTTATTTTCTTGTAAGAGATATCAAGAGTAAGAGAATGGTGATTCCATTCTCTTGTGTCGTAAGCGCCGCTACTTAGCGACGTATAAACTCTTAAAACTCTTAACTGACCGGGGATCACAGAATCTGGTCACGTGAAAGGTCACGTGATAAGTCCTAGTGCACAGGGATAGCCTGTGACTGCGTACATGTGATCGATAACAGCCAATCAGAATGCAGCTAGTGAGTGAGAGAGAGCAAGATAGTAACGCGCGGCGCTCTGGCACGTGCGGTTTGGGCGCTGGCAGGCTTTTACATGTTGCAACATGTAAAAGCCTGCCAGCGCCCAAACCGCACGTGCCAATGCGCCGCGCGAGATAATCTCTCTCAAGGGGGCACCCTGTCTCTCACTTTCTCTCCCCAATTCTTTTCCCTGTTGCTCACTAAGAATAAGAGTTTTGAGAAATTACACAGCACTGTCGCTTAAAAGAGTTATGCTATCTGTTTTCTCGATTGTCGCTAACTGCAGTAAGAGTCGTATGATTTCCCTCATTGGTGCAAACTTCAGCTGGCGGGGGATGCTCTTGGGCACTTGCCAGTGCAGTGATATATCGATCATCTATCCCCATACAGAATTTACTGTTTTGGGGATGGATTTGAGATCTATAGATATATATTAATATATATATATATATAATATATATATAACATCGTTGATGTGATAAGTGTGAAAAATAAGCAGGGAAAACACATTGTTTACAGCGTTTCAAAGGGGAAAAAATAAGTGATGTTACTGCAGGAAACGGAAACCATTTCTTTTAGGAAATACTGGTCCCTGATTGGCTGATAACCAGTCACGTGACCTAAATAACGAGTTCTGATTGGTTGTTTAGCCATCGAATGCTTCACAGAACCACGGCTGACGTTCGCGACAGTTTCCCAGCCACCAATGTTTTCCCAGTTCGTGGCTGCGTGCATCCCATTGACTACATTTGTGCTCGTGATTACCTGGTTGCACACCACCACCACTGTTGAATCCTATTTCCTTCATTCTTGGTCCAAATGATCGTGTGTCCTCACCAGTTACTGCATAGACATGCTTTACCCTGACCTTGTTCTTGGGCTGGCCAAAGAAACCCGGCCGAGCGCAGAAAAAGCCCATGTGGGTCCAGCTGGTTTGGATAGCTTTAGTGTTCGCTCTGATCCATTTGATCTCCTTGATACTGGAGGGTACAAACATATGCCCGTTATCTCTATTACACAGCTCCTCCGCCTCTCTAGGTGTCTTTTGCTGTAAATTAGTTATAATTAGAAATATATTAATTAAAGCACTGAATATACCTGGTCTACTTTATAGGGGGAAACAGTCGTGCCTGAATCTCGAAGGTTCACGGATTTTCACCCCTGAGAGTGAGACCAATGAGATCTCAGGGCTATTCCCTGAGTATTTCCCTGAAATAGCCGTCACTGAACCCTAAGATCTCAGGTATTAGTGGTAAATAGCCGTGAACCCGATATTCATTCATCGACTGTTTCCCCCTTTGGGGACTGGGGAATGGGGATACATGGCTTATTTTTACACCATGAAAAACTAAAAGGAAATTAAAATGATGTAAATAGCATGTATAGCATACATGCTATTAATACATTGTATACCTTATTTCCAGGAATCTGTACTTCAGAGTAGCACTTTCCCTCAAACTTTTTCCACCCGGGTTTGCAAGGTGATGCCTTTTTAATGCGGAAGTTTGGGTACCAGCCATTAGATTTACAATTCTGGGGGATGGGAGCTTGATAATAGTTTCCAATACCTCCACCGCCACCACCAATATCTTTTCCGTAATCCGTACAAATGACGTTGGCACCTTATAATCCAAGGAAATCATGGTAAATGACGTGTTAATATATTACGAAAATATTATCCAGAGAAATGTGTGAGTGCTATGCCATCTATCAATCGAGTAAAAAAGAATAACATATTTAAATATTTTATGAAGAAAGGTCGCCCATAAGATAACGCTGTATATTACGTACCACTAACGGCTGCAATAAGTGCAGTACAAAGTAGTAATGCAAATGAAGGATGGTTCACGACTGCCATGGCAAAGTAAGGGCTTGAGTTTGAGGAATTGAATGACTGAGATTGAGTGAGTGAGAGAGAGTGAGTGAGAGAGAGAGAGTGCTAGTCTCCTCGCAACCCTGTCCTCGTCCCATTTCCAAGAAAAGTAGCAAAGGCAGGAAATGGCATTCCCTGCCTTTACTAGCTTGATGCAAGATGCTTTAAATTGTACTATATAATACTGTGTGTTTTTAAATGACTGAGACTGTTCAAATCGACATAGCGTCAAAAGTTGTGAATATTTTGCTCTGAAATTTTAGGACAAGGTAGATGGCTACCTGCCATTTATTGTACTTGAATTTCAGCAAAATCGGTCGTTCCTGAATGAACCTGTAGGCCAAAAACCTCCTCTAACTTTGAGCACTCAGATCTCTGTTACCTGATGAGGTAGAGAGCTCAAACTTTTACAATATGTTCATTAGACATTTTACAAACTTTTGGCTGCTTGGTTTGGCGATATCTTTTTTAGTTCCTTCGCAGGAACACGCCAAAGTGGTGTAACTCGGCCTAATTGAGAGCATTTTTGCCCTTAGGTATCACGTATCACGTGTCTTACTGGGGGTAATCAGCCCCCAGCCATGTGTTACACCGATTGTGTAATTGGTGTTGAGCATGGAAAAGTGTGGCGCTTCGTCAGCAGACGTGATCATAGTGTCTGAAATCGTTGACAAGGTCACGTGACTAGCTGTGGTGCTGAGTGTGGTAGAGCGTGACGCTTCGTCATGACAAGAGAGAGAGAAAGAGATCGCGAGAGAAATAGAGAGAAAGGAAGAGAGTCACATCTTCTTCGTCATGACGAGAGTTATACTCAGCAGATAGAGAGAGCGAATTGGTGAAACTATAGACGTTGTTTTATGTCGAGATGTTCGACAGCTAATCACGTGACCTTGTAACAAAAAAGAGAGAGAGACAGCAGGATGTAAAGGAAGAGAATTAGAAAAATTTGTCTGGATTTGAGCTTGTCAACGATTTCAGACACTATGATCACGTCTGCTGACGAAGCACCACGCTTAACCGCACTCAGCACCAATTACACAATCGGTGTAACACATTGCTTGGGGATGATTACCCCCAGTAAGACACGTGATACGTGATACCTGAGGGCAAAAATGCTCCCAATTAGGCCGAGTTACACCACTTTGCCGTGTTCCTGCGAAGGAACTAAAAAAGATATCTCCAAACCAAGCAGCCAAAAGTTTGTAAAATGTCTAATGAACATAATGTGAAAGTTTGAGCTCTCTACCTCATCAGGTTGCAGAGATCTGAGCGCTCAAAGTTAGAGGAGGTTTTTGGGCTACAGGTTCATTCAGGAACGACCGATTTTGCTGAAATTCAAGTACAATAAATGGCAGGTAGCCATCTACCTTGCCCTAAAATTTCAGAGCAAAATATTCACAACTTTTTACGCTATGTCGATTTGAACAGTCTCAGTCATTTAAAAACACACAGTATTATATGCAACACATTGCTGTTACATATTATTTATAGTATAAGAATTAAGCCAATCGCAACAACGCGATGCAGGTAAGGGCGGGGAACGTAAACCTTTTTGTGCGTGTTACATGTTACAAAACACGTGTTTCGTGTAGACCCCCCCAACCCCAGCTGTAACCCGGTCGCTTGTAGTGGGAAACCGGTAATGGAAAACGGAGATACGGTAAGAAGACGCACAACCGTGGCCAATCAGTGCGCTAGTACGTGCTGAAACATGCATTTGAGCTACTACTGATGATGGTGTTATACACCGAAATATCTGGTTTCTTCCAATAATATCCAGCGAGTCTAACTTGTCCAATCAACACATGAACTTATTACTGTAATTCCATTACGGTAATGCCACTATACAAGCGGCAGCATTACTACACACATTCGTCATTCCAATGGTGGCCCCCGGATCGGATCACAGTGTTGGATCTGGTCCAACTCACCCAAGGATCGGATCCCATTATTTGGATGTTTTTTGTTCAAACTCAGGTCCTGGGGCGTACGAGGAGAGGACGTGTTCGATCACTAGAGACATGTAAGGATCATATCAGGAACTGACCGAATCAGGAAATACTGGTCACTGATTGGCTGATAACCAGTCACGTGACCTAAATAACGAGTTCTGATTGGTTGTATACTTGTTTCGGTCGGTTCCTGGATCATATGGTTTAACAATTATGTCTGGCCGTAGTGGGAGCCGCGAGGTACATGCGATAAAGTGATAGAAAGCACACTGCACACAGCATGTCAAAATACTAGCATGAAAATTCCTTCCTTTATCTGATGTTACAATACTGCATATAATTCTGGAATAGCTATATCGTGAAAATACCTACGATCATCCGGGCTATCCGAGCTATCTACAGGTTATCCGGGATTATACATTATCGCTTATTGTATTGTGTTAAAATGTTCTGAACTGCGAGACTCAAGCTCTTTTTGCTTGTGTGTACTTATCTTTAAATGGTCATCTCAAGTACAGCTTGAGTTGACCATTTGTGTGTGATGTATGCTCTGGTGTTGCACACACATACAAACACACTATAGTGTCTATAGAAACCTAATTCCCCACCACACGTTACTTTAGTAGTAGTAGTACTAAGTACGGGTTACAGTAGCTGAAGACGTCTGACATAGATCAGTCGAAAGCTCCTGTTCTTAATTGAATATTAGACTAATATTATTAGTACTGCAAAATCGTTCTAGACTCTCACACAGGTTGAATACTGCTGCAGTATACGAAGTTTGGGACGGAGAAAACTTGTACTCTCTCTCTCTCTCCGCCCCACCAGTGTCAGCCGTTCCTCTCTATCATTATCTTTCCCTTTCTTTCTCTCTCTCTTTCTCTCTCCCTCCTGATCTCTATCTCTCGCTCTCTCTCTCTCTCTCTCTCATCTTATCCCCACTATCTCTCTCTTGCTCCCCACTCAGCCACTCTCTCTTTTCCTTTTTTTTTTTTCGCCCTTTTAAAATTGCCCCCTTTTTAATTTTTCCTTTTAAAACCCATATTTTTGCATTCACCCTCTTCGGGACTTCCTTTTTCCCTTTATTTCCCTTTTACACATTTTATTCACTTGGGAAAGGGGGTGTTGTGATTTCAGGAAAATTTACCCTCTTCAGTGCCAATTTTTTCTCTACCACATTCTTTTTGATGAGGGAAGTTTTTAGGGAAAAACCCAAATTTTCGCAATTAACCTTTAAATTTTCCCTTAGGGAATACCCCTATAAAATGAAAATTTAGGAAAATTTTTTTTAAAACACCAAAAGAGTTGGGAAATTCCCCCCCGGGGTTCCCCACAAAACAAGAGGATTTCTCTTTTGTTCCTTACCAAAAAAGAGCGAAATTGCGGAAATTTAAATTTTCAAAAAGGGGGATAGGATCAAATTTTTAAACATGGAAATTTAAACTGAGAGTAACGAGATTTACAATGGCATCTTAAAGTTTCCCCTTTTGTTGTAAATACTATTTAAGACGGCCTCAAAGGGAAAAGCAACTGTTAAATGATTAAAAAAACAATTCACCCAAGGGGGGTTTTTTTGATTCATTTCTTTCCCACTTTTACTAAAGGGCCCGATTACTTTAGGGGGCAGTCAAAAACGAGGGGGGGGGGGGGGGGGGGGGAAAAAAAAAAACAAAAAAAAAAAAAAAAGGGGGAAAAAAAAAGGGGGAAAAAAAAAAAAAAAAAAAACCCCCCCCCCCCCCCCCCCTTTTTTTTGGGGGGGGCAAAAAAAAGGGGGGGGGGGGAAAAAAAAAAATTTAAAAAAAAAAACCCCCCACCCTCCCCTCCCTTTTTAATTCCCCCTTTCCCCCCTCACCCTTTCTCTAATCTCTTTCTCCTCTTCTCACCCTCTCTTTTTCTCTAAAACCCCTTTCTTATTTTTGGCTTTTTAGAACAGAACGCGGCAAGACAGGAGGAGGGGAGAGGGGGGTGGAGAAGAAAGGGAGAAGGGTGGACGAGATCAAGAAACTAAAAAGTATGGAAAAGGAGGAGGAAAAAAATGCTCAGTGCAAAATGGATCTCAGTGACAAATACATGATGAATGGTTGGGGACGAGGGGGGGGAGGGGAAAAAGAGGGAAAAGGGGAAAGAAAAAAGAAGGGGAGAGAAAAGGAGGGAGGGGGACGAGAGAGGAGGGGAAAAAAAAGGGGGGGGGGGGAGGGAAAAAAGAAAAGGGGGAAGAGGGAAACCCGAAGAAGGGAAAAAAAAAAAAGGGGGGGGGGAAACCTTTAAAAACCCCCAAAAAAAAAGGGGGGGGGCAAAAAAAGGGGAAAAAAAAACCCCCAAAAAAAAGAAAAGGGGAAAAAACCGGGAAAAGGGGGGGAAAAGGGGGGGGTGGGAAAGGGAAAAAAAAAAAACCCCCCTTTTAAAAAAATTTTGGAAAAAAAAATTTAGGGAAAAATTTAAAAAAAAAATTTTTTTAAAAAAAGGGGGGGGGGGGGAAAAAAAAAAAAAAGGGGGGGGTTTTTTTTGGGGGGGGAAAAAAAAAAAGGGGGGGGGAGAGGGGGAAAAAAGGGGGGGGGAAAGGGAGGGAGGGGGGGGGAAAGAAGAGGATCAATCACCCCCCAGGATCGCCCCCCCTGAACAATACCCAATAGGTGTAAAACCCATTTCCCAAAAAAGAGGGTGGTCAATGAGGGCGAAACCCCAAAGGGCAGTCCCAAAAGGGATAAACCCCCCTAAAGATCCCCCGAATAATACCCCCCAGGTAATACCCCCCAGGATCAGGGCCCCCGGGGTAAAACCCCTGGGGTCTCACCCATGAGGATAAAACCCCCAAAATCGTCCCCAGGGCGAAACCCTGGAAGGGAAAATTTTTAAAAAGGGGGGGGAAAAAAAAATTAAAAAAAAAGAGATAATAGAGGGAGAAAACGGAGAAACCCCCACGAGTCAAAATTTTAAAAAAAATCACCAAAAGCCCCAAAACAAAACCTTTAATAGAACCCCAAAGAAGCCCTTTTTCCCCCCCTGTTTTCCCCCAAACTAAAGAGTTCCCGGGCCCCTTCACCTGGATCTTAATAGTCCGAACCAAATTAGTCCCAACTAAAAATAAATTTCCCCCCGGTTAAAATGACACCCCAGGAAAGAATTTTTTTAGTTTTTTGAGAAAAAAAACCCACTAGGCAAATCCCCAACTGAGGATCAGTCCCCCACGTGCAGGATAAAAGGGATTCTAAACCCCCACTGAGGATCAGATCACCCCACTGAGGATCAGATCCCCCACTGAGGATCAGATCACCCCACTGAGGATCAGATCACCCCACTGAGGATCAGATCACCCCACTGAGGATCAGATCACCCCACTGAGGGACAGATCACCCCACTGAGGATCAGATCACCCCACTGAGGATCAGATCACCCCACTGAGGATCAGATCCCCCCACTGAGGATCAGATCACCCCACTGAGGATCAGATCACCCCACTGAGGATCAGATCACCCCACTGAGGATCAGATTACCCCACTGAGGATCAGATCACCCCACTGAGGATCAGATCACCCCACTGAGGATCAGATCACCCCACTGAGGATCAGATCACCCACCCATGAGAGAGAGAGAGATATAATTGAAAGATAATTGAGGGAGGGAGAGAGAGAGAGAGATAATTGAGAGAGAGAGAGAGAGATAATTGGGAGAGGGAGAGGGAGAACGGAGAACCAACACGATCGTCTTATATTAATCATATGAACACACATACACACACACACGTCCCAAATCTAACACAGTTTGCCAATTATGAATCTCGAATGAATGCTCCTCTTCTCCCACTCGTTCTCTCCAAATCTATAATGAGTTCTCGGGCCAGTCTGCTACGATCTACTGAGCATCTTGAGGTGTTATAGCTCCGTATACAGCAACTATCACTGTTCCCAACTAAATGCTAAATCGTTATCCGGCCCGGTGTGAGAGCTGACAGACGAGGAACATGTCAATATTTTATTGGCTTTTCTTGAGTTTTACATTTTACAATTATCTCACGCAACATATCCTTAGCTAGGCCCAATATTTTGTATTCTCCTCTGAAGCTCTTAACGAGCTACCAGGTAACTGCATAACGTTGTACTACTGCTTGAGCGACGTCTAATTGCCATTTGTCAATTGTCCAATGTCCACTGATTAAGAAATATGCTTTTTCGGCGTTCATAAAGTAAATCACGGTATATGATTTCGATTGCACGCATTATTATTAGACCTGCAGTTCCTCAATACAGCTGTACTACTGAACACGCTTTTAGTCATGCTCGTATGTACAGCTTCTTTGTTGTTATATATATGCCGCTGTACAGCAGGACTTCGACACCTCCGAGCTGCAGCTCAAACTTAATATTTCTCCCTCACTGATCAGCAGATGTTGTTAATTCTGACACTTCAGTTGTTCGGGGGAGCTCACTCCACCTGCACAGATGATGTGGACCACCCTGAGAATGCAGGTAACCACTTGTAACCATGGTAACCATGGTAACCACTTGTAACCATGGTAACCACTTGTAACCATGGTAACCACTTGTAACTATGATATACGTGTAACCATGTAACCATGTAACCATACATTTATAATATTGGCATGAATTGGAACTAGGTACATCTGTACATTTTTAAACTCCCTGCACCTTGGATCTTGTATAACAATGAAATGTCCTATCGTGGTTTATAGTTAAAGTTAGTGGTTACTACTTAGTATAATGCAACGGCTGCACCGCATTCAAAAAGTATTAAATTGGCGAGCTTGAAATGTGTATGATAATTGTTCAACAGTTAGAGCCACCAATTAGTGTGTAGCATCGATTCTCACAGTGCCAGCTGAAGCCACGCCTCATCATGAGTTTGATTAATTGATTCCAGTATCGTATTTGTTGTACTTGTAATCATGTACATAATATATTAGTGGGACACACATTTATATAATAGTGTAGTATATATATGTACAAATACTAAATGACCATGATGTTTCAGGTATCTGTACATACATTGAGGCACCAGGGACATGTGTTGGAAGGTTGGAGTTCAACGAAACTATATTAAATTGTAACGGTCAGTCATAATATTATATGCAGCTGTAATGTACAGGGTGTTGAAATATATAGTAGTGTTACAGCAAGGCCCATTCATAGAAAGGGTCGAGGCGAAAGGACTAAAAATATTCATTACCCAGATCAACTAATAAGATCTATTATCCTTAATATCACTTATTTAATTCCGTATTTGACTGCAGTGTCCTACTACATCGACCTTATCCTTATATCCCGAACAGTGTCCTACTATATCGACCTTATCCTTATATATCCCGAACAGTGTCCTACTATATCGACCTTATCCTTATATATCCCGAACAGTGTCCTACTATATCGACCGTATAACCCTGAGGAAGGAGATGAATTTAACGTCTCTGTCTTGGTGCAAAACTAACGAGACAACAGGACAGCCCGCCTGTGTCACCTACGCAGAGAGACAGACAGAGGATTGTGTGGCGGAGATCTATGAGAAATGCGAGTGAGTTAAATAACATGTGATGTAGTATATTATATAGTTGTTAAGTAACTGTAAGTAACTGTAAGAAATGCGAGTGAGTTAAGAGTAACCATGTTTGTTGAGCAAATCAACAATGCGATGTAGTATATATAACGGGTAGACTTGGCCTACGCTGCAGTCCCCTGGTGGCCGTCAAAAAAGAGTGCACTGGGGCGACTCTGTCAGAGTGTTGGCCTCACCCTATTCTCATTTTGGAGCGTGTGAGAACTGTGGTCAGAGCATTGGCCTGACAGGGTGGACTGCATTAAGCATACTGACACAGCTTTAGGGAAACAGTAGGGAAATGGTAATTAGAGATTTGGTATTGTAATCACTTTCGCAGGTAACATTTAACATTAATCAATTAAAAATTGATATATTTGGCAGATGTGTGGTGGATGATATGCTAAGGAACACATGTGTTTGTAACAAGTACTTCTTTTGGAAACTCTACCCCTTCCTCTATATAATCCTTGGAGCGGGCATGGTAAGTTACAGTATGAAAACAGCAGGAACCGACCGAATCAGGAAATACTGGTCCCTGATTGGCCAATAACCAGTCACGTGACCTAAATAACGAGTTATGATTGGTTGTTTACTTGTATTGGTCGGTTCCTAGAATTTGTTAATTGTAGTGGATAATCGAATTTTTTCTGCAGGTGGTGGCGTATATTATTTGCCATTACTTTGACGTTTGCAAGAAAAAGGGAGATAATGATGATGATGATGATAATGAGGACGATATAAATCTGACAAAACAAGGAAACGCTGCGATATAACCATAGACAGTGAAGACATTGATCTACTATATATATGGGACACCCTGTAATATTAATTGGGCCCTATGAAACGGGAATATATTTTTCTTATGGTCTAGAATTTATGTTTATAGAAATATTACCGACTCAGCAAAAACTCAGCTACGTGATTCGTCAAGTTAGATTCCATAATATTGTAATTTTCAGCTATTTGTTTAAGATTTTGATCTTTAAAATCAGTGCTATTATACAAACTAGCCAGGTGATTACAAGTAAATAATAGGTAATGGAATGATAAATAAACGATGGCTTTACTAACAGTCGTCCGGAATATAATTTCCGCCAAAATTAAAACCTACAGGGCTTTCACACCGGTGTGAGCTTACGCGAGCCCAAATGGACAATGGTCACTAGACACTAGTGGTCGTGTCCAATTTCCCCCAAGCATCACGGACCACGAATCAATGCAATTATTGAGGTGGAAATAGCAGAACTTTACCAGCCCAAATCACAAGTCGACGTAATTCAAACAACTTCGCCAACAACATAAGAAACCATAATAAAGTTCAAGAGCCTCCAAGAGCGCACCCCATCCAAGAGAGACCAAAATCAAGAGCGCACCACAATCAAGAGAGACCAAAATCAAGAGCACACCACAATCAAGAGAGACCAAAATCAAGAGCACACCACAATCAAGAGAGACCAAATCAAGAGCGCACCACAATCAAGAGAGACCAAATTCAAGAGCGCACCACATCTGGATAGGGAGCTCTCTTGATTGTGGTGCGCTCTTGATTGTGGTGTGCTCTTGATTTTGGTCTCTTTTGGTTGTGGTGCGCTCTTGATTTTGGTCTCTCTTGGATGGCCAGCGTTAAAATCTGGGTGTTTCGTGAGTGCTGACAAACGGTTTTTTAGGGTTAGGGCTAAAGTAGGGTTAGGGTTAGGGTTGGGGTTTGGGTTGAGGTTAGGCCTTGACATTCCCTACCAGATAAACTTTGAATTAGCCAAAACGGTTGAGTGGTTCGGCGGTTAGAGCCGTTTTAGTGAATCAACTTTTTTGGCAGCGCGCACCTGTAAACAGGCCACCAAACACCCAGATCGTAACGACGCCCCTCTTGGATGGGGAGGCTCTTGAACTTTATTATGGTTCCTTATTCGCGAAAATGTCACTGGAGAAATGATATTTTCGCGCTTTCCATACTTTCAAGATTTCGACCGTACGTGCGCGGGGCGCGCCCTTGATTTATGGTGTATGTCACCGCGCGTTACACAAACTCACACCAGAACCCCTGAAAACTGTGACTGATACAAGGGCCACCCACCCATAGCAAACAAAGTCACATACACACTATGTTATAAGATGGGGTTGAACAAAATAAATAGTCAATAGAACTTTCATCATTCACTTTCGTTAAAATCAAGTCAAAATTGACTTGCCCTCTTTACATTCCAAAAGTTCGACAATTCACATTTATTCAGATCGTCACTTCACATCATATCCTCACATCATATATCCTCTCATATCCTCTCATATCCTCTCATATCACAGTTCTAAGTACTACCCCCGGGCGGTGGAAGGAGGGGAGGACCGGTAGACTGGGGTGGAGGGAGGAGCAGGGGAGGTCCGGGTGGGGGTAGTATAACTGGTGTTGTTGGCTCTGCTGTTACACTCCCTGAAGATACAATATATTACACACAATACAAATAACGTGCAGAAATTATAAAGCCCTTCTTTATCAAATTTTACAATGACCATCTATAATTAATTGATACTTTTACTCTCACAAGAATCATCGACAAACAATAATCTCTATTATAATTTGGAGATGAACGACGTCGAAGTCGTTCGTTAGGCGGTATCTAAGCGACAGACTGCTCCTTCATAAAACATTTCATGTACCCAAAGCTGTAAAGCTGCCATTTACACTTTTGGAACTTCCGGTGGAAGTTTGTTAATATATTCGAATGACTTTTAACATGCCAGTCCCCATAGTTACCAATTCAGTTGCCATGGCAACCGTGTTATTGACGTTGAAAGTGGCGAAAGGAACCACCCGGCGAAGCCGGGTGGGTTATCAAAAAGCCCTTACTTGAGGCGCAACCAATGGGTGCGCTAGTCTCTATTATAATTTGGAGATGAACAACGTCGAAGTCGAAGTCGTTCGTTAGGCGGTATCTAAGCGACAGGCTGCTCCTTCATAAAACACTCCATGTGCCCAAAGCTGTAAAGCTGTTACTCACAGTTTTGGAACTTCCAGTGGAAGTTGATTAATATTTTCGAATGCCTTTTAACATGCCAGTCCCCATAGTTACCAATTCAGTTGCCATGGCAACCGTGTTATTGACGTTGAAAGGGGCGAAATTTGCGATTTTTCGGGGAAAACCCGTTTTTCTCAACAAGAATTATTTGCACTTTTGGAACTTCCAGTGGGAGTTTGTTAATATTTTCGAACGACTTTCAACAAGCCAGTCCCCATAGTTATCAATTCAGTTGCCATGGCAACCGTGTTATTGACGTGGAAAGGGGCGAAAAGAACCACCCGGCGAAGCCGGGTGGGTTATCAAAAACCCCTTACTTGAGGCGCACCCAATGGGTGCGCTAGTACTATACATTAATAAACAATATTACCTGACGGAAAAGCCTGTGGAGGTGGAAGGGTTGCTGCACTTTTGACTGTCATGGTAGCATCGACTGGTGGTGATTTGATGAGTAGTAATACATCTTTATCGATCAACGCTTTCTGTAGATCACGTTTACAATGTTAGTTGTTACGACACTATTTAGTTAAACTAGAGCTGCCAGATACTACACTACCCCAGTTATACTACCCGCCCCAGTATTATCCAAGTACTAACACACTACAATTGCCACAATACCCCCCCCCCCACAAGTACCCCCTACCCACTATTACTACCCCAGTACCCCCCTACAACCCCCTACCCACTATTACTACCCCAGTACCCCCCTACAACCCCCTACCCACTATTACTACCCCAGTACCCCCCTACAACCCCCTGCCCACTATTACTACCCCAATACCCCCCTACAACCCCCTGCCCACTATTACTACCCCAGTACCCCCCTACAACCCCCTGCCCACTATTACTACCCCAGTACCCCCCTACAACCCCCTGCCCACTATTACTACCCCAGTACCCCCCTACAACCCCCTGCCCACTATTACTACCCCAGTACCCCCCTACAACCCCCTGCCCACTATTACTACCCCAGTACCCCCCTACAACCCCCTACCCACTATTACTACCCCAGTACCCCCCTACAACCCCCTACCCACTATTACTACCCCAGTACCCCCCTACAACCCCCTACCCACTATTACTACCCCAGTACCCCCCTACAACCACCTGCCCACTATTATTACCCCACTACCCCCCTACTACCCAACTACCCTCCTACAACCCCCTCTATACCACCCAGTACCCACTATTACTACCCCCGCCCCCCCTACAACCCCCTGCCCACTATTAATACCCCAGTCCTCCCTACCTGATGGGGTGTGAAACTTTGGACGTGTAGTAACAATGGATTATGTAGTGCGGGATTTAGCTTGAATGCATCCCTGAGTCGAGCAGCCGGTAACGTCAGTAAGAGATTGTGCGCCTGAGACCCTGAAATGATATCGGCCGCTGTTAATTTATAGCTTCCCACACAGTTAATATATGATGTAGAAAAGAATGTGAGAATTAAATTAGGTCAACGTTTTGCTTTATGATCTGCTACGATTATCTCACAATAAACAACCTTATCCAGATCAATATTGGGTGTCATCTAACATTACCTAACATGGTAACATGACATTACCTAACATGGCAGCACACTTTACAAAGCCTCTCCACACTTGACTCTGTTTCCAAACTTGTTTAGTAATCAACTTGTACAGTAGGTTTAGGATAAAGCTGACCATTCGGGGCCACATACTCAGTGCCTGGATAACTGACCGCATATAGAGCAGCGGGATGGGCGACACCTGCAAATAGTTGGTAGATAACATATTAGCCCCCGATTTACCATTTCTTTGAACCCTTGAAAGGGTCCTAATTATCATTTCCAAATTACCCTCCCTTACCTCTAATAGCTGGGTTAGCACAATAGCAAGCACTTCACTGGTGTAAATCGCTTTCTCGGAAAAGCACATGTTTGTAGCGGCAATCACACACTTCATCTCCTCACCCTTGCCCTCGATATGGTGCAGGGCAATCAGCAGCTGGGCAGGTGTAATGGGACCTGAACCTGGGGGAAGAGAGGGAGTTGGGCAGGTGTAATGGGACCTGTACATGGGGGGATGAGAGGGGGAGTTAAAGAGAGAAGGGGAGCTGGGCAGGTGTAATGGGACCTGAACCTGGGGGAAGAGAGAGGGAGTTAAAGAGAGAAGGGGAGCTGGGCAGGTGTAATGGGATCTGAACCTGGATGGGGGGATGAGAGGGGGAGTTAAAGAGAGAAGGGGAGCTGGGCAGGTGTAATGGGACCTGAACCTGGGGGAAAGAGAGGGGGAGTTAAAGAGAGGAGGGGAGCTGGCCAATGGCGACAGGACGTGCAGAGGGCATTGAACTTCCTGATAACTGAATATAATTCCCTACCTGATCCCCCCGGTCGGAACGGAGAGAGAACCCTCTTAAATGCCTCTTTTACCACACTGCTGCTTTGTTTAATTATCTTGGGTAAGAGGTCTTCTATTTGTTTCTGATCCAATCCTGGTAACACTGGTATCAACATTCGTACATCTCCCAACCTCTTGGCGTACAGACTCTTCACCTGCAGTAAAATGATTGACTATTATTATACATTTTTTAATACAAGGACCTCTACTCTATCGACTTCCAAAGGAAAGGTGGATGGGGAGGGAGCTAGTCACTAGCTGCTAGTGATACAATGATAATGTAGCTTTCGCTGTCGCAACCACCTACCTTATCATCATAGCAACCACCTAACTTACCATAGCAACCACCTACCTTACCATCATAGCAACCACCTAACTTATCATCATAGCAACCACCTAACTTATCATAGCAACCACCTACCTTATCATAGCAACCACCTAACTTACCATAGCAACCACCTAACTTACCATAGCAACCACCTAACTTACCATAGCAACCACCTAACTTACCATAGCAACCACCTAACTTACCATAGCAACCACCTAACTTACCATAGCAACCACCTAACTTACCATAGCAACCACCTAACTTACCATAGCAACCACCTAACTTACCATAGCAACCACCTAACTTACCATAGCAACCACCTAACTTACCATAGCAACCACCTAACTTACCATAGCAACCACCTAACTTACCATAGCAACCACCTAACTTATCATAGCAACCACCTACCTTATCATAGCAACCACCTAACTTACCATAGCAACCACCTAACTTACCATAGCAACCACCTAACTTACCATAGCAACCACCTAACTTACCATAGCAACCACCTAACTTACCATAGCAACCACCTAACTTATCATAGCAACCACCTACCTTATCATAGCAACCACCTAACTTACCATAGCAACCACCTAACTTACCATAGCAACCACCTAACTTACCATAGCAACCACCTAACTTACCATAGCAACCACCTAACTTACCATAGCAACCACCTAACTTACCATAGCAACCACCTAACTTACCATAGCAACCACCTAACTTACCATAGCAACGAGTTCCTTCGTTGGCTGTTCGCTCTCAGTAAGAATGTGTAGAATTCTGGTGACCAGTGTCTCTGATCCCTTTGGACCATTTTCTATCAGTTGAAGTATCTCCTTGCACCTCATACCAATTTGCGAGACCGGGGCCTCCACCATTCGCAGGATAGTCCTTTTAATCGCACTACTACTTTCCCTATTCGAGTAATATTAATGTTTTTAGGTGTACTTGGCTTGTTCAAAACAAAACGGGTAACTAATAACTATTGATCTACATTTTGGACAAAAAGATGGATCATAAGATTTAGTACCTGTACACTTCAGCCAGTCCATGTACCATACGTGGTTTGAGGGGGAGGAGGGCAAGGAAGAGGTGAAGGCACGACTTGATACTCTCATCTGACCACTCTGCATCCTTATCGTAGGGTCCCGCAGGTAACTCAGTATCCTGCAGTAAAATGGGGGTATTAATTACAGTCAGACTCCCTGATTTACCGGGAGGATAAACTTCCCCCGATATTGGAAATTAACCGTAGTTGATATACCGGAAAACCCCGATTTACCAGGGAAAACCTTTTCACCGAGTATCCCGGTAAATCGGGGTACGACTCAAGTTAGTTACAGTGTGCAGCACCCAGTGAAATTCTCTCACCTCTGCGCTACAAGCGTGAACAGGGTTCTCTGCTATCAGGCGTGTTAGGATTGTGGTAGCAAAGTCCTCCAGAGGGGTGGACAGAGATTGGACAACAAAGAGATCTTTACACTTGGCAATGGCTAACTCTTGAACTGCAGCGTTCTTTGACATAGTGAGGCCCAATAACACCTCTAGTAGCTGAGGAAATGGGGGGTTACGATATAGTGAGGCCCAATAACACCTCTAGTAGCTGAGGAAATGGGGGGTTACGATATAGTTAGTCCGAAATAACACCTCTAGTAGCTGAGGAAATGGGGGGGGGGGGGTTACGACATAGTGAGGCCCAATAAAACCTCTAGTAGCTGAGGAAATGGGGGGGGGGGTTACAATGAGTGATCGAGAAATGAGGTCAGCTAAATAATGGCAAACATGCTTACAAATGCAAAAGAAAACAAGTTTTCTGTCAAAGGATAGAGCACTGCCATTTAGCCATATCTTTGGATTTTGATTATGTGCTATCAATGTTAATTAATATAGTTTTAATGTGGTTAATATCAATGTTAATTAATATAGTTTCAGCTTGTACCTGTGTTCGTAGGTTGGCCCTTTTCAGCAGCAACTCATGAACTGTTGATACGCTCACTTCGAGCCACTCTGGATTCTCGCAGAACGATTTTATCATCGTTAGAGCTCCTGTTATAACAGATATAATAAGAGCTTGATACTATGTACTTGATACTACTAAATTCAATAATTCAGCATTATGGGACCCGTGCATAAACACTTGGTTGCAGTTTACGTTCAGTTTACCCCCACCCCACGCACAAGCATATCCCAAATAACCTCTAAATTAGCCTCTTGCAGTAGTAAACAATATATATTACCTTCAGTGATCTCTGGGCAGTCCAGTAACACTTTACTTAGGATCCTGTCACCAGGTTCCAGCTTCTTGAACACACCGTGTAGAATGTACTGCAGGCAGTTATCATATCCATAGTTCTCAGGGGTCAGACCCTTCCAAACGTACCCCTGGTCTATTGTGTACTCTCTGGGGAGGGGGTGGAGGGGAGGGGTGGGGGAGAGGGGGTGGTGGAGGGGAGGGATGGGGGAGGGGGTCAGACCCTTCCACACGTACCCCTGGTCGATCGTGTACTCTCTGGGGAGGGGGTGGAGGGGGAGGGTGGAGGGGAGAGGGGGGTGGAGGGGTGGGGGAGGGGGCGGAGGGGAGGGGAGGGGGAGGGTGGAGGGGAGGGGTGGGGGAGAGGGGAGGGAGGGGAGGGGAGGGGGTGGAGGGGGTCAGACCCTTCCACACGTACCCCTGGTCTATTGTGTACTCTCTGGGGAGGGGGAGGGTGGAGGGGAGAGGGGGGTGGAGGGGTGGGGGAGGGGGCGGAGGGGAGGGGAGGGGGAGGGTGGAGGGGAGGGGTGGGGGAGGTGGAGGGGAGGGAGGGGAGGGGTGGAGGGGGTCAGACCCTTCCACACGTACCCCTGGTCTATTGTGTACTCTCTGGGGAGGGGGTGGTGGAGGGGTGGGAGGGGTTCAGGGGTGGGGGGAGGGTGGAGGAGGGTGTAGGGGAGGGGAGGGGGTGGAGGGGTCAGACCCTTCCACACGTACCCCTGATCTATTGTGTACTCTCTGGGGAGGGGGAGGGTGGAGGGGAGGGGTGGAGGAGGGGGAGGGTGGAGGGGGAGGGTGGAGGGGAGGGGAGGGAGGGGAGGGGGGGGGTGGAGGGGTTTTATTGAAACAGCAGCTTAGATCGTGTACTACCGTAAGTTGGGGTAACTTTGTACCACTTTTTAGCATTCTTCTAAAATAATTCCTTGCCAGAACCACACTCGAAAATTTTTGAACCAAAAAATCCCGTTCCAGACCTAGTAAACCAGATATAACTAGTGAAATTTTTGGTCCCCTCTCATTTAATTACATTAATTAACGTGTATTTTAGTGTAAGTGGGGTTTTAGGGCATGGGGTAACTTTGGAATGAGGGTGGGGTAACTTTGGACACCCGTCCAAAGTTACCCCACGATAGTAATATTGGAACAAACATAAATTCGAACATTTTGCAATGATAAATAAATGAACCTAAAATGTTTAAATGGGGTTTAAATGGGTCAATAAATTATGTCGACTCAACTTTTTTGGGTGTGAGGAATGATGAAACTAGCCACCAAATCAAATTTCAGCTCAATCGGACTTGATTTAGAGGTTGCCACATCCGGCCTGAAACCTATCAAACTTCAGTAATTTGGGGTCCCTCATCCATCCTGTAGTTTGGTAGATGGTATTGGCCCTCTATCTAGGCTAGGCGAGTGTGTTAGTTCTTTTTGCTGAATTGGATAGACAGGAAGTGGTCTACTTATATGGGTACTGGCTAAATAAAGGAGTTTTGGTACCTGTGTTCCTGCATAAGTAGATTGTCTACAAGAACTAGAACACTCGCCTAGAGATCCAATACCATCTAACATGCTACAGGATGGATGAGGAACCCCAAATTATTGAAGTTTGATGGGTTTCAGGCCGGATTACTGTGATTTAGCTCCATAGAGTAGTCCAAATCCTAGTTTTTTCACTAACCTATCGAATAGATAGATGGAAATGGGCGTGGAGTGGGCTGAATCTTGGTTATATGGCCCTAAATAATTCAGTGAGGGTCTAAGGCAACTCTACAGACATCAAAAGTTCAAAACCTGTAGTGTGGGGTAACTTTGGCACCCCGTCCAAAGTTACCCCAAAATTCAAAAAATGGTGGGGTAACATTAGCCACCCCTATTAGTCTCAATTAAAGTAATTGATCGGGTTTGAAAAATGGTACCCCGAATTATTTGATCGAAACCCTTCCACTCTATGGGGCAAACTTGATTCGGTCATTAGCCCGGTCAAATCTATGGTACCCATTTTGATTTGAACATTTTTAGCGATTTTGACATCAATTATGTTTGGCCCTAATTAGGAGCTGATTAGCATAGAATTGAAAAAAATAATTGCACCGTTAGTTAGACATTTGTGGGTCAATTACTTGTACACCCAAAAATTATGCCAAATCTGTCGTTATCTGTTGGTAATTTTGGACTAAAGCCAAATTTTGAAAGTGTCCAAAGTTGCCCTGCAAAACAAAGTTACCCCAGATTACGGTATCAGATATTATTTTTAATATTTTTAGATTTCATTAAAAAAATGGGCCGGGGAATTATCTAAAATAATGATAGTACCTGTAAAGCCAGGCTATGATAATATCAGCACGAGCTCGCATATCCTCCAAGACAAAGGCGATAAATGCTCGCCTAAATTCCTTCCCAAATTGAGTTACCAAACCTGGAAAAATCAAAAAATGATTTCATAAACCTGGAATAAACAAACAAGAATCATTGCATTATGTATTCATAATGCTGTGTTTCCCTGCCCTCCCGTCTCACGTGTCACTGTCAACAGGATTGGTCATAATGTAATGTGAGATGCATACGATAAAGCTGTCAGTATACTTCTCACATAGCTTAGTTTACTCACATGACACTTGCTAACCAGCTTTTGACATTCCAACTTAACTACTTATCTAACCTCTCACACTGGAGTCGCAAGATGGCAATGTATATGTAACACGCGAATCACGCGGCAGCGCTATTCATGTTTTGTTGAGTGGCGCGCGCATAAACGTCCATCAAACTGTGTCATTGTTAGTTTTGATAAAGGAGTAGCTTGTTGTTGTGCGCGCGGCTCAGTCGCAACGAAAGTGTGACCAAAATGGTCCCTCTACGTTTTCGAATTCTAACCCTGCTATGCCTTTTTACAAAGTAAAAAGGCATCCGGGTGAATGCCTTCGGCATTCACCCGGGCAGGGAAATAAGCAGTTATGTAGGGGTCCGACTGTATCTGGGGATATAACAAGGGATAATTACCTACAATAAGCTTGTGCCGTATAGCGACTGCTTGAGGGCTGGCATTCTCGGCAGACCTCTCAGCCTGGAAGAGCCTCCTTAGTGCCTTTCTACTGGTACTCTCAAGCTCCTCCGTCTTCATTTCTCTCAAAACCTGGGTGGTGCAGTGGCTAGTACTACACCTGGGTACTACACCTGGGTGGTGTACTACACCTGGGTGGTGTAGTGGCTAGTACAACACCTGGGTAGTGTACTACACCTGGGTGGTGTAGTGGCTAGTACTACACTCTCACCCTCTTATAGGTCCAGGTTCGATCCTGGTCTACCGCATGTCGTGTAGTCCACCAAGCTTCCGAAAGTGAAAAGGTGGCAACTCGTACTTACATCGTCTACATTGAACTGTCGAATGCTCTTCCTAGTCGACCCAGATCTAGCAGGTGCCTCGGGTTCTAGATTGAAATGTTTAGCGATCACTTTCTCGTTGATCCTTGCCCCCACCTCCTCCTGAATGGACGCCAACTTGTGTGTGCCCTCCTCCCTTCCACCTAGTGCTGCTAACTGCGTCGCTAGTAGCCGAGACAGGGACAGGATTTGACGGGGCGTGCCTGTAAATAAAACTTGTTATACCAGGAAAAATATCATGGGGTGATATGGGTTTTAGTTAGCCATCAAAGAGTATTTAGAGAATTGTTTGTCAAAATCCCTGCTGTTCTCTCTCTTTTTAGAGCCCGCGATGATGCAAAAACACAACTTTTGAAAAATATGTACCCGCAGAAGAGATAGGTCTATATGTTTTAGCGAAATGGCTGGGTAAAGATTGAGGTATCTCCATAAGTCCTATTAGCACCAGTTCTGTGACCATATCGGGAGTTAGCTTCTCTGCAATGCCAGCAGCTACTGCCTCCGTCTCAGGGTCAAGTGGTATTTCATCTGTATCTTCCGTATCCTCGTCAGAGACTTTCTAAAGAAAGAAGAAGTTCTGTCAGAGACTTTCTAAAGAAAGAAAAAAGTGTCAGATTATTGTGTTTGTCTTCGCCTGCTTAACACAAGTTTAACTTAACACACAGTTACCTTCCGTTTGTGTGAGCCAGAGTGACCAGGTTGATCGCTGGCATGTCTCTTGTTGGAGACCTCCTGAGGGATGTGTCTGGGACGGATCTTGTCCTGTTCGGAGGAACTCATTCCCAGTGAGGTCAACAGAGCACCCAACCTGGAAAGATGGAGCATATAGTAACTAAAGAAGTGTGAAAATGGTGTGTTAACTCTTTGGTATCTATGTCCGATTTATTTGACATTTTGAGACCTATCGTGGCCCTCAAAGGGTTGAAAAAGTCTATTTTTACGGGTCCAGCTGGTGAATCAAGAAGCAAACTGAGAGAGGGAGCGAGGTTGGAGAATCACACATGACATCATACCTGTTTGTAAAACTGCTGATGACTTCATACCTGTTTGTAAAACTACTGGGTATCTTGAACAAATTAGTTGTGTGTACTTTCAGCTGTTTTTTGACGCTAAGGATCTGGGATTTACTTAGAGTTGGAGGAAGTTTTGCTTGGACAGTTTCAAAAACCTGAAATTGGGTTGTTTTCAGTGATGTATAATGTAATCAAATACTTAATTATATATCATGGATCAGGGTGGATTTTTTTGGCAGCGAGAAAGCCCGCCTCCCTCTTTTCCTTCAAACATTTCTTACCTTTACAACAGGTCCAAGAAATTTCGGTCTATTTTTGGCCACGTTAGTGAGCGATCCCATGCTGGTCATTAGATTCATGGGTGTGATGGAGAGAGTAGTAGTGAATGTAAGGAGAGACTGAAATGCTTTCCCCGCCTCCCTTCTTAATTCTCCTGCATCCATTGTCGGGTGGTCGGGCGGGATGAAATTCAGGCAGATCTGAAGATCAGAAATTTAATGAATAATGCAGTATTTTCAGATCTCCCCTTCAATTATTAATTAAACCTCCCAGGTGTTGGAGTGGTTTTCACAAATCTAAAGTTATGAGTTATAATCGGATCCCAATTTACTAGTAAATCGTGGTTCGGGACCCGACTGTACTATCACAATAACAAACCTCACAATCACAAACCTCACTATCACTATCACATTTACCTCTGAACCTCACTATCACTATCACATTTACCTCTGAACCTCACTATCACTATCACATTTACCTCTGAACCTCACTATCACTATCACATTTACCTCTGAACCTCACTATCACAATCACATTTACCTCTGAACCTCACTATCACTATCACATTTACCTCTGAACCTCACTATCACTATCACATTTACCTCTGAACCTCACTATCACAATCACATTTACCTCTGAACCTCACTATCACTATCACATATTTACCTCTGAACCTCCCTCGGGGGGAGCGGGATGATCACTCTGACAGATGACGAGAACCTCAATAAACTTTATAGCATGTGTTCTTATACCCTCACTCTCCGCTTCTAGAGCCTCTAAAATGAACCCTAACAAGGAAGAAATGGGGAGTTAATTAATGAATTATTAATTAATGAATTATTAATTAATGAAGGGTTAATGGGGGGCCGGGGGGGGGGTTATATGTATGATCATTGGTCATTAATCAGCTGATTGATCGAATACATGATAACATTTTCACACCTTTTAAATGGGTCAAGTGAACCCACGCCTCCATCATATCTTGAGCTATTTTCCTTTGCGAAATTTGCCATCCTATCATATCCCGATAGAGTGAAGTTATAACCTGAACAAAAGTTGGGATATTATAACCTAAACAAGGAGAGCTGCAGGTAAAAGGTGGCATATTTTCTGATACAATCTTATCTATAAAACAACTGTTTTTCTCTCACATTCACTTGTTCTCACCTGGATCACTTTTCGTTCCACCTGGAGATTGCTATCAGACAGAAGTGCAACAACAGTATCGATACATTTGGGCAGCAATAACATATCCTTCTTACACGCTTCTTCGATAAATCCTGTAAAGGAATTCCATAGACAATAATCACGGGGATTTTAATTGATTATTTGAATAACTATTAATTACACAATTGTCTAATATAGATGACAGAACTGTTATAGAATAAGCTATCAGAAGAAGCTATCAGGTTAAACTTGGATAAAATAATAATAATAATAATAATAACAGAATTTATATACACGCTCAGACCCCGTAGGGTACCAGAATCCAAAAAAACACTAGTACTACGGAGCTTCAGAGCGGTTCACCACTGTATATAAAACCTAAAACTCTAGATAAACTATAGAAACAAAAAATGTCCATCTAGTAAAAAATTCCGGTGCTCAGATGCTCAAAGTCCTGTCACATAACCCAATTCAAATTCATAAACACAAACATAAACAATACAACAATACAACACAGTTCAATACGCTCACGTTCACGTTCTCACACTTCCACCTCCACAACCTTGCCTCCTCGGATCCCAAAAGTCTTGCCCGGAGCCGCCGCCTTCCTCTCCTTCAGCTCAGCCACCAACTTCCTCCTCTCCTCTCTCTCTTCCGGGGAACGGTCCGGGGAGATGTACAGATCTTTGTACCTATCCGACTTCTTCAGACCACTTTTGCGGGACAGGATCAGATCTCGAAATTCACGGCCAGACAGGCGCAGTTTAACAGGTCGGTCAGTACCCTCCTTGTACCTTCCGAGACGCGTCATGCTGTAAACACTAGTTACACATTCACCCATGTAGTCGAAAACTCCACAAACTGAATGTTCCAGATCTTTACTACTTTCACTGGGATCATCAAATAGTCCATGGACAATCACGTTACTTGTCCTGTCCTCTGTAGCACTCGTTATTGCAGTACGAATACGTTTCGGAGCTAGAGCATTGTCACAACTCTTTTTCAGAACTGAGGAAAACGTCTTTATCTCCTCTTCAGCAATAGACTGCACAGCAGTAATCTCCTTATCTCGCTTCCCTAACAACTCACACTGCAATTTAACCAGCTGTCCCTGGGCCTCCACCAGTGCTCGCTGAGAAACAATCAGCTCATCTTGACTATCCAATAGTTTTCTCTCACTTTCCTCAACTTCGTTACTCAGACGGTCGAGCAACGGGTAACACCTCTCCATCAGGAAACGGCACACTTTCTCTGTGAAATCCTCTAGTTCTGGCTTCTTTATCCCCTTGATCTTACTCTTGCTCGGACACTTCAGGCTATCCCACACACTACGTCCGGCAGTCAAACTCTTCGGGAAGGAATCCTTGATACCAGCATGTGTAAACAGGTCCCGTACCAGGTCAAATAACTCGCCCTGCACTTCACCATACACACCTCTCTGTACCCTTTCATCACTATAGACTCTCAGCCGGTCTTTGAAACTACAAGCAGAGGCTGTACTACCACTCATAGCAGGAGAGATAGATATCTCACAATTAGAGAGATTCGCAACGGTTCGCAAGCAAAACAGAGATAAGGGAGCTCTGACCAAATGTGATGTGAGAACTGAAGAAAATAAATAATTATTTACCTAACACAAACTTCCTCACATCAGCATTAGTGTCGCGTTGTAACTGAAGAATCTCAACCAACATGTTATCCAGAAGGACGGGGTCTTTGTTGATAAGGAGTTCCTGGACATTCTTTAGACATTGCAGCTTCCCAGAACTGTCCGTGAGGCTTGCCTGGATAGAACTTTAGTTAGTCGATTAACTAAATTAAGTTAAATAATTAAATCAAACAGTCACACTTCTGACTATGTCTATGTTAGTTAACATAATATCAAAGAGAACAAACTTGATTGAGAAGCTTCACTATCTGTTCCTCGGTGTTCGACATCGCTGTGTTTTATAGTACTGCTATATCATCATCTAAAGATGGGATAGGTTGTAAGTTCCAAGGTAAATATATAACAGCGGGTGTTAATGGTAATTGAGATAGCACAGTTTGAGATATAGGAATCCTTGTCACTACATCCCAACACAACTTTTCAGTGCCTTGGACACGAATGCACGCCAATAGTGTTCTTGAGTCAAGAATTTTGACCAACTATAACAGTGCTCATGAGCATCCTTGGAAATGTTCAGATCGAGCACCGGCCACCGGGTGACCAGCCGTGATTGGTTGAAACTGGTCACGCGATGTCCGACCTGAAAATTTCCGAGAATGCTCATTGTGGACTGTTGAAACTCGGGCGCCGTTAAAAACCGCGAGCGCAGACACTCCAAACACCAGGGACGTCGCTGGGCCTTCGGAGTTCGGCCCAGCGCGTACCTGTGCGTCCAGGGGCCTTGGGCGGCAGCCCGGGTCAGGGGGTGTGGAGGGTAGAACCCCCCACAAGCAGGGTCCAGGGGCGCAGCCCCGGCGGCGGGTAGGGGGCAAACAACCAAATTTTAACGCTGTTCTTGAAACTCCTTGAAACCGAGAACAAGACAATCAGGTAACTTGAAACTGAAGAAAGAAACAAACTTTACAAATAAAAGGAACACTTGTGCGGGTGTACCATAGGTATATTGTGTTAGGACACGGAGAAAAGAGGTAGAGACACAATAAAGAATGGCTGCATAATTCACCACTCCTGGTACACCACGCACGTCCCTAGCGATTTATAAAAGTAAACACAGAATAAATTACGTCACTCTGAAATCAACTTCGCTCGGCATAAATGGTATACATCGCCTCTTAGTGCCCCTCAATGCTACTAAGGTTGATCTCAACAGGCTAAATCTGATGAATGTTTATGAATGTTTATGAGTCCTTCTTGGTGCTTGGAGCAGATTTTGTGTCCAACGCATTCCAGAACTCGTTTAACCTCTGGTGCGAAGCCTCCTGAAGTAGCAAACACAAGAGGAGTGAAGCTACCCTGCTCTACGTTTAGAACCCTCCTCAAATAGGCCATTTTCTTCTGGTTCTGGTGAGTTCTGTGTAGCTGAGCGATTGATGTTTTCTGGTAGGAGGGAGCATTAGGGTGAAACACCCGCACATCGAGGTAGGATGCCTCCATATCCCGCCATAGACCTCGGCATACTATGTCCATTCGGGCATCGTCCCTGGTGTTGGCACTGACAGGAAATGTATGTCCTTCACACGGTAGAAGCAGCTGTTCTGTATTCACCGGTTTCAATCCTGCATACCTGAACAACTCGGCCATGGTGTCCCTCAGATGATCGTGTCTCCAAATATCGAACCCACCAACCTTGCAGATTAGGGCATGGTCTGCATTATTGTCAGCCCTACATCCACATTTGGAAGGAAGATCCGAGAAAGAAACAAACTCCAACAAAATCTTTGGCATACGTTGCAGGCCCCTTATAATATAATATAAGGGGGGTGCGCGCATGAGGGGGCTGCAGCGCATTCCAAACAAAATCTGAGCTTTACGGTGGCAGATTCCGGCCAAGAGTTTTTTCAATCAAGTGAAATATTTTTGTTTGAAGTTTTATAAAAACTTTATTTCAAAATAAAAATAAACATGTCGTTAAAATTATTGGCCGGAATCTGCCACGCGAGTGGCAGATATCGGCCAAGATTCTAAAAAAACCTTGGCCAGAATCTGCCACACACGTGGCAGATTCCGGCCAACAAACTGAAACTTACTTATATCAAGGCGAAAACCGCTATACCCGACTAATTTTGATACGCTGAATCACGTAAGCAACTTTTCCAATCCCTCAGAGGTCGGGAAAGTGTCCTAATTGAGCATAATAGGGTCTAATTGACCCCACTTACAACTTTTCACCTGGAAACGATAGACGCTTATGTGAAGGTACTTTTCCGACTAATTTTGATACGCTAAATCCCGTAAGCTATTTTTCAAAGCCCGACGAGGTCGGGAAAGTGCCCTAATTGAGCAATTAAGGCCAATTAGACCCAATTATACTCAATTAAGGCAAATTCCCGAACTCGGAGAGCTTGGAAAAGTTGCTTACGTGATTCAGCGTATCAAAATTAGTCGGAAAAGTACCTTCACATAAGCGTTTATCGTTTCCAGGTGAAAAGTTGTAAGTGGGGTCAATTAGACCCTATTATGCTCAATTAGGACACTTTCCCGACCTCTGAGGGATTGAAAAAGTTGCTTACGTGATTCAGCGTATCAAAATTAGTCGGGTACAACGGTTTTCGCCTTGATCTAAGTAAGTTTCAGTTTGTTGGCCGGAATCTGCCACGTGTGTGGCAGATTCTGGCCAAGGTTTTTTTAGAATCTTGGCCGAGATCTGCCACTCGCGTGGCAGATTCCGGCCAATAATTTTAACGACATGTTTTTTTTTTTGAAATAAAATTTTTATAAAACTACACGGTCACCAAGACACCTACATCAAATCAAATCAAATCAAATTAAATTTACACAATCTAAACGCGTGCGGATTTCCCAGCGAGTGGGTCCTCCTTGTCAAGTCTTAACTCAAAATATTTAAAAACGAATCGCCCCGTCATGTGGTCAGTCATCAGCAAAATCACACACAGCAAAATCACACACAGCAAAATCACACACAGCTAAGATTTCGCCGCCTGACTGAAGTCATTCGGGACCGTGGGGTACCCTCTCACTGGAGGCCTGTCCTTGTACTCCTTCATGAAAGAACCCAGGCTAGCCTTAAACCCTGCCAATGTTTCACAAAGGGTCACCTCTCGGGGCAGTTTATTCCACAACTGAGGAGCCCTGTAACTGAACGAGTTGAACAGCTGGGTAGCTCGCCTCCTATCAGCCCAATAAGGATACTTCTGCGTTTTGACCTGTATCCCCAAGCGGCCTGTCTGGAATTCCATTCCTACACAGTTAGGTACTAGTCCATGATAGATTTTCCAGACATGTATAAGCTCGTACCTCTGGCGTCGCCTCTGAAGGGACATGATTTTCAGAGTCTCCAACCGCTCCCAGTACACAACCTCCTCCAACTCTACCCTGCCTGTCACACCTAGCAAGGTTGTACTCGGGGATTTGTACCTGGGCCTCAGTCATATAACACCGCCACCAGGTCTCGGTGATCCCCAAAAATGCCACTGGTGTGGCGTCCTCGTCCACCATATCACGCACTACCTCTAACTTCCAGGTACTTTCAGCTGATGGACAGAAACTCCTAGCATTTAATAGGCGAAAGTTTGATACAGGGGCTGGGTTCCTGCTAGTCCCCAAGGATTGTGGGGTTTCTCCCCTGCTCCGTACTGCCGCTGCAGAAACGACTTTAAGTCCAAAAACTGGGTCATCACCGACTGTTGTATCTCGGCTTTCAGAACTTCCAGTTTCATCTCCAAAAAATCATGGGTCACCCTCTCGTCTGGCTGAGAGAACTTTTCAGCCGAATTCTTGTTCCTGTTTCCTGGAGCTTGCTTTGGGCGTTTTGAGTTAAAATCTTCCGCCCGGTCTCCAGCTGCCTGGGAGTGTGCTTTCCTGGTCCTGTCCAGGACCGGTCGATCTTCTCCTCGCCCTTCTATACGATCCCGTTTTGTATGTAGAAGGTGATTCAGTGTGCACATTTTATCATAGCACTCCCGTCTCACCTCAGATCCCTTGCATAGGGGAGGGTGGTAGAACTTACACGAACCACCTTTCACGCATCCAAAGCGTTTCGATGCCCCATAGTTACAAAACCTCTTGCAGAGTCTCGGGTGGAGTTTCGGACATGACCTCCCCTCTACTTCCTTGGTTCCATTTCGCCCATAGCGGCACTTCCGGTTGAGAAAGTGCTTACACACGTTCTCTGGGGTCAGTTCCAGAGTTTTTCCATCATCCTCTGGTTCGTCCTTTTTCTCATCATCGGGCTTTATCTCTGGCGTTTCAACAACAGTGATGTCGGTGTTAGGCTCATTTTTCTCCCAGCAATACGAGCAAACCCACACTGAGCCTTTACGGTTCCCCTTAATTGACTGCTTGCATGAGTGGGCCCCTTGTCCGCAAAGAAAACAAGATGAAGGGGGTGTGGTACCAAGTTTAACCCTGTAATTTTCACCACAATCTTGACAGCCGATAGGAAACAACCCCTCAATACGTAGGACGATCTTATCCGCCAACTCCGTCATTTCTCGGCTTTTCCCATCCCGCCCGACAAGTAACACGTTTAGAGCCTTACAGACCGGACCCAGTTCCTCCACCTTCTTACTTGCAATGGAGTCCACATTAACGGTATGATCGGCATGGTAGTCGTAGGCCTCAATCACTACCTTCCCCTTCGCTCCGACAGCATTTTTCAGCTCCGCCAGTACATCTTTGACGGTCAGGTCATCGGTCATTTGGCTGCGTCTACAAGGGTTGAGGAGGGGGTTGCCGCTCCTCAAATTAATTTGTTTAAAGTAGTGTTGAAAAGTTTGCCATACTTGAAAGAATTGCATGTTCTTCCTGTGGAACAACGAGTCACGTTCAAAGCATGCCTTATGGCGTACAAGATTGTACATGGATTGGCCCCTGACTACCTGCAAGATCAGGTCCCTGTTGATGATGGACTTCATGTGATCCGGGCTACTAGAGGAAATGCTTGGCCTGATGGCCTCAAGCTGAAGTACCCTAAGCTATCAAGTGTCAACGCGACTTCCAAGTTGAGAAGAAGACGTCCGTCGGTTTACCTGCCTGAAGTCTGGAATAGGCTTCCACTTGATCTGAGAGCTGTTGAGTCTGTGGAATCTTTCAAGTCTAAGCTCAAGACTAGTCTTTTCACTGAGGCTTTTGGTGAGACTGGACTGTCCTCTTAACACTCTCCTTCTTGCTGAGGTATGTGCTCTAGCTGGTACCCGTTTTTAATTATTTTTCTGTATTTAAGCTCGTGGCGAGCAGAAGTGTGAAGCATAGATTGGGGTTTTTCATAGCACGAGTGTTTTTCTGTGTCCCAATATACGGACTTTTATATCAATTTTTAGAGTTCCAGGACTCTAACTCAGTCTGTTATGTAATCAGTCACCGATAGTTATGTGAGCCGATAGTAATGTGAGCCGGTGTAATTTTTCTTTATTATTTTTTGTTCTATTAGGGATAAGTTGGCGAGGTCTTACCAGTATATTAACCGTTCAGATCATCCTTCAGTGACAGCAGCAGTTTCGCTGCTCTGTCCCTGTCGGATATGGGCGGAATATAAACTTAGTTATTATTATTACTAGAGTACCCGTTTGCTGGGAACCCGTGACCTGGTAAATGGTAATTGGTAAATCATTTACTGTAACGCGCGAATTTTTCCAAAAAAGCGCTGCTTTTTTACGCCGCGCGCGGAACCTAGAATTACGCGCGCAGTGTAAAATTTTAAAATTCATTGAAAATTTCCTCGCGTTTTATGTCGCCAAAAAAAGTCGACGAAAAATTCCAAATTCGTGAATTTAGAATTATAAGAACTCCGGTCAGTTCTCATCTTGCCAATCCGTTTTCCGGGAACCCCTGGCCAAAGGACATTAAAGTTCACATAACGACCAAGTTTCATATCGATTGGATAAGATTTTGGGTGGCTACGGTGAAAAATATCGTATTTTTGGTATTTTTAACTTTCCCGACGCGATTTACGACCCTTAAACATTGAGTTACGGGAAATCGTTATCATGTAAAATGAAGTTCAAACGATTCTCTTTCCCCACTATTGCGTTAGTTTTTTGATTTAGAGCCGTTTTCAGGGTCTTAGAAGCGTTTGAAAAATGTAAGTATTTTTGGCGCAATGACGTCACCCCGTGACGTCACTGTTGTAAAGATCGGATCAAAAATCTGAGCCCGTACTTACACCCGCCTTGGTCCAAAGTACCAGTGTACAAATTTTCAGGGGTCTAGCTCAAAAACTGTAGGAGGAGTAGGGAGAAAACAATTATCGGACTAACATTTTGGAAATTATTATATGGATTATAAAACTTCAAACAAAAATATTTCACTTGATTGAAAAAAACTCTTGGCCGGAATCTGCCACCGTAGAGCTTGTCAAAATTTAAACTTTTTTAAACGCGCGATGAAAAAATCTTGATGCCTTGTCTCGCGCGCAAAACCAAAATTTACGCCGCGCTTACGCGCGCGTTATTATTTATTGAAGAAAATCCCAGATCAGAATTTTTCAGAAACCGTCAAACTTTTAAATTATCTGAGACCCCGGTGTTGAAAAGCGCTGCCTTATCCCTATAGGGATCCCTAATAAAGTTGTGACTTGTCACTGTAGTCTTGCGGAGGCGCGGTTGTGACTTGTCACCGCGTGTGTGCGTACCAAAACGCACGTGGTTCCCACTGCGCGTAGCTGCGGCGCGGCGTAAACCATGCGGTGACAAGTTACAATCGCGCATTTTGAAGCCGCGCCGCCACGGGAACCACATGTTTGGTGACAAGTCACAACTTTATTAGGGATCCCTATCGGGGGCCAGCAACGTTTGCCAAACCCCGGTGTCGTCTTGATAAACTTTTAAAACCTGGGTGACGGGTGTGCCGTGTGTTGTTAATGCCGTGACCCATGTGCCAATTTTGTGAGTTGCGTCAATGAAAAGTGATGCCAAAAGTGGGTATCAGCGACACTTTCACGGTAAATCCGAATGCCCGTCACGGCTGAAAGTTTCACCCGTGACGGGCATTCGGATTTAAAAATTAAAACCCAGATGCCGGAATTTAAAAAGTTTTCCTAAAACTTGAAACTTGAAACTTGAAAAATAATTGAGGCTATCAAACAAATGACCACCTTTCAACTCAACTGTCCTTTCCTCGCTCATCACTTCTAATTTCTAAACTCAACAAAATTAATTTCAATTCTCAGCGGTCCCTGGTGCTTCCACCACCTCTTTCCCACGAATGAAGTAATGTTTTCCAGGAGACCTTTGCACCATTTCCTTCAGTCGATCAACGAGCTGTCTTCTTTCATTTCGTTCCTCCAAAGTCCTGTCAGGCGAAATATAGACTTTATCGAACTTGCCGGTCCTTTTTAGTCGGAATTTTTTCGATAGGATCGACATCTGAGCGTCCCTGCTCTTCAGTACGACTTTCACTGGTCTGACAGTTTAAGACTGCCTTCCCAAGCGCTCCACTGATTTCACATTCTGAGACTCTTCTAGCTCAACAAGAAGAGACTCAACTTGAGTTTCAAGCTCCACGCTACTATTTGTTGACTCTTCCAGGCCATGGATGATGATGTTACAACCACGGTCCTCAGAGGCTGCCACAATAGCTGATTGAATCTTCTTTGGCGCCAGATCCTAGGCAATTCTTTCTCCAAAACGGATGAGAAGCTCTTTATTTCTTGCTGTGCCGTTGATTGCACAGCTGTAATCTCAACCTCCCTCTTCTCAAGCAACTGCCTCTGGATATTGAGTAGTTCCTCTTGTGCTGCTACGAGGTCTCGTTGAGCTGTAATTAGCTCCTTTCCATGTTCTCTGAGCTCCTTTTCGCACTCTCTCACCATCATACTTTCAGAACCCTTGTCACACAACTTTTGAATCAGTGGAAATGTCTGTTCAAGCAAAATACCACACGCCCTCTTAGTAAAATCTAAAAGCCTTTTCTTCGACAGCGTATTAAGCTTTCTCGTAGACGGAACCTCCAAACGATCCCAGGTAGACTTTGGTGGAGGACCAGTTCCATATCTCACTGCCTCTGGGTTACTGTATCCTAGCAATATTTAAACTGTTAACTGGATTTTCTAATCGTTTAACTGTTCCAACAGGTCTCTAGTGATGAGCCAAGGCTACGGATATGCCCCTCCCACGCTGGATGAAGCCATCAAAGCGTACCAACGAGCTAAAGCCAAAGCCCGACAAATTGAGCATCTCTCCAAAACCCGTAACTCCCAACCTCACTTGTATCCAGTTCGAAGTCACGATGGTATTGAAGCAAAGCCTCAGCGACGCCGTCGGTTATACAGCCAGGGGAGTATTAACGACCAGCAGAATGACTCAGAGGAAGATGAGAGGCACCATACTAGACGGGCACGGGGGGATATCCGGGGTAGAAGGAAGAAAACTGATGAGCTTGATTTGCTGAAATTGAGTACCCTTAACAACGCTGCACAGCAGCAACAACAGATGGTCCCAGCCTGGTCTCAACAATATCCGTTACAACAATTTCCCGGATTCCAGCCGCAGTTTCAATACAGTTACTATCCGGGGTATCCGCCCCCAGTGGCGGCCGCACCCCCATACTATCAACCCTACCCTCCCCCTGCTCAACCCTACCCGTATCCGCACTACCGACAACCCCCGCCCGTGCAATACCATATGCAACCGGCGGAACCGATGAAAAGAGAACATTTTGTAAGGGACTGTAAATACTCGCCGGCCCCGTCACGGCCATACAGCGATAGTGATCTGTTAGATACAATGTCAACAAGAGCCCTTCGTGATTCCCAGAAATTCAGTGTCATTCCACCGATTGTACAACAACAGGGAGTGAAGATCAGAGAAAAGTTCTACGCGGACTATCTTGACAAACTTATCGACGATCTCCTCACTGAGGAATTGCTGCCGGATCTGTTGGTCGAGGTCCTGTTGTACGGTGTGAGAGATGTTAAACTGCCCTCTTTGACCGAACAACTGGTTGAGGAATGTGGTGATGAACTGATGGAGGAAGCCATGTATAGTCTACTCCGCTCCACCGCCGGTCTTGTCCTAGGCGAGATGGTATCTGTATACACGCAGCAGCGAGCGGAGAACCAGCAAGAGGGGACATTACAGCTGACTATTGACGAGTTAATTGCACATGAGTTACGGGACGTTGTTAACGAGTTTCTGAAGGGTTACATTATGGAAATACAATGTGAGAGAGTATACAACCAGCTGGTGTATGAGACTACATCAGTGCTTGTCGCTGAGGTGGTTAGAGAGGAACAAGGTGAGGACGAACAACAACAATCTGCACAAGGTAGTAGGTCCAGCAGGGTGGGTGTTGATCTGGATAATGTTATACTCGCGTCAGTGTTATCTAGGTCTTTAGTACCCAATGAGGATTATATGCTGGATGGTATTGTGGCTCAAGCTCTTGCTAATCAACTTAGAATGGATGGGAACGGGTGAATGAATCAGTGGCAAGAGCTGTTATACTCCTCGCTAACCACTGAACAATGTTATTCGTGGCCCACCCTTTATTGGAATGTGAACTTTGTCTTTGAAGAGTTGCCAATATTTTGTTCAGAAACGGAAGACGCACTGATTAACATGGCATGAGATTATTTTTTTAAATACAAGGATTAGCTCATCACCAGTTGCATGTGAAGAAATGAGTGTCTATGAGAAGAGTGTAATATATTGTACATATACTGTCATGTGAAATATATTGTATTTGATGTACATAGAGTTAGCTACTACAAATTGTGTTTCCTATCGACCACTATTATACCTACCTACCCTGTCATTATCCGATGTTTGGGATGTGTACATGTGTGTCTTTCCCTACCTTACCTTCTTCTACCCCAATCTCTATGTACCACCTAGCTGCGTGTGTTTTATATCCCTCTAATTCTTCCAATTACCTAGCTGCGTGGCGGCATGCTCTGGACACGCTCGCTCTCCCGACCATGTATCTCGGCAACCAGCCGACTCAGCACAGTCGACTCCCATCATCTGCCCCTTCAGAATCAATTCAGAGGTACTATAATATATTGAATAAACTATATGACATATACAGTCGGACCCCGATTTACCGGGATGCTTGGGGATAGGGTTTTGACCGGTAAATCGGGGCCCGGTAAATCGGGGTCCGACTGTATATGTCATATAGTTTATTCAATATATGTATTAGTGAGGTGCCAGAACACATTGTGTTGTTGATAAAGTTGCAGTTGTGGTTTTGATGAGTTGCAGATACTATGATGTGTTACTAGTTGTAGATATCATATATTCCTGAATGAACTCATACCATACAACAAGTCAGTAAACTATAACACGATTATAATCCCCCCTGATACTAAGTCAGTGAGTATGTAAACTTTAAACAAATAACACGATCCCCCCTCTCAGCACCAGAGTTCTGGCACCTCACCACTACCCAGCTTGAAACCAACCCAGAAAGTAACAAACTGCTACCGTGGAAATCTCAATTACCCATGTCAGTTAGATACCGGCCGGTAGTCCCCCGAGAATATCCCTCTCCTGCCGCCCCTTCCATATCAGGTAATTGAGTTTGTCATGATTTGTATTTCTCAATAATTGAAGTTATTTGTGGGTACGGTCAAACCTCGATTTACCGGACGGGTTTAAATTCCCCGACCTGTAATTTGTTGGTATCTGCATTAAATTTTTGGTGTTCCCGACGCGACAGCAGCTGGAAAGATGTTTATGTTTATGTGTGTGTGTGTGATATCTATGTGCATAATATTCAATGTACGTGCCTTTCTACACAGCTGAGTAGCGCCCCCCAACATCACACGGCAGACCCGCGTGGGTAGATCGCCTGTATAAAGTGTGCGCGCGTCAGTTGTCAGCATCAGCTCCACGCGCGTTGGCACTCTGAATTTCAATTACGGAGGCCACCCTGAACAGTGTCAAACCGTTTCAGATATGCTTGCCATGAGATCAGGCCTGTCTGTGCTGTCACCGAGCATCATGACACCCCACGGTCTTGCTACTTGGCCCTCCCCTCTGCCAGCTGTCCAGGATCCCGCCACGGTATGTTGTGTCTGTTAGTTGCTAGGTAACAATTACCATTAGTACAAACACTCTTTCTCTCTCTGTCTCTCTCTGTCTCTCTCTCTCTCTCTCTCTCTCTCTCTCTCTCTCTCTCTCTCTCTCTCTCTCCCTCTCTCTCTCTCTCTCTATCTCTCTCTCTCTCTCTCTATCTCTCTCTCTCTCTCTCTCTCTCTCTCTCTCTCTCTCTCTCTCTCTCTCTCTCTCTCTCTCTCTATCTCTCTCTATCTCCGTCATTTGCATTTACTGATAAGTCCCTCTTCCTCCAGAGCGCTCCTTATCTATCCAATCATCCGATCAATCGATCCTAAATTCTAGAATTTTCAATATTTTTACTTGATTTTCTAGGTGTATTTGCATAATTATGTCTAATAGAAGGGGTGCTAACTTGGGTCCTAAGACCAGATCCCAGGATACCAATGATACCCATGATTCTGTAGTTGAGTCTACTGACCCAGACGCTATCTTAACTCTTGTTGAGGGTTGTGATGCACCTGTTCAGGCTGCGTTCAAGGCTCTACTCACAAGGTTGTCTATTTTAGAGTCTAGATTAGCGTCCTCGGAACAGTATCAACGCAGGTCTACCCTTGTCATGACCAACCTTCCCGTTACTGATAATGAGTCTGAGACTTCTCTCACTGCATCTGTCTGTAATATCCTTAGTGAACCAGGTGAAGTGGTTACACCTGAGGATATTCAGGCTATCCACCGCAATGGGAAGTCTGATTCTAAGTCCGCTCCTCCTCCC
The DNA here is from genome assembly GCA_020137815.1 of Hormiphora californensis. Classification (NCBI taxonomy): domain Eukaryota; kingdom Metazoa; phylum Ctenophora; class Tentaculata; order Cydippida; family Pleurobrachiidae; genus Hormiphora; species Hormiphora californensis. The sequence goes on along the minus strand of CM035353.1, from coordinate 411,842 downwards.
TCCATCACAATCAGGCTATACAACTATAATAAGAAAGATCGGCTTCTTCGGTCTGTTCCTAAATCACTTTCTAAGAGTAAGACTACTAGTAAAGTGAAGGTCACTCAATCCCTCTGTCCCTACTTTATTGATCTAAGAAAAAGAATGAGTGAACACTGCAAGGACAAGGGTTTAGCTATTCGGTTCATTCATTACAGGTCTCCTTCTTCAGGTCTTGTAATAAAAACGTTCAATAAGGATAGGAGCAAGGAGAGACTGGCAACAAAGATATTCTGCTTCACAGATTTCCTAAACAAATTCAGTGAGATATGTGATTGATTATCACTCCCCTGTTACAGTTAATATCTTTGTTCCTAGTCTCTTCTCCACTATCCTGTATTGCCCCCTCCATATCTTGTTCCTCCCTGTTTAATTGTGCATAATACACCATACTTTATATATTTATATATATGGCCTCCTCCCAAAGGAGTGAGTGTGGAGAATGTGGAAAGAAAATATATAGTCATGATTATATTGTGACTTGCTATTTGTGTAATAAAGTTAAACATGGGAAATGCTTAAAATTAAACATTGACACGTGTAAAGAAATCAACCTAACACCTGATTGGTTCTGCCCTACTTGCTGTGTGACTATATTTCCATTATACATTAGTTTATGTGCTGACCCAGTTCAATCTATGGTTACATGTGTATTCTGTTCTAAGTTACTAAGCAGTAGGGATCACAGGGTTAATTGTTCCACTTGTAATCTGGTAGCTCATAGTAATTGTTCTAGTAATAACATTTGTTATAATTGTGAACCCAAACCTATGACACCTATGACACCGACCCTCCGATTTAACCCATATACTATTGATACGCACAACCCCAGTGTTGATCCTATAATTCAACTAACAGTTTCCAACACGCTGAACAACTGTAATGATGTACCTGATTTTAGGGATATAAGTGGTAACAATCTTGCAATAGTTTCTTGTAACATAGACGGGTTTAAATCCAATTTCGATGAATTTGTAACTCGATGTGAGATGTTTTCTGACCCCTCTGGTGAGGGAGACAACCGTCCCACAGCTTTTACTTTTTGTGAGACAAATCTTACTCCAGGTGAAAACACAAATGTATACCACATGCCAGGTTACAAGGCGTATCACACACTGAATACTACCGGGAAAGTAAAGGGCTCGGGTATCTCTATGTATTTAAAAAACAATGTCAACTTTTCTCCCTATCATCCGTTCATTACTAACAATAGATCATTCCAGAGTTACGGTGGCACCGTACAACTCTCAAATGGTCAGAGTTTGAATCTGATTTGTTTGTACCGTTACCACATAGGCACGGATTGGGAAACTTGGTTAACTGAGATTGAGACCTTGCTTAAAAAAGCTTGTACTACTAAAGTTATTTTAACGGGCGATTTTAACATGAACCTGTTTAAACTGGATAACTCATCCAATGTTCGTCGTTATTTCGACCTATTTAATAGTTTTGGTTTAGTACCCATGGTTAGTAGAGCTACAAACTATACCAATACTTCTTCTACTCTGATCGACCAAACATGGTCAAATATTATTTCTCACGATTGTAGCTCTCATACTATATCTTCCCTAGGTGTGTCTACTCATGTACCCACTCTTTGTTGTTTCCCTGACCCCTACCTTGTGAATGATGATCCGGGGCCTAAAACTATAGTCTCTACTGACTTCTCCTCGGCTTCCCTAATCAACTTTAGAAACGATTATGAACTACATTGTACCCCCTACATTAACTCGATTGTAGTAAATGACGCGATCGATGATATCTCCCAATCATTTTCCCATTACTACTCTCAATTAGTTTTACTGTATGATAAGCACTTTGTAAAAGAAAGACCATTACTAACCAGAGAAATCACATTTTCAAACCCTGGGTCTCTCCCTCTTTGGCAAAAGCTTGTCGCACCAAATCTTTACTTTATAAAACTTGGGTAAAAACTAGAGGTACACCTCATGAAAAGGTTGCTGCTACACAGTATCGTTCCTATCGAGCAGTTTTACGTGACCTCATAGTGAAAGCTCGAGATGATTATTTTACGTGTAGATTTGTTGAGTGTAATAATGACATCAAGAAATGTTGGGCTGTAATAAATGAAATCAGAGGTAATAAAGGTAGTAAGGCTATATATCCAAGTTGTGTTTCTATTGATAACCAAGATGTTACAGATATGAATGTTATTGTTAATGGTATGAATAATCACTTTACATCTGTTGCCATAAATCTTAACAAGCACAAATATGGTACAACCAAACCCAATCACAATCTTTATAGTAATTTCATGTCTGAACGTGTCAATAATTCTTTGTTTTTAGTGCCGGTGTCGGCTGATGAGATCTCGAATCTCATTAAGGGATTAAAGCCCAAAAAATCGGCGGATTTCTCCTCTGATTGTTTGAAACACCTTAACATGTTATTTTCGATCGACCTTGCCAACATATTTAACAAATGTATGGTAGCTGGTGTTTTTCCTAATGAACTTAAGCAAGCCACGATTCATCCACTTTACAAAGGTGGTGACACTAACTGTTTGTCCAACTATAGGCCCATCTCTCTTTTACCGATTATTTCAAAATTGTTTGAGAAGTGTATCCATAAGAGAGTTACAGAGTTTCTGATTAACCACAAAGTGTTATGTAGCTCTCAATATGGATTCAGAAAAGGCCTATCCACCACCAATGCCTTACAGGAGGGTATCGGGTTTGCTGCTGAAAGCCTCGACCACAACTTTCACACCCTTGGTCTTTTTTTGGATCTATCCAAAGCATTTGACACATTGCATCATGATATACTCTTAGCGAAAATGGAACACTACGGCATCCGCGGTTGTGTTCTTCAGTTATTTAAAAGCTACTTGTCAGATAGGACACAGAGGGTGAAAATTGGTAACTGTATTTCATCACCTGGGCATGTTTCTTATGGTGTACCACAGGGATCTACTTTGGGTCCCCTGCTATTTTTGTTGTACATTAACAATTTGGTCAACATCACAAATTCATCTAAAACATGCTCAACAAAATTCATCCTATTCGCTGATGATACTAGTATATTCATATCAGGTAAAAATAAGGTTGATGTACAGCTATGTATTAACAGCTTGATGAATTCTCTGAATGACTATTTTGATGCAAACTATCTACATGTGAATATAGCTAAAACCAAGTTTATGCACTTTTCCACCCCACAGAGTATCAACTTTCCATCCTCTTTCAATTTCATGTTCAATGGTACCCCTATCGAACAAGTCAAACAATTCAAGTTTCTGGGTGTTGAAATATCAACATCTTTAACGTGGGAAGCCCATATTAACTCAGTGGCCTCCAAATTGCATCGTAACATGGGTTCCATCTATCGTCTTCGCAAGTCCTTGCCAAATAACTTGCGGCTTCCAGTATACCATGCAATATTCCAGTCACATATCAACTACAGTCTGAGTGTTTGGGGTAGCAATGGTGCGTATAACAAACTATTACCTATCTTTAAAGCACAGAAAAATGCTCTCAGATGTATCTTCTCGCTTAAGACACCTCATGGTGTCTATGGTAAACCAAGTACCAAGCCTACTTTCAATCAACACAATATCCTTAATGTTTACCAACTCTATTTTCTTGCAGTTCTTAAAGAGGTGCATAGTTCTAAAATATTGAGTGATGATAAAATTAGGTTTTCGGCCCGTAAACCGAATCTTGCTATATCACCTATGGGTTTTCACAAATATCTAGATGTAAACTATCTGTTTGCTGGTCCAAGGATCTGGAACCATTTTTCACCACAAAGCTGTTTCACTCACTCATTCAACAGGAATATGAAAAGAATCCTACTCGATAATCAAAAAATGGGTGACCCTATGAACTGGGTGGATGAGAACCTCAAGATTTGAATACAGAAAAGATGTACAGAACGAGCTCTCTGTGTTCGTACCGATACAGTTTGAACTGCAGTTCCTTGACATATTTTTTCGTTGTTTGGTTACACATGCTCTTACGAGAGTACTGACATACTTGACTACACCTGATTTTACGAGAGCAGTACCTGACTTCCCAACTGACCTAGTGTTCTGCTGATCATGTTTTATGTGGTAGTGCATACCATCTATGTGTTTATGTCGATTTGAAGATTCATTTACTCTGCTACCTCGCTTTCCCACCATCACCTACGTGTCTGTTTCCTTTTTTAATACGTGTGTATGGTCGGTAAGTCCATCTGTTTTGCCCACCTTTTCGCTCGCAGGCTGCTTGATTTTTGTCTATCGTTAATTACTATAGGACTTTAATTTGTCTTAATTTATTCTACCAAGTAACCCTAACACCTAACACGTAACCCGAGATATTTGTAAGGAATTATTCCTTGCAAATATCTCTTCCCTTAGCTTACTCCCCTACAGGTTCTTCCCAATCTAGCTTTTTCAGGTTTATCCCTTTCCTTTCCCACACTTCACTCCATGGGACTCATCATCTGCTTTACGGAACCACCTGCCCTACAAGCATGTGGAACATTATTTTGTGTGATTTATTTGTGTGTTTTTGTAGTGATGGATGTTCCTCGCATGGGGCCGGACTCAAAAACTCTTTTATAGACTGTTTTATTTTATTGTTTGAGTTCAACTTTATATTTTCAACCAACCAACCAACCAACCAATCTCTCTCTCTCTCTCTCTCTCTCTCTCTCTCTCATTATCCCCTTTCCTTTCAGGATAGCCCCGGGACCGTGGTACAAGATCCTCTTGTCAAAAGAGAAACAGTGAAAATGCGGCAGAAGGGGACTCACAGGGAACGGGTGGTTAACAACCGACCCAAGCCTCAAATCACACAGAGAATTAGGTTAGGACAACACTTCAGAGCTTGTCCTACTCTAGAGTGACTGTCGAAATTTATCAATCTGATTTTTGATTTAATTTGTTTCACGTCGAATCCCAAGTCGGATTATGTCGGATGACCACTGTAACATATATCCAATATTTTATTCAGGCGTAAAAGAAGGAGGTTACAGAAGACTTGGGATACAAAGACGAAGGAGCGGTCTAAAGCCATCATAGGACTAAGAGAAGATTTATACAGGGTAAGTAAAGGGTGTTTCCATAACTTTGTATCCCTTCCCCTGCCTTGATTGCCTCGATTTGGTACCATTGCCACCTATTCTCGCTTCACGACTTCGATCTCTCACATGTGTCCATGTCACCAAACTCTCGATATATCTGAGCAGGATGCCAATGTCTTGTTCTATAACAATATCGGGGCCCACAACCATCTAGTAACCACACCTCCCCCCTCAGGCTGAGAAAAAGAGAGTGCAGATGTCTGACTGGTGGGATTGGTATGTCCCATACGACAACAAACCTGTGCAGTTCTAACTGGCGGCTGTGTGGTGGTGGATGGGGATGTCAAATGATGGAAGTTTCAGTGAAACAGAAAATGATGAAAAGAAAATATGAGAAATGAACTGATTTGAAAACTGTCATGTTTGTAAAAGAAGAAGAAAACAATTTGGTTGTGGTTTGAGGGATTTTATTTTAGGGAGGGGGCTAAAATATGAAACAATTTGCTGGCAATGGCTTCTATTAACATGTAATGGCAGTGTGTTTTTGTAGGTTAACAGTTTTTTACTTTTTCACTTTGTGAACTGAGTTTTTTCAATTTGACTCCAACTGAAACTCATTCAATGAATGACCCATCTGCTTATCCCGTATCTGGGTATAAAATCCACACAACAGCTGTGGTTTGCAATTGCCTTGTTAGTTGTTCGACCCTTCCTCCCCACTGTGGTTATATTCATTTCCGTCACATATTCGTTGTACATACTTTGCCGGTAATAATGTACAAGTTGAACACAAGTTGTATTACCGTCAAAGATGCAACATGTGTACTATATGCACGTATCGCAGGACATGTATATGTAACTATAACAAGGGTGATCTCATGATATCTCGGCAGCGTAGCACAGCATACAATATAAATATCTTCCAATTGCAGAATTACCAGCGGCTTAGTGGTCTAGGGGTATGATTCTCGCTTTGGGTGCGAGAGGTCCCGGGTTCGAATCCCGGCTGAGCCCTTCCTTTTGTACAAATTTAAAAACATTTTTTTGATTGTTTTATAATTTAATCAATCTGTACAAGCTACTAATAACAATACCAAACGAAATCTACATAATCAATATCAATTAGTTAGCCAATAATCTTAACAACTCTCATTTGTACAAGGCGTTCATTTCCTGTCACTGACAATTTCAGGCCAAAGCTCTGAGTTCTGACAGACAGAAACTGAAATGAACTGTCAGTGACAGTTCATTTGAGTTTCTGATCTCAATCCAGAACTTAGAAAAGATCTAAAATGAACACCCGTTGCACAATTTAAACACAAAGTCCGGACTCTTATTACCAGCAGACGGCAACAAATGGGGAGCTCTACTGAGCTGCCCTATACTACTAAATTATAGTGACTTGTGTCCTAACAAATTAAGTATACAATATCCAAGACCCGGATGAATTTGACACAGTTTAATTAAATACAGTTTGTAGCATTGTCTGGTTATGCAACGTGTTCGCACAGCTCTGCATGTTTATACTAATTAGTACACTAATTAATACACTATAATTAGTACACTAATTAGTACTAATAAGGTCCCGCTGAGGCGGTAGAATAAGCAGGGGTTTGTAGTGTAGCGCCAGCAGGTGTTGTCGTTGTCATGGTGCCGGGGGAAGTGTCGATTGAGGGTGACGAACTGCTGTTCAGACCTCCAGTCCTCTGATTACCCTGGACCATATGCTTGGGAACGGCAGAAGCTGTACCGCTGCCAGGGGTCGGTGTCACTGACTTAACATTACTGAAACACATGAAACTGTTATTGTTGCAGTTAAAAAGAGCTGCCAGGGATATGAACATTGACACATCATAGCACTGGCAAGTGTCCCCGGCTCCCAAAGGGGGGTGTGGGGGCACCTTAGAACTGGAAGTACCCTTTAACTCAAAACGAAAGAGAGAGCACACTTCTACATGCAGACAGTACTTACGGGACGTTTGACTGCTGTGTGGCAACAACAGGTGGTGCAGCAGCTGTGGATGCTTGGCTGTCTGTGGAGTTGGGTGCCAGGGCAGGGTTGTTTTTGTTGGTATACCGCTGGATATCATCGTTTGTGTTCCTCTCCCCTATCAACCAGTGTGTCTCTAACTCACCTTTACCCTGAAACCATTGTTATCAATTAACTGATTCAATCGCAATTGCAGCTACCTAGGACCAGAAAAAGGAGCTCCCTTTCTTTACGTAATGACGTCATCAGATGACGTCACATGACGTCATAACTTAATATGATGAACTGACCTTGACAAAGATGATGCCACGACGAGAAATAACAAATCCCTCCTCCAGGATGAAACTACAAATGTCAGTAATTTGTATCCTCATCCCCAGGCAGGTGGATTTCATCCGGGCTGCGGTGTTCACGGTGTCCCCGAACACACAAAAACGGGGCAACTTCACCCCAATAATCCCTGCTGCACACGGCCCTGGAAGGATCATAATTATGGCCCTGGAAGGATCATAATGGGGCCGTGAGTTGCAGGGTACTAATAGTATAGTACTATACTATCAGGATTGGGCTGGGTAGGGTTGAGGCCCCATGGAAGAAGTAGTGGGTGAGTTGGGTTGGGGTACATGCAATTAGGTACGTGAGTCAGGAGAGATATAGTTTATTTTACTTCTAGTGTTCAACAACTTTAGAAGGCTCTGGCCTCGAAATAAGTTACCTGAAGCAATTCCCTGGATGAGCCGAAAGCAAACAAAATCCCCGTGCACACCCAACTGTAGACCCCTACACATCACACTTCGTAACCCCAGGGCAGTGAGAGCTATCTGTGAAAAGAAGAAATTTATTGGCTGTGGCAGCTGTGTAGTGAGAGCTATCTGTGGAAAGAAGAAATTTATTGGCTGTGGCAACTGTGTACTGCAAGAGCTGCCCTGTAATCAGGCTGTGAACTGTGAAGAATTCAGGAGATCGACAAACATGATTTAAATACCTCAGCGCAGTGCTTGCTCGTAGGACTCCTGTCTGGTAATCCACTGACCACCAGACACTCCCCAGCAGCTGTCTCTATTTCATTGACCTGTTAGGAGAGAGAGAGATACTGAGAGAAAGAGAGAGAGAGAGAGAGAGAGAGAGAGAGAGAGAGAGAGAGAGAGAGAGAGAGAGAGAGAGAGAGAGAGAGACAGAGAGAGAGAGAGACAGAGAGACAGAGACAGAGAGATCCTGACAGTGTATTTATACCTTGTGCGACTCGAGGACCTCAGCAATGCGAGTGTAGAAGGCCTCCAAGAACCGAACATACGCGAAGGGGCTCATGTCTCGGGCTGCTAGACGCTGGGGGAGGGAAGGTGTTAGCAACTTGTCAGTGCTCATGTCTCGGGCAGCTAGACGCTGTGGGAGGGATGGTGTTAGTAACTTGTCAGTGCAATTTGTCTCCTAGTGGCGGAGGAAGTACAGTCGGACCCCGATTTACCGGAACCTCGATTTACTGGGATAAAATTCCCCCGATATAGGAAATTAAAAACCCTTCCCCCGAGCATCCCGGTATATCGGGGTCCGACTGTACTGAACTGCTGTCTTCTAAAATCTATAGGGGCGGGGGAAGCGTGTGACCTGAGTTGCTAAGGCACAGAGCTATATTGATATTTCATAGAGAATAAATAACTAAATAAGGTGGTCGTCCCCGCATTTAGCTAAATATAACATATAACATATTGTATCAAAATATCTCTCCACATGGAGCTTTGTGCCCAGCTTTGTTGAGCGACAACAATTAACCTACTTGAAAGTCTGCGAGATCGGCGAATAGGACGGTGGCACTTTGGTAACTGCCCACATAGGGGGTGTTGCTCTCCCGACATCGCCTCATCTCCTTTACCACACAATACGGCATCATCCTGCAATAACATGCAGTTTAGTACACTTCAGTATGTTTGGTTACAAAATAACCCCGCGGGAAAGGGAGGGGTTATTTCGTAACCAAGCATAATTAACACAGTTTAGTACCCATGAATTACCTAAAAAGAAGGGCCTCACTCATATCCTTCTGCATCTTTAACACCTTCATGGTAGCCTTGGTCCGTTCACTCTGCGATTTCAGGTAGAGGTAAATCTGTTTGATCTTCCTAATGTCTATCACCGCAAAGACTGTCAATACCAGACAGAGCACGATCAACACCACCTAGGAGAAGGGGTGTTAGGGGGAGGGTGTTAGGGGGAGGGTGTTAGGGAGGTCGGCTTGGCATGCCCTACAACCCCATATGGAGAGCTAAGCGGGCACTCGACAAAAATTTCGCCGAGGTGTACAGCTCTTAAGGGGTGTTAGGGGAAGCTGCCCCAACATGGGTGTTAGGGGGGGGGGGGGGAGGGTGTTAGGGGAAGCTGCCCCAACATGGGTGCCACCCAACTACCAGGGAGGGAGGCTGGACTTTTGAGCCAGGCTGTTTGATCTGCCTCCTAGCTGTAGAGGAATAAATGTGTAGGTACCTCAGTTGCGTATTGGTATAAAATGGCCTTGTTAATAAGGGATGTCATCTTCTCGTTAACGATTGCTGCCACGCTGTCTTGAATCGACTTGATATGCTGAAATATGGGGAGACGTGTGTTGAAGATGATATATATTCGAAAAATCGGAAACATATGACTCCTTTTTGATATGCAATACAATATTAACTCTATAAAACATCATGTAGTCAAGCTAGGTACCTTATCCAAAGACCAAGTCCCTCTCAAAGGCCAATCGTTACCTATATTCTCAATACATATAGTTAACCCTCTGTCAAACACTAACCTCGTCATAGCTCATTCCAATGTTTATCCAGAAGAGTGCGGTCTTGTGTGATTGTTCCACTGGGTCATTGTCTCGGATCTGTTTCAGTAAAGTCCGCAGATCACCACTGAATAAAGAGAATTAATATAGTTCAGATATATATATAATGTATCCTGTCAATTAAGCTAAGGAGATATATAATACAGGCATAACCCGATTTACCGGGATACCCGACAGCAATGATAATCCCAAAATCCTCAATCTGGGACACCGGGGTACGTGGTATCACGTGGGACATAATCAAATGGCTGACCTGTACTTGAAGAGAGAAGAGTAAATCTTGGATCTGATAGAGTCACCACCGTATATTTGAGAGAATTGTAGAGAGTAATCGTGTAGCTGAAAGGAGTCGCATGACAATTCTTTTGTCTGAACCATTTGACCTATTTTTTGATGAGATATGATCATTTTAATGGAGCCCAGTAGTTGTTAAATGGTTCTCTAAATTGCTTCTGTACTGGCGCATTACAACTATAAAGTCTCGGATAAATCCAAGACCACTCAACATATCTGTCAAAGCCACAAGCTGCTATGAGAGAGAGCTTATATTAATTCTTTATACCCAAATATGGTCAACGCATGGGCTAGTTATATATTACGAAGCCGTAGTGCCCGTCTTGACACGAGCTTTATATATATTGGGAGCAGCGCTCGACCGGTGAAGAGCCTCTTTAACTTTTAAAAGAGCTGTCATTTGAACCTCGACAAGCTTTTAGTTGCCTGAATACCTTGCCAAATCTCATCCCTTGCAGTTCCTGAATGTGCTATATTGCAATTGTGTAACCGTTCAATAGCCAATGTTGCCATAAGTTGCTATGGTAACCATGCAGCATGGTCAGTAGACTTATATAATAACATTAGTAGGGGAGCCACAGGTAATATGGGAAATTTGGTAAAATGGGAAATCGGTGTTTTGAAAAGATTGGCCATGTTACAGGCTCATAAATAGTTAATAACTCTTATTAGTGATCTCAGATTAGTTCTGAAACCGTTTATAGCCTTGGTGGGAAGTGTTTAGATGGTACACCAGCACCCTCGTCATCTTAAAATAAGGAAAGTGAAAAATCAGGCCACTTTTTTCATTTGGTACACACGTCTCTGTTTCCTTGAGAACCTATCGATCGGCATAGTTTATGAGCAAGATATTTATTAGCGATACCTGAAGAGATCAGAGCATCAGAATGAACGTGTCTAATTATAATTAGCTAATTATAGAAACTCATGATTTTGGTATAATGGGATACTTTTATTTTACTGAAATGGGATACCCCATTTTACCAAAATTTCACTATCCCATTTTTCCAAAACATGTTTTGGAAAAATGGGATACTGAAATTTTGGCTGTTTAAACGGCCATTTCAAACGCAAATTTCTCAGAACTAACTTTACGATTATTAATAAAGCCTATTTTCGCTCGTAACTCGAAAAAAAAACTTGTATTCTCTGAAAAAAATGCACCGAGTGAAAACTGCAGAATACGACTACACGTGTGGGTATAATTATTCAATTCTCATTGATCTAATCTTCTATTATAGACACCAAAAGGTTTCTGGTATCCGTGTAGCTTTCTTTGTTTAGCAAAATTACTAAATATTTTCCACATTTATGTGTTAACGATCAACTCTTTGGTCCCCAATTCTTTAGAATTTCTAAATTTTGGACCTGTCTGGAATTATATACAGGTAGCACCCCGCTAGGAAATGAACCTGTTCACGCTTTTACCCCTTCTCTTGAAATTAGTAGTGTTAAATGAGGCTTTAGCCACCCGTTGGTGAATAAATTAGGTAGATTGATCCTAACTTTTCATGATTTCACGGCTGTCGGCTATAGCGGGAGTCTTCAGACCACTTACTAACTATAAACAAAACTTAAATACCTTTAAAAACTAGCAAAGTGCAATAAAGTTACCATATTCTGACGAAAAAATAATTTTGATAAAATGGGATACCAATTTTTTGATAAAATGGGATATCCCATTTTCGTTAAAAATGGGTATCCCATTTCACCAAACTAAAATTCCACTGCAAATTTTCAAGGTAATATGGGATAGTGCCAGATCTCCGTTATGGAGCATTCGTTGGGTTAGTTTTGGTGGTAATGTGTTAGCCTGGTCCAAATAAGACACACCCATGAAGACGGCGTGACTTTATTGTCATCTGAAAAAAAATTATGGCCGAAAGTTGTTAGGTATCCCATATTACCTGTGGCTCCCCTATTGCCGGTCCAACTTTTTATTTTAAATACCTTGAGGGCCCCGATAAAGAGATTGTGGATATCGAGGGAGATGGTCCCGTTCATAAAGTACATGACACCCACACTCTCAATAAGAAACAGTTGGTATCGACTGAAGATGATCGTCTCGTACGTTACCTAGGGGCGGATTATGTATTAGCTGATCATAGCACTGGCAAGCACCCGGGCCCATAATGAGTAGTATTCTAATATCCTAGCACTGCTAGTAGCAGGTCATTCTTAATTAATTAATTAATTAATTAATAAGTTACCAGTGTATTCCAGACGAGAGAGAATGATCCGCCCTGTAGAGACTGGATTACACCCTCGTAGATTATCTTTATCATGATATGGTATGCTTTAAACGCCTCCTCCGCACGCAGCTGCTTGCTAGAGAGAGGGAGATATTATATGGTAAATGTTATAATATTATGTATACAGTCGGACCCAGATTTAACGGCACCCTCGGGGGAAGCGGTCGTTAAATCGGGGTCCGACTGTTATACTTGTGTTTGTGTCTGTTAAAAACTGTCAGAGCATTATTAGCCAAACCCTATTGGAAGCGCCCGAGGACCGCAGCCTTAGCGTTGCGGCATCACAAAAAAGAAAGAAGGAGAAAAGTAACATACTCATCGATTTGTCCTCTCAGCCTCTCCAAGTCATCCAAAAACTGGGTTTTTGTGGCGTAGTTTGTTTCGAGGGTCTTCGGCCACGTTGAGATAAGTGCTGGAAAGGCGAAGAATATTGAACTTATATCCTACCCCGTTAATACGAAATAATATATCTAGTATAATTTGAGCTACAGAGTAGGTGGGGGTAGGTACATTGGGGGGGGGGGGGGTAGGTACATTTACTTTGACACCACCTCCCAACCTATATATTGGATTTATTAGCACTGACAAATGGTAGGATACGTTGCCCCCCACTGCTGCTGTAGTGCCATCATATATTTCATACCTAGAGATTCGTTGCTCTTAATTCTTAGATCACTCACTACCACCACGGGATAATCCAGGTTCCCATAAATATACATCATAGTCCACAACATCTCGGCGTTCAACCCCTCCACCGCTTTGGAAAACTGCAGGTGGATAGCGTTTTGTTAGATCTACTTTATAGCTGTTATCTCTTGTTTTGTTCGGGGAGGGAGGGTCGAACAAGGCAAGTTATCTCTATATCTACCAGCATGGCATTGTCGGGGGAAATGGAGTTTGAGCCGCGGTATGCGGTAAATGACTGCATTTGTTTGCCAACTATGCGTGAGGACAGCTTAGATAATGATTTGATACATTCTGTGTATGATATTCGCATTGCAAGTAAAGCTGTCCTTTGCATTTGTGATAAAAGCTGCAGAATTCTTCAAATGCTCACCCGTTTGTTCTAACCCTAGTACTTGATTGTTCAGGCAAATATGCATTTGCCGCAGACGTCGTCGGCGTCCAGGACCAGACGGGGTTTCCGTCTGGACGGCGTCTAGACGGAGTCAGACGGGATTGAGACGTGTCGTATAGACGGCCCGTCTGAAACGGTCTCTACCTGTTTAAACAGAGTTAGACGGTGTTCGACGAAATCAGACGTCTAAACGGCACGTCTCAATCCCGTCTTGGCGTCTGACTCCGTCTAGACGCCGCCCATACTGGACGACGTCTGGGGCAAATGAATATTTGCCTTGATTGTGTTAGACAAAACCTGAACACACCAAGTTGTTTCACCACTCCCCCCCCCCCATGATACCTGTTGGCTGCTCCTGACCAGGTTGTGATTAGCCCTACTCTGTCCATGAGACACATTTCCCTGGTAGATGTGGTAGCAAGAGTAGCATACCACAGCTAGAATCGGTATGATAATACACACGATAATGTTCCTACTCTTCTTCTTGTACTCGTAACCTTTATCGTCCTGCATTTCGGGGATTACACTAACATTATAGTTGGTTTAGTATAATTGGGGTGGGGTAATTTCCATCACCAAGCCGATAATAATGATTTGCAATCGTACCACATTGCTATCGTACCGCCCCCTTGGGGGAAACTCTAACTGAATGGCATCCCATTAATGGGATCCCATCAACAGTAAAACTCTAACTGGTAATGGACCACAGTGATGGTTCTATCTCTGTATTCTCTCTGTAGGCAGTACATTGGGCATGCCCGGCCGCGGGCGCGCACACAGAGAGAATACAGAGAAAGAACCATCACTGTGGTACATTATCAGTTAGAGTTTTACTGTTGATGGGATCCCATTAATGGGATGCCATTCAGTTAGAGTTTCCCCTTGCCCCGCCCCCTTTGTCGCGCGCGATTTCCTATAAAAGTGACACCGCGCGCTACGTCAACTAATCATAATTAACTGATTAATTGTGACAGATGAAAGGACATAACTTATTAAAATGTATTAAAATCACTAACGGATAGAAATTAAAATCACACGAACCTTCACAACCGTTTCAACTAGATCGTTGAAATCCTCCTGTATTTGATCCCAAGAGTTAACGGAGCCAGTTAGGCTAAGGGAGGACACACCCGGACTCATTGCGTTATCGGTCCGCTTGAAAAAACCTCCTGGAATATAATTGAGTTGTCACTTTTATACTTGGTGATCAATGGAGAATTGCTTGCCTTGCTTGACCCTCTTTCTCCCCTCGCCCCACTTGCACAAAAGTTGAAGCGATGGGCCAGGAGAGCCACGTGCTCACTCTACTAACTCATCTCTCTCTCTCTCTCTCTCTCTCTCTCTCTCTCTCTCTCTCTCTCTCTCTCTCCTCTCTCTCTCTCTCTCTCTCTCCTCTCTCTCTCTTCTCTTTCTTTTCTTTCTCTCTCTCTCTCTCTCTCTCTCTCTCTCTCTCTCTCTCTCTCTCTTTCTCTCTCTCTCTCTCTCTCTCTCTCTCTCTCTCTGCGTCTCCAAGGCCGCTAAATGGTAATATACTATAGTTTAGGCCGGTCTAAGTGGCGACAAGCAAACAAGCGTGTCACATTGCTTATTATTCAATCCTTGTTTCGTTTAATCTCGGTGATATAGTGAGATAGAGGCGATCGTATTACTCGACTCTGTCTCGGCGAGTAAGGTAAGCCAGACAGCCTCCCACTATAACAGCACCTGTCACAAACATGTTCCATACCCCATTTGGCCCGATCGGACAAAGATTAAAGATAAATCAGTAGTGTTTTAATGTAC
Organism: Hormiphora californensis; assembly: GCA_020137815.1. NCBI lineage: Eukaryota > Metazoa > Ctenophora > Tentaculata > Cydippida > Pleurobrachiidae > Hormiphora > Hormiphora californensis. The sequence goes on along the minus strand of CM035353.1, from coordinate 396,555 downwards.
CTGGTTTGTTTGTTTTGTTTGTTTGTGATTGCTGCGTCTGGAGGATGACCTGCCCGAAAGTATTAGAGGCCGCACTGAACACGCTTATTAGGCGCCCCAGCACGTCCTCCACTCCGCCGTAGCAAGGCCACCCACCAATCAGTTTATGCAGAGCATGTTACTTCAGACGCTCCAGGAAGACCGTGGTCAACCACTGGCGACACCGAGCGGCGAGAGCCGCACGGCGTCGACAGGGATATCACACTACTCCTGGCCTAAATCAAATTCTAAGGTCTATGTTATTGTTAAGCTGGATCAGGTAACGTTTTGCCTTTGAGAGATTCTTGAGTTTGGTTTGGTCTGGAACAAGGTAACGATTTGCCTTTGAGAGTCTTGAGTTTGTTTTGTCTGGAACAAGGTAACGTTTTGCCTTTGTGGTAGTCTTGAGATGTTTTATTCTGGAACAAGGTAGCAAGTCTTGGACTTGGTCTGGATCAAGGTAACGTTTTCCATTGTGAGTACGGTCTGTCAGTAGTGCTAGCTAAAGATACTAACTAAGAATAAGAATAGAATCTCTCAATGGCCACGATCATATTTTGGATACAACTGTACATAACAACGGACTGACAAACTTACGACCTTGATGGATGTGATGGGTACCGTGACGTGTTGGTGATGAGATGTGAAGTGTGTCCATTTCCAGTAGAGACAAAGATAAACAAAAACGATCAAACACAAATAAGGGGTAGGACAGATTGTAGCGCTACTGGAATGTACGATGTTCTAGAAGACAAATCGGGTGGCCTGATAAGAACATATTGGACAGTGCGTTGCTGGGAGACTGCTCGCTGGTGACTGAGAAGTGAGAGATCATATATTCTCGAATATTGGTATTTGAGGCGGATTTAAGTTGCATTTTAGTGAGGGGAAGAGCTCATATTGGACTAAAGTGTAGCTGTAATTTAGTGATGAGACTAGGCCAGGCCCGAGAGACAGTTCAGTGGTAACTGGGAGGTCGTGTGTGATGGAAATGAGAACTAGAGACGGAATTAAGTTGCATTTTAGTGAGGAAAATGGCCCATTTTGGTGTCGGAGACAAGCAAAAGTGAAACGAAATGCAACGTAACGAACGAGTAATCATGTACCTGGTTTAGGTAGTATCTTCCTGTTGTACGATATTTTGAACGCCTGCCCCGTAGTACCCAGTCTACTGGCAAATATTCTTGGCATTGCCTGAACAAGGGAATACAAATAAATTGAAGAAAAAACATTGCAAATCAAAAGTTAGAAAAATGGCAAATTAATAGTTAACCAACATTTATTGAGGAATGGAAGCTGATCTAATGATTGAGGCGGGTTATGAGTCAGACAACATATAACAACTTAAATAACTTGATGCATCGGGGAGGGGGATAATACTCTAGGACAGTTCCTACATGAAAATATAGGAGAAGGGGCGAAGAGAAGAAGAAACGGTCAATATAGGCTCAGATTATTGCGTCAATAATAGTGTAGGTCAGTGGAGTCTGCCCCCCCCCCTCTCTCTCTCTCTCTCTCTCTCTCTCTCTCTCTCTCTCTCTCTCTCTCTCTCTCTCTCTCTTCTCTCTCTCTCTCTCTCTCTCTCTCTCTCTCTCTCTCTCTCATCCGATTTCTACATAGAATGAAGCGTATAGGGAGAAAGAGAAACATAGTCATATAGTCCCCGAGAGTAGAGGTAGTGAGCAAGAAAGTGCTAGTGAGTAGTGAGAGAGAGAGAAAGAGAGAGAAAGAGAGAGAGAGAGAGAGAGAGAGAGAGAGAGAGAGAGAGAGAGAGAGAGAGAGAGAGAGAGAGAGAGAGAGATAGGGTTGGGAAATGTACTTCAATAACGTTTATGACATGTGGACAGTCTGAAACTGTCACCCGACTGTCACTCCTCATGGCACAATATGAAACAGACACGTTACACTACTATAATAGGGGGCATGTATAAAACAGGATAAACCGGATAGCCCGGATAATCGAGCCTAGATATCCCGGGTTGTCCTCTGGGCTATCCTGAAAATACCTATTATCCCGGTTATTAGGGTTTGCCGGGTTTATACAACCCACTTAATATGGTGATTTAACTAAAATTTTAGCCTCAACCACAGAAAAATTTGATACAAAGAATTTCCACCTCAAACGTACTCCTAAGGGTCCCCTCTATCGATTACAACCAATGCTCATATTTGCTCAGGGGTGCTAAGGCCTCATTTCCGGGTGGGCGTGGTACCTGTATTTTCAGCCTGAGGCCAAAACCATTAGTACCCTTAAAATAGGAGTAGAGATAAAATCGAGGGCACTAAAGTGATCAGCGTCCTCGCATTAGTGGGTGTAGGTGCCGAAATTAAGTCTCTATCTCATCTGGTTAATTAGATAATTGGATAATTAGGTTTGTGCATAACCGTTTGTTGGCTACGTGGCTATAGCCAATCAGAAAAGGAGTAGAGACAAAACCGAGGACACTAGAATGATCAGCGTCCTCGAATTAGTGGGGGTAGGTGCCGGAATTAAGTTTCTCATTTGGGTAATTAGATGATTGGATAATTAGGTTTGTGCATAACCGTTTTTGGCTTTATGGCTATACTGTTCAAAATCTGGCTTTATACCGTATTTTGCTCATTTTGAAAACCGTTAAAGCCAAATAACGGCTAAACGGTTGAAGATAGAGCTTAAAAGTCCGACGTCGACCCCCCATAACTTGGCTTTGCCTACAAAATGGCGCCAACGAAAAGTCTCTAAACCTGTCGTTCACCGTGGCCTAGTCGGAGGGGGGGGGGGGGGGGGTGCACGAAGCTACCCTAGTAAACACGCGATGTCGGTAAGTTGCATTTACCGCTCAGTAAGTCTCGGTATACCGACAGTTACTGAGCGGTAAAATGGTAAATGCAACTTACCGACATCGCGTGGGATTTTACTAGGCACACTCACTGCGTCTGGCAAGTCGAAATTCACGATTCCGGTTCCTCAAAAGATAGCGACTTGATTTTGGTTGCGTTAGAATGGTCTTAATAAGACTTTTACCAGTAGACCCCCTATTTCGTATATATTTCTAGACGACAAAAATTCTGAAAAATGCTTAAAATAAAACAAAAATAACTGCATTATGTTTCATAATGCTATGTTTCCCCGCCAACATTGCACTTCTTACATGAAGGCGGGACAGACATTTCGGATGATTTATACATCACTCAAACAGTATAGAACAAATCCTTATGTTTTAGTAGCACTTTATAATTGCACGCCATATTGCGGAATTGTGCGCCACACATTTCCTGAAAACGTGTCAATGAAGTGGTTTATGAAGGAGCAGGTTGTTTTTGTGTGCGTGGCTCTAGTTGCTATCACGTTGCCCCTCGCCGCCGCCTCGCAACCTGAAACGGGACAAGAGAGCTGACTTGCTACACATAGTCACTATATCCGTTTAGATTTCTAAATCCCCTATGCCTTTTTGCAAAAGGCATCCGGGTGAAGGCCTTTGGCCTTCACCCGGGCGGGGAAAAAATACGATAGAAGAAAAGTTATAGGTATCTTTTCAACATCATAGTCAATAAATGTCTGCCTGGTAAATAATCCTTCTTCAGTGGCCCACTTTGTCAGGCGCCCAGAGTAATATTAAATAGGACACTGTGTCGGCGGCCTGCTGTTCTACCCAGCTACTCCCTGCATAAATACCGAATATGTGTTGCAATCGCTCTCGGGGCCCAGTTTTCTTTCCGACTAGTACGGGGGACATGTTGTTTATCTAGGAGTTGTAGTGAAGGAGTTTGGGACATGCTAATAATATACACGTCACGGTCACATACTATATAGTCATATGACATGCCTCATAGATTCGCACTATTCAGGAAGTATATTCATACTGCACATGTGCAACGTGTCTATAGGTTCAGGGGGTATATATTGCTGACACATCATTTGTTGAGTACCGGCCTTACTCAACAAGCTACCATTGAATTCACTGCATTTCCTCCAGATTCCTTCTCTATGTAACATATATAGAGCTTTGTGTGTACACTGATTTTTACGGTTCCTGCAAATTTCTTTCCATTTAGTATCCTACAATATTGTAACTCATGACACGTAGTGTGTGTGTGGTTGTGCTTCACTGGGTTGTTAACCATAATTAATTTAGAGTTACATGCTTTTTGTTGCAGTGTACGTATTGTTTTGCGTATATTACGACTTGTCAAGTTAAAAACACCTTTTCCTCGGATCATGATATAGCATTGTACATAGACTCTATAATAGAGGCGATTCAAAAAAGATTTTGTGCCCCACTGCCGCACTGCCCCTGATAAAACAGATGCTTCCCCGTATAATATATGCAGTAAATATCAATTCGTGCGTTGTGAAATTGATCCCGCGATAAAGAACTCGACGTTTATAATGCATTATAATATTATTTCTTTGTTGAACTATTAACCATTGAAATTTCTTTGTGCCAGTAATGGAATAAAATATTTTACTACTCGGTATAACAGTTATACTGCCTAATTTAGTTATATTATTTTGTAATTTATTCCACGCTTGTCCCCTCGTTGTAGGTAAAGTGAATTTGTTGACAGTTTGAATTGACCACGTCAAAGCAAAACTCAAATACTATTTTTGTGCGAGCAAGAGAGTTAATAGGGCGAAACGGAGGAAGAGCTCAAGATACGGGGAATCAAGAATTGACACTTGATGCAGTAGGGGACATGAAGTGACAGCTATATTACTGGGACACTGCTTCCCCATGCGAATTTCTGCCGAAGGAAATATATTGATTCCTACAAATCACCCACCCAGTTAAATATCGAAGGGGCAACGTTTGGGAGATCATTGCAAGCAGATTCGATTTGAATATATAACGATTCACTTGACATTATAATGTCCCTTCCTATATATTTTCTAGCCTACTTTATAATTGCTGGGCCGTGATGTGTAGTTACATGTAGAATATTTTCTGGAACATTTTACAGATTTATCCAGGGTTGTGTCGATCCCTGTATTGATCTCACGTGGTTGACCTCTTGACTAATGTTATACTATGCCATTTATTGATAATAGATACTTTGATAACATTTTAACTCTATATTTGAGGATAAATGACTATCCATTCCGGGGCAATGAGTGACACCCATAATTTGAGTGTGTTACTAACGGACCCCCTTTACCACTGGGTTCACGGTAACAGACACGCCCATAATCCTCATGTGAGTATATGCAGCCCGCCAGCCCAAAACAAGCCCGTTATCATTCCTGCATTTTCTATTTAGCGCCAGATGAAGCTGATGTGTTAGATTTTCAGCCGTATGCCTCCCATACTAAGTCACATACTCGTTGTACATTTGTTAACTTCGTTCTCAGCCCTATATGCTTCGATTTCCCTTAGTCCCTTATATTATTATAGAGAGAGACTAGAAAGGGGGTTAGATAAATTACACCATTCAGTGGTGTTGGTAGTAAAGATACGGTAATGGCGGATACCGTAATAGTGACTTTAGTAGTATAGTGTGCACAGTTGGGACCCCTTTTTCGCCCTAACTGAGGCACCATTTTGTATGTGCATGTCACGTGACTTCTGATTACCAAAATTATGCGGCGCTGGCAAGAGTTGTTCACTAGAATATCGGGAGCGCCGGCAAGGGCCTTGGAATTTATTTTGGCGCTGACAAGGGCCCACATTCACGATTGGGAGTTGTCAATTTTTGTTTGAAATTTCTGTGTGTTAGTGATCTCACCCCTATCACATGCACATTACACTCCTGCACAATGCATATAACTTTCTCTCTCTTTTCTCGTGCCAGGTGTTCTGATATAAATAATAAATGTACTCCAGCGTTCCTCTAATGTTCTTTTGTTATTCTTACCGTTCTTTTGATATTCCAGTGACTTTTCACCAGAAAGGAACGAGACGGGAACGGTGAAAATTACAAAAGAACAGCATCGGAACGGTTTTTTGTTAGATAAGAAAAGTTGGAAAATACAAAAGAACAGTGGAAATTAGAACGGAACAACAGCGGAACGACGGCGGAACAGTAAAATATTGTAAAATGTTTCATAAACGAAAACATGCAGTATATACACATAAACTAGGAAACGTATTTTTACACAGGTGTTCTGAAAATGATTTTGTCGTTACTTTATCATTCGTAGTGTTCTTTTGTGTTCCAATTACTTTTCATTAAAAAGGAACGAAATGGAAACAGTGAAAATTACAAAAGAACAACAACGGAACGGTTTGTGATACACTGGAACAACACCGGAACAGCACCAGAACAGTAAAATAGGTAGTTCGGAACTATAAAAGAGATTGCTTATTGCGTGCAGCTCATTTCTAGTCATGTCAAGATCTATTACGCGTCACGAGTCGTCTAAGAAAATGGGCTTAGGTGATATTTCAGATCCAGAATCTGACTCAGATATATCTCAATCTGATAGCGAATCTTCGGACCGAGAAAATACATACCAATGCTTGCTACACTGCTTTGCTTTCAAGCACGATCTTATTGACGCTGATATCAGCAAAGCTGATCTAACAGATCGCGAGAAACTTCTTGTGGACGCCATTAAGGAATCAAACTCATTAATTGAAATTCGTGAAATGCTAAACCAAAACCCAGAAATGTTTGATAATATTACGAACAAGCTGTTTCCGGAAACCTATGAAAATAAATGTCCTAACTGCAGTAACTAGTTTCTTTCGATGTCATGCCATGGGTATATAGGGTAGGAGGGGGTAATTCGGGTCAGTTGGTAATTCGGGTCACTTGTTTGTAATTCGGGCCATTCTAATGTAACAAGATTTGGCGGGAAAATTTGAAATACGGAATATCGTTCATTTCCCGATTTTGGATTCAATTGGTATTCCCGTGAATTTGCGGAATTTTTTCGAGGAGAAAACATATGATTTTATCCAATGGGATAATTCAGCACTTATTGGCTAAGTTTTTGAAGGAATTACGTCATTATTGATTTACCAAAATGACGTCATAAAACAGTGTGTCTAATTCGGGTCATGTTTGTAATTCGGGTCACAGGCAAAACGGCTAATTCGGGTCACCTTATTTTTGCGATAAATCAGCAAGTTTGAGTGATTTCTGGCCCCATATTTTATGTTTTCTTCTCGATTTTGGGCCTTTAGGGGTCTCAAGGGCTCTCTAGGGGCCTCTGGGGGCCTCTAGGGGCCTCTAGGGGGCCTCTAGGGGGCCTCTAGGGGCTTTTAGGGGCCTTTAGGGGCCTCTAGGGGCTTCTAGGGGGCCTTAAGGGGTCTCTAGGGGTCTCAAGGGTTCTCTAGGGGCCTCTGGGGGCCTCTAGGGGCTTTTAGGGGCCTTTAGGGGTTTCTAGGGGGCCTCTAGGGGCTTTTAGGGGCCTTTAGGGGCCTCTAGGGGCCTTAAGGGGCCTTTAGGGGTCTCAAGGGGCCTCTAGGGGGCCTCTAGGGGCTTCTAGGGGGCCTTTAGGGGTCTCAAGGGTTCTCTAGGGGTCTCTAGGGGCCTCTAGGGGCTTCTAGGGGGCCTTTATCGGTCTCAAGGGGCTTCTAGGGGGCCTCTAGGGGCTTCTAGGGGGCCTCTAGGGGGCCTTAAGGGGCCTTTAGGGGTCTCTAGGGGCCTCTAGGGGCTTCTAGGGGGCCTTTATCGGTCTCAAGGGGCTTCTAGGGGGCCTCTAGGGGCTTTTAGGGGCCTTTAGGGGTCTCTAGGGGCTTCTAGGGGGCCTTAAGGGGCCTTTAGGGGCCTCTGGGGGGCTCTAGGGGGGCTCTAGGGGTCTCTAGGGGGGCTCTAGGGGCCTCTGGGGGCCTCTAGGGGGCCTTTAGGGGGCATCTAGGGGCCTTTATGAGTCTCAAGGGGGCTCTAGGGGCCTCTAGGGGCCTCTAGGGGGCCTTAAGGGGCCTTAAGGGGCCTTTAGGGGTCTCTAGGGGCCTCTAGGGGCTTCTAGGGGGCCTTTATGGGTCTCAAGGGGCTTCTAGGGGGCCTCTAGAGGCCCCTAGAGGCCCTTAAAACAGCCAACCATCAGCCAACCAACAGCTGGCCCGAATTACAAACACTTGACCCGAATTAACCGCATGATTTCAGCGGCAACACGCTGTGTTGGTAATTCGGGTCATTTGGTCACGTGTTTGTTTGCGAGGGCTGTGATTGGCTGAATACGCGCGTGGCCCGATTTAGCCACTGACCCGAATTACCAACAATACGCAAACTAACGATTTCGTGGGCTTTTTTATGTGTGAAAAAGGTTGGATTTGAAAACTTCAACAGTCCAAATATCTTAACAAGTGTCACATTGGATAAATTGAATGGATTTTATGTGCAGACATTCTGCCACAACCAAGGGAATACCACTTTAATCAAAAAGGTGACCCGAATTACCCCCGCCTACCCTAAGGGACAACTATCTTCATTTCTTTACAAATGGTAGCTTGTGACTTGTGTGACCAATCGTTCCCCTTCATTTATCAACTCCTTGAACATAAAGACCTCTATCACAAAAAGCCTACGATTAATGAAGGTATGGATACCAAAGAACTACAGATAGATGAGGATTATCCAATAGATGACACCTCTGCAGATAGCAGCGATAAAGATTCGGAAAACCCTTCACCAACACTTACTAAAGTTGTGAAAAAACCTGAACTAAATTACAAGGAATTGTATCATGTGCGAGATCAGCACGCTCGCAAGTTTGAACGTTTGTACAAAACAAAGCTGACGGAATCAAAACAACATTTGAGTCGCATTCGGTTATTTGAAAAGCAACTCGATGAGTTTATAACAAATTTTAAGGACAGTACCTTTAACGAGTTTTCCGATTCAATAATTAACTCCAAAAATATTGCTGACTTTCTAGAACTCAGTCGATTGTTTGCTTCAAAGAAATTTGTCAAGGTTTCACGTAGTAACCAACTTTTACAAGCTATTAAAACGTTGTGTACTGGTCTAAAGTATGGTGTAATTCCACTTGTTGTTTTTCAGCGAAAGAGATTAAATGAAAAAGAACGAAAATTGATTAAATTAGTTGACAAAAAGAGCGTTGAAGATATCAAAAAATTATTTTTTAAATATTCTAAAGAGTTTGCAAATATTTTCCAAGTTGTTGAAAAGACGCTGTTGCTTTTAAGAGATTTAGAAAATGAAAGTTTAAATGTATAGTTAATTATATTTCTTTTTTTTGTTGAAAAAAGGTCTTTTTATTTGTTTTACAAACCAAAAACAAAGTAGGTTTTATTGTTCCAGTGAATCAAACATTTTGCAACAGTTTACAATACTTTACTGTTCCGCTGTCGTTCCGCTGTTGTTCCGTTCTAATATCCACTGTTCTTTTGTATTTTCCAACTTTTCCTTTCTAACGAAAAAACATTCCGTTGCTGTTCTTTTGTAGTTTTCACTGTTCCCGTCTCGTTCCTTTCTCATGAAAAGTCACTGGAATACCAAAAGAACACTGGGAATAACAGTGCTATGACCCGTCGATAATTGAAGTAGAACATATCTTTGGCTATATAAACCGGTGTTACCATAATTGCTACCATAAGAATCATGGACGCGTTTCTAGATACTGTGCCCGTCAAGTTTTGGGAGTTGTACCGGAAAAATTGGTCAACTATCCGTCAGCGTACTACAAAAGGCAAACTAAAAGATATTTATCATTTTCCACTGTCACCCACTGATGGAATTTTTGGTAAACTAGATAAAGTCTTGGAAAACTATCAGAATGATATAAAACTGAATGTCGCATTCGGATTTGTTATGACAAACAAACTTACTGGTGAAGTCAAATTTTATCACCCTTCTAATAACACAATGGTTTTTGAGACTGCTCAATTAATTTCTGGGCGAGAAGACGTTAAAAAAGTAAAAGAAAATATAGAACGGGAAGATCTGCTAGAAATAGCAAGGAGTTCACGCCCATCTACAGCATGGAAAGTCGAAGCTGTGGTCTGCATTAGATTTGATATAATGAAGATTCAATTTTGATATAACTGCTAGCATTTTATTTATTCATTAATTTTTCTCGAGAAAAACCTGTCTCTTAATTTGTTTCTAGACACAAAGTTGTTATGTTTTCGTTTACGAAACATTTTGCAACATATTACTGTTCCGCCGTCGTTCCGCTGTTGTTCCGTTCTAATTTCCACTGTTCTTTTGTATTTTCCAACTTTTCTTATCTAACAAAAAAACCGTTCCGATGCTATTCTTTTGTAATTTTCACTGTTCCCGGCTCGTTTCTTTCTAATGAAAAGTCACTGGAATACCAAAAGAACGGTAAGAATAATAAAAGAACATTAGAGGAACATATTTATTATTTGTATCAGAACACCTGGCACGAGAAAAAAGAGAGAAAGGAATATATAGTATGCAGGCGTGTAATGTGATAGGGATGAGATCACACAGAAATCACAAACAAAAGTTGACATCATACAGAAATCCCAATCGCGAATGTGGGCCCTTGTCAGCGCCAAAATAAATTCCAAGGCCCTTGCCGGCGCTCCCGATATTCTAGTGAACAACTCTTGCCAGCGCCGCATAATTTTGGTAATCAGAAGTCACGTGACATGCACATACAAAATGGTGCCTCAGTTAGGGCGAAAAAGGGGTCCCAACTGTGCACACTATACTACTGACTTTGCGTAACACAGGCGAGTGCTTTTGTCAAAAAGTTTAATTTGTTCAGCTCGTCTTAGCACGTTGATTGGCCACCCTTGCATGTCTCCTTACCGTTTTTCAGACCAAAACGGTTTTTCATTACCGTTTTCCCACTACAAGCAAATTTGTTGGTGGGGCCGGCGACCACATTTGTCTAACCCTACTTTAAGTATATTTTTTAATGTTGACAGCAGCAGCTATTCTTTATTAGCTTGGAAGCACATTCTGCCAAAAATATACATGTTATGTTCGATATACAACTCAAACCCTTATATTTATTTTAGATGACTAAAAACCGACGAGGATTGATCTACCAAAACAGCTTCGTCGACGAAACTAGCAATGGTACGTATCGAACCTGCTATATCATTGTACTATGTAAGAAAGAGAGGCCTCTCTCTTTCCTGACTGTGTTCTCACATGATGATGATGACTATCGCTCCATGATCATATCACACAACGTGTCGTGGCCGCATAAACGACGCTAACTGGAAATACCCTTTCGTTCTTAGAATCCCGTTGCAATGCAACGGGATTCTAAGAACGAAAGGGTATTTCCAGTTATGCAACTTGCATACTTAATTTTTTTGAATAAAAATAAAATTGAATTCTGACTTGACTATTTATGGGTACAATTATAAACCTTCAAATTATTTCCAAGAATTTATGGATCGATGTGCGGGGAAAAAAAGAAAAATTAGACAGCGATACTTAGAAATTCACTCTTCAAGCATGTAGTTAGTTGGATATTTTAGAAACAGTCCACACCTACCTTTCTCTCACATACAGCATACTACTTTCTCTCATTAACTGGAGCTGTGCAGACAGCTGTGAAACGGTGCCAACTGCAATTACCACAGGAATTATAAATTAGTTGCAAAGTTGCAAAAGCATGGGCTCTACAACGACACACAAATATAAAATAGGTCTTAAAATTTCTTATGTTTTCCCCTTCATTTTTGTACCGGACCTTCTGTAATAACATTTTATGCGTGTTATAAATTGTTGTACATCAATTGTATTGTGTTAGGTTTTGAAAATGTATGATCTTGATGGTATTCACGTCAACGTCGAACAAATTTTATCTGGAAGTCGGAAAAAGCTGCTTTTGACTAAAGGTTTAAGAATAATCCAATTGTACTTCCAATTGTACTTCCAATTGTACTTCCAGTACTTTATCAGTGTGTCCTTAAGTTTCCAAATCTTTCTGTACCTCAATATAATATTGTTAAGACAGCTGTTTTTTGAAAGATCACAATATTTCCTTCGCAGGATTCCCCAGCAAAGCCACCTCTTTGGATGTCTCTTCGATCATGCCTGACGATCTGGACGGGAAATCAATGTGTTCCTCGATCAACAATCTTAACATTATTGATGAGGTGAGAGAGTTGTGTATTATTGGGGTATGAATTGTTGGGGCACAAGGTAAGTGGGGATAACAAAGTGATTCATCATGGCCATGTGGTTTGGTAACGAAGTTACCCCTCCCTTGCCGGCGCGCGAACAGAGTGTGAGGTGTCTTGGAAACCAACCATGTGGTAGTGTGCAGGCTGGGGGGTAAATTAGCATTTTAGCAGTTTAGTGGTATGTATTTGAATGTCAATGCATTAGGGTATATAAGCTCCTGCATTAATTTAACAGTGTGAGACAAGTGATTACCATATGCAGCTCCATGTGATGTTGCCAGAGGTGCAGATCCTTGTATATAATGATTATATGTAGCCCAGGAAGGGAGGGCAGGCGTCTTATTCCCACATAGGATAAAGTCTCAGTATAGATTATAAATATTTGAGGTCTTTATTCAAATAATGGAGGTTTTAAAGATTGAATAACATAGAATATAGAGTTGACATAAAGGTTATAGGTTGATTCTTATATTACACATACAGTGATACCTATTCTTTGCGATAACAAGTGGTAAGAAGTTATAATAGTGATCTCCCACATTGTGTGGACTGTGGTCCACACTTGAACCGTTTTCATGTGTACACTTTATCGCGGTTAAGGGCAATTCATTTCACAACAATATATTATATACTTTCTATAGCGATCTGTTTTGTGATTAATGATTGACATTGGATCTGTTCTCTAGCTTTTTGCCATTACTTTCATTTGGGATGACTAAGAGTGGAAGCATAAATACTACCAGCATAGGTAGCGTATACCAGTATATTTTCAGTATTATATCATTTATATACATCATCATTCGAGACTTGTACCTTATATACATATATTGTATGATCTTAACTGAAGTATGCACATTATACGCGCATTTCACGCCCAGTTATTTCCTGAATACAAGATCATCGCATAAACTAAAGATCATGCAATAAAACAACTTTCAGCTGTTCTTTCTCTTACACCGCGGGTCCAAATTTGATTGTCAAAAACAATCTAATAATTGATTTCACAACGAAATAATATTTGATTTCCCTACATATACATCTACTATTATATAACAGTTTCTGTTCCCTCCTAGCGAACAGTTAATGTCTCATTGTCTCAATGCAGTCGTCCACAACCTCTCTCTAATTTCTGCTCATATACATCCCTCTATTTCACTGTGGTCTCTCTCTCTCTCTCTCTCTCTCTCTCTCTCTCTCTCTCTCTCTCTCTCTCTCTCTCTCTCTCTCTCTCTCTCTCTCTCTCTCTCTCTCTCTCTCTCTCTCTCCCTCCGGTCTCTCTCCGTTTACTCTCTCTCTCTCTCTTTATTTCTATGGACATTGAACACATGGTGGGAAATTCACTAAGATCTACCTTCGTCCAATTCAGATACGAGAATCGCTTGCGTGTACTCCAGAGAGACCTTGTACATATACCGGACGACCCTTTGTAGTTTTGTTATTAAACGCTATATTTAGTTGGCCCCTTGACCACATCTCACAACTGCTTTGTCGCATAATTAACATTTAATATATATTTTTAGTTCAAGGAATTTTTCTGATCTTTTAACGTCTTAGCTATATATAGCAAAGTATACTCCATTTTTTTTCAACTGTTCACCCCCCAAAGTCGTGCGCGGAATTGTTTTGCGCGTTTATCACATGTTAACGTGTAGCGCGCGCAGCGTAAATTAAAATATCGCACGCGAACGAGTTGGAGGGTGAACAGTTGAATAAAAATGGACTTTAGTTAAAAGATCTGAAACTCGAAATCAAAATTTCCTCAAATTGTCTTCATATAAAATTGTCTTCGACTGTCAGGCCAATCCTCTGACCGCAGTTCTCACGCGCTCCTATTTGAAGAAATGATACTAGGGTCAGGCCAATGCTCTGACAGGTCTTCGAGTTATAAACAGGATGAACGGGTCATTGTTGTTTATTTATATGTATCTTGATGTTGATTAGAAAGAGATTCTGTTTCTTGATACACCATGATCTCTATAAATATAAAGCTGGTTTTTGCTCCCAGTCGACCTATGAGTCTCTCGATCGTAAACTGCTGAATTTAGAGTACCTAGTTGATATATACTTGTGTTAGCAGCTTCGACTCGTAATTGGCTGTTTAGTCCATATCACTACCTTGTTATGTTCTTACTTGATCCTTGCACAGAAAGAGGGTCGAGCTAGGCAAATCATTACCATTGCCATACATATATGCCAATCGAACAACAAATGATTTTGAAACCCGCCAGACTTGCAGGTTCGGTTTAGGTTTGATTTTTACACAGCTCGAAACCCGGAATCGGTTTCCCGGAATTTAGAGTGATTAGTTTACCGGAGTTAATGGTTATTTACTAGGTGCTTATATATATAATAATATAAATGATATTCACCATGGTTACACATGATGGTACATATTGAACGCTAAGATGTACTTTTTGAACCCATTGTTTCGCGTCGATAGTAAAAGTTCAATTTTTACGCAGCTTATATGCAATGACCGATAACGGATAGCGAGACATAAATGAGAGGGAAAGAGAGAGAGAGAGAGAGAGAGAGAGAGAGAGAGAGAGAGAGAGAGAGAGAGAGAGAGAGAGAGAGAGAGAGAGAGAGAGAGAGAGGGAGAGAGAGAGAAATGAAGCATAGCTGATGCTCTCCAACTCTTCATCTTTGTGTCCTACTACTTACAGATGCCGTTTATGTTGGACCTTGGTTCCATTCTCTCTCTCTCTCTCTCTCTCTCTTTCTCTCTCTCTCTCTCTCTCTCTCTCTCTCTCTCTCTCTCTCTCTCTCTCTCTCTCTCTCTCTCCCTCTCTCTCTCTCTCTCTCTCCCTCTCTTTCTCTCTCTCTTTGCGTCTTCTGATTATTAACAGTGTATCGATCGTGCGAGGGTCCATATCAACCTGGGACTGCATACACCCTCATGAATGAATGTAGATCTCCAATCCAAGCTGTCTTTAAACGACGTAGTTTCAGGAGAGAAATTAGGTTGTTAGAAACCCTACATATACTTTATTAATTCCTGAATGTAGTAATTTGTTGAACTTGTTGTTGTTGTTTAAAGTTAAATAGAACCAAAAGAAGCTCTCCGCAGGAGAGAACCTCTCGCCAGCTCGACCGCTCCTGGTCTGCTAGGGTGTCGATTGACACTCCTTGCATCCTCCACTGAAATTTTCAGAAGCAGTCCCTTTGGTTGAAGAGAATTCGTAGAGCTCCCAGTCCAGACCAGGAGAAGCGGACGACTCCCAGTCAAGACTGGGAGCCGTAAGCCGCTGCGCCTCGCCAAGGCTCCTCCTCATGCGAGCGGGTTGTTGTCGTCGTTATAGTGCTGTGATAAGGACTATGCAAAGCATATCGCTTCAAACGCTCCAAGGAGTCTAACTCTCGGCCTAACCAAGTGAGACTTTGGAGTTCTCTAATTGAGAGGTTCTCCGGAACAAGGTAGCGTTATCCCTCTGTGAGATATTGAAGTGGTCCGGACTAGCTGTAACTGTTTGTCTTTGAGAGAAGATAGAGTGAGGCAGAACGACAGAGAGATAGAGAAAAATCATAGAAACAGATCCCTCGATTTGCGATCGGTTATACGATCGTCCCAGTTTTACTAGTACATACATATAATATTGGGACGATAAACTGAATATTATTGTTTGTATGTAAAGGCTGTAAATCATTCGACACTAATTAGTGTTCTTCACTAGGTACATTTCCTAATATCATTTACCATGATATAATATATCTTTCAAGTATGTAAGACAGATATCCCTAGCATTGTGAGTGTGACACTGTCGTATCTTGTTGAGATCTCTCTTAACGATGATGAACGTTGGTGGAGATCTTGATCAGTGTGTTCTTACAAGAGGGACTCTAAAGAGAGTGTCAATAATTCATCGCTGAATATATGAGCGGTCTACATAGTGCATTACTTATTGGTGTTGACTTAGTGAGATAGAGAGAGAGAGAGAGAGAGAGAGATAGAGCGAGAGAGAGAGAGAGAGAGTAGAGAGAGCCCTCTCACTCTCTCTCCTCTCTTCCCTCTCTCTCTCTCTGCTCTCTCTCTCTCTCTCTCTCTCTCTCTCTTGCCGCGCTCTCTCCTCTCTCTCTGCTCTCGATATCTCCTCTCTCTCGCGAGAATGGCGAGTATAACCTAAGATAGAGGGCTACTCTTCTACCTCTCTCGCTTCTCACCAGCTGCTTTGCATGGGCACTATGTGTACGTAAAAGCTGGGTTAACGAACTATATAGTGTATCATTTCTCAGTAGTCCGGTAGACTATTCAACTACTCTAAGTAGGTGACAAATGAGAGTGCCTTAGAAAAAAAACAAGCCAGCAATAGAAACAAAATTATGGTGAAGACAATTGCTAGCATGCTTTCATAGTGCAGCTTCGGTTATAGTCTTTATGATTTTATAATTTTCTTTTCTATTTATACCCACAAACATAGTTCATTTCAATGAACTTGACTATCTTGTACTACCCCAGAGCTTTTTTAGAATGAATAATAAAAGTCTAACACTGAAGTATGTTCAATATCTGTTACTGTGTTGGTTTGAGGAGTCAATCCTCAGATATAGAACTCTACAGAGAACTCTGGAGATTCTCTGGAGTATCAAACGAAACACGTGTTTTGTTTTGTATATCAAGATATTTACTGGAATCAGATATTAGATATTTATCTGACATTTATTTCAGTACAGTAATTATTTAGAAAACTCCCTTTAAAGAAAAGTTTAATTGCATTACATATAATGTAATTTTAATGTGTTGCACATGTTGTATATTTTCGGAAATTAGGGCAGAAGTACACTGTGTCTCTCTAAACTTAGTTCTCTGTGTAATAATTATTCTCCTAAACTATAGCTGATTATTGTGACAGGTGTCACTTGTTTAATACATTAGTTGCAAATCCAGTACTCACATATTATAATGTGTGTAATTGTCGAGTGATGGCCTTGGGCCTGATGAGAGGTGACATGTGCCTGTATGTATGGTGACCAAACGTGATGTACTCGCTCTGTGCTGCTCGATTTACAATTAGATCAGGGTGTTAGGGAGAGAGAGAGAGAGAGAAAGATAGTGATTGATAACTAGCGTACTTTATGCCTGATTTTGCAATTATTTAGTTAAACATATATATGTGGTACTGCACTAAGCACTTTACCTAGCGACGCATGGCTTCGGCAAACAGGACAAAATTCAATTGTCAAACCAACAAGAACTATTGCATTTTGTATTGGGGAGGGTTTGCAGCTGGGAGCTGCAGCAGTTCTCGCGTTTTCCAGAGTTGATTCAGACAATCACAACACAAATATTTTCAAATGGGAATTGTCAAACGTTTCGGCAACGGGTGCCCTCATCAGTAACAATAATAAATGAAATATGGTTCGACAATTTATAACACATGATGCTACCTACCAATTAGCGATTGCTGTCTAGCCGAGCTGCAAAACAAGTCGTGTTCATAATCTGATTTATGTGGGCTAAATCAAAGTGGGGGTCGGATTCCCAATCAGAATATGAACCCGTTTGTTTTACATTCGTTCAGGCCTGGCTGCTCTCGCTGGATTGCTAAGTTCTCTCTTAGAAAGGTATCAATGCAGTCTCTTCCTCTGTCTAAAATTCTAAAATCAAAATTCTTCAAAAAATTCTCAAAATCTCTAGTGTTCTTCTCTCCCGTCACTGCCTCTGGATGAGTGGTTACTAGATGTTTCCCCAGGGTGGTCCGGTGGTTCCCAAGGCGTTGGCTGCTCTCGTGTTCACCTGCTCGCACGATGATAGGGCGTGTTGTGGCTCCGATGTAGACTCCCGAGCAGTAGTTACAGGTTGCTTTGTAGACTACATTTCTGGTGTTACAGGGGACCTTGGCTTGGTGGAGGGTGCAGCTGCATGTGGGGGTTGGAGCTAGTTTTCGCACCAGGGCTGCTTTCACTTCACTCTTTACAGTTCTCCCGCTCGTTGTCACTACCCGGATTGGAATACCAGATTTGGCTGTTGATTTCCGGATCCTTCTGGTAAGGGCTTCATTGACGTACGGGATCTTC
The DNA here is from genome assembly GCA_020137815.1 of Hormiphora californensis. Classification (NCBI taxonomy): domain Eukaryota; kingdom Metazoa; phylum Ctenophora; class Tentaculata; order Cydippida; family Pleurobrachiidae; genus Hormiphora; species Hormiphora californensis. Next base: position 378,520 of record CM035353.1, on the reverse strand, counting down.
AGGATGTGCTTGGGGTCTGTGTCCGAGGGAGCTTGGGAGTTGGGTTGGGTAGGGGTTAAGGGAGGGGGAGGGGGAGGGGTTAGTGTGGGTGTGGTGGGTGTGTGGGGTGTGTGGGTGTGTTTCGCTACTTCACTGGTGATGGTGAGGGTGACGAGTTCTTGCGGGTACTCTGAGTTGGTCAGGTTCCGCCGGAGGTCCTCTAGGTGTGGCCAGGCGAGGTCTTTGCTGGAGCAGAGGTTTAGGATCCTTCGGGTCTCTGTCCTGATGATGTTTGTTTTTATTCTGGCCTCGCAGTGGGAATTGAAGGAGAGGTAAAGGCCGGAGTGTGTCTCCTTCTGGTACAGTTGGTGCTGTATGCATCCTTCATCTGTGATGGTGATGAGGATGTCGAGGAAACTGATTCTCCGGTGGCTGGGCTCCTCCATGGTGAATCTTAGTTCCCCTTCCCATACGTTGTTGAGGCAGTTCAGAAAGTTGTGGGCGTCTCCTATTGTCTTCCACATGGAGTTGGAGTCATCAACGTAGGTTCCCAGGAAGAGGGGTCTTTTGTTGGGCTCCGTGTTGGTGAGGGCACGTCTGTAGGTGAAGTCCACTAGGATTTCGGCGTAGGCTCCCGAGGAGTGGTAACCTGTCCCGACACCGGTGGTTTGCAGGTAGTGGTTCCCACATGCACGTGCATATGTGTGGGAAGTGATGAACTGCATGAACTTGGTGATGTGATGTGGGTCGAATCCTAGCATGTCGATGTTGTCCTTGTGTTCCTGTAGGTAGTCAAGGAGGACATCCATAGCCATCCTGTGGGTTGGGAGGGATGGATACATGGATTCAATGTCCATGGACACGATGACGTGATCTGGTCCCAGATGTTGGGGGGATGCGGCTCCTCCCTGTCCCTCAGTCCAAGGTGACAGGCATTGGGTTATAAATCTTCTGCTGGAGTCCACCCTGTATCTCAGGAGGGGGAGTATTTGGGACAAGATGCTGGCCACGATTACATCTAGTTTTTCCACTGCGCTGCCTGCCACCGGTTGTACCACCCTAACTTTGGTGTTGGGGAAGTCCGGCTTGTGATCTTTGGCCAGGGGATAGATGATGGGGGCCCTGGCGTGCCTGGTCGACAGACGTGTGACTAGGTACTCGTCATGTATGTCTGCTTCCTTTAGGGCTTCCTTTAGGAGAGTGTTGGCTTGTAGCTGGAATGAGTTGGAGGGGTCCTCGCTTAGCTCAGTCCATCCGTTTGCCAGATGTTGTTGTAGTCTCTCCTCGCAGGCCGTTGTGGGGAGGGTGCAGAAACGATTTGTCTTGTCGGTGGGGATGATGGTGACTTCCTTGACGTTTTTCGTAGTTAGTCTCAGGCTCTCAAGATCCTTCCTGTTGTGGTTGGGTGTTACCCTCCAGTTCTTTTTGTCGCCCAGGATTGGTGAGAGTGAGTCCCGTAACTTCTCGATAGCCACCGGTGTCGGGACAGGTTACCACTCCTCGGGAGCCTACGCCGAAATCCTAGTGGACTTCACCTACAGACGTGCCCTCACCAACACGGAGCCCAACAAAAGACCCCTCTTCCTGGGAACCTACGTTGATGACTCCAACTCCATGTGGAAGACAATAGGAGACGCCCACAACTTTCTGAACTGCCTCAACAACGTATGGGAAGGGGAACTAAGATTCACCATGGAGGAGCCCAGCCACCGGAGAATCAGTTTCCTCGACATCCTCATCACCATCACAGATGAAGGATGCATACAGCACCAACTGTACCAGAAGGAGACACACTCCGGCCTTTACCTCTCCTTCAATTCCCACTGCGAGGCCAGAATAAAAACAAACATCATCAGGACAGAGACCCGAAGGATCCTAAACCTCTGCTCCAGCAAAGACCTCGCCTGGCCACACCTAGAGGACCTCCGGCGGAACCTGACCAACTCAGAGTACCCGCAAGAACTCGTCACCCTCACCATCACCAGTGAAGTAGCGAAACACACCCACACACCCCACACACCCACCACACCCACACTAACCCCTCCCCCTCCCCCTCCCTTAACCCCTACCCAACCCAACTCCCAAGCTCCCTCGGACACAGACCCCAAGCACATCCTGAAGATCCCGTACGTCAATGAAGCCCTTACCAGAAGGATCCGGAAATCAACAGCCAAATCTGGTATTCCAATCCGGGTAGTGACAACGAGCGGGAGAACTGTAAAGAGTGAAGTGAAAGCAGCCCTGGTGCGAAAACTAGCTCCAACCCCCACATGCAGCTGCACCCTCCACCAAGCCAAGGTCCCCTGTAACACCAGAAATGTAGTCTACAAAGCAACCTGTAACTACTGCTCGGGAGTCTACATCGGAGCCACAACACGCCCTATCATCGTGCGAGCAGGTGAACACGAGAGCAGCCAACGCCTTGGGAACCACCGGACCACCCTGGGGAAACATCTAGTAACCACTCATCCAGAGGCAGTGACGGGAGAGAAGAACACTAGAGATTTTGAGAATTTTTTGAAGAATTTTGATTTTAGAATTTTAGACAGAGGAAGAGACTGCATTGATACCTTTCTAAGAGAGAACTTAGCAATCCAGCGAGAGCAGCCAGGCCTGAACGAATGTAAAACAAACGGGTTCATATTCTGATTGGGAATCCGACCCCCACTTTGATTTAGCCCACATAAATCAGATTATGAACACGACTTGTTTTGCAGCCCGGCTAGACAGCAATCGCTAATTGGTAGGTAGCATCATGTGTTATAAATTGTCGAACCATATTTCATTTATTATTGTTACTGATGAGGGCACCCGTTGCCGAAACGTTTGACAATTCCCATTTGAAAATATTTGTGTTGTGATTGTCTGAATCAACTCTGGAAAACGCGAGAACTGCTGCAGCTCCCAGCTGCAAACCCTCTTCTTCTACCGCGGATGGTGCCCCCAGTCCTCTCAGACTGGTCCAACAGCATTTTGTATTCATAATGCGGTGTTTCCCTGCCACAAATGGATTTAAATTGATAAATAAGCTTCAAAACTGGATTTTCTAATGAATTTTGTGCTCAAAGAGCATTTTTTTGGCTGATGTGATGTTGCTTACTAAGGTAACTAGGTAAGTTCCTATGGTAACCAAAGCAGTTGCTATGGTAACCAGGACAGTTGCTATGGCAACCAAGGCAGTTGCTTAGTAGACCCCAGTTGGTTACCAAGTGCTTCAACTTTAACCGCATCTCAACTCGAGTCACTAGTTTTACAGTAGTTTCATGCTTGGAAGACGTTCTACCACTTCATAGCATGGCTGTAGGGCGCCTAAAGTGATTTCAGGTGATAGTGGGAAGTGCTATCAGCGAGTAATTGCGCGCCACAATGTCTGTTAATCATTTCCTTTGTTGAATCAACGAAGCGTGAGATGAAAGTTTTATGAAGGAGCAGACTTGTTGTTAGGCGTTGTCCGTGACGGACGGACACTATTAGTTAACTACACAATCTGCTGATTTCTAAATCCTGAATGATCTTTTTAGCACGTGCGTGCTAAAAAGATCACCCGGGCAGGGAAAAAATCTCTTTTATAATTTGGAGATGTCGCGTCGAAGTGATGGTCGTTTGGTCAGCACGGTGGTCAGCAACAGCCTGCTCCTTTCTAAAATAATTTATGGACTAGCTGAGTATACCTATTAGGGTAGAGCTGGGAGTGTAACATAAATAAAGTTGAAATGGGTCTTGTTTTCCGAAAACTGCACGTACGTGTCCCAGCTGTCCTCCGTTGGGAAAAATCTGGGGAAAGAGATATTTGTTACCATGGTAACCAGAGCCATGTGTTACCATGTTAACCAGGGGGGAATACTCTGTGGAGAAAGTGTGTGTTACCATGGTAACCAGAGACATCTGTGATCTGGTTACCATGGTTGCCATGATCTCTAGATTAATAATTATAAGAGGTCGCTATAGCAACCGTTATTGCACGTGGAAATTGAAGACTGAAGAGGTTGTTAATGGCGGGTTGGTTGATACTGCACGTGCAGATGGGTACAGCGGAAGAGTAGTTTTTCTGGGCAAGGGGTATTGGGCATTCAAGTGAACGGAAGTTCTACTTCAACAGGTTTTTAAAATTTGGAATTTACATGTGCTGCCAAAAGATCGAACAAGTCATATAATCCAATTGATAATTTTTTAATGAACCAACATTGTTTTGTGGAATCTGTATTGTTTACCAGGCGCATACAATATGATAATAGTGACATGACACGTGAGCTGCTGCAGCTGTCAGGCCAATGCTCTGACCACAGTTCTCGCGCACTTATTTGAGAGAAATGAGAATAGGGTCAGGCCAATGCTCTGACAGTGCTGCAGTCGGTACTATCCTGTGCCAGTCCTGTATTATAATACCGTGCTCCCGGCTAAACAGCTATACATAAAGCTTTATTCAATCCTATTATATTCCTACGTGACCTGTACGATGTAGGTCACTTTAGTCTAAATTATAAATCATCATAGAAAGTCTCTCAAAATTATTTTAAGCGGAATCAATAAGTTGACCAATCAGCTGTTCTTAAATCGCATAGTTTTGGATATGTAAACGAAAAGTCGTATCATAGTGTTGAAAAGTTTGAACCGTCGATGGATATATCTAGAGACTTTCTACAGACTGTATAAGTTTATCCGGCATATTTCACACCTTTCCCTCCCTCCGTTCGCTATTAAAGCTCTCTATTCTCTATATAACGACCCACTACGTAGTGCAACGCATTAAGTTGTGTAACGGTAGGTGTGCAAAAAGGGGGAGAGAGTGTATGTGAGAGAGAGAGAAGGAGAGAGAGAGAGAGAGAGAGAGAGAGAGAGAGATAGAGAGAGATAGAGATAGAGAGAGAGAGAGAGAGAGAGAGAGAGAGAGAGAGAGAGAGAGAGAGAGAGAGGGGGGAGAGAGATATGTTATTGCTAATCTAGGAGAGAAGGAAGTAAGAGATTGATAAAAATATCCCCCACTAACCCACCCAGGCCATTGGTTAATTTTTTCTATAGCTGGAGGCAATGAACTTGAATCTAAATTCTGCTAATATAGTTGTGGAATTGGATTAAGGATTATGATTGAATGACAATCCAAATATCTTTTCAAAGCAATAGCGAATCATTCAGGATCGTTGTTCCTGTATCGTAGTCTAAAATGCTATTATATTGGTCCAATATACTAGCATTTTAGACTACGATTTCCCCCAGGTAACATGTACTTGTCGCGTTGTAGAGAAATCCAGTCATTTTTCTTATATAGCACACAGACTGAAAGTAGCTGTCAGAGCATTGGCCTAACAGGAAAGTAGTGATATGAGTTAGCGAAAGTCACCAGCCTTTGAAAGAAGAGGCATGTTCACATAGTAGCAGCTAACAGTTTACCCATGCTACTTTGAGTATATTGATATAATAGTAGATAATATAGTAGATTGATCCATCATCATGAGCAATGTGTTGGTTTCTTCTTTAGAAGCAGCAGAGATCTATTAAGTATCTTATATTATATAAGAAGAAGGATTGTTTCCTGCAATGTTCATGCAGTGTTTAATGGTTTAAAGTGGTCTATTATACTCCTTCTAATCTTTTTGTTTACAAACAGCTTGCCTTTAAAAAGTTAAACAGGGAGGAAGCTGCATGTAATGAGGCAAAGAAAGTCTAAGAGAGCACCTTGGCCATTTTGAGGATTTTAATTTTTTTTAATCTTTGATTCTATAGCTAACTCTCCACGCTGTACAGTCTTTTAAAACATATAGTTTCAAGATTAGTCATTTAATTATTCTGGTCCAGGGTGCAGGGCGCAACAACCCATTTTACTTTTAGTTAAACTCACTATTTGTTACGCTGTCCAAGCTTATATGGAATTGGTTACAAAGTTACCCCTCCCTTGCCAGCGACTCTTTAGAGCGGTTATTTCGTAGCCAATGAGTGGGTATAATACATAGCTCAGTTAGTCAGCTTTGAAAGATAAGCTGCACAGCTGTGGAACATACTAACTAGAACCCTGTCTCGACTTTTGTACTTTTTACTGTTTGAGATTTAGAGAGGTACTTAAACAGAGCTAACTTAGTAACAGTGATCGAACCTGCAGTGCAAGTTGTTTTGTTCAAGCCACTTTGAACAAGGTAAAGTGGGAGCTGATGAAGTGCAGAGACTCAGTGGCTGTGACTCAGAGCCGCGCCTACAAAGTGTCATTGAATAGTTAGTGTATAGGGTAACCAACTAAGTACCTAACTTTTTGCGGTATAGTGTTTATCTGATTTACTCTAGTAACTCTTTATAAATAGTAATAATATCATGTATATAATTGGTATCGCTTTTATCCCGACGTTAGTCAAATGCTTATATCTAGTAGCTATCAAACTACCTTCAGTATATTGTTTTGATTGATTGGAATTGCATTGATCCAATCCTGAACAGATCTCATCATTGATATTTAGCTGCTACAATCCAATGAAAAGATTGTCTATGTTGATTGTTGACTATATATTCCTGTTTATGTATTAGCAGTGTGAGCCAGGATAAGTCATGACTCGCTCAAGGCGGATAGGAATTGTCGACAGCTCACACAGCACACAATGGGCCCTATTCAATCCGGGACAATCACAATGCCAGGTAAGAACTAGTTGATCATTATATCGACCTCACAACTAATTCCACTTTGAAACGACCCCAGAACGGCTGGGGTAACTTTTTTCAAATCCTTTCTCACTTGTTATGTTCTAACAAAGCAACTTACAAAAAAGTACGGGTACTTTGGTGTTTGGGGTATACCTGCGCATGATAGCCAGACGTATTTTGATTGGGTTGTTAGCACTCGTGCTGTGCGGGTAAGTTAACCCTTGTGCGGCCCTCACACGTATTTTGATAGTTGATACAAACATACCCGAGTGCTTATGGTTAAAATACCCGGCTACTTCTTGTAAGTTGGTCTCTTACATTTGTAAAAAAGGTCAGTGAAGTTGTGAATCTCCAAAACGGAAAATATTGTGTGACAAGAATTAAACCTCAAAAGGTCTAAACGCTTGAACAAATCTAATAAGTATCGAAAAACTCTCCAAATCTCAGCTGTGCCCAATCACGTACTGTACCTTGCAATCATCTCTTATTGGTTATAATCTCTAAAGATTTTAACAAGCACAAATCGTGTTACAATGTTCCATACAATTAGGGCAAATTTGGCTTAAGTACAGGCACATTATACATGTTGGAAGCCAACCACTACTAGGGTGTAGTCCAATTGGTATGAACGGAGTAGGCACGTGGTTTATCATCAGACCGGCTAATAGCTAACTCTCTCTCCACTCTCTCTCTCTCTCTCTCTCTCTCTCTCCTCTCTCTCTCTCTCTCTCTCTCTCCTCCTCTCTCCTCTCTCTCTCTCTCATCCTCTCTCCTCTCCCTCGTCCTCCTCAGCTACTCTCTCGTCTCTCTCTCTCTCTCTCTCTCTCTCTCTTCCTCGGTTGTCATTTAGTTGGTTAAAGCTTGTTAGTAGGAGAGAGAGAGAGAGAGAGAGAGAGAGAGAGAGAAAGGAGAGAGAAAGGGGAGAGAGAGAGGAGAGAGAGAGAGAGAGAGGAGAGATAGAGATAGAGATATCTAATCTGTTTGATGGCTACTCTTATCTGATAATTTTTTCACTCTACTTTTTCAGTTGCAAAATTGTATATGTTGTACTAATATACATCTTCATTCTCTCCCCCCTCTCTCTCTCCCCCTCTCTCTCTCCCCTCTCTCTCTCTCCCCTCTTCTCTCCCTCTCCTCCTCTCCCCCCCCCTCCTCCCCGTTTTCCTTGTCCTCTTCTCCCTCTCCACCCCCCCTCTCTCTCTCTTTTCTTCCCTCCTTCCCTTTTTTTCCTCTCTTTTTTCATAATTTAAATTTTCATCAACCCCTTTTTTTTAATTAACTTTTTCATGTCCTCCACCGCAAACTCAAAAGCGTTTTTCCCCCACCCTCCCAATACCCTTTTTATAAACTAAAATTTTGGAGCACCAGCATTCAAATAAAAATTTTTTTTATAAATGCTTGTCTCTCTCGCTTTTTCCCTCCCCTTTTTCTCTCTGCCTCTGCCCTCTTTTTTCCTCTCTCTCTCTTTTTAAACCCTTGATCACCTTTTTATAATATTTTAAACCCAAATACGGAGGTTCTTTTTTAAATATATTTATTCCCCCCACCAAAAGCCTTTGATGGGGTCTCGTGCTCAGGGCAAGGGATCCATACATCGTTCTCTGGAAAATATATTTTTTTTTTATATTAAAACAAAACCTTTTTTTCTTACTTTTATCTGCTCTAATACTAAAAAAACAGCGTCCTGTCACTTTGGAAAACCAGTCCCCTTGGGAAGGGGAACGGTTGTAAAAAAAAACCAAATCGAACTCTTTATTTGGGTCAGGGGACGGGTTATCACCCAAATTTCGGGCCAAATATATAACCCACAAAGGGGTAAGTAGAGCCCTTTAATTCCTTTTAAACTACTGTAGATCTATACTATCTGACACAGTATACCAAATTTCAGACCGATTGGTGTGGTGGGGGCCTTGCTATACATAATACTATGTACTTATATTAATGGTGGCTCTAATTCCGGGGGAAATCGTGAATTTTCAAAAAATTTTATCAGTAAAAATGTTTTGGCCTTATTAAAATTTTATACTAATTTTTAAATTTAAACCCATTTTAAATTTTCAATGACTGCTGAAAGGGTCGAAACAGGGGGGAAGAACAATGAATACACTGTAAGTTGACCACTACCATATACGTCATGTACAATGTACATATTGTACATACACAATCATTTCCCAAAAGGGGATTAAAATTTTTGGAAAATCTATTTGTATCCAAAGTCCGGAAACAAAATTCCCAATTAAATTTTTGTTAATTGCCCCCTTTCCCTGCAAAAAATTATCGCCATATATCTAATGGGGAAAAATTTTTATTGGGTTTCGAAGGGAAAAAATTTCAATAAAATTATCCAGTTCGTTTTTTACGTAAATGAAAGGATTATAGGGTTTTTTTCTTTTTAAAAATTGGGCAGTATCATGCTTGTGACATCGATGAGCTTTGCATTTATAATCATTTGTAATCCGGTAATTTCCTAACAGTTTAAATGATCACCGATGGAGGCAAGAACACATGTTTGATTAAATATCTATTTTAGATGACAAAGAAAAAGGGAGAGAGAGAGAGAGGGGGAGGGAGAAGAGAGAAAAAGAAAAAACCCCCCCCCAAAAAAAACCCCCCCCGGGGGGGGGAAAAAATAAAAAATTTTGAAAATTTAAAAGGGGTGCCCCCTCCCTTCCCTTTTTAAATAAATTTTTTTTAAAATTCAAATGTCCCCCCCTAAAAAATTTTTTGCGAAATCATAAAAAGGGGGGAAAATCACCTTAAAAAACTTTTTTGAATAAAATCAGGTTTCCCCTCCCCCTAAAAATTGTGCGAGTTTTTGGGGCGACCCAATCAAATGTTTCCCGATTAAATTGAAAATTATTTCGATAAAATGGAAAAAAATGCGATTGCGACATAATGCGATTTTTTGGGCCCACCACTTCTAATAAATACGATAAATCCCCGAACGAATTCAATTTTTTTGCACAAAAAATGCGATCTCATGCGATCTTATGCAAATTAATGCTAATTCATTACGGATCTCCCCCCAAATTCGCGAAAAACCCGCAAATAGCAAAGTATAGCAAGTCCCCCCCCGAATCATTTCAAAAAATTCGCAAAAAGTTTTGCAAAAGTTTCGCATAATTTCCGGCCGCCCTTTCGGCAGCGCCCACTCAAACTCTTGAAAAATTTCCGAGTCGTCAGATTTCTTTAAAAAGGGGTCCTCTAGACTCCCAGGGGCAAAATTTTTTAGATTTTGTTTCAAAACAGCTCCGGGAAAGGGCAAATTGGGAAAGGGTAGTGATCCCCCAACCTGTAAAAAACATGTTCAAACATAAAATTTAAAAAGACCTCCTAGTTCATTGCTACTTTTATTTTATGTTCACCTTTTTTTCTTTCAAAAAATACCTAATTAAGTTTTCCCGGGTCCCCCACCCCCCCCCAAAATTAAAATTAAAATTAAAATTTGACGTTTTTGGGCAAAAAACTCGCCATTTTTTTGGGAAAAAGCTTCATTTTTGGGGGTTTTTTGGGGAAAAAGGGGATGCGCCCGTTTCTAACAGCCCAAGAAACCCTTTAATCGGCGCAAAATGCGCGGCGTTAAAAGTGCAAAATGTGTTGTTAAAAATTTTTTAAAAATTTTAAAGCGCACAATTTTTGCGCCTTAACGCCCCCACTTTGCGCCGATTTCAGTTTTTTTGGGCCCGTTCAAAAACGGGCTCGATGCCCTTTTCCAACAACCCAAAATGAAGGGAATTTTGCCAAAAATGGGAAATTTTTGACCAAAAAAATCAAATTTTTTTTTAATTTTAATTTTAACTTTGGGGTGTGGGGAAACCCCCATGCTAAATGCTTTTTAAACTATTCTGTGCATTATATTATTTTGCACAATTATTATAATATGGGTATATAAAGGAACAATTTGGGAGTAAAAAATTACTAATTGACCCATTGTTACCCCTTCTCCCCTTTTTCTATATTTAAAAATTTTAATTTTTTTTGGGGGCCCTTTCTTAGCTGCACCCTCCTGTCTTTTTTATTCATTTTACCCTTGACCAGGGCCCCCTTAAATATTTCCCTTTCCCATGACAGCATGGCAGTCAGTCAGACTCGTTCTTTACTCCATTCCAATATTTATAGATCTGGCGTTTCAACCATGATCCATAAAAGCATAATGGACGAGCCCATAAGATGATTTCGCAATCACATATAATTCCTCTTTCTAGTGTCTTTTTCTCTCTCTCTCTCTCTCTCTCTCTCCTTTTCTCCCTCTCTCCCCTTTTCCCCTCTCTTTTCTCTCTCTCACTCTTTTCTCCCCGGGTTTTTAAATTTTTTTTTGTTTTTATTTTTTTTGGGTTTTTTTAGGCTGCTACAGATTCCAGGTTTAGACAAACTCTGATTTTTGTTTCCCCATCATATTTCAAAGACTTTTGATATAAAAAAAGAGGAACCCGGGTTTATGTATGGGAACCCCTGGTAAAAATTGTTCCAGCGGTTTTTCCCCAAATGCGGGTACTTCCCCCTTTCACATTTTTGGCTTTCTTAAAGGGGGAGTCGATATTTGCTCACAATAGAATAGGCCGTTTGTCGTTTAACCACGTTTTAGATTTGCTATTATTATAGATTTCAGATATATCCTAGGGTGACGCTGGACATACTATTATACCACGTACATATAATCATCAAGTCAAATCAATCAAAGAATTAGCAGAACATATGTATATCCTACACATTTAATGCTGTCAACAATATATCAATTGTACCGCCATCCTTATTATAATTTGCAAATGAACGTCGTGAGGAGTGTGATGTAGTATCCACACGTGCAAATAGAGGGGGGTTGCCAAGGAGGTGCCCTGGGAGGGGTATTGGAGGGGGGATACTGCACGTGCATGTTGTTTGTTGTTTATTGCGTGTTCCTGTGTTGTTCCTGTGGTGTTTTGGGATCTACTGCTGGGGCCGCCATGATTGCCAAAGCCTTTCTACCTACGTACCCTGTTGATTCTCTACACATGTCTACAATTCTACGGATCTTTATCACCTGATTCTACATGTTATTCAGCGGGATTTCCCTTGATGTTTATCACCAGCGCTCTACCACTCTACCAAGCTCTGTATTCTTTACCCGAGAGACGAAGAGTAAGAGGGGGACATAGACATAGAGACGGGTGGGGGGGGGGGGCTGTTGTAAGACTACAATGGCCAATGGGCTTTCTAGTCCTTATTATAATAAGCAAATGCGTGGCGTGATGAGTATGATGACCTATCCACACGTGCAAATGGTGGGGGTTGCCCATGGAGGTGCTCTGGGAGGGGTATTGGAGGGGGATACTGCACGTGCATGTTTTTTGTTGTTTGTTGCGTGTTCCTGTGTTGTTTCCTGCGTTGTTTTGGGATCTACTGCTGAGGCCGCCATGATTACCAAAGCCTTATCTACCTACGTACCCCGTTGATTCTCTACACATGTCTACAATTCTACGGATCTTTATCACCTAATTCTACATGTTATTCAGCGGGATTTCCCTTGATGTTTATCACCAGCGCTCTACCACTACCAACCTCTTTACCCCGACATGGAGAGACAAAGAGTAAGAGGGGGAGACATAGAGACGGGTGGGGGGGGGGGCTATCGTAGGACTTCAATGGGCTTTCTAGTATGACTATAAGGCTGATCTCTGTCACATTCATTTGCACTATCCCTGTCATGCGATGTATAATACTGACAGCTGTACAGCTGTATACAATGTACTGTTGTAGATCTGTCATATCCCCTACTAAAATATAGTTCGACGCGTCGCGACGCGCGATCGATGAACGATCGATAAACGATCGATAAACGATCGATATCGATCGTTCATCGATCGTTCATCGATCGCGCGTCGCGGGGCGTCGAACTATATTTTAGTAGGGTCTGAGCTGATATTTTGTTTTTAATTTCTTTACTTTATCTACCTCGGTAATTAAGAGCGAGAATTAATTAAGAGCTGAGCGAGAACACATGTGTATTCGCGAACCACAGCATCGGCACACAATTACATCGATTTCCGGCCCCATGATCATAGCTTATAATTGTTAACTGAGGGAGATGTTACATGATTCATAGTTTATACCATCATTAATTGTTAATATTGTAATCATCGAATCTCTTATATTCTCATCGTGAATTTTCACAGAAACATCAGGAATCTATGAAACTATTTTCCAAGTTTCTTAGTAGAACTCGACCCTTCGTACGCCGTTAAGGTGTTCCTTGTTTTCTGTTCATGTTATCTTATACAGATGGAATGTGCTCCCTTCGTCCAGTCTCTATCAAGTAGGCTAGGCAGTCGGCCCTAACCGCAACGAGTGCTGGAGGAAACTTTAGAAGTCCAATTCTCCATTTATATAACTCTCTTTCTCTTTGATATCTTTCTCTCTCTCTCTCTCTCTCTCTCTCTCTCTCTCTCTCTCTCTCGCTCTCTCTCTCTCTCTCTCTCTTTCTCTCTCTCTCTCGCTCTCTCTCTCTCTCTCTCGCTCTCGCTCTCTCTCTCTCTCTTTCTCTCTCTCTCTCTCTCTCTCTCTCTCTCTCTCTCTCTCTCTCTCTCTAGTTAAGTTATCATATGCATAATTCTCTCGTTCCCCACAAGTTTCAAGGTCAAGTTCTTATCCCAAGGGAATTTTTCAGATGCATGCAAGTTGTTTTAACAGCAGCTGGTGTAGCACGCGAGTGAGAAGGAGAAGAGACATGCAAATAACGTTCTTATTTCGTACGAGGTAGATTCTAACAGTTTCAGCTTGCATGTAAAAAGATTCCAATTAGATTCAGTTCTCCACATGTGTCTTTCTGCCTTTTATACACAATACTGGTGCAGCTCTTTGCACTGCAGATCGTCAGACCTAATTATAAGTGCAGGATACATATTTCATGTGTGTGTCCTAATAATTCTTGTTATTGTCTGAGACCTGGTCTATGGGAAAGCCTAATTATCGTTCGCTGGATTCGTAGAAATAATATCCGTACTTATATACACGCTCATACCACATAGGTTACCAGAACTAAAAAACTAGTAAACTTATAATGTTTATAAGAACCAACCCGCTCCGGAAACAGTCCCGCCTTATAGCTTGCTCAAATAAAATATGATACTATTGATTGTCATTATAATATGTCATTTATCACATTCATGGCCGATCGAGATTGTGATGTGAGAGTGTGACAACAAAATGAGTGAGATAATGATAGTAAAATTCAGCTGTGTGGTAATGTCATTACTCCCCTCACACATTTAAGCAACCGGCATAATATACTATTATGTTATATATTATATTTAAGTATAGTCCATTGTATACAATCTCTATATATGAGCACGTGTGCTTCGCGGGGGCTTTATGATAGGCATCTATCAACCAACAATGGGCATTGCTCGACATGGGTGATGGCGTCTGGCAAATGAGGTAGATTGGACCTACCAAAGTAGATTAAACCTAGTAGTAAATTTTACTTGGGGGTTGGCACTATCCTTGCTTGTATCTATATATTATTTAATTCGATATTGTACTAAATATTTTTAACTATTTTCTTCAGCATTGTAAATAAATTAATTTATTTCAAGTTTGATGAACATGCTTTATAGATCACGTGTTTGAAATCAGTAAGGGGCAGTACACACCAGTAAAAATTAAAAATTAGAATTTTAAAACCTGTTAAACTCCTCCCTAGCTCCTGTGTGCGTCGAAATGATTGGCACTGTTACAATTAGAGAGAGCATTTTTTAGCAACGGTCGTTGTGTCCGCTGAAAAAGTTAAAATTTTAATTTTTACTGGTGTGTACTGCCCCGTATCATATTGATTAGGGCGATTAGGGTAATAATTACTAGTTTCGAACACGTTAACTCTAATTGTTGTTGATATTCAACTTTATATCGTATATATAGCGATAAAAAACTGGTTGTTACATATCAATATTAAATTATCTACTGATATAACAAATAGAATTGCTGTGAATGCTGCACGATGATATTGGAATCTATTGTCATTCCCCTTTGATCTTATATCACTATATTTCACTCATTCTGCATCTCTCTATTTACAAAATTGTCGTATGCATTTGGCTCTTTAAATGTTCCATGTCTCTCATTCTACATATATAATACGAGTTGCGAGGATAATTGATTTTGAAGTACAGCTCATTGAAATATGTTTTATTATTCACCCATACGAGTCTGAAGTTTTAATTTTTATACTTTTCCAAACTAATTTTATATAGATATACTATACATGTAATAGTGTCATTCATGATTAGAATTGAAATTGTGGCTTGGGATTTATAATTTTATACATTATATAATATAAAAATAATTCAATATAAAAGACCGATATCAAGTCCCTGATGACTCCATGCATCAAAACGACGTTTTGATAAAACGTATCTTCAATTTCCGATAGTATTGATAGTTATCGATATATGAGGCATAAACTCTTGCCAGTGGCGCGTTATTTCAGATACCTTTCTCCCAGCGCGCCGCTGGGAGAAGGTAGCTGTAGTTTATCCGCCACTGGCGGATAAACTGGTTTAAATCACGACGACGATCCCGAGGCGTAGCCGAGGGAGAGGCGGAGGGGTTTAAACCTATAACGCGTCTGTGGCAAGAGTTTATAGGTTATATACCCTGCTTTAGTTGTTTGTTACAAGTATTACACACTAACAAGAGAGAGAACACTAATCAAAACACACAAAGAGAACTGAGAAACAGTCAAAAACATCTCTCAATTGAGTGTACATTGTTTGGTAACAGTTACTAAGGAGAGAGAGAAAGAAATAACAAGATATGGGGCATGCCAGACATAACACAGAGGAATTGAGATAGTGAAACAAAAGGGAAGATAAAGAGAGAGTAATTGGCGGAATGTGTTGTTTCTTTCTCTCCAATTTAGTGTGTAACTCTTCCAAACAGTGTTCCCTCTGTATTTCAGTAAGAACTGATCATTTACACACACTTTGAATGTAACATAGGAGTTAAAAATAAATAACCTGCCAGTGGGAAATAATCTGCCGCTGGACTGGCTGGTTATCGAGAGCGCGCTAGTGGGACTTCTCGCCACTGGCGCATTATTTAAGTTAGCAGGGTATATATTATTATAGATACAGAAGTTTACTCCACTATCCTTCCTTTTTCTGTCTGTAATTGACTTTGATTGGCATGATGGTGAACCCCTGAAGGTAACGAAAGGAGAGAGAGATAGCGATAGAGAGAAAGAATAAGGTCATAGAGTATGAAATTGATCGTTTGCAATAAACACAAACTCCCACACACAAACACACACACACCCACGTCATACATCTTTAATTCCGAAACTATTATAAGTTCACCAGATCAAAGTGTCTGATTATATCGTTGCTCTATTACACTGATTGCTTTGCAAAACAACTGCAAACTTTTCCAATACAATTTCCAATACAATTTTCAATCTTTGTAATGAAAAACTCTTTCACACTTGACACCATTAGCTTCAGTTTACTGATCAATCAGTAGAGATTATTGTACGAAGGACACACGCAGAGAGAGAGAGAGAGAGAGAGAGAGAGAGAGAGAGAGAGAGAGAGAGAGAGAGAGAGAGAGAGGAGAGAGATAGAGAGACGAGAGAGAGACGAGAGAGGAGAGAAGAGAGAGAGAGAGATAGGAGAGAGAGAGAGAGAGAGGAGCAGAGAGAGAGAGAGAGAGATGAGGAGAGAGAGAGAGAGAGAGAGGAGCGGAGAGAGAGAGACGAGATGAGGAGAGAGACCCAGACAGAGATGAGGAGACCGATGAGAGAGAGAGAGAGAGAGAGAGAGCGATTACATGTTGAACGTGCCCACTTTTATATCAATCATTATTTTGCTGTACCAAATTTAGAAATGAGTATCTTTGAGATTTGAGATCACATTCATCTAAAAAGCTGTCATAAAATGTTCCCGGGAGTCATTTTTAAAAGGCTAGTAAAGTGATGCTGTTAATCACGTGAATTTGGAACACGTGGTCTGTATTTCATAGACTGTGTAATGGGGCAGCTGTGGGATTAGCTTGTCAGTTGTCACAGTTCCATTTACCGTTTAGACCATCTCACGGTACGCTTACCGGTATGCTTGATATCTCTCTCTTTCTCTCTCTCTCTCTCTCTCTCTCTCTCTCTCTCTCTCTCTCTCTCTCTCTCTCTCTCTCTCTTTCTCTCTCACTCTCTCTCTCTTTCTCTCTCACTCTCTCCTTCTCTATCTCTCTCTCTCTCTTTCTCTCTCACTCTCTCTCCCTCTCTTTCTCTCCTTCTCTCCCTCCCTCTCTCTCTTTCTCTCTCTCTCTCTTTCTCTCTTTCTATAATTTTGTTTCACTTCATTGTGTTTTTCTAGGGTATGCGTCCATCCTCCGATAAATCAATTATAACAAAACTACTACGTATAGCACCGGTAATTGGTCATCGTGTGTATGTTCGTGTTTGCGTGTGAGAGTTGACCGTGCCATGAGAAGAAATAGAGACGATAGGGCAAAACATATACATATTATATAGCTAGTCAATAATTTGGAGCTTCGTATAACAATAATATGTTTGTGCTTCAGGCTCAGTTATCTACCGGTAAATAATAAATTCTAGCTAGAATTCAGTTTGACGGCTAGATCTAGTTCAGAACGATAATTTTTCGCAGTAGGGCTGGCTACGAGCTGGAATACTCCGGTAATCCCACTGCCCCAACATAATCCTGTTTAAATCTGGACTGAAAATATAATACAATATATTAGTTTGCTATCTACCGTTCTATCTGGGTATCCAGGATTTATAATACAGTCGGACCCCGATTTAACGGCCCCCGATTTATCTCCTATAAATATGACGTGGTAGTGCACAGAACGCATTCTGGGTGAAGCTTAATAAGAGTTGCTTGGTGTGATACAAACTCAACGGTATCTATATAGTGTTAATATGGTATGATTATATGCATATTATATGTTACATATATATGCACAGTCTCCACTTTTAGCTACATAGAATCATAATACATAATTTTGGCATCGAATAACCAATTTGTATGAGCATAAAACTCTGAAATTATCCCAATTATTAACCATAATGGGTTGGCTTAACATAGGCAAATGAGTACTTAATTTTAAAATCGTGATCTTTGTTGAAAATTCCACACAGACAACTAAATACTTAAGTTAATGGCCAGCTGTAAATGTCTGGCGAAAGGAGTCATTGTCGTAGCAGACAGAATTAAGTATGTACCTAAATTTCAAGAGATATATGGATAGAAAGCTAAAGGGAGAGTGACTAGCAAGAGTCAAGAGGGGGAGAGAGAGGGAGAGAGAAAGGTGAAGAGAAGAGTGAAATGTGAACCACAATGCATATTTACACATATAATGTGCAATGTGCATACAATGCTACAAAAAAATGCACCAGGTTTCTGCATACTACTGTCACACATTTCCCTCTGTAAATAAACCTCATTATAGCTTTTAAATTAGTTCCAACAACAAAAACGAAACTGTCTCGCTCTCTGCAGTTATCGGAGGGGCGTGTTGACGCCCATTCCAATTATTTTCTGCACAGAACTGAGCTCCATTTATATTTGTTTTGAATCGTGTTTTAAGATATCTATAAATCGAATGCTTGAGTTTCTTTTGGTGTTCATATAAAAATAGATACATAATAATAATAATAAAGTTATGTAGTGGATTGGAGGCGAAGATTTTGGGGAAGTTATAAAATAATCTCATTTATTTCATAAATGGGATAATCTCGGACCAACAAATCATATATGATATTACTTTTTCTCTGACTGCAATTCAATTCTTTCCTACTGTTTCTATATTATTTCCTGGCTGCCGTGTATGAGTTGATGTCTCCAAAATACCTGGATTAGACCGGAAACTAAATTTTTGCATTTTATATTCGCTCTCCTCCTCCCATTCCGATATTTAAACAGCCTCTTTGCTACCAGGCCTTGTCACATGGCGACATGGTCGTCCAACTGTCAGCAGAGCTGATCGGACTGCATGCTCTCTTTATAGAATTTTCTGTGTTTTTTTGTTTCTTTTTCCCACGCTTTGTTTACCGCGTCCATAATATATATTGCATATGTTGCTCCGTGTTCATTTTGGCTTCATGTGTGGTGTTAGAATGTAGCTAAAGAAATTGCAACAATAGATCTAACGTGTGACGTGAATACTTGTCGAGCCCCTAAATATATTATGTAGATAAGTTTGAACAGTGTGTGCTGTCTTTGACTTGTCTTAGAAATATTACCTAGATCTTATCACTCCGTCTAGACTGATTAGACCTAGTACCTGCATCCAAGCAGCTACAGACTCAGATCTTTAATCTTTTGAAGGATCTCTTTAATCTCTAAACGAACCAAGTGTGTAGACCATGTTGTATCACAGGCAGTTCAGTCAGTTATACCCACGTTAACTCGTCAGCTAAACTGGGGAAAACAGTTGTGTACCTGAACCTTCAAGGATCCGTATCGCGAAGCTGTTTTCCCAGCTAAGTTACAAAATGCCTATTGTTTATTATATTAAATGATGTGCATGATAGAGCTGATACCAAATTAATGTTTGCGCTGCGAGGTAATTATAGATCCATTATAAATCTCGATATGATAACACACGCTTCTCCTGAGATCTGTTACAGTCGACACCGGAAGTGACTATTAAATTGCTGAATAGATTTTACTACCGATACCAAATAACATGTAATAAGCAGCTAATTTCTTAGGAATTTACCAGTGGACACCACCACCACATGGCCGTGTGATGATCCCTCTTCTTTACATATTATATCTCTGGTCCCTGGAGAATAAAAGTAGCATGCTGCCTTAGGAGCCTTTTGTTTATTTTGATGAAACTGTGTTTAAACACTGATCTATATAGCCATGTGTTGAATGCAGCAGCTCATCCTATAATATTCTGAGCTCATTTGCCGATAAATTAAGTAGATTTTTCCTAGGTCGGACATCACCGTTTTCTTCCCACATTCAGTAATTTTGTAATTGGCTAAAGAGTTTTCCCTAAAGACTATCAAAGACAGTCTTGAATCAATTAACTTGCCATTAGATAGACACAATTAAACACAATTGTATGAGTGTGTTTATAGAACCAGGTGTCTGTCTTGTAATTTTGACTTTTTGATTTCACTGATTCATCAGCTCTGCGATACACGTACGTTTTTTGACCAGAAAAATTAGCCTAACATCACCAGTTTCTTGTATTATTTTCCACATAGTATCATGTTTCCATAGTAACATGTTTCCATAGTAACATGTTTCCATAGTAACATGTTTCCATAGTAACATGTTTCCATAGTAACATGTTTCCACAGTAACATGTTTCCACAGTAACATGTTTCCATAGTAACATGTTTCCACAGTAACATGTTTCCATAGTAACATGTTTTATGGACCTCCCGAAGAGCAAAGAAGATGACTTTGGTAGCGTTTACTCATTCGATGGGCTCGTTTCGAAGAAGAAGGTGCCCCGTGCACCGCCCCCGGCCTTCACCAACAACTCACGGAGCAACTCTCTGACAAATGGGGCCGCAGTCACCGGACAGAGCTTCCGACGGTTTTCTGTATTCAGTCAGCCCCTAGGTGGCGCCAATGTGCGAGGACCTATGGGCGGTGGAGCTCAGGCGCCCCTTTTAACTAATGATCAGGACCCAAACGCAGCTCTGAAGCAGTTTCAAGAACAGAACAACGTGCAACCCTCTCAAAGACCATCATCGGTAAGAAACTAATTGCATAATATGTATCGAATAATAATATGTGTTGTTCATTAATTATGATTTTAAATTTAGAGCATGTAACGGATAATTTCCAGGCTTATGCAGGGAGTGGTTGTATGGTAAAATTAGAATGTGTTTCACCTGAACTATATTCACTTGTGCCAGAAGCCGCTTGTGTAGGCCGGTAATCTAATGTACACGTGTGTTGTTCACATCAGTACTGCAGCCAAAGAGCTCCAGAGAGGGATTCTAAATTTACATTTACCCGGCTCACGCATAAAGTCATAGTACACTACACTGTAGATCAGCTCATGCATTCTCTCTCTGAGTATTTAAACTGTCTCACTGAGACATGGTCATCATGAATGCAACTGTGAGACATTTTGTTGGGTAGCTCAATTATGATTGAGATCAATTTCTTTTCTTAAACCATCTCGTTTCCCTTGACGTGGGAGTGTCTTATTTTAATCATCATGGCGTTAATTACGCCAGTGTTCATTGTACACCTGCTTTTGGCAACTAGTCGGGAGATCTGTGATCGTACGTTGAAATATATCGTAGTGCTTAATACTTTATCACTATAAAGTGCAGTCAAGATCCAGAGCAGTTAATTTTGACAAATGACACCCATAAGATAAATTGCAAGGTATCAAAGATATATATCGGGAAGCACCACTCAAATTTCTATCTAGCTCTCTGAATCTCTACATCGATCTGCAGATCTTCTTTCGCCTGTACTGACTTTTGTGGGCCTATATAAAAGCTTATTATGTCTCCTGTATTTGCAATACAGTATGACCTCCCCACCATCACAATTGATTCCTCGTCTTACCTGGAGGAGGAGGAGGAGGAGGAGGAGGGACCGTACAACATCAAAGATCAGGATGACACGACCAACTACCTTCGTCAGACTTTCCCCATCGATGAGAACCATTTGTATGTGTCCCTTTATCTCACCAATTCAGCCAATAAGCACGCTGGAAACAATGATAGAATGGATCAAGATGATGTGGATCAAATTGATCAAATACGGACACGAAGACTCTCACAATTATCACTGTCGAGTAATTTTACTACTTTTGACTCTTTTTCGAATATTCAAACTCCGTTGCCAAGTCGTATGCGACAGTTATCGCATGGGGGTTGTGCGACTTGTGGTGAAACACCCGTGTGTGAATCACAAAAGGTAAAATTTGAGAAAGCATTTTAAACATAACCAAAACTTTGTTGAATAGAAAACACTGGAAAAACTTTAATAAAAATTGGAAAATTCGTGAATTTAAGGAAATAAAACCTAATGTCTCCGAAATTGTTAATCCCCACTAAATGATACTCCTCTGCAGGCGGAGAGTAATCTTAACGAGTGCTGGTTTCGGTTTTCTGTCATCACAACTATTCTTGTCGCATACATGTGTATTGGGGCAGGTGTGTTCTGTGCCATAGAACGGGAGAATGAGAAAGCACAGTCGAGTGAACTAAAAGAAATATGGGTGAAATTTCAAGAGGTAATTATTATAAACTTGCTATTAAGCCAAAAACTAATTGAAATTAGTTGGCGGGAAAGGTGACCCACTTACACCTTTTGCTACTGCCGGGTATCACCACGAACTCTCATTCTATGCCTCGGTATCTCATTCTCAATCTCTCATTTTTCGAGGGTAACTTAAATTCCCGTTCGTTCTATCCCTCTCTCTCCCTTTCCCTGTCTCTCTCTCTCTCTCGCTCTCTCTCTCTCTCTCTCTCTCTCTCTCTCTCTCTCTCTCGGTCCACTACACGCACCACTCCCACATGGGGCCGTAAGGTCCCATGTGGAAACAGGGTTAAATCCCCCGAGCCCGGATCCTGTTGGATCTGAGGGCCCGGAGGGCCTGCGGAGTAAAGGTAGGTAGAACAATGTACATATGGGTAGGTTGAACAATGTACATATAGGTTAAGGTAAGGAAAAATTAAAATAAAATAGGGGAAGTAAAGCTCATGGTGGCGGAGCAAAAGACCTCCTAAACTATCTGGAAAGAAGCCCAATCTGCTGCAATGAAGCCTAAGGAGAGTCAACCTATCAGGAACAGAAGAAGCGAACCATCTGAATCTAAGGCAGCCTAAAACAAGCAGGAACGGGTTTAAAAAAATAATAAAGGGGATACAAATACAGGAGGATGCTTACATGTCGAGAACTTTCCGGAGCGTGTTCATCGAGTTAAACAGGACCGACTTCTGGAGCTTAGAGGTGTATATCTGGCGGGTTATAGCAGACAGGTACTTCTCCAGTCGGGGGCTTACTCCACCAAGAGCTCCGATCACGATGGGGATGACCGTTACCTTTTTGAGTTCCCAGATTCTCGTGATCTCCCTCCGTAGTTCCTGGTACTTCTCGATCTTCTCCACCTCCCTGTCCGAGACTATCCTGTCTTTCGGAACGGCAACATCAATGAGAAGTGCCTCTTTCTTTCTTTTGTCCAAAAGAACCAAGTCGGGCTTGCAGGCCTCGATGGGGTTGTCTGTTTGTATGTGGAAGTCCCAGAGTATCTTATAGTTGTCGTTTTCCAGTACTTTTTCTGCGTAATGGCTCCACCACTTGGACTCTGCGGGGAATCCAAGGTCTCTACACATTCCCCAGTGTAGTGCAGCAGCTACTCGATCATGACGCAGTTTGTAGTCTCCATTGGCTAGCTTCGTGCATCCGTTGAGGATGTGTTCGACTGACTCATTGTGTTGGTTGCAGATACGGCATTTCTCTGTCATTCCGGTTTCTTTCTGTATGGCAGCTCTCAACCAGTTCGTGCGAGTGGCTTGATCCTGGGCAGCAAATACATCGGCTTCGGTGTATCTGCTGAGGCTCTCTTTGTTGAGCCAGGCCCAGGTCGCGTCAGGGTCGCAACCCCCTTCTTCAAGCTGCGTCAAGAATCTTCCATGTAACACTTTGCTCTTCCATTTCTCCATCAGCTCCGCTTCCAATCTTTCCTTGAGAGCTTCTGCATTCTCTGGGGGCGTGTTCATCATGTTCTCTCTCTGCATCGCTGCGTGGAGTGCACGTAACTTAGGGTCTGTGGTGTTGTTGAAGAACGTCACTAGTCCTGTTTCCTCCTTTACTATGACGTCTTCAATCCGCTGGAGGCCCCTTCCTCCCAGCTTCCTATTTACATACAATCGATCAATGTCGCTGTTACTTTTGATGAACCCTCTTCTCAGGATCTTTCTAGTAATCATGTCTAATCCTTTGGCCTCAGCAGTGGTCCAGTCCAGTATCCCAGCACCGTAACGGATCACTGGTATCGCCCAGGTGTTGATCGCAGTGACAAGGTTCTTGCTATTCAGGCTCGAAGCTATTAGTCTTTTAATTCTTCTGATGTATTCAGATCTGACCTTCGTCTTCATCTCTTGGTGCAGGATATAGTCAACCTCCAGGATGCCGAGGTATTTATATCCACCATCTTCCACTTCCGGGATTGTATCTCCACTGGGTAGTTCGATACCTTGCATCTGTTGTCTGACCCCGTCAACAATGTCAATTGATCCACATTTAGCTATACCAAAAGACATGTTGATATCGGTACTGAACTTCTCAGTAACTTCCAGGAGATGTTGGAGGTCTTCTCTTGAACTTGAGTAAAGTTTCAAGTCGTCCATGTAGAGCCTATGGTTAATGTTGATCACTTCTTCTTCCTCTTGTGTGTCTGGTGCGGATATGGTGTAGCCTCTTCCTTCGGCAGTTAGGAGCATGGACAGGGGGATCAGTCCGATAATGAAATGTATCGGGGAGACAGAGTCTCCTTGGAAGAGGCCTCTCTTGATATGTACTTTGCCTAAGGTGGAGCCGGACTGTACTAAATTGACTCTGCACTGCTGGAACGATGCTTGGAACAGCCTTATTATCTGGGGGTGTACTTTCAGCATTTCCATTGTCTTCAGGATCCAAGAGTGGGGGATGGAATCGTATGCCTTCTGATAGTCTATGAAGGCCATGTGTAGCTCAGTTTTGTTGCGCTTGCAGTGGCGAAGGATTAATTTGTCAATCGCTAACTGTTCTTTACACCCTCTGCTCTTCTTGCGGCACCCCTTCTGCTCCTCAGGGAATAAACTGTTTACATCCAGGTGCTCGTAAATGTCCTCTGATAAGATTCCTGTATACAACTTCCAAAGGTTTGGGAGGCAGGTGATGGGTCTAAAATTCCCCGGGTTGGACATTCCCTTCTTGGGGTCTTTGATCAGGAGGAATGTTCTACCTTCAGTCATCCACTCTGGGACCTGACTTGTAGTGAGGCTTTCGTTGAGTAGCTCAGCTAGTCGTCCGTGGAGGCAGGTGGTGTGTTTGATCCAGAAGGCGTGAAGTCCATCAATTCCTGGGGATGACCAGTTGGTCATTCCTTTCACTCGGGCTGTAACTCGTTCCGTAGTGATCTGAAAGTCCTCCTGTGGGGTGATCGTCTCAAAGTTTTCCTGGATGCCACCCAACCATTCTGCTTCGGTATTATGACCGGTTTCGTTTTCCCATATATTCTTCCAGAAGTTAATGGTCCTTGTTCCGTCTTCTGCTGTCGATTCGAGTGACGTGGGAGCTGATCCTCGTTTCTCCAACTTCCTGTAAAAGTCACGCTGGTTGTTCTGGAATAGGTTGTTATCTTTGAAGTTCTGCTGCTTCTTCTTATATCTCTTAATCTTTCCAGCCTTGGCCAATAGCCGCTGCTTTACCTCCTCTATTACTTGTTTATAGCCCTTCTTGGGCAGCAGCGGGTATCTTCTATATATAGTATCTATAGTTTGGAACTTTTGAGTGGCTCCTCTGCTCATCTCGGTCAGTCTGGATAGGTCTGAGCGAAGCCTGGCGACACTCTCCTCGAGTCGTCGCAGCCACATTGGTTGCTTGTTCCTTCCGGGGGGGGGTTACTGGTGGTTTCATTTGGTGGTTTTATACCCATTTGTTCCCGGACAACATGGGCTACCACCAACAGGAGGGTGTTCAGTGTGGTCAGGTCTGGGATTTCGAACGACCTGATGACCGGACTCAGTCGATCGATTGCCACCCGTAGTTTCCCCCATGGGACCTGCCTCAGGTCGGTGACTTTGATGGCGCTTGGTTCCTCAAGTAACTTTCTAAACTGTTCTCTAACTTCTGGGTCTGTTGCTGGCTCTTCATTGGCTGCCGGGGTTATAGGTGCTATGGCTTCTGGGGGTGGGGGGTTGTCTCCTAGCTCAACCTGTCTTATTGAGTTCATGTCTTCCCGGTCAGTTGTGGCTGATTCTCTGATCTCCATCAGGTATTGTGGGGAAAGGAGTCCCGTTTCGGTTATAGATTTGAATTGGGATCTGAGTTGGCTCGCGGTCTTTCGGGGGTATGTAGTGTTGGACCATCTTTTTTCCACTCTATTCCACAGTCCTCTTTCCTCTGGCTGTGAGTACCAGTGGATGAACGCGAGCGTACTGTTCATTTCTTTGGTCCATTTCGTTCTTGTCGCTCTAGTTGGGTTTGGGGCGTCAGTGGTGTCCCCATCTGCCGAGGTACTGGGACCCGCAGTGTTGTCGCCCACTGTGAGGTCCACTATCGGGAGGATGTTTAGACCGGTCGCTGCCATTCTTTGTTCGGCCATCTCCTGTGATGTTACCATGTTTTCAGATTTCTCTATTGATCTGAACTGGCCAGCGAGTTTCCTACCCGGCAGTGGGTCATATCCTTTATCTTCCCATAGGCGTTCTAGCCTCTTCCAGGACCCGGTTGTACCTGGGTTGCTGCGATAGTAGCAGTATACCAAGTCTAGGTTCTCTTGCTTAGACCAGACCTTCCTTGGTTGTCGGGTGTTAATACTCATGTCGTGAAAGATGAGTAGGTTTTGGGGGGTTGAGTTTCAAACCAATCACTGTGTATACATAGTCATCGGTTTGTTAGAAGAAGAGCCGGGTTTGGGGGTTCTTGACACTGCCACCGGTGCACAGCGGTAACGGAATTCCACTCGTCACATTTGGTCCGTTAGTAAATGGTTTACCCGTCCATCCTTACAGCTTTTCAGCACGAACCGACACTTTCAGCGTTCGGGTGTAGAATATTTATAGCTGATATCAATATGGTACATCCGGGGCGCGGCCCTAGGGGATCCTCTCTGGGACGGTGTTAATCTGGATCGGGTTTAATCTGGATCAGGTTTAATGGTACTCTCTCTCCTCTCTGGATCGGGTTTAATGGTACTCTCTCCTCTCTGGATCGGGTTTAATGGTACTCTCTCCTCTCTGGATCGGGTTTAATGGTACTCTCTCCTCTCTGGATCGGGTTTAATGGTGCTCTCTCCTCTCTGGATCGGGTTTAATGGTGCTCTCTCCTCTCTGGATCGGGGTTAATGGTACTCTCTCCTCTCTGGATCGGGTGTAATGGTACTCTCTCCTCTCTGGATCGGGTTTAATGGTACTCTCTCCTCTCTGGAGCGGGTATAATGGTACTCTCTCCTCTCTGGATCGGGTTTAATGGTACTCTCTCCTCTCTGGATCGGGTTTAATGGTACTCTCTCCTCTCTGGATCGGGAATAATGGTACTCTCTCTCCTCTCTGGATCGGGTGCTCTCTCCTCTCTGGGCCGGGGTTAATGGTACTCTCTCCTCTCTGGATCGGGTTTAATGGTGCTCTCTCCTCTCTGGATCGGGTTTAATGGTACTCTCTCTCTCCTCTCTGGATCGGGTTTAATGGTACTCTCTCTCCTCTCTGGATCGGGTTTAATGGTACTCTCTCCTCTCTGGATCGGGTTTAATGGTACTCTCTCCTCTCTGGATCGGGTATAATGGTACTCTCTCCTCTCTGGATCGGGTTTAATGGTACTCTCTCCTCTCTGGATCGGGTTTAATGGTACTCTCTCTCCTCTCTGGATCGGGTTAAATGGTACTCTCTCTCCTCTCTGGAACGGGTTTAATGGTGCTCTATCCTCTCTGGGCCGGGGTTAATGGTACTCTCTCCTCTCTGGATCGGGTTTAATGGTGCTCTCTCCTCTCTGGGCCGGGGTTAATGGTACTCTCTCAACTCTGGGCCTGGGTTAATGGTACTCTCTCTCCTCTCTGGATCGGGTTTAATGGTGCTCTCTTCTCTCTGGGCCGGGGTTAAAGGTACTCTCTCTCCTCTCTGGATCGGGGTTAATGGTACTCTCTCCTCTCTGGATTGGGTTTAATAGTGCTCTCTCCTCTCTGGGCCGGGTTTAATGGTACTCTCTCTCCTCTCTGGATCGGGTTTAATGGTGCTCTCTCCTCTCTGGGCCGGGGTTAATGGTACTCTCTCTCCTCTCTGGATCGGGTTTAATGGTGCTCTCTTCTCTCTGGGCCGGGGTTAATGGTACTCTCTCTCCTCTCTGGAACGGGTTTAATGGTGCTCTCTCCTCTCTGGAACTGGGTTAAGGGTACTCTCTCCTCTCTGGAACAGGGTGAATGGTACTCTCTCTTCTCCGGGACGCATGTAAAGGGCTTCTCTGGTACGGGGTTATGGATCCTCTTTGGACCGCGTCCCTCTTAAAAAAGAAGATGTGGGTTAGGGGGTTAGTACGTAGAACGATAACAGAAAAGGTTAGTGGGTTAGTGGATTAAGGGGCGTTGGAGGTCCACAGTTGGCTGGAAGATGCCTGTTCCACTGGGAACCCTGAGCCGGAGAAGGCGGGGTAGGAACGTAGTAGTTGGCGATAATACACTGTGGGCCGCCTAGCCTTGCCAAGATGTTTTTGTATTTTGTATTTTCTGATTTTTTTCCGTATTTCTGATACACAGCCACGCTCAGCCGCGGCCACACGGACCTGGAAATCGAACAGGGGGAAAAGGGGATGGGGAAAAAGGTACTCCGTGTGACCCCGTTGCCCGGGGGAAACCGATTGGAGGTGGTGGCAGGTGGACCAACTCCCCCCCTCTCTCTCTCTCTCTCTCTCTCTCTCTCTCTCTCTCTCTGTCTCTCACTCTATCACACTCTCTTTCACTGTCTTATTCCATTATATTCACCATTTATGTCCCTGATCCCGGCAGCAGGCAAAGGTGTAAGTGGGTCACCTTTCCCGCCAACTAATTTCAATTAGTTTTTGGCTTAATTTAGGTCCCTTTTTGGTTTCTAATCGCAGCATGACATTATTTCATGATGTAATATTGTCGAAATGATGCGTTATATGAGAAACGAGACGAATTTATGTGAAAATCGTATTTTAGACGTCATAATGACGTCATTTGACGTAATTAGTGACGTCGTAATTGCATCACGATATATTTTTAATCAATACCCCAAAGTAGCTTGTAAAGTTTCATTGGCCACAGTGGTCAGGAAAAGGAGTTTTTGCTCGAAAAACATTCAATTTGCTAAATTTTTCGTCAAATTTTTGACTTCCGACGCAATTTAAGGGCTCAAAATGATAAGCTATGAAAATTCGCTATATGGTATCTGAAAGTTCAGACGATTTGCCGGTAACGATTTTTCGTCAAATCAGAAATCGGAACACGTCTTCAGGGTGCTAGAGGCGTTTGAAAAAAGTTAGTCGGTCTCGCGCAATGACGTCACTCGTGACGTCATTGCGCGCGTCATAGGTAAGATGGAGAGTCGCCACCCAGATGGGTACATGCACGAGACAATTGTCTGTCGAATGCCGCTTGGTTTAAGGTCGTACGATGTCTGGTTCGTCTCAAACTGGGACCAAACGGAAGGTAACAAAGCGTCTATACATCTATGTATGTATATATATGTATATATCAACCTAGTTATCCCCACACTGAATTTTCTGTTTTGGGGGTGGTGTTATAACTTTTGAACAAAAAGAGCTAGCCACTTGAAATTTTTACCATCGATAGAGGTCTACAAGAAGCTTCTAAGTATAAAATTTCAGCTTCCTAGCTCTTCTGGTTCGGGAGTTATGGCATGTCAAAAAGTGCCAAAATGGGCTAAAAGTATGAAATAACTATATATACGCTGTGAGCAAGCGGGCCGTTTTTGGGGGAAATTTTTTTTTTCGGGGGATGGATGGGGTCACCTTTGCGCTTGCCAGCGCAGTGATCTATCAAAATTGCGTATTTTATCGGATTTAGTATTGCGCTAGCACCCCTCATTCCCTGCAATTTAACGAGTGATCCCCTATATTGTTTCCAGAAACACAAAATTCCAGACACCTTGATGTCAACATTCCTTGATGAGCATTATAAAGCGTGCGAGTTGGGTGACCACGGTCATGACAACAACAACATACAATGGGACTACATCAGCTCTCTATTTTTCACGGGAACTATTTTAACTACCATAGGTAAGAAGATCACTCTTTTACAAAAGTTTTGAAGGGCCGGGCAGTAAACTGTATGAGGGTTTCCTGTGTTTAGTCATAGTACCACCGGTATTTCTCCTTATGAGAGTTATATATAGGACTGTTCGGGGTCAGAATCAGGGCAATCTGAACGGGTCGGAAAATCACGTGCTCCGATCAAAATATGTGCATCTAGTGTTGCGAAACACCAGTGCTTCCATAGAGTCTAGTTCAATTTTCCCTACTTGTTTTTAGAGGATTCCTGTCTCCGTACTAATTGACAGCTCTTTCCCCCATTTAGGTTACGGGCACTCCTCTCCAGCCACACTAGCTGGGCGAATGTTTACAGTTATTTTTGCCATAGCAGGCATACCATTTATGCTGGGTAAGTAGTTCATGATTGAACTGTCAATAGAGTTAGGTAATTCGTAAAAATATGTGTGTTGTGTGGACTAGGTGGCGCTTCCACTTCACACCAGGAACCGACCGAAACAAGTAAACAACCAATCAGAACTCGTTATTTAGGTCACGTGACTGGTTATCAGCCAATCAGGGACCAGTATTTCCTGACTAGGTGGCGCTTCCACTTCACACACGTGCAAATTATTTGATCAAATAAATAAAATAAAATAAAATCTTCAATTGCAGGTTTATTAAACGTGGTGGCAGAGATACTATTGACGACGTTACGACTTTTGAAAACCCGGATTTGTCGTACACGGTTTTTCAGGGCGAAGGGGCCCGGATCATCTGATTTTGATGTTCGGCACTATGAGGTTTGATCTTCAGAAATTCATTAAAATCAAGCAACTCTTTTTCTTGTCTTTCTTTATCTTTTAGATTAGGTGTGCTTTAATCGTAATTCCTTAATCACCAGCTGCTGAACAACACATGTACTAAAAATATGTTCTTTGACTGCATGAAAATGAACCTGACAATGCTGATCCTTCCTCTCTTCATCAAGTGTGTGCTGAAGCAAAGAAAACTGATCCGCAACAATAGCTACCTCCCCCACAGGTTTTTGCAAGCTCCCTTATTTTGGTCATCATAGTGTTGTTGTTGATGACACTAGTCTTCAAGGCACAGGAAACTACCTGGTCCTACGAACAGAGTTTTTACTTCAGTTTCATCACCATGACGACTATTGGTTTCGGGGATTATGTTCCTGCTCAGGTAATGAACCATGTGGTATTTTTATACTTTTTTAGTGCAATTCGTTTGTGGCTGCAGAGTTATTCTAACATGAACTTCTACCCCCCCCCATCGTTATACAGGTTAACGTCGATAACAACTCACCAGCCCTCATATCGCGGGAGTTCTTCAACATGGTTCTCATATTTATATCAGTCCTTGTTTGGTACTTTCTCTCCCAAGTCACCGCCCAGGTCCTAAAGGTTCATCTTAAGAAGTGGTACAAATTCCGAATAGAGAACCACAAGGGTGGCGGCGGAGAGGGAGGGCCGCGTCCCGAACTCCAACCAGCCCTACCCGTGGACATAAACAATAACATTAACAGTTTGGAAGTATCAGATCCAGGGTTCAGTGTTCTAGATCGCATTGTCGACGAGGATGACGATGAAGATGAGGAAGAAGAGGAGGAGGATGATCACGGAGGTGGTTACCATGGTTACCGTCGTCAAGAGTCCATTGGATCCCAGCCATCATCCACTACAGCCTCCTCCTCATCCATAGCGTCCTATACCAATCAGCCCATTAATGAACTAAAACTGCCCTCCATTGTTATCACCCGAGCAGCACAAGCACCAGACCAGGTGTGCCTCGATATACCCGATGATTCGGGTAAGGGGTCCAGCGATCTTATCACCGAGAACCGCAGTAATGGTATGAGTCATGCTTCTAGTTCATCATCAGACCGTGACTCTTCCTCATCCCTCTCCGACCTATCCAGCAACTCCCCGCCCCCGGGCAAACAGATGATGTCACGATCAATCAGCTACAATAAACCTGCACAGAACTTTGGTATGCGTGGCAGTAAGAGTCTCCATGACATATCCACCAAATCCAATTATTCACCGAGATCGGCCAAACGACGGCAGACGGAAATGTCTCGATCGACACAGAGTATAGAGTCCTACATACACACTGAGGTTTTTGATGATCTTATGAGGTCCTCCTCATGATACATGTGTATCATTTTATGTGGTAGATTATATAGTGCGTGTTCCAGTTGCTGACAGTACACAGTGTACATTGTACACCCATGAAGTACAGATCGCTAGGATCATTGAAATGTTTTGAGGACATGTTCAAAGCAGACATTAGAGACCTACAAACGCTAGTTACGCTGTGATCTGTGTAGGGACAATGTGTTCCATGGTGCACTGTTTATGTTGCATGGTGGTGGCCCTTTTTAGTTTGTTTGTTAGAGCACTTTTTTCTCGAGGTGGGGGTTTGATCAGAAAGTAGGGTCTAACGGTGTATAAGGTCCAAATGAGGCACGGAGTTTTTCTGAATCAGCTTTTCAAGACGAATCCAACGCAACCGGAATTAGCTTTCTATCTTATCGGGAAGGTGTGGTTCACTTTTTTAATTTTTAGCCGCGCAAGCCAATGGGGGGAGACACACTGAAGTTGGTCGCGCGCGTTCAACTCTCAACCTCGCGACACACACTGAAGTTTCGCGGTTTGAAGTTTCGCGGAAAAGTTCGAAGTTTCGCGAAAACCCATTTTCGGCTGAGAAATCATTTGTAAGATGCTAGTTTATTTACTGGTACATCTCTCGAGGAGTCCTTTATCAATACCGGATCAATTTCACCGTTTTTAAAATTTTTGGTGAATTGGGACAGCTGTGACCGGATTAGCCAAAAATTTCAAAAACGGTGAAATTGACTCAGTATGGATAAAGGACACCTCGAGAGATGTACCAGTAAATATGTTAGCCTCTTACAAATGATTTTTCAGCCGAAATTGGGTTTTCGCAAAACTTCGAACTTCGAACTTCAGTGTGTGTCGCGAGGTTGAGATTTGAACGAGCGCGCTCAACTTCAGTGTGTCTCCCCCCAATCAGAGGGCTGGATTTCGAAATTCTGGCCTCTGATTGGCTCCCACGGCAAAAATGAATAAAAATGAGCGTGTGTGAACCGAACCTTCCCGATAAGATACACGGTGCCCCTGAAGGAAGTTCCACCTCGACCGAGTCCCCCAGCAAAACGAACGGTTGTGTGACCTAAAGGGGACCTCTGGGAACTACGGAGGACCGTGGGGGAAAAGATTTAAAAGTAGCCTAAAAAATTAAAACGATAGAAAGATAGCTATCGTTTTTTTCACTTTGAAAATACGACGTTTCTTTAACAAAATCCTTGATCAGGAAGATGCAAGTGTCTCCCACCTATTTTTTGACGTAGAATCGAATGCCGTTGAAGTCAAATCTCCAAAATGTTAGTAAAATAGTGAAAATCGCGTTTTTAGGTGTTTTTTGGTGAAAAAAGCGTTCAAACTGGTACTAGATGATGAGATAAAGTCCCAAAAGTATGACAAATCGCTTTTTTGGGACCTTTTCGCCCTAGAAGCAGATTTTTATGAAAATCTGGTTCAGCGCCTATTCTCTGTATACTTTCAAAGAAGGTGAATATTGCTCTAATTTAGCCAATTTTGAAGAAAAGTCATCCAAAACAGTACTAGATGATGAGATAGTGGCCCAAAAATATAACTAATCGATTTTTTGGGTCTTTTCCGTCCTAGAATCAAATTTGCATGGCGGTCGGATGATACGTTTCCTCTCGGTAGGCCTCTGAAGTAGGTGGAAATAGCCAAAATATAGCGATTGCGGCAAATGAATGTGGATAAACGTTTACCAAACCCACTTCATCATCATGTATGGCTCTTGCATAGTCCAGTAGCCCAGAGATAGGTCATACATGATGCTAAAGTAGGTTTGGTCAAGGATTATTCACATTCATTTGCCGCAATCGCTATATTTTGGCTATTTCCACCTACTTCATCGAGGCCTACCGAGAGGAAACGTATCATCCGACCGCCATGCAAATTTGATTCTAGGACGGAAAAGACCCAAAAAATCGATTAGTTATATTTTTGGGCCACTATCTCATCATCTAGTACTGTTTTGGATGACTTTTCTTCAAAATTGGCTAAATTAGAGCAATATTCACCTTCTTTGAAAGTATACAGAGAATAGGCGCTGAACCAGATTTTCATAAAAATCTGCTTCTAGGGCGAAAAGGTCCCAAAAAAGCGATTTGTCATACTTTTGGGACTCTATCTCATCATCTAGTACCAGTTTGAACGCTTTTTTCACCAAAAAACACCTAAAAACGCGATTTTCACCATTTTTCTAACATTTTGGAGATTTGACTTCAACGGCATTCGATTCTACGTCAAAAAATAGGTGGGAGACACTTGCATCTTCCTGATCAAGGATTTTGTTAAAGAAACGTCGTATTTTCAAAGTGAAAAAAACGATAGCTATCTTTCTATCGTTTTAATTTTTTAGGCTACTTTTAAATCTTTTCCCCCACGGTCCTCCGTAGTTCCCAGAGGTCCCCTTTAGGTCACACAACCGTTCGTTTTGCTGGGGGACTCGGTCGAGGTGGAACTTCCTTCAGGGGCACCGTGGATAGAAAGCTAATTCCGGTTGCGTTGGATTCGTCTTGAAAAGTTGATTCAGAAAAGCTCCGTGCCTCATTTGGACCTTATAATACACCGTCAGACACTATCAGAAAGCACTCTTATAATACACACACACACACACATGAACATGAACACACATGTGTCTGCACGAAGCTGTAAATATTTTATATTCTACTGGATTCATTATTTTAGCTATATCAGACCTCATATAAATATATGTGCACAGGTGCAGGATGGTCGAAACTTTTCAAACTGTCACTATTCTCTTTTCTTGCCTAGCTAGACTGTCTTTCGCTAGACTGTCAACTCTTTTCTGGCACAAAAAATGTATGCCAAAAGGCAAAAACATGAGGTCACAGTTTCAAAAGATTCGACTAATATAACATATTAATATTATAACAGATCAAAATAATAAATAATATACCAGACGGATTGACGAGAATTATATCACACAATTATTATAGGAAACCCAAGACCCGAATTAAAATATATTTTGTAGTTACATACAATGTAATATGTGATATGATACACAATAATATCAGGAAAGAAATTAGAATATTTATTTCACAAAATATATCTAGGAATTATAAAACTAGCTTATGTTAAGAGATTATCATATATACACAATCGAAAGTAAGTGCTATAATGTACGCGGCATTATTTGTGGATGGTTCTGTGTGTTTTATTGCAATACTAATAATCAGTGTCGTTTCACTTTGTTACAAGCTTGCAGTGCTTTTCGCTGCGTCTGATCAAGAAACAAATCCATGGAATTATGAAGTGGCGGTGGGGTGGCGGTTCAGTGCCCGGCACGCATTTCAGACCGTGCAGTGTCCTGACCCGTTCAGACCGCCCAGTCCCTGACCCCCGAACGTTTTAGGACACATTGATGACACTAATTAGGGGACACTTTGAGTTTGCACGTCAATTGTGGATATATTGTGGACACTTTCAATCTGTCCTAAAACTTTCCTTAGACACTATAAGATGTCATTCTACCGAAACAGAGTCATTGGTTAAACGATAGGTTTGGTATTTTAAAACGATAAAATAATCTCGCAACGGGGAAAAACAAAAATGAAATACATTGGGGTTCTTCGTTATTCGCGACTTTCAATCCTTATTATACATTCAAATATCAATAAATGTGGTTATTTTTCAAACACAATCCATCAATAATTAGTATAATAAAACTATTTGAACTCTTATTTTACACCAACTTGCGCTCATAGGAAACTGCAACACATTTCATATATTGTACAACAATGTAGAGTACTACATTTCTAAGTAAAATCAATCTTTATTCTCATTATTTCATTGCTGCACAAATTGTCTAACAGTACGCCTTTTTCAAATTCTCCTCAGTTGCTCTCTCGAAACTTCTTCTCCAGCTAACGCCATTGTGGTTGTATGTGAGGATGAGACTGTTTCCTTCACGCTTCCTCACAATGGTCTCCACCTCACCTTGGGAACATTATGATATCACGTGATATGTCCATATATGGGCATCACATGATCCACATTATGTGCATGATCATGTATGAGTAATGCACAGTTGGGAAGCCTTCACACAGCAAATAGAAGTATGACGATGTTTCCACTTTTGCAGCAGTTGAAAAGTCGACAGCTGGATCAGCAAGTAGCAGCACAAGCAACCGAAATTAAAAAACAAACAAAGTTGCATGCTCACATCATCTGCTCATAAGTTATTTGCATTTTAATATGTTCATATCATCGAGGATGCTAATATGTAACCAGCCTAGTGCCGACATACTAAAACTCCATGCTGCTAACCATGGTAAGCCACCACATGGAAGCTTGCTATACGTACAATACATCAACATCAGCAATTAATTAAAGTTGTCTCACCATTCGTGTTGATTTCCTCGACAAGGTTGTTATCCTCATCAAGGTAGAACCTAGACGTCCTCTCAAAGAAATGACAGTAGGGCATCGTGACTGTCTTACCAAACACTTTCGCTCCGTAGGAAAAGTCGTTAAACGATGTTTCAATCTAAGACAATTATAATAGATAAGCTAATAACGCATAGTTCAAACGTTTGGCAAACAGTTTTAATCAAAGCTCCACATTAGAAACCTGACAGAGATCATGAAGAGATGAAACTAATTTCCCGGATCTCGTAAGTTACCTTTATTCGAAGTTCCTCGACAAAGAACTTGTATTCATGGATCTCCTTCATGAAGTACGACATAACAGAGGATGTGAGAGAGTTGTGACCAAAGCTTTCCATATAAGTTGCATACTCATCTCCCAACTCCATCGATGACACCCACAGACCTGCATCACATGAGTGTGTGTTATTGAATACTTATTAGGACACCCACAGACCTGCATCATGAGTGTGTGTTATTGAATACTTATTAGGACACCCACAGACCTGCATCATGAGTGTGTGTTATTGAATACTTATTAGGACACCCACAGACCTGCATCATGAGTGTGTGTTATTGAATACTTATTAGGACACCCACAGACCTGCATCATGAGTGTGTGTTATTGAATACTTATTAGGACACCCACAGACCTGCATCATGAGTGTGTGTTATTGAACTTATTGTTCCAACCCAAACAGCTGTTGGTGAAAACATTTTGTAACTGTTGGAAGACGCCATGCATTACATGAACCTATAATAATACCTACCGTTAAGGTCTAGTTTGTTATGGACGCTCTCTAGCCGTTTGAATAAATCCGGAGGGGCTTCGGGTGACCCCCCTGAAGTTGACGGTTGCGGGGATGTGGCCATGCTATAGCTAGCAAAATAATGTTTTGATTACAAATAGAATCCGAATGAAATTAGGTTCTACCTAGTAGACGCATTTATTATCAAAATAGATTAACAAAACAACGATTTCAAACTCAGTATACAAATATTATGTTAACCCTTTGGGGACGATAAGCCCCCTGTCGACAGAATTCTCTAAAACTTCCAAGTCCATTTTAAGCATACTCGTACCAATTTTGAGATATGGCCATTAAACTACCCATTTTGCCTACCAAATGCACTGTTTTAGCCCCGTTTTCCGAAGTCGACAACTTCAGAGGCTCAAAACGACCAAAATAATAATAATAATAATAATAATATCAGCATTTGTATACACGCTCAGACCCCGTAGAATACTAGAATCTAAAAACCCTAGTAACACGGAGCATCAGAGCGGTTCACCTTTGCTGCAAACCCTTAAAAATATATAAAGTTATTATGTCTATAATAATCCAGTTTAATGTCCAGTGCTCTGATGCTCAAAAAATCTAGTCACAAAACCTAGCAATTAATGTATAATCAGTCCCACAGTCCACACACACACGCCCACACACTCAAATCACCACCTCCACCACCTTGCCTCCTCTGATCCCAAAGGTCTTTCCAGGTTCCGCCTCCTTCCTCGCCCTCAGGTCAGCAACCAACTTCCTCCTCTCCTCTCTCTCCTCGGGAGAACGATCGGGGGATATGAAAGTTTTACTGTAATCTTTAGATTTCTTCAGACTATTCTTGCAGGATAGAATTCGATCTCGGAAGTGCCGGCCACTCAACCGCAGCTTTACTGGTCGGTCAGTACCCTCCTTGTACCTACCGAGGCGCTCCATACCCCAAAGTCCAAACATCGGTAGTACACTCACCCATACAATCAAAAAGGCGTCTGACATCTATATCCAAATCGTGGTTGTTTTCACTTTTACAATCCAACAACCCATGGACAATCACGTTGCTCATCCTGTCGTCCGTTGCACTGCTAATTGCTGTGCTGATTCGCTTAGGAGCCAGGGCAGTGTCGCATTGCTTCTTGAGGACAGAAGAAAAGGTCTTAATTTCCTCTTCTGCTGTAGACTGTACTGCAGAGATCTCCTTATCTCGCTTCTCCAACAACTCGCACTGCAACTTAACAAGCTGTCCTTGGGCCTCCACCAATGCTCTCTGAGAAGCAACCAACTCCTCTTGACTATCCAATAGCCTCCTTTCACTGTCCTCAACTTCATTACTAAGACGATCAAGCAGAGGGTAACACCTCTCCATTAGGAAATGACACACTTTCTCTGTGAAATCCTCTAGTTCTGGCTTCTTTATCCCCTTGATCTTACTCTTACTGGGACACTTTAAACTATCCCACACACTACGGCCAGCAGTCAAACTTTTAGGGAAGGAATCCTTAATACCAGCATGAGTAAACAGGTCCCGTATCAGGTCAAATAGCTCACCCTGCACTTCACCATAAACTCTTCTCTGGACCCTTTCATCGCTATACGCTCTCAGCCGGTCTTTGAAACTACAAGCAGAGGCTGTACTACCACTCATAGCAGGAGAGATAGATATCTCACAATTAGAGAGATTCGCAACGGTTCACAAGCAAAACAGAGATAAGGGAGCTCTGACCAAATGTGATGTGAGAAAATGGTAGAAAAATGTATGTTTCAACCCTGGAAACAATTTAAAACTTTCAAACATGATCTATAAAGACGCTAAATGGGTTCAAAGTACTGGGTCACCTGTGACCCAATCGTCTTCAAAGGGTTAACTATACTTTTAACTATTGAACATAATTGTTGAACACAACATTAATTCCCTCGAAATCTTTCTCTCCTTTCACACAAGTTATAGACAAATGCAAATGGCGTATTGTTGGTCTGACAGCTGCAGACACTCCAATGGACGAATTACTATCTTGAACGGGCAATTTTCGTTCTTACTCTCTCGATTTCTCATTATTCCCTCTCTCGCAATCTCTGTTTCCCTCTCTCTCTCCCTTCATCCCCCGCCATAACCGTTCTAACGCTTGTATAATACATGTCGAGCAACGCTCTCTGATTCTTCTGACGGTGAACAATTACTCGTTGAGTTGACGTTAGGTAAATTGGTACCGTTGGTACTGATAATGTAAGAAGAAGATAGAACGAAAAGTGATTGCCAAAGAAGCAAAACTGCCGAGACAGTAACTCGACAATGTTACAGCAATGATGCCGTGGCCGTGTATTATTAGATCAATCTAATTATAACCATGAACAATCCTAAAAAAGAGCTGGAGGAGAGTCAACATGGGCTTCTCAAATTTAAATTGGGAACTGATTGCCTACATATATGCGTGGCAATAGGTATATTGTAGGTAACAGAAGTAACTTCATAACATACCTTCTTTACCAGCAAGAACTATCATTTGATCGTGCTTAAATAGAACAATTATTTTTGCATATTTAATCACATTCACAAAGCAATGGCCATAAATACCTAAGAGGGAGACAATAATATACACGCGATAGTAATTATTTCTCTGTTTCTTTGTTCTCTTTAACAGCAGAGAGTTAATTACCATCATAGTATGATTCACAATTAGTGTGAATCAATCACAATATTGAAAGCTGGTATAACGATCTCACAAAAGGACAAAATATAACAAATCAATCAACAAATACCTAGTATACTAATTGTTGATTGATGTGTGATATTAGTATAGTATCAGTAGTATCACCACTATAAAAGTTTTGAAAAAGAATCTGATCTACTTTTAGAAAATGTTAGAAACGATATGTAAAGTTCTCAGTTCTCACGATCAATTTGCAAATTACAACTTTAGTTCGTAGCTTCTCGATAAGAACAATACAAGTTCTAAATGAAGCTGCACCAGCTGTACTTCATGTATATTGAAATTTGTAGTTGGATGTTCCAGACCACTACCATGACAGAATCTGATATAGATAGCAGGAACCGACCGACACAAGTAAACAACCAATCAGAACTCGTTATTTAGGTAACGTGACTGGTTATCAGCCAATCAGGGACCAGTATTTCCTGATTCGGTCGGTTCCTGGTAGATATAGACACTTGGATTACTAGAGACATGTATGAAAATATAATTTGAGAAGAAGGCAGTCGCAGTGAAAATAAAACTAGGGAGAAAATGTCGACCAACAAAAAGGGGGGGGGGGGTCAGAGCAGTATAAGAATGTGGGAAAATGAACCAGAGCAAAAAGAGGCAACGAGGTGGAGAGATAGAGGGGGTGAACGGGAAAGAGAGAGAGATAGAGAGAGAGAGAAAGATAGAGATAGAGAGAGCAGAAAACTGACATATACCAGCACGTGTAACGGAGGGAACACGCCTAAGTGGAGCTCTCAACGATTTACACAGCTTGTATATAATGAAGTTGTATACACGTTCCGGCAAGAGCAGCAGGGGGAGAGCAGCTGCAAGAGCAAAACTAAAATGATTCCGGATTCTTTTGCTTTTCCAAGTCATATTAATTTAGTTGAATAAAATATGAATAATTTAAGGATTAACGCCCGCTAGATGAGACTGTGTGCAGAGAAGTTACGATATAACCGCATATAAATATGAGTTGAGATTAGAGAGGTCGGGGAGAGAAAAAGAAATCTGAAAGTAGAATGAAATGAACCCGAAATTGATGAAAAAGGGAGACAAACAAAAAATAGGAGGGGGGAGGAGATATAGCGAGAAAGGTTGAAACAAAGAGAGCTAGATCATGTAAACACGGAAGGATGGATCAGGGGATCGGAGCAATCGGCATATTACATGGAGCAAGCTGTTGCGTGGTTGTGAGAGTAAAAATATGCTCAGTTATTCATGAGAGAAAGAGAGATAGAGACGGATAGAGGGAAAATGAGCAATTATACAGAATGCACCACCCTGCAGCAGATGCTGAGTAAAACAGGGAACACAGAGTACACACATGCGGGTGACATGGGTCAAAGGAGAGACAAAAATGAGAATTAGCATGATTTCTAAGATAGAGAGAGAGGGAGAGAGAGGGAGAGAGAGAGAGAGAGAGAGAGAGAGAGAGAGAGAGAGAGAGAGAGAGAGAGAGAGAGAGAGAGAGAGAGAGAGGGGGGGGAGCGATGAAGCAGGAGAATCTGATCATTAGCATCACACACAGCTGGGATCAGTGACTTATTATGAAGACACCGTAGGTACTGCAGGTGAGCACACATGTATTTCCTGAGACTACACAGACACACGCGAGGTGCAATTGGGACCCCCTGCAACTCTCAATTCAAATAAACTGTGTATTAAATGAGATTGGAGCAGGGAGCTACACAGCTTATATATAGGGCTATATATGTAAGGTTATAAATTATATATTAGCTAGTTGTTTACTATCGAGACAATAAGAATATTACGAGAAACAATTCTATGAAGTTCTCTGAAATCCATTCTTCATTTGAGCGACTTGATCATGATCATCAATTGTATAATTGTAACCCTAAAAATTTCTATTGACAAAATTAAACAGAGCAATTTAGTTATACACTATGATTCAGATAATTGGCAGTAAATGAAGTTCAACATAAACAAGTTATAGAATTATTCAGACCAACACAACAAATCGCTGCTGATTCTTTATAGCTGTCAAAAGAAATCGATCTAATTTCTAATTTTATATTTGAATCTTACAATTGCTACGAATTATTCTATGGCATCTACAGAGCTAAATACATTCATATAGAGACATATAATAATAGCTGACTTGTCTTGTACGAGCTAGTCGGAGGACATTTTGCATATAATTGTACGTGCATGGTCGCATGGAATTTCCTACTAGTAGGGGAAAACAATTATAAACAGGAGGGAGCAACAACATTTGGTCTATTCTAGTTGAAATTACAGGCCAGATCTGATTTATTCTAGTTTAATCCGGAAACCAGAATGATCAAAGATCAGAAACATGTTCTAAAGAAAGGTTGGAATCTGCCTTTGATCTAGAATTGGAGAATGATGAAAAATAGCCCATTATATATAAGAAAATATGTAACAAACTGTCAAACTAGCTAGTAGAGTGTATAGTATAATAGAACCAATCTCTATACTCCAAGTCTATTAATAATGATACTGGGTCAAAATACTAGAAATCACTATATAGATCAGCACACTATAAAATAGTCACCTCTCACTGGGGTAGATTTCCCTTATATTCTGTTTCATAGAGAGATGTTGAGTAAGTAGTACTTACAGAGTACTTACTAATTATACTAACTATATTGTATAGAGGGCGGCACACGTACCTACCTGACGGCAGGAAACTAGTATATAGTGGACAGTGGTATAATGGTATATGGTCACGGTCAAAAAGTCTGCTGAAATTTCGATATTTTGGGTTTCGAAAAATCGACCAAAATTATTGAAACCAATTTTTAGACCACTTAGACACCTTCTAGAAAGTTAAAATTTTGTAAGCAGGTCAAAATATGTTTAAATTATATTAATTTTAAATAATTAAATCAATTGCTCAACCAGTGTGGATAAAAACACAAGTTTTATGAATATCCACCTGGTTGAGTAATCTTTGTAGCTATGCCTCCATTTTGTGGATAACTGCAATAATAATTTTTGTGGGAACCTCGTCACATACGGTTGAGCAAGTTTTACTCAACCATTGTGGATACACAGCCTCCCAAACTTGACGATGCGTAAATTATCCACAATTTTGGTTACTCAACTTGTGAAATATTCCTAATCGATACCTAATCGATGGACAAGCTAGATTAGCTCCAATTCGATACTCAACAAGTGTGGATAACTTCGATTTTCTGCTAAAATCTTCTAAACAGTAAAGAGACGTTATCCACACCGGTTGAGTTAATTTTTGCTCGGAAACTGTTCTTGTTGGTTGAGGTTGGTGTCTACATGTAATTTCCTGGCCATATAACTTACTCAATCGATGTGGATAAATGAGAATCGAAATGTCTAATGCTGATCAAAGGATACAAAAATGGTTATCCACACCGGTTGAGTTATCCTTTTGTTAACGTGGAATCTTATTTTCCAAGAAAAATGTTAGCCCTAGCCAATAAACCCGAAATAAATACCAAATGTATTCTCTTTCATACGGTTGAGTAACGATTTATGATGGAAACTGATGTTATCCACACAAGTTGAGTAAAAAAATAGATAAAACCAAAATAATTCATATTGTGAGTACCCATTCTTGTGTATACTGAAATTTCATATTGCTAGCACGATCATCATGCGGTTGAGCCCGTTATCCACACGATTTGTTATCCACACTTTTTAAGTGCTGATTACAGAGAAACAGATAAAGCAATTATATTGGACTTTTCAGATTGATAAAATTTGAACAATTTTGAGTGGGTTGAGTTCGAAAAATTTGTCCATGGAGAGGATCTTATCCACGATTGAGTAAATTCAAAATTATATCGATTTTCAGCAGACTTTTTGACCGTGACCATATTGACTTGTGAGATATACAACATGCTCCATGAAGCAGACCGGTTCACAAGTGTGCAGTGTATAATAGAGATTATTATATAAAGATTGCTGTAGCATACTCTCTCTATACTATGGAAGTGATCTATTAGAGTGATATAATTGGAGAATCTTTCTTTGACTCACTAGCCCTGTCTCTATATTTCTCTCTCTGTATTTATCTGTCTCTCGCCGCGCTCTCTCTCTATCTATATCTACCTATCTATCTATCTTTCTTCCTTCCTCTGCATCTGCCATGGAATCTTTTGTGGTCGCACTCCGCGATTACGCAAGATTACTGGTAATCCCCTACCAATACAGATCACATTGATTTAATCCGTAATTAAAAAATTGCCGTGGAACATCACCGCCCAAATGGTAACTGACTTCGAACGATTCAAGTACATTATATGAAATAACCATCGCTAAAGTTGGTGAACGTAATTGCCAATTATCATTGAAAATAATATGTTTATTAATGGACACGTGCAGCGTGCAGAGTGGCATATTACGAGACACCAGGAATTGCTGTATTTTGTAGAATTGCATGCACAGACAGAAACATACACACATGGATAAGAGATCTCTCTTTACGAGATATTATAACTAACGAAATGAGTAGAAATCTAAGAGCACACATGTGTGTTTGTGTGTTGTGTGGTGAAGATAGTGAAAATAGTGAGACAATGATTTAACGATAGAGAGAGAGACAGAGACAGAGAGAGATATAGAGAGATAGAAGGAGAGAGAGCGAGAGAGAGCAAGAGAGAAAGATTGTGAGAGAAAGACATGACTGAGCGAGACATGTCTGGAAGAGAATTTGCAATCGAAGGAAATGAGATTTCCAATTATTCGCCAATGAGCCAATGACGTACCTCTGATCAGATATCATGAACACATACCACATCTGCTCGTCAAAAAATGACATACTCATAGGCTGTTATCACACATTCTAATATGAGTCAAGATAAACGACAGTGTCATAAAAATGTTGTAATGAATTGTTCGGAAGTCAACAATTAAGAAGAA
Source organism: Hormiphora californensis (assembly GCA_020137815.1). Taxonomy (NCBI): domain Eukaryota; kingdom Metazoa; phylum Ctenophora; class Tentaculata; order Cydippida; family Pleurobrachiidae; genus Hormiphora; species Hormiphora californensis. The sequence continues at coordinate 334,118 of CM035353.1, read as the reverse complement.
TATCTTCCTATGGAGGGCGTAGGTTAACTTTAAATATTCGAGTCCGAATTATGATTCTTTTCTTTACTGTTGTAATGCTAAAATAAAGAAAAATCATTAATGATGGCAATGATGATTGCACACTAAAATGTGTCAGTGTCAGTACATATATCAGGACCACATCCTCACTTCACAAGACGGGGTACAATGAGAAGTACAGTCATCAACATCCAAGTACCAAGAGTAACGATCAGGGTGGCCCTTTCTGACCTCTCTGGTACTGTTACCCCGGAAATAGCACCACCAAGAATCGCAGAGATATTCATTACAAAGGCATAGACAATGGAGGACCTCTCTCCCAGACTCCTCATCTCCACGCCCCATCTTCTGTACAGTTCGAACTTGTATGTGATACACATGTTCACTATTGATGCGTCTCCGAACCCGGCAATTAGAGTCCCCAACTCAAATGATCCGGGGAAGGAATAGAAGGAGGTTGTACAAGAGTACATAAGGGAGGCACCGTTGTAAAAGAGGAAGTTTCCACCGAGCATCATCCAGAAGACAGTGGAAATCTGACCGGATGTAACGCTTAGACCGATACTTGAAATAAGGCTGAACACATTGACCAAGTTCACCATTAGGGCGGTATTCGTGGTATTTGTTTCACCAGCCAGGCGCATACGCTCCGGGATGGCAGTTATCAGCAGGATAAAGGAGAGGTTGTTTACAAAAAGTACAATGTCAGGCAGAACAAACGCCATAGATTGAATAGTTGAAAGTTTATCTATCGGGGTCTCAACCAACAACTTCTTTTCCTCTGAGGAAGGCCTACTTTTCGTTGATTCTGTATCCACAATATCGACTTTTGCATAGTTTTTGTCGGGAAACTTCGGAAGCCACGGTAAAAACAGGATTGGTAGAAGAAAGATACCTGGTTAAATTAACTCTATTATGGTCAAATATTTGGTAACAGAAATTAGTTGGCTGGAAAGGTGGCCACCATTGTTTTCAGAAAATTCTCGAAACTCTCTCAATCTCATGAAATTAAAAGGGTTTCAAAACAAGGAATTGAAGCGTTTACCTGCCATTCCAAGGCCGACAGCTATCCACGAGTAGAGTTGGTATAACTCGGCTGCGATTAATGTTCCAGCTATTGTTCCGATATGCATAGAGCCACTTATTAATCCGATTTCCATGGGCCGATCTTTGAAGTGTAAATCCACTATCTCGCCCTGATAAAACATTTGTTTTATGCGATAAAACCCATGACCAGGTAGCATATTAAATACCTGAACCAGTAGAAAAAGTCCGGCCATTCCAATCCCCTGGAGAAACCTTGCTAAACCCAGAATGGTGAAAATGGCCCATGTTTGGTCAGTTAGGTCCACTAAACAGGTTGCAAGGGTCGCTACACTCGCTATTGAGCAGTAGAGGACACATTTCCACCGGATACTGTACTTCAAACGATGCAGGAAAAATGCGGAGAGTCCCATAGAAAGATGAAGTGCTCCGAGGAAAAAACCTCCTGAAACAAAGTTCGAGAAATGCTCAAGTTAATATCAATAGGCATTATATATGCGTGTATAATGGCTCGGCAAGTGGAGTTACATACCAGCAACATCGTTCAGGTTCTGGGTTCGGAAATATTCAAGTTGAAACATGGCCGTGTGAGTACGGCATGAATTGACCACAACGTTACCAAAGCAAGCAAACGCCAGATAAAATACATTTTCGGTTATAAAAGGCATGACTAATAAGGGAATAGGATATAATTTCAGCCCCCAATTTTTGAGGGGTTTCTTGGAGAACAAAGGGTCAAACAAAGTTCGTATCACAGGTCGACTAGCTAACAGCTCGTCAGTATTATATCCTTGGTTATTGTGTATTAATATAGTATCGGATTGGGAATGGGGTAAGGCTATAGTGCGGTTTTAGGTGGAATATTATCTCATTAGTCATTAGTGAGAAAGCATGTTGAGATGGGACAATCCGACTATTGGATGCTGCGATGGAAAGATAATAGCTCTCAATAGGGACCGTATTGAGAGCTATTATCTTATTATGGCAGCATGCCGCCAATTCAAACATAATGCTGCGGCGTCCAATTATAGTCGCATTGTCCCATGGATAGAGAAATCGGCACGTATGTTGAGAGAGATAATATATGTTATGAAACATTCGTCAGCGTCAGAGTTGAGGCTTGAACCTCAATTCAACAAAATTTGTAAATGTAATTTTGAAAGTGGTTTATGTGCATGTAGATATAATATCAAAATTTTTATTTTATCTTTAATCACCACAAGCTCACCAAAATTGGTCAAAAGGTGTATTAGGACACCCTGAACAGTGAACACGTTCCTGGTCTTATCTCCATTTTGGTTGTATTGTTCATACAGCACAACATTTTGGCCTATCTACATGATCAGATGTCTCAAATCAGGTTGTCTCAAATCAGGTGTCTCAAATCAGATGTCTCAAATCAGATGTCTGGGGGGGGGGGGGGGGTCCAGCCCTAAAAAAGCTAAGCTATCGGCCAAATCAGGGTACCTTTAGCTTTTTTTAGCTTTTTTTTAGCTTTTTTTTTTAGCTTTTTTAGCTTTTTTCAGCTTTTTTTAGCTTTTTTAGCCTTATTTAGCTTTTTTAGCTTTTTTTTAGGCTTAAAAAAAGCTAAAAAAAAGCTAAAATTGAGTTTTTAGTGGATTCATATAGGTTCGAATCCCGCTGACGCCAATTTTTTTTAAACTTTTATTTATAACGTTTTTTGAACTTTTTTAAAACTATTTTTATCAAATTTGAATATATTTTTATCGAAAAAATGTCTCCAGAAAATGGCAGTAGGGGTGGATACAGAAATTGCTATGTATGGACATAAACGGTATAGATTATGGTAAAAAATGTGCAGGAAATGAACAAATGCAGTCAATAGACGTCCGGAAGGATGAAAATTTAATGGAAAAGTGTCAAGATGAATGCTGAAAAAACATAAAAGTAGGCTAAAAAAAGCTAAAAAAAGCTAAAAAAAGCCAACATAAAAAGCCATCGACCAAAATCAGGGTACCTTTAGCTTTTTTAGGGCTGGACCCCCCCCCCCCCCATGTCTCAGATATACAGGGGTGGGCATAAAAAAATGTCCGCCCTAGACTAGCATGGTTCCAGATATCGTAGAGCGCCAAAATTTGGCAGAGTTACTCTATGAGACAAATAAATAGGTTGACCAAAATTTCAGACTTTTAGCTCAAAGTTCATTTTTTGATCGGAATGAACATTGTCATTCATGTATCATGATGTGCCCCTGGTACGAAAATGAGTGAAGAATGATATACGTCACCAACTGCTATAGTGAATTGAAATTTCGTTTTGAAATTCAATAGCAGATATTCTGTTTTAAACTGCAAATACAAAAATCATGATACATCTTGGGGTACATCTTTCAGGTCATCCTTTCAATACCTCTTGAGTCATATGATAAGCGATAGTGTCATAAAAATTTTGTAATGAATTGTTCGGAAGTCAACAAAGAATATCTTCCTATGGAAGGCCGTAGGTTCAATTATATTCAAGTTCGTTTTTTAAATAAAGAAAACTCCTTAATGATGGCAATGATGATTGAATACTGAACTGTTTCAGTGTCAGTACATATTATATATCAGCACCATATCCTCACTTCACAAGGACGGGGTTACAACGAGAAGTACAGTCATCAACATCCAAGTACCGAGAGTAACGATCAGGGGTGGCCCTTTCTGACCTCTCTGGTACTGTTACCCCGGAAATAGCACCACAAGAATCGCAGAGATATTCATTACAAAGGCATAGACAATGGAGGACCTCTCTCCCAGACTCCTCATCTCCATGCCCCATTCTTCTGTACAGTTCGAACTTGTATGTGATACACATGTTCACTATTGATGCGTCTCCGAACCCGGCAATTAGAGTCCCCAGCTCAAATGATCCGGGGAAGGAGTAGAAGGAGGTTGTACAAGAGTACATAAGGGAGGCACCGTTGTAAAAGAGGAAGTTTCCACCGAGCATCATCCAGAAGACAGTGGAAATCTGACCGGATGTAACGCTTAGACCGATACTTGAATAAGGCTGAACACATTGACCAAGTTCACCATTAGGGCGGTATTCGTGGTATTTGTTTCACCAGCCAGGCGCATACGCTCCGGGATGGCAGTTATCAGCAGGATAAAGGAGAGGTTGTTACAAAAAGTACAATGTCAGGCAGAACAAACGCCAAAGATTGAACAGTTGAAAGTTCCCGGACATGATCTATAGGGGTCTCAACCACCTTCTCCTCTGGGGAATCTTTACTTTCGTTAATTCCAAATCCTTCAATTCTGCCACTGGGTTTGTCATAACAATATCTACTTTTACAGAGTTTTCGTCTTGAGACTTCGGGAGCCACGTGTAAAAACAGGATTGGTAGAAGCAAGATACCTGGTTAAATTATAACTTTAGTAACTACCATCAAATATTTGGTAACTGCTATTTGGCCTATCGCTCGAAACTTTCTCAATCTTCTGATATAATACTATATATACGCGAGTGCACATATCACTCCCGCTCCGCGCGACCATTTGCACGGTGAAATATGCACTCTGCTTCCGCGGGAGCGTGCAGATATAGGGGTAGCGGGATATAAGTAAGAACAGTGTCCCCTCAGTGTTTTACACCTTATTCACACACAAACACACAGAATATGACTGACACAGTGCCAAGCGACACAAAGTCTGTCAAATTACACTCACTCTCCCTCTTTCTCTCACTAATTATCCCCTTATCGTGTTTTGTTGTATCACCATTTCCAAGAATTCCAATCTCTCTCTCTCTCGTATCTCTCCCTTTATCCCTCTCTTCTTTTCACTAATTAAAACTAACAGAACGAGTTCCCTTGTGGTGTACAGGTGTAGAAGTGTATTTTTGTGTAGTTTTGCTTAGTTTGTACCTTGTTTTGTCACATCTTCTCTGTGTGTAATCACCCAAAATTATCATTGTTTTGCTTTGTCATGTGCTTTCTCGCGCGGAATATATACTCAATAACGTCCTGCACGGCATGTTGCAAGCGCTCCTATATCGCACTCGTTACACTCGTGCAATATAGGTGTGAAATGCACTCCAGCTGCGCTGTCGTGCATTTCACCTCCATATACGCTCTGCAGTGCAGAGCGTATATGGCGCGCTTGCACTGCGTGCAGAACGTTATGTACTATATAACAATGCGTATACCTGCCATTCCAAGGCCGACAGCTATCCACGAGTAGAGTTGGTATAATTTGGCTCCGATTAATGTTCCAGCTATTGTTCCGATATGCATAGAGCCACTTATCAATCCGATTTCCATGGGCATATCTTTGAAATGTAAATCCACTATCTCGCCCTGACAAAACATTTGTTTTATGCGATAAATTCCATGACTGTAGGCACATATTAATCAGGAAAATACTGTGACTTATGGGGCTGTGGCATTGCACCACAGAAGAATTTTAAGGGTCAGTGCACAGGGTCAACTGCAACTCGGAATGTGTTGAGTTTCCTTGATGTGGGGACCCCTGGGTGTGGTTTAGATTTTGGACTGCCCGATTAGTTTGGGCGGAACGTGACTCGGTCAAATCCACTAAGTATTCCGGGTGCACGTACTGCGTCTCGCTCAAACTTGACTCACTAATCGCAGTGCTTACAACGCGACCCTCTGTATGTGCATTGTGCAGACGTGCACGTTTTAAGGGTACGCTAACCAAAATTTTTTTTCGAGTGCAGGGCAATCTCTCACCGTAGGGTTGTAGGCCATGCCAAGGAGACCTCAAATATGCAATTTGAGCTCTCAAGTCGAATTCATATTTTTAGCTACAGCTGCTTGAAAAATGAACTGAAAATGAGTTTTTGGCATCTCAAAAATACATTTGTAAAGATAGGATCATAAAAATTTGTGGATTTGAAGAGGACAAAGAGGTGAGTAGCCACAAAAAATTTTTTTGAAATCGGAGCTGATTTCCGGTCCTGAGGTGGAATTTCTTTTTTTTGACCTTTAACGCCATATTTGGCCAAGTTCCGCAAATACGTGGAAACTGTAAATTGGTCAAAAGTTGCGTCTAACGATTCTCTATATGGCCATAAATTTTGGGCGCGTCCTTATTTGAGGTGTGTCGTACAGATCGAAAAGTGTAAGGCTCGTTTTTATTGAAAATTAGCATTTTTTGTGTAACAGTTTTTGACGTCCTCAATAATACATTTTTAGAGATAGGAGCATGAAAATTTGGGGATTTGGAGAGGACATGGAGGTGAATTGATGTGGAAATTTTTGAATTGTTTTTGGTTTTGTTTGTAATTTGAGTATTTTCTATTTTTGTTATACAGCCACAAGAATCATTGGTTTTTATACAGATTTCCCAGAACACCTTGGTACACAAATCTAGCTCTGTAGGGTACATCGTTTGAGAGTTAACGCTAATATTTTGTCAGTACGTAGGCAAGGGTATGACGGAACTTTTGACAAATTTTCATCACTAACGAAGTACCTATATGCATTTTATGGGGGTGTGTAAAAACAGTGAAATTATCAATATATCAGGACCGGAAATCAGCTAGGATTAAATAAAACTTTTTTGCGGCTGTTCACCTCCATGTCCTCTCCAAATCCCCAAATTTTCATGCTCCTATCTCTAAAATGTATTATTGAGACGTCAAAAACTGTTACACAAAAATGCTAATTTTCAATAAAAACGAGCCTTACACTTTTCGATCTGTACGACACACCTCAAATAAGGACGCGCCCAAAATTTATGGCCATATAGAGAATCGTTAGACGCAACTTTTGACCCAATTTACAGTTTCCACGTATTTGCGGAACTTGGCCAAATATGGCGTTAAAGTCAAAAAAAGAAATCCACCTCAGGACCGGAAATCAGCTCCGATTTCAAAAAAATTTTTTGTGGCTACTCACCTCTTTGTTCCCTCTCAAATCCACAAATTTTATGATCCTATCTTACAAATGTATTTTTGAGATGCCAAAAACTCATTTTCAGTTCATTTTTCAAGCAGCTGTAGCAAAAATATGAATTCGACTTGAGAGCTCAAATTGCATATTTGAGGTCTCCTTGGCATGGCCTACAACCCTACGGTGAGAGATTGCCCTGCACTCGAAAAAAATTTTGGTTAGCGTACCCTTAAGCACTGCGAATAGTCAGTCAAGTTTGACCGAGACGCAGTAAGTGCACCCGGAATAGTAGTCAAGCAGTCAAAAATCTAAACCACACCCAGGGGTCCCCACACCAAGGAGACTCAACACAAACCCAAGTTGACCCTGTGGACTGACCCTTGAATTCGAATGGCTCATCTAACTATATTAAATGCAAACTGTATTGGATAATTTTCACGTGCAAATTGAGTAGTTGACTCGATGGTGTTTGCTGAGTTTTCTACCGAGCTACGTCTCATAATCGGCCGGCACAGGGACAGGGAACGAAGTTTTCTCTAAATTTGCAATCGGTACGATCACCCCATGGTTCTCTATAGTTCTCCCAATACAATAAGCATCCTACAAAACAATCGGTTAGATCAAATCATACAGATAAGTAGCAATTTAAATACATCAATAGGATCGAAAACACACAAAACAATTAATTACTAAAATATTATACCTGAACCAGTAGAAAAAGTCCGGCCATTCCAATCCCCTGGAAAAACCTTGCTAAACCCAGAATGGTGAAAATGGCCCATGTTTGGTCAGTTAAGTCCACTAAACAGGTTGCAAGGGTCGCCACACTCGCTACTGAGCAGTATAGAGGACACATTTCCACCGGATACTGTACTTCAAACGATGCAAGAAAAAGGCAGAAAGTCCCATTGAAAGTTGAAGTGCTCCGAGGACAAAACCTCCTGAAACAATCTAAGTTCGAGAAATGCTCAAATTTATATTTACTAGCGCACCCATTGGTGCGCCCCAAGTGAGGGCTTTTTGATAACCCACAGGGCTTCGCCGTGTGGTTGTTTTTGCCACTTTTAACGGATATAACACGGTTGCCATGGCAACCTGAAGTGGTAACTATGGGGAATGAATTGTTAAAACTCATTCGAAAATAATAAGAAATTCCACTGGAAGTTCCAAAAGTGTGAGCAACAGTTTTTTAACAGCTTTGGTTGCATAAAATGTTTTATGAAGGAGCACCCATTCCTACAAATTTTTGCTGTCGATAATGAGTGGAACAAGACTGAAGGAATTAAATCAAATTCGGGCTCTACTAGATGAACATGAATCCAGTACTCGCAGAGAATGAAGAAAGCCCAACTAATGGATCTGCTAGGAGATATCTACCAGACTCACAAAACAACATGGAGTCAGTGGAAAAAATGTCCCGAGTGTAGTAAAACAGTAGACAACGGCGTCCAATGTGATGGGTGTCAATTGTGGTTCATTGCAAATGTGCTAACATCAACGATGCAACATTCAAAAACATCGGAAGGTACGGAACACACTGGGAATGTATCACTTGCAGACAGATTCCATTCTTTTGACAAAGTTACTACAAAATTGAGCTAAAGTGGGGAAATTTTCAAGGCAACCTAGAGTCAACACTCAACGAAATTCACGAGAAGGTGTCCTCTTTCCGACCTAACTTGTTTACATTACCCAATGGTAAGGCTGGAAAGGACTACATTGAGATGATCAAAGATTTATGTGATAAATGGACGGACAAAACTGATCTACAGGGTATCGCTCTAACAGCCATTCATGTAAGTGGCGCCTTGCTGTTACAGAAACCGCGAAAAAAACAGTAAACACAAAGATCACTTTGACCTCTTGACCAAAAGATTGGAAAAATGGAAAGATGGGCAGTTTTATCAGCTATTATCAGAAGCCACTGCCATTCAGGGTAGGCTAAACTCATCAACAGCAGGAAACAAAACCGACACTAATCTTGCATTCTCAAGACTAATGTTGGTAGGGAGAGTGGCAGCAGCTCTCAGACTACTCAGAACAGCACAAGGAGGCCCACTGCAAGTAACACCTCAACTGATAGACGAACTGAAGAAAAAACATCCACCGGCCCAGAGAATTGCTGTAGAACGATTAGTATCAACCACGATGCACCCAACAGTCGAACCTGGAACATTTGAGCAACTTGATGGAGGGAGGATACGAAGGGCAGCAATGTATACTAAAGGAGGGTGCGGACCAAGTGGGATGGATAACAATCTATGGAGACGCATGTTGACATCGAAATCTTTTGGCAACAGTACGAACGAACTGAGCGAATCTATAGCAAGGATGACGAGACGATTATGCGTTGAATTTGTTGATACAGGGACTCTTAATTCATTATTAGCTTGTAGATTGATAGGATTAGACAAGAAACCAGGTGTTAGACCTATTGGAATTGGCGAGATTATGAGACGTATTATAATTTCTTTGAAGCAAACAATCGACTGAGTTCTAGAAAGTCAGCAATATTTTTGGAGTTAATTATTGAATTGGAAAACTCGTTAAAGGTACTGTCCTTAAAATTTGTTATAAACTCATCGATTTTCAAATACCATGCGATAAGTTGTTTGATTCCGTAGCTGTTTGTACAACTTCAAATTGGAGGTGCTGATCTCGCAGAAAATTCATTGTAATAGTTCAGGTTTTCACAAATTATAATTTACTGTTGGTGAAGGTTTTCGAAATTTATCCATCTGCAAGTGTCATCTAGTGGATAATCCTCATCTATCTGTAGTTCTTGTATCATACCTTCATTAAGTGTTTTGTGATGAGCTTTAGCCAAGGAGTTGATAAAGAAGGGGAACGATTGGTACACCAAGTCACAAGTACCTTTGTAGAAATAGATAGTTCCTTATTACCAGCATGACTCGAAAAGAAATAGTATGATTCAGGACATTTTCAGTCGAACAGCTGTGAATACAAGCAAGGTTAGTAGCATCAGAATTTAATTAGAGAAGTGACTGGTTATCAGCCAATCAGGGACCAGTATTTCCTGATTCGGTCGGTTCCTGGTAGATATAGACACTTGGATTACTAGAGACATGTATGAAAATATAATTTGAGAAGAAGGCAGTCGCAGTGAAAATAAAACTAGGGAGAAAATGTCGACCAACAAAAAGGGGGGGGGGGTCAGAGCAGTATAAGAATGTGGGAAAATGAACCAGAGCAAAAAGAGGCAACGAGGTGGAGAGATAGAGGGGGTGAACGGGAAAGAGAGAGAGATAGAGAGAGAGAGAAAGATAGAGATAGAGAGAGCAGAAAACTGACATATACCAGCACGTGTAACGGAGGGAACACGCCTAAGTGGAGCTCTCAACGATTTACACAGCTTGTATATAATGAAGTTGTATACACGTTCCGGCAAGAGCAGCAGGGGGAGAGCAGCTGCAAGAGCAAAACTAAAATGATTCCGGATTCTTTTGCTTTTCCAAGTCATATTAATTTAGTTGAATAAAATATGAATAATTTAAGGATTAACGCCCGCTAGATGAGACTGTGTGCAGAGAAGTTACGATATAACCGCATATAAATATGAGTTGAGATTAGAGAGGTCGGGGAGAGAAAAAGAAATCTGAAAGTAGAATGAAAATAAACCCGAAATTGATGAAAAAGGGAGAGAAATGAAAAATAGGAGGGGGCGGAGGAGATAGCGACAAAGGTTGAAACAAAGAGAGCTAGATCATGTAAACACGGAAGGATGAATCAGGGGATCGGAGCAATCGGCATATTACATGGAGCAAGCTGTTGTGTGGTTGTGAGAGTAAAAATATGCTCAGATATTCATGAGAGAAAGAAAATGAAAGAAAGAGAGAGTGAGAGAAAGAAAGAGAGATAGAGACGGATAGAGGGAAAATGAGCAATTACAGAATGCACCACCCTGCAGCAGATGCTGAGTAAAACAGGGAACACAGAGTACACACACATGCGGATGACACATGGGTCAAAGGAGAGACAAAAATGAGAATTAGCATGATTTCTAAGATAGAGAGAGAGGGAGAGAGGGAGAGAGAGAGAGAGAGAGAGAGAGAGAGAGAGAGAGAGAGAGAGAGAGAGAGAGAGAGAGAGAGAGAGAGAGAGAGAGGGGGGGGGGGGGGGAGCGATGAAGCAGGAGAATCTGATCATTAGCATCACACACAGCTGGGATCAGTGACTTATTATGAAGACACCGTAGGTACTGCAGGTGAGCACACATGTATTTCCTGAGACTACACAGACACATGCAATTGGGACCCCCTGCAACTCTCAATTCAAATAAACTGTGTATTAAATGAGATTGGAGCAGGGAGCTACACAGCTTATATATAGGGCTATATATGTAAGGTTATAAATTATATATTAGCTAGTTGTTTACTATCGAGACAATAAGAATATTACGAGAAACAATTCTATGAAGTTCTCTGAAATCCATTCTTCATTTGAGCGACTTGATCATGATCATCAATTGTATAATTGTAACCCTAAAAATTTCTATTGACAAAATTAAACAGAGCAATTTAGTTATACACTATGATTCAGATAATTGGCAGTAAATGAAGTTCAACATAAACAAGTTATAGAATTATTCAGACCAACACAACAAATCGCTGCTGATTCTTTAGCTGTCAAAAGAAATCGATCTAATTTCTAATTTTATATTTGAATCTTACAATTGCTACGAATTATTCTATGGCATCTACAGAGCTAAATACATTCATATAGAGACATATAATAATAGCTGACTTGTCTTGTACGAGCTAGTCGGAGGACATTTTGCATATAATTGTACGTGCATGGTCGCATGGAATTTCCTACTAGTAGGGGAAAACAATTATAAACAGGAGGGAGCAACAACATTTGGTCTATTCTAGTTGAAATTACAGGCCAGATCTGATTTATTCTAGTTTAATCCGGAAACCAGAATGATCAAAGATCAGAAACATGTTCTAAAGAAAGGTTGGAATCTGCCTTTGATCTAGAATTGGAGAATGATGAAAAATAGCCCATTATATATAAGAAAATATGTAACAAACTGTCAAACTAGCTAGTAGAGTGTATAGTATAATAGAACCAATCTCTATACTCCAAGTCTATTAATAATGATACTGGGTCAAAATACTAGAAATCACTATATAGATCAGCACACTATAAAATAGTCACCTCTCACTGGGGTAGATTTCCCTTATATTCTGTTTCATAGAGAGATGTTGAGTAAGTAGTACTTACAGAGTACTTACTAATTATACTAACTATATTGTATAGAGGGCGGCACACGTACCTACCTGACGGCAGGAAACTAGTATATAGTGGACAGTGGTATAATGGTATATTGACTTGTGAGATATACAACATGCTCCATGAAGCAGACCGGTTCACAAGTGTGCAGTGTATAATAGAGATTATTATATAAAGATTGCTGTAGCATACTCTCTCTATACTATGGAAGTGATCTATTAGAGTGATATAATTGGAGAATCTTTCTTTGACTCACTAGCCCTGTCTCTATATTTCTCTCTCTGTATTTATCTGTCTCTCGCCGCGCTCTCTCTCTATCTATATCTACCTATCTATCTATCTTTCTTCCTTCCTCTGCATCTGCCATGGAATCTTTGTGGTCGCACTCCGCGATTACGCAAGATTACTGGTAATCCCCTACCAATACAGATCACATTGATTTAATCCGTAATTAAAAAATTGCCGTGGAACATCACCGCCCAAATGGTAACTGACTTCGAACGATTCAAGTACATTATATGAAATAACCATCGCTAAAGTTGGTGAACGTAATTGCCAATTATCATTGAAAATAATATGTTTATTAATGGACACGTGCAGCGTGCAGAGTGGCATATTACGAGACACCAGGAATTGCTGTATTTTGTAGAATTGCATGCACAGACAGAAACATACACACATGGATAAGAGATCTCTCTTTACGAGATATTATAACTAACGAAATGAGTAGAAATCTAAGAGCACACATGTATGTTTGTGTGTTGTGTGGTGAAGGAGAGATCGCGCGAAGAGAGAGAGAGAGAGATAGAGAGATAGAGATCTTTAGTTGAGAGAAGAGCGAAAGAATAGAGATGCGCGCGCTCTATCTCCCTCTCTCTTTACTTTCGGTCGCGAATCGCGCTCTTTCCTGCTCGCGATGCATGGAGATTCTCCACGGCTGTGAGTTGGGTTTTTACAAGTTTAAATTTATGTGTCAAACCACCCAACTTGTTTCACTTTTAATAATGATAGCTACAGCACAACAAAACTCAAAAAATTTCTGTTTGTAAACCTATTTTCTTTGCCGACAGAAACTCACCTGCCCTGGAAAATGAAATGTCACCAAATTTTCCGACATTTTTTCGTAGTTTTATTATTAATCAATTGAGTTTCTGTCCGCCAACTCGAAACACAATTCGAGTTAGTGTCCGCATACTCACCTAGTGAGTTTAAAATTTCTAGATTTTGTCCTAGCAAATAATAAATCGACTTTGTTCCTAGCAAAAAGTCGAAAAATAAATGCGGATAAGACAGGTCACCGAGAAAAAAAATTCGACTGCTGTAACACCAATTTTGGACAATAACTCACTTTCGAGTTAACTTGTCGCAGGTGAGTTACAGTCCTAAAGCCGGTCCGGTAATATCGAGGTTTGACACAGCACAGCTGATAACCGATATGTCCTTTTGGACAGCACTCATGTTGTTTAAAGACAACTCACATGGCACTTTCACATGACACCCCGGTGTCAGTTTCCACTTTTTCCCTCGCTTAGAAGGGGAGGTTTTCTTTACTAGTTCTAATCTAACAGCCCTTATACCTCACTGTTTCCTCTAACTTTCTCTTTTTTATATGGTGTAATGTGTGTGTGTGTGTGTCCAACCACGTTGCTCGTTTTGTGTCTCATATTCTCGCTTCTGGTGGAGACTCTCCACTGGAGAGCGTTGAAGTTATTCTGTGCTATAATATGACTCATAGGTAGAGTGCGTGTTTGGCCTTCATTTATGACCTGAATTCATAGCCTAATTTTCCGTCGGATTTACGTTTGAGACATTAATACATTGTGAAAACTAATTCTCCACTATACCCAACACACATATGATAGTCATCACATACCATAATGGATATGTTTGTTTATATAGGCGTATGTTACCTCACTCATGGGTCACAAATAAAACGTGATTTCATCATGACGGCCCCCAACTAGATTGTTTGCAAGTGTTGTCTACGTGTTTCTTCCATTTATGAAGATCAGTAATCAGTCGATCTTTATGTTACTTTGTCAGATCATGCAATATGATGAATATTTTCTCTCTTTAGGTGTGTGCTTATATTCCCTTTCTATCGCTTCTCCATCTCTCAATTCTCTCTCCCTCTCTTTATTTCTCAATTCTCTCTCTTTCTCCATCTCTCAATTCTCTCTCATACAGGTGCGGTACGTGGGCTCTTGTACTGCCAGTCAAAGCAGTACAGGTACACGGAATGTCTAAGATTGCATGCACAGTATCTCCTCTTTGCCTTATCATCTCACTCTTCCACTGTGCCAGCTTATGACATTATACTGCTTATAATGTGCATACAGGCTGCAGGTTATATACATTTCTTGGTAATTTACATGGTACGACTTTCCTATCCTCCCATCCTGTGTTGACACGTAACTGTATGCCCCGTATAATCGTAACTAACTACAAGTCATCATTCATCATTTTGATTAAGGTAGACACTCATTTTAAGATTAAGGTGAACATTTTTAATTCAACTATGTAGGGAGGTGGGGGCTCAATAGTATCACCTGTGTGTGTGTGTGTGTGGGATTACTTTTGGAGATTCTCAAGCATCCCTCATTCACTGCAACATGATTCGGAATATAATATTCGTATGTTAATTCGATAGTTTCTGCAGGAACTGTAATCATTTCATTGGTCCAATATATTTAAATATTCAATTGCGATCTATTAAGTTCCCCTGAAATAGCTCGGGACTGCAGCTGCCACTGGTAGTACCTACTTAACAAATATATTATATTTGCGGTATCAGGTTTGCACTAATACATCCATTATTATAATGGGGACTTATATGGGCATTATATGGAGCTCTCTATAGGGGCTGCAGCTGCGATGGGTATGTAATGTTGCTCGATATACTTCCTCATTACCCTGCTTTTCATATTCTCTCTCCTTAGTTGATCATTACTGCTTTCATATCTCTCTCCGTAGTTGATCATTGTCCATATAGCATATAAATCGCTGTGGTTACATGTTTGAGAGGCCATTGAAATTCCAATATAGCCACATTTCTAACATGCGTTTTTTATTCTTACCCCTCTTCGATTTTACTGCACCTTTGACTCGCGCGGGGCATGCATCGTCATGAGTAATACTTACTAATGACTACATAATATATCTATGTATCTATACACATAACCTCTAGACTGTGATTTTACTATTATCCCTTTGAAGATCTTGCGTGATCCTTCCTCCATTTCCTGACAACACTTTATTGCGCTTTTCTCATCAGACACTTGCTATCTATATACCTTGCTACCTAATATCTACAGCTGTATAACGCGGCTGTGATTTGCATGATTGACTGTACTGTTTGAAGGTACCACCATGAAGCTCCGGACCCCGATTTACCGTATCAATGTCTCGGTGGAAAGGGTTTTGCCCGGTAAATCGGGGTCCGAGTACTATACCACTACTACACCCCCCCCCCTAACCGTACAACCTCTATGTGTGTTAGGTTACCAGCAGTGGGAGAAGAGGTGTTCCACCCTCCACTACTACTACAGCTCCAAGAGGTTTCCAACCTCCACTACTACTACAGCTCCAAGAGGTGTTCCTACCTAATACTCCGCGAGAAGCATCAACCTCCACTAATACCCCAAGAGAGGCATCATCAACCTCCACTAAAACCCCAAGAGAGGCATCATCATGGACAATTATTGCGAGGACTGGGCCACCACTGATGGACTGTGTGTGCCCCAGTTCATCAAACGATAGGTGAACCGTGATTGTCTTGTTGCAATTTATCCCCTTTACTTCACATCTACTGCTAAGAAGCACCTTGTCAGATTTTGGTAAGTTAAAAGTTAGCCGTATATAATTACACTAGTCCTGTAATTATATAATTGAACTTGGTTACTGGTTATAACCAGTAACCAAGTCCAATTATTGCCAATTACGTATAGCCGTTAACAAGTTTGATTTTGTGCATGATGGGTACAGTGTTGTTTTGCTTTGAGGACGGTGGACGGTGGTTTCATGACAATTTTGTTAAGCAACATCACAACAATTTGCACTTTGTCAGGATTGCCACACCTCCAATCTTGCAGCAATAATGCGGAACTGGTTGGCGTTGTGGGCCATGATAACACGTTTTCATAGTAACCAGGTTCTATACCTTGGCACAAGGCTCATCAAAACCATCCCATATGCAGCAATAATGCCAACGGGTTGGCGGTTGTGGTTTCCATATACATACACGTTTCCTAGTAACCATTCTATACATTGCGCTCACAACCTCCCAATATGCGGCAAGATGCTGAACGGGTTGGCGGTTGCATTAGAGATCTCGCCTGGCACTAACCTCTACGGGCAAAGGTGTTTGTTGTCCTTAACTCTGTTTACCAGGTATGTATTATACCATTGGGTAAAACTATAATCCTTTGTGGTTTAACTTATATCCTTATATAGATTGTTTCCCCAGCAAACAGAACTAATTGGCAGCATTCAACCGCATCTTGTCCAGGTCCTGGTGCCCTAGCCACAGGTGTTTTGTAATGCAAGGGGGTGAGAGGACAGCCAGGCGGACACCCCTTCTATGTCTCTGTATTTTCTACTTGCCATTCTCTCTTCGGCAGCATCATGGAGGCAGTGGTATGTGTTTTAATTGTTACCATGGTAACCATGTTGTGGTTGCCATGGTAACTAGTTTCCATAGTAACCATGCAATTCTACCTAATATCTACCACTCTGCAGTGGTTAATAAGGAACGATGAGATGCAGAGTTTTACTGCTATGGATGTGAGGATACTCATCTCTGTTGGGCGATCTATTTTCTATTGTATCCTTCTCTTGTGTGGTGCCCTAAATATTATCGTAAGTTATAACATATTCTTGAAATCTGAATATGTTTTCACACATAAGTCGCGCTCCCCTCATCTCCCTCACTCACGGCGGTGCTAGTATCACAAAGTGATTGGCCCCCGTGCATAGGGTCCCCAGACCCCATACGGGTTCAAGCCCATGGCAACCGCTCTATTCATATCACTTCTCCTCGAGAGGTCCAATGACGGATGATTTTTGCTGAACGAGATACCTGTAACAACCATTGGACAGCCGCCCTACCCTCTAGACTCACATTCTCATGGCTGCAAAACCTCCTTATCAAAGGGTTAGTAAACTGTATCGAGTCGATGTCATCGACCTCTCCAAATTGTTAGATAGTTCTTGTTACATTTTATCGACTCTACTAGGTAGAAGAAACTGTTAAAATTGAGTTCAGTGAGTTCGGTTCCACACACACCATCTCCCTTGTCTCTTATTGCAAAACTTTACAAATCAGGTGGAAGAAGCCGCTAGATCTGAGTGATATCGACAACCCCAACCGTGGACAAGTGCTGAAAGTTTGTCCGAACAATTTGAAGAATTGTGGGTTGAGGAAGTGAAGAAACCAAGTCCTAGCCTTATCCTGGTGAGTACGTGCCAACTATCTGTCCGTGACAACTAATTGTCTCTCTCTATTTCTCTCTGTCTGTGTCTCTCTCTCTCTCTCTCTCTCTCTCTCTCTCCCTTCTCTCTCTCTCTCTCTCTCTCTCCTCTCTCTCTCTCTGACTTTGTCTGTTTTATACACAATTTCCAACCCTAAATTGTATCTAGGAGGAACTAAACTTCCTCATTGTATCAGGTATGTTTGAGACTGTTTAAGATGACATACATTACCTCATTCCTACGAATTATTGGAGACGGATTCTCCTTTGTGTATCCTTACGCAGTGACGGGAATTAACAGCTACATCAATACTGTTCAGGTGAGTGTTGTTTACAACGAAATAATACAACTGTATTTTGGAAGTGTGGTTTAGACCACATAGTTAGATTCTTTATTTCTGTCTGAGCGCACGAAGATCAGGGCTGCCGAGCCTGGTAGGTTTGCATATAACAGTTGATTAGTCACAATCTTCTTCAGACACAAAAAAAGAGTGGGGAAGTTATTCCTGATGCCGCTCCGGATGCCTTTATTTCCGTCTCAGAGTTTGGGAAAAATGGTTACGTTCTGTGTTTCTCTCTTCTCATCGCGGGGACAGCACAGAGTGTACTTGCGTGAGTAGAACAGCGTGTCTTACTATCATGATTATTGCAATTATATTTAGTATTTAGTAGTACCAACATCCAACACGTTGTCTCTTGACACAACACATTCCCACGGAAATAGTGTTAATAGATCTTTGAACCGCTCGTCCTATTTCACTAGGTAGTTCACACCATTCACACCAAACTATAATCAAGGCCAAGGAAAACACGAGTTATGTTGGTACACCAAACTAAACACAGTTTGTAACCCTATGTTTACTATTTTCAGTAACCAGTACTCCATGTTTTCTTGTTTCTGGAGAGCGGTTCACTGTAAGGCACTTCTCCAGTATGTGATCTTCAAAAAGTCACTGAATCTCGCTCCCTGGGCTAACGCCGATCCGGACCTGACACAAGGTAAGAGCCAATCAGAACACGTTATTTAGGTCACGTGATTAGTTATCAGCCAATCAGGGACTAGTATTCCCTGATTCGGTCGGTTCCTGCAAGGTAAGAGCCGCCCCGGGACTTGCAGTGGCGGCCCTAGCCTAGGGTGGTGGGGGCCGGGGGTGGCCGCCACGGGACTTGTCTTCCTTCCTCTATCTCCCCACTCCCTGTCCTGGGTTATTTGGGGCACGTACACAATCTTCTCGGTGCCTGGTACCAATAGCCTCATGTTGTTATACTAGAATTATTTATTATCCGGTCATGTTGGACTCAGATAAGCATATTCTGAATACGTTCTGATTGCATCAACAGTCTGAATAAAAGGGAACTAATAAAGTTCATATTGCAAAGGAGGAGTGGTGTACTATTTGAAGTTAGATGAATTAGAGGTAGACCCTCGAAACTTGTTGCGATCATTACATCCGCTTGGTTCATATCATTTGTACAACCAAGAGAGAATTATGTATAACAAAAGTCTGACAATCAAAATGCATACAACTGTCTAAGAAAGTGCTAGGGCAGGATTAAACAACTGTTTATTATTCCAGGAATCAATAATTAACTGTTAATTATTTCAGGAAAAGTACTGAATGTGATGAGCACTGATACCCATCAATATCACTTCATGTTCTACTTTGTGAATCTCTGTGTTGTTGCTCCTATGATGGTATGGTTTTTAGTTCCTTCTAATTGACTCTTTAATTGCTTCTTATTGACTCTAGTTGACTCTAATTGCTTCTAATAGACTCTAATGGCCTCAATATATTATATTGTATTTGATGATGTTATAAATTCTTATTAAATCTACAGTATAAGTTACATCTAGTTACACTAAACACATAACCCACCTATCTGCAGATAATAGTGTCTATCATATTGCTACTGATTAACGTTGGGTGGCCCGCTATAATTGGAGTTCTAATTTTGCTCTTCTCCTTCCCTGTTAACGGGTACCTAGCTCGGAAAATGGGGGAATTTCAAAGACAGGTATGTAATATATACACTTTAAAGTTTTACACCTCAATGGTCAATGGTCCTAGCCTTTATTTCAGTTAATTCAGAATACATCTTGATGTCCCCACACACCCCTTGGGCTTTGATAATAACGGGTCAAGGGATGGCACACAAATATATACTCTTTCTTCATATATCCCATATCTCACACATCTTCAGATTATGTTCGCTAAAGACAGGAGGATGAAAGTTATGAATGAGATTGTTGCTGGGGATGAAAAGTTATAAAATGTACAGTTGGGAAAAATCTTTGTTGGACTTATCAAGAATGCAAGAGAGGAGGTATTTAATATAACCGCCCCCTCCACCTCCCTCCACGTCCCTCTTATATATATTACAGAGCAGAGGATTGTGTTGCTACCCCCACCCCCTCCTCTTATCCCAGACAATCCCAGCTCTGACTTTCTCTCTGTCTACTATCATATTATTATTTCAGATCTAATTTGAACTAAATTATTATTTCAGTTGAAAATTCTCCGAAGCAGCAAGTTTACAGAGCAATCTTCATCTTTCTTGCGAATGTGATCCCGACCCTAATGGCGTGTTCCATATTTGTGGTGTACAGTGTCAGTAAACACCAGACCCGGAGACAGGGATAACTCCTAAACTAGTACACCAATCTGGCACTCTTGTCTTAGTGGGAGTGGGGCTGGGGCTGGGTAGGGGTGTTGGGGTGGAGGCTGGGTAGGGGCCAGGGGGTGGGGCGGGGTGGGATACAGGGATAACTCCGAAACTAGACACCAACCTGGCCCTCTTGTACGTAGTGTGGAGTGGGGGGGCTTATCACATATTTATATGTGTAGTTTTTAGATGCTACCTTATCATTTATTAATATATTATGTTCAGTTTTTAGACGGTTTCCTTTTTTATATCACAACCAGTAACCATGGAAACATAATTTCAGGACTCTCTCCCTATTGAATATTTTGAAGCTCCCCTTTATCTTGATCCCCTTTGCGGTCGGGTCCTTTGTTTCTGGTAGGGCATGTGCTCAGAGGATTACTAAGTTTCTCAAGGCCCCGAACTACCCTCCCGTTGAAAGACGAGTTAGTGAAAATTAATATTTATATACATTTTCTATGATTATAAATAGACTATTAATAATAATTATAGATATAATGACCCGCATGCCTTTCAGTATAAAATGTTAGGTGTTTTCACCCACACACACACCTATTTCCCAGTGTACCTGCCATTCAGAACCCCTCCGTATACGAACTGAAGGACACCACATTCGCGTGGGGTGACTCTGATGAGGCTGCTATAGCGCTGAAGTCATAAACCTCGCGATACCTCGGGGCAAACTGACTATTGTGGTTGGGGAGGTGGGGTCAGGGAAGACGGCTTTTGTAAACTGTCTTCTCAGGGAAATGCACCTTCGTCGGTAAGTGGAACGTTGTTTTAGGTTTCTGTACATGTAAGTTGCATTTCTTGCTTATAATGGCGTTCATCTACACGAGAGAACTGAATATAAAAGACTAATACACTAATTATACACTAATTATACATACGGACAGGTTCTTTCCGACTTACCAAATAATACACTGTATTACTGCAGGGTACGATAGTTCAGAATGTGAGTGCTGATAAGATAAGTTAGCAGCACAATCCGCCTGGATCCTCAACTCTACAGTCCAGGAGAATATTGTGTTTGGACAGCCTCTGGATGAAAAAAGGTATTTTAGTTGTTAACATCTGGTTAACATGTAGTTATATCTAGTTATCATCTAGTTAACATCTAGTTATCGTCTTTGCTACAGCTTGTATTTCTTAAGTCTCACTGACATTTTTGAAAACACTACAGTATTGAGAAGTCTTAAAAACCCATCCATCTGGTAAGATACAATGAGGTATGTAAAGCAAGTTGTCTAGATTTGGACTTTAAAAACATTGCCTGCCGGGGATCAGACTGAGATAGGGGAACGAGGTATGTGCAGTAAGACCCCATTACATAATTAATTAATTATATTAACTAACTGTGTGTTTCCAATAAATCAATTATGTACTAAATCTAGTGATGATAATTTTCTAAATTCCAAAACAATAACACCCCCGCACACAGACTATCAAAAAATACACCTTCTATCACTCATCCTACACCCTTCTATCACCCCCCCCCCTTTGATGACCCCCCTTGATCACCACCAGGTAATACCTGAGTGGAGGACAAGACAGAGGGTGAGCGTTGCTCGGGCCCTATACGCTCAGTCTGAGCTGGTTATCCTAGATGATCCACTGTCTGCCCTGGACGCCCATGTTGGGCAAAGTTATTTGACAAGGGAATCAAAAAGTTCTTGAAGGACCGGACTGTCATACTTATCACTCATCATCTCCAGTATCTTCAGGACGCTGATTTGGTAAGTTTATATTTGTATTTACACCCAAGTTGTTGCCTTGCTCGACCCTTTTTCCTGCGCTCCGCCCGTGGAAAGTGTAGAGGATTAGAACATAACAAGTTGTATCTACCAAACACTCACACAACCCAACTACACAGGTGGTAGTCGGTAGAATTTGAGCTAACACACCCAACTAAATTACAGGTGGTAGAATTAGAGCTAACAAACCCCCAACTAAATTACAGGTGGTAGAATTGGAGCTAACACACCCAACTAAATTACAGGTGGTAGAATTGGAGCACGGTGCGATCTCCTACCAGGGGATCATGTTGCCTACGAACAAACATCAGCCTTCTACAAGGAGTTTCTGAAAAACCTGGCTGAGAAGGGGGAGGAGCCTGACGAGGAGGGGATACCCCTGGACCTGATGTTAGTGAGAGGACTTTCACTGATAGGAAGTATCTATTGCTGACAAGTGAGTTAACAAACAAACAAACAAATAATAATAATATAATAATAATACTCAAACTTATATCCTGCCCATATTCTACAGGGACAGCAGAGCTTTACAGATGCTGCCACTGAAGAAACTCAAGCAGTTAACTACACTTGACCCAATTTAATAGACTACTAAAAAACGGTGGAAAATCCAAATTATCCGGCTCACATATGTGGGAAAACAGATTAGGCTCATAACAGACAAAATTAAAAAACTCGAAAAAGGCCACTGTTAAATGTCACCACTGTCACTTGATCACTCCTATATATAGACCCAGATGAAATGTTCAGAGAACAGATTCTGAAACAACTGGGAAACTGAAAAACGGAAAAATATTACCACACTCGTGCTTCACTCATGCTGCAAACTCAAGAATAAAGCTAAGTTAAAAACTTGTCACGAGAAGATACAGACCTAAGTACAATACTTACGCTAGACAGTACACGTGATGGGAGGAGTACAGGTACCGAGAAAAGAAGTAGGCTGGAATAAAGGAGAAAACAACCGGAACTAGCCTGATCCAAAGGCATCCACAAACAGTCTTGTCTTTAAACCCGTTTTGAAAGATTCCGCAGTAGGCCGAGATCGCAACTCAAGGGGGAGTGCATTCCACAATCTGGCAGAAAACAGATGGTCTCCTTTTCCTCAGTTTAGAATTGGCATTAATGCTCGACAGCTTCGGTACTGGAGCTTATAAGGGTCTGGAACAGCAGTCGCTCTGGTACGGCAAGTAACATCAACGATATCTGTAGGTATTTGCTCGATGAGGTAATCTGGAGCACTTCCATGTACAATCTTATATAGGCTATGAGACAGGCCTTAAAGATCACTCTTTGCTCCACAGGAAGAATGTGGGTTTCTCTCATGTAGGAGAGGTAGTCCTCTTGATGACCGTGGAGTCCATAGATAAACCTTATACAAGAGTTGATCACTTTCTGTAAACGAGAGATGAGCTTCATTGGCAAACCTCCGTAGAGGACATTGCAGTAATCCAAGCGGGATATAACCAGCTGCTTAACAAGAAGGATTCTGGTAGAGAAGTCTAAGCATCGGTGGACCTGCCACAAATTCCTCAGTAACATTCCACAGTTTTCTTTTGACACTGTTCACCTGACGTTCCAATGTCAAGTTCTCATCCATATAAATACCCAGAGTCTTTCCGGTAGTACCTGTGAAGTCAACTGGTAGATATCTGCATCTCCAAACCAATACAGGCTCAAAAGCCAGCTTGTCAATTGCACTGCTCTTCCCTAGAAGAAGGAGCTCCGTCTTCGACTCATTACATTTCACCATGCTGAACCATCCAAATCTTGATCTGATCAAGACACTCTTCTACTTTCCTCCTTGTGATATTCCATCCACCTTCATCAAGAGGGACTAGACTCACATATATTGAGAGTCATCTGCATAGAGCTTGATTTTGAGTCCATATTTGTTTACCAGATCCTGTAGTTCCTCAACATATAAAGAAACAAAACCGGTCCAAGAAGGGACCCTTGGGGTACTCCACAAATGAGGTAGATAATCTTCGAAGTTCTCCTCTGACGTTGACTCTGAAATTCCTCGATCCAAGATAGCTAGTAAACCACTTGAGAGCTGTTCCTCTTATTCCAAATCTCCTCCTCAAAACATCCACAAGTTTAGCATGGTCAACCGTGTCAAACGCTGCACTCATGTCCACAGAAGTAGAGCTACAACATTTCCCTTATCCATCTCCTGTAGTAGATCATCAAACCATCCCCATGAGTAGAGTTTCACAGGAATGACCAACTCTAATTGCAATTGCCATCGTATATTTGGTCGTGTTTTTAGAGCTCCTGATACATCTACTCTTCTTCAACCCCAACAAATTCCTGCCACCTTGATTAATTAATATGGTCACTGCTACCCGTACTAGAACCGATACCAGTGCCTTTCTTGCTCTAGACCAGTCTAAGGTGATAGCTGAGTCCAAAAAACTTGCTGCTAAACATGGTGACATTGCCGCAGTATTCAATGTTCTGTATTTGGCCATCGCTGAGATCCGAGAGGAAAATGCTGCTCTCAAAAGCACCGTTGCTGAGCTCCAGAAGAGTAATGCAGCTCTTGAGACTCGTTTGGAGTCGATGGGACCTCTTGTCTCCACTGGCAACCACGACACCCCTCCCTTGAGGACCGCCTGCTGATTCTGAATCATACTCCGGGAGATCTACCACCATTCTGACCGGTATAAAAGAGGACCCCAGCGAGGACATCACTGAGGTGGTGGCCAAGCATGTTAGGGAGATCATTCCCGACTTCACATCCAGCCGGATATCAACTGTACACCGGAACAAATTGAAGGATCCAGCCAAACCCCGCTCAGTAACTGTTGTATTTAGTCACATCCGGGATAAGGACATTGTTTCTGATTACAGGCGGACAGGGGGTCCCCTGAGAAAGGAAAGAAGAATATGGTGCTACCATATACCCACCTGCTGTTCTGGAGAGGAAGAGGCAACTGGAGGAGTGTGTGGGCGAGTGAGCAAAAGTGTATTTCGACGGGCCGGTTGTTGGAGGTTCTCTGTTAAGATGTCGACGTACTTGCAAGAGAAGGATCACCAAATGTGAATCAACTGATGAGAGATCTAGTATTGACTGTCTTTTTTAGGCCCCGCCTGATTGATCACCGTGTCGTTGTTATTATATGTATGTAATCTGCAGGCAAGGAGAGAGGGAAAGAGAGGCAATGTGTTGCACCGCTTGTCACGGATCGAACTCTTTAACCTTATTGGGAGGGACTGTTCTTCCTAACCCAGAGTAGAGAATGTTGGGGGCGGTGGAAAAGCGATAGTGTCTATTTTTAGCTGAACTGTGTTTTGTTTCTTTTTGGAAAAAGTCTAGATGTGTCTCAGTTTTTACCTCACAGTGATTGACTATTTAATTGGATATTATAGTGAAATAGTGAGGACAATGATTTAACGATAGAGAGAGAGACAGAGACAGAGAGAGATATAGAGAGATAGAAGGAGAGAGAGCGAGAGAGAGCAAGAGAGAAAGATGTGAGAGAAAGACATGACTGAGCGAGACATGTCTGGAAGAGAATTTGCAATCGAAGGAAATGAGATTTCCAATTATTCGCCAATGAGCCAATGACGTACCTCTGATCAGAGATTCATGAACACATACCACATCTGCTCGTCAAAAAAAGACCATACCATAGGCTGTTATCACACATTCTAATATGAGTCAAGATAAACGACAGTGTCATAAAAATTTGTAATGAATGTTCGGAAGTCAACAATTAAGAAGAATATCTTCCTATGGAGGGCGTAGGTTAACTTAAATATTCGAGTCCGAATTATGATTCTTCTTTACTTGTAATGTATGCTAAAATAAAGAAAAATCATTAATGATGGCAATGATGATTGCACACTAAAATGTGTCAGTGTCAGTACATATATCAGGACCACATCCTCACTTCACAAGACGGGGTACAATGAGAAGTACAGTCATCAACATCCAAGTACCAAGAGTAGTAACGATCAGGGTGGCCCTTCTGACCTCTCTGGTACTGTTACCCCGGAAATAGCACCACCAAGAATCGCAGAGATATTCATTACAAAGGCATAGACAATGGAGGACCTCTCTCCCAGACTCCTCATCTCCACAATTGGATATTTACTCGGGTTTTGTACTATATGGGGCTGATAGTGAGAGCCCAGAGAGATATATATCAGTAGTTCTCTATACCTCTAGCTGTTAATCGTTATTGCTCTCTCTCTCTCTCTCTCTCTCCCTCTGTTGCTATGTAACCACAGAGAACTAGAGAGCATAGAGACAGAACAGCTATTATATAACGTCAGTACAGCTCAGAACTACTCAGAACTAGTCAGAACTAGTCAGAACAACTCAGAACTACTCAGAACTAGTCAGAACTAGTCAGAACAACTCAGAACAACCGCACTTGATCATCGGCATTCCTAATTGGCTAAAGCCAATAGGCATGACGATGGGAAGGCGAAAAGATATTAATCATCACAACAAACTCCGCCTTCACTTCTAAGTTTTACAATTTACCTTTTGTTTTGTTACCCCAAAACCGTTCGTTTACTTTGATAAACACAACTTCACAAAAACCTTCTACATCCACCCTTACAACCTTCAACACTACAACCTACAATACCTGTCACCTCCGACAACGGTAATCCCCTCGATCTACACCCCTACACCTCTACATCTCTACATCTCTACACCTCTTCACCTCTTCACCTCGACACCTCTTCACCTCGTCTGTCACCGCGTCTGACCAGGTACGAACCTCGGCTTTAGACGACCAGCCCTTTGACCACCGATACTACATAATTGGTGCTGTGACTTGTAGTTTTGTGTGGCCAATATAGCAAGTTCAGACCCACGTGAACTTGAAAA
Organism: Hormiphora californensis; assembly: GCA_020137815.1. Classification (NCBI taxonomy): domain Eukaryota; kingdom Metazoa; phylum Ctenophora; class Tentaculata; order Cydippida; family Pleurobrachiidae; genus Hormiphora; species Hormiphora californensis. Next base: position 307,208 of record CM035353.1, on the reverse strand, counting down.
TCAGACAAGACTTTCTGAAAACTCAGATTTATCTCAGACAAGACTTTCTGAAGACTCTGAATTCTCGATTAGCTCAAATAGCCTAAATTTAAGTTTAGAATTAGAATCAGATCAATTTTCAACACCGTTACAAAATAATCGCCCACTCACAGTTACAGTAAATAAAACAGTTTATCACGATTTAATTTTACTAATGGGGGACGAAAGTAAAGATAATAAAAATGGCATTTTGCCCGGGGTAACAGACCCTAGTGCAACAAGCCATCATGCTACATTTTCGGAGGAACAGGTCAAAACCAAGTTCCGCGATTATCGTAGGGAGTTAACGGCAAGTTACGCAGCAGCGAAACAGCCGACTAACTATGTTTTGGGAAAAAGTGTGTCTAAATTCATTAAAACATTTGATGATTATAGAACACTCATCTCACTAAGTGATGAAAAGGCGTACAGCAATTTCATCACTTACCTGCCTGAGAGCTGCCGAGATAAACTAGCAGCGCTTGATTTGACAGAAGACCAGAAAGCAGATTGGTCAGATCTCAAACCAACAATAATTAAAACTCTTACTCCAAAAACACAAAAAATGTCAGCTAAAGTAGAGTTACGTAAAGCTACACAGGGGCGGGATGAAACTGCGCTCGATTTTTTCGAACGATTAGTCAAAATAGTAGACAAATATTTTGACAGCGTTGACACGCCCGAACTGTCCCGCGCCGATCGCACGATGGAGAAGAAGTTCACACAGAAGATGTTGCGAGATGCTTTTTTGAGCGGGTTGAGTGACGCGCGACTAGCCGCTGAAGTTTCATGTTTGAAGGACATCACCGAACATCAACTTGCTGAAATCACCATGGAGAAGGAACTGGCTTTGAAGGAGGCTCTACTTCTACGCTCCCAGAATGACGACTCTCACAAGGGAATCGTCACACTCCCGATACCGGCAACAGTGGAAGTTGAACAACCTCCACCGGTACTAGCTATCCAAGATGCTCCAGTTTCACACTTGACGGGGAAAGAGAAGGTCATTGCAAGACCGCCATCTAATCAATGCTACTCATGTGGAAAGGATGGACACTTCGCCAGGGAGTGCCCAACTCGACAGCAACGAGATACCCAACCACCATCAGCATGTCGAAAATGCGGAGGGTGGCACTGGACCAGTGATTGCCGATCAACAGAGAGAAGGGTCAGGCAGTACCAGCAGGGAAACAACAGCAGAGGAGGAAATAGCAGAGGCTGGAATAACAACAACAACCGTGGCAATAACAACAATAACCAGGGGAGAAACAACTACAATGGTAACCGGGGAAGGAACGACAACCGCCCCAACTACCGACCCAACAATCGGGACAACTACCGTCCCAACAATAGGGACAACTACCGCCCCAACTACCGCCCCAATTACCGTCCCAATTACCAGCCTAATTACCAGAACACTCAAAACCAGTGGAAACAAAACCCGAACCAGTACCAGACTACTACTGCACCACCCGGTAATTGGCGAGCACCCAACAATGCGGCCCAACAACAACAACAGCAACAACAGCAACGCCCCATCAATATGATGCAACACGCCATAACGGCACCCATGGCACAGCTGGCTATTGACGACGGCCCAGGAAACAGCGGCTTCCCGGACCAAGAAAAGACATACAACATGGCTCTGGTGGAGAATATCTTCAAGGATCAAGATTTAAACTAAGTGTGCCTCGGCCCTCGACCGAGGCTACCGCACGTGACTTTGTACCCGCGTCGCCCATTTTAACAATAGCAGACAAGCACACTAATTCACTATTCGCGGCAGGGAAAATCAATAGTCAAGACGCGAAATTACTAATAGATAGCGGCGCAGTGCTTAATTGCATGTCTAAATCGATGCTCGATAAATTACAAATACCTACCAGTAGTATAGAAGCAACGAAGTACAAATTAATCGGTGCGACGGGTCACAATCTTAGAGTTTTAGGGACCATCAAAAACGTTCCATTACAACTAGGCAATCTAAAATTCAACCTTGATTTCATAATCATTGATGAGATAATAGCACCTTTGGTCTTAGGCTCTAACTTCCTCATAGATAACGGGCTTGTAGTAGATTTGTCAAATATGACTCTTGGAAAAGGACCCCATAAAGTACCAATAATCATTCACAAGGCCCGAGATCAGACAATTCTTGTTAAGTCAAAAGCTAACACTAATATTGGCATAGGTAAGACACACACAGTCACGTGCATTGGCCTAAACACTAGTGCAATAGATAGTCCCATAAATAGTGGCACATATGTATATACACCAAGTACATTGTTCTGGCCGAGAGAGAAAGATGACCCACCTTCATGTTTAGTAGATGTTAATGAGTCCGAGATACCTATCACACTTGAGAACACTGATGAGCAGGCTGAATATTTCTTCCCAGCCGGTACAATCTTCGGATACCTCACACCGGTAGAAAAAGCAATTAAGAACATTAGTGAAGTAGTTTCACCCACTACAAAGTTAGCAAAAGTTATCCGAGAACTAAAAATCGACACTAACGAACACCTTAATAGCGAAACTAAAAATAAAATTAAAGAACTAGTTAGTGAATATTTAGACATATTCTCATCTCACAAATATGACATAGGGCTCACTAATATTTTGGAAGCAGAAATTAATTTAAAAGATGATATTCCTGTAGCATTGCCTCCCAGACGCATACCGATACATCTGTTACCTCAAGTTCGCAAGGAAATACAAGCATTACTAGACATAGGGGTCATTCAACCATCCCAATCTGCCTATAGTGCACCCACAGTCATAGTCAAGAAAAAAGATTCAGATGACGTACGTATATGTACCGATTATCGCCAACTCAATGCTAAAACAGAGTCATTTACTTCTAGTATACCGCCTCTCGACGTAGTTGTTGCTCATGTAGGAGGGAAGGAATACTACTCATCCCTCGATCTCACAAAAGGTTACATGAGCCTTCGCATAAAAGAGTCTGATAAACACAAAACAGCATGGAATGTCCCTGGAGTAGGTCTCTTCGAGCAGAACCGCCTTGGCTTTGGTCTAAAAAATGCACCCAGTTATTTCTGTCAAGCATTAACCATGATATTTCAGCATTTGCCTAACAACATACAAGTGTACCTAGATGATATCCTCATAGGTACAGATTCGACAGATCAGATGCTCATCAACTTGAAACAAGTATTCGACTGCATTAGGCAAGGAGGCTTGAAAATATCACCCACCAAATGCTCATTACTAGTGAAAAAAGTTAAATTCCTAGGTGCATGGCTTAGTAAAGAGGGATATGAAGCGGACAAAGAAAAAGTTAGAGCAGTTCGCGAAATCCCATTCCCCACCACTAAAAAGAAATTAATGAGTTTTTTGGGGGCAATAAATTGGTTCCGAAATTTACTTCAAAATTGTGCTTCCGAAATTAAACCACTCACTGACTTGTTAACCGGAACAAGTTACAACATTAAAGCCACACCCGAAGCACAACACGCTTTTGAAATGATTAAAAATAAGCTTACCACTATGCCCATACTTGTCATGCCTGACGTTAAAAAGAAATTTTACTTATGGTGTGATGCCAGCTTTCAAGGATTAGGTTGTGCAATAACTCACAAATTCACGGACCAAAATGGTCAAGAGTTCTTTAGGCCGATTAGTTACGGGAGTAGGGTACTCTCACCGGCAGAGCAGAAATGGCCAAGTTTTAAACTCGAAATGAGAGCTGTTTTATGGGCTATACAGAAATATGATCATCTAGTATACGGTGCTCAAGAACCATTTGTAGTATTCACTGATATGAAATCACTCACACAATCCGGGTATCTTAACAAAACCACATGTAGACTTTTGCTCAGTTGGTCCATTAAGTTATCAGAATACAACTTTGTATTGGAGCACACACCCGGAAAAGATAATCAATTAGCAGATTTTCTTTCCCGTAATTTACCCCAGAAATCAGGCGATTTATGGGAATATTGGGAAAACACAATTAAAAAGCAAGAAGAGTCACCACAGACAGTCATTGGCCTAATTAAAGATGCCATCAATCTAAAGATTGATGATGAGCCCAGTAGTCATCTAGAAGAGATAATCCAAATAATTACTAAAGAGAAAAAAGAAGAGATAGGTACGTTTGAGAATCCGATATCACTAGAGTTCCATGACCATGAACCTCTATACCAAGCGCAGATTAACGATACGTCTTTGTCAGAAGTAAGGTCATGGCTCGTTCAAAAAGAACGTCCCGCACAACCAGCCGACTCAAATTACACAAAAGAGTTGAAAATTTACTATAACAAATTTAAAAGACTTCAACTTACCCTCCAAGGACTAGTGGCCATTAAGTACATGAGCGAATCCAGCGGTAAATTCCGGTTGCTCCTCTGTACACCGCAAACCCTGAAACAAGATATCATGGAGTTGAAACATGACAAATCAGGTCACCCAGGCATACTCAAAACTAAACGGGCCATTATGTTAAAATTTTGGTGGCCTAACATGACGGAAGAGATCACATTACACACTAAAGCGTGTGAAGAGTGTTTCTTCCACAACAAAGGTTTTCATAAGAAACCCAAAATGGTCATGAAACTTTACGAACAGCGAAATATTCCTAACTATAGATGCTACATAGACACGATGGGACCCATAACAAAGAATTCAGGGGCGACTAAACACATACTCCTCAGTACCTGTGCGTTCACTAAGTACGTCACAGGTGCAATTGTTAGTGATATTAAAGCCCCGACACTAGCCAGAGCGTTCTTGATGTCTCACGTACTTCCTTTTGGAGTACCAGAACAGGTCCTCAGTGATCAAGGTTCATCAATTGATGGAGCCGAGTTCATCCAAAACTTTTATAGCTTGCTGGGAATCACCAAGATTCGCACAACGCCTTATCACCCAGCCACAAACTTAGTGGAAAGGGTTAATAAAACTTTGAAAGCCATACTCTCAAAATTGACGCATAATAACCCTAATCAATGGGAAAAATATTTCCCCATAGCAATATCATCGTACAATGGTACGATACATCAGGCGACAGGGTACACGCCAAACTACCTTTTCTTTGGTAGAGAACTTAGAGCACCAAATGACCTAATTTATGAAACAACGTCAACCCAGTTCTTCAGAGATGAATGTCATTATGCACATAATTTATACTGGGAAATGAAAGGAGTCTATGGCCAAGTACAAAAAAGTCTTAAAGCACAACAGGTGCAAGCTAAGAAGTTCTATGACCGCTCAGCCAAAATTACTAAGTACAAAATAGGTGATCATGTAGCCATACTAGTACCATTGCCTCCAAAAGAAATGGCTAATAATAAATTCAAATCTAGATTTAAGGTATTATACATAATTGAGAAAATTATATCTGATCATAATTATCTAATCAAACATATAGAATCAGGAAAGCAAAAGGTCGTACACCACGATCTTATGAAATTTGTCCCCGAAGCTTTAGCAGAAAAACTTACTATCGACGGTGTCACGGACACTGTTGAGGAAAGGCCAGCCATTCACGTACACGTTCACTCGGAAAGTGATGATGAATCATTAGCCGACTCGACACCACACATTAACAAAAAAGAAACCGTCACACAGAAAACAACACCTCACACAGCCACATCAGAAAAAGAAAAGAATAAACAAGTAGAACAAACCACAGAACCACCTGTACTTCGTAGGTCAAACAGGCTAAAAAAATTACCTCCGTATTTAAAAGATTACGATATGTCAGGGCCAAAATAAGCTACAACAGTAGGTAATACGGAACAATGATTTAAAAAGTAATTACCTCGGCAGACCTTTACTGGAAACACTCGGCAGACCTTTCACCGTCCCCCCTCACCGTCCTCCCTGAAAAATTGAATATAAGAACAAGTTAGAAAAAAAACATGAAACAAATTGGAAAAAATGCATAATAAAATTCAGAAAAAATAACCCACTATCGGTCGGGCTCCGGAGTCCTCGAGGTTGGTGGCTGGCAGTTGGCACAATCCCCACAGAACTCATGGTCGAAAAGCCAATGCCGAATCGATAGCGGCCCCAAAAGGGGAGCCGCCCTGCAGCGGTGTAAGCTGCAGCGGGTGAACCGGACGGGCCAGGGAGCTGTTGAATTGGGCCTGACCCAGTCCGGAGCACAGACCGCCGCTCGCCACCAGCCACAAAGGCAGTGCTCTCCCTGAAATTGAGGGTGCCCATTTAATGGGCACGACAGTATTTCGACGAGCCGGTGATGGCATATCAGAGGTGCCAGCTCGTCGAAAATAAACTGTAAGTCGCAGCGACTTACAGTAACGGGGTTGATGGGAACCCCGCACTGCCCCACTACCGAGTCAAAGCGTATGTTCCAGGCGACCATTCGCTCGTGGGGACAGTCCAATTCCCAGACGGTCCGGAGCTCACCGACGATAGTCAAGAAAGACATAATGTTCTAAAAAAGTAAAAACGTGTTAGAAATAAATTGAGAACAAATTGAATATAGGAAAATATACAGGGGACTAAAAGGGTGTAATGTGTCAACCAAATAGCAAGGTTCACACCTTACCCTGAAGCCAAGCGGAATACCAAATGACCGTTACAAAACTAGAAAAATTTAAAAATTTATTAGAGCCACAATTAAAGACAAAGAGCATAAAAGCATAAAGTCCACCTACATGAGATCACCGATCAACAGGCGTCCCCGGCCGCTCGCACAGAGAACACCCAACACAGTCGGCGTAGAAGGAAGTCCATGGTATGTCTTCCGGGGTGTCCTCACATATAGCGCATTGGAGGTGCGTCAAGGGAAGAATCCCATGACACTCCTCCATGGCGACCGGCCTGTTGATCGCCCAACTAAACAGGGAGCAGGGGCAATAGACCACCGGCACCCCGTTCCTAGAAGGGATCACGGACCAAAAGGGGGTCGGGTGACCAGCCCCCTGGCACTCCAACAAATCCCGAAGGCGGTGGGAACAAACCAGTCTAGCATGCCCAGCTAGTAGGGCCTCAACCATACAAAACGTAACGGCTGAGGCGTCTACAGGCCAACCCAACCGTTCCACCACCAAGGTCAAGGTAGAGTCCCAGAGGACCTGCCGAATGATTTCCTGTCTGGCGTCCATTAGAGAGAGAATTGCTAAAAAAAAAAAGATAAACCGTCAACAACAAAATAAAGCAATAAGACAAGGGAAGATATGATTTATTTGAATCGTCAAGAACTTGTCTAGAAGCAAAGGTGGGCCAGTAATCCCCTTCATTGTCAGCACATTCGTCTCACACTCAGAACTCAGACATAAACTGAGTAAATTTTCTCTAAAATTAATTGACCTCCCTTTGCTAAAGAAGGCTGCAAAAGAGGAGCACTCTCCTCATTAAAAATTAGCAATAAGAAGTCCAATTAAGTACACACCAGTCACTAAAAAGCACACAACAACAGGTAGAATAAGGGTAACGCGAGTAAAATTAAGGAACAAACACAAAACACAGTAGAACGGCACAAATAATAATCTATAGATCACACCACACTGACATGAATAATAAGGTACACTTCACACCGCACTAAAGAGAACTCCGCATATCACACAACACAAATCATCTGGAGAGGTCGACCACACAGTCATCGAGAAACTTTATTTCGTGAATAGGCGAATTGATCACTCGTTTGAGCATGAAATAACAAAGTCATCAATCGATTGTGTTTTTCAGATGAAGGGCTTAGTATCAGCCGTGTTGATTGCTGTCATGATTGGCGAAGCAAGCAGTACTGCCATGATATGCGATGGCCGAACCGCCAAACAATTATTCAAAGTACCACAGTCGTTTAAATGTGACAACACAAACCCGACAATCTACAATGTCACACTGTGGAAAAGAAACATTAAAGAGTACCGAGTAAATGCAAAGTCCATGAGAGTCACAGAAAAGACGTGCAAGGTCTCCAACAATTTTTTCGGGTCGAAAGAGACTACCAAATCAAATAAAAAAGTTTACTGGCCAGAAAGCAAATATAGAGAGCACATCACCCACTCGACATGCGAAGATACATTAGGCAGAAGAACCAATACATTAGGACACGTAGAACCGAAATGCGAATCACAATGGTTGAAGACAAAAACAAACACAATCACAGAGTGTATTATCAAAAAAGGCTACGTAGCAAAAACACATAACGAAAATACAATATCAAACCTAGGTGATATGACCAAATGTTCCAAAAATTATAACACAGGATACTGTTTAACTAGTAATAACGAAGCAATTATCTATCAACCAAAACTAGACGTAAATAAGGCACATTTACTCGTTGGCAACTACCCCGCAATTATTCTAGGAAACCACATTGTTATAGCTGAAATCGGGTTCAGCGCAGATCTACAAGAAAAACCAAAATTAGACAAAGATTACTACGCTAATGGCTTCAAAATAAAAATAAGTAACCCAAGTACTACACCGAAGTCCGTTAGCAGCAATGAAAATACCATTACCATTGAAGCAGTGAGAGAAGAACTTTTAACTAAATTAAATTACCTGTCTGACGTAGTGACTGAGAAAACAACAAAATATGCTAATTTATGTGAGGCAATACAGTTAACAATAAATGTCACCAAAGCACTGGCTCTAAAGAACCCTACCGCATACGCAAGAAACATGCTTAATAATCCATATATAATAGCACAGAGTGACCACATTACTGGTGGAATAATACAAGTAACACCATGTAGACCAATCAACCACGTTGAATTTAGACAAACAGATGAATGCTTCTACGATGTGCCGATAGTTTACAAAGGAAATGAAGCAGAAAATTTTAGAAGTGGTTTTATCGACCCACAAACAAATATCATCAATCACCAATCAACACGAACCAATTGTTCAGCATCAATCAATAGATTCTTAGAATTACATGGTAACACGTACAATTACCAACCCGGGAGCACACCACATGTCATAGTTACAAACAATGCTCTCGAAATACCCATATTTAAGACACACACATTTGATGACCTATTCCACTTTCCTGACGAGTTCATATACGATAATAAAGACATATCACACACAGATCCGTCAAAAGCTGCACTAGAGTACATGGAAAATAGGATCAACGACATAGAACGGGACCAAAATCAAAATTTAGACACTCCTGAAATCGTTTTACCAGGATTCAGTAGTTCAAAATGGTATCATATAGTAGACGGATTACTTCTTTGGGTAACCCGTACTGGTGCAGTGTGTGGGCTAATTTGGGCAATAAGTCACATAAATTTTGGAAAAGTTGGAAATTTAATGAGCAACATTAAAATTACAGTTAGAAACCCTCAAAACACAGAACGAATCTTTATGCGTCGTCAACGTCCAAACTTTTCAGAGGTACCCCGAGAAGACCCCTATGATGAGACTGATATGTCTACTTATTCTCCCATTATTGGGCACGGCCCTTATGGAGGCAGAGAACCAGCAGGCTCAATTCGAGCTACAACTAGATCCTATAGTCCTTAAGGACATCGGAGTTGTCCTAAAACCACAAGGTTATGTCGCCGCTGGTGCAGAAAGTGTTTTTGCGTCAGTATTTTTATCATCACCCATACCCGACTTGAAGAGATTCCAATGTAATAGAAAATCTGACGGAGACATAGACCTCGTTCATTGCCGACCTAACTATCGCTGGCTAACCACGGCAGTTCAAAAAGCCCCTCAATTGGTAGCAAACCATCACATGATGGAACATTACGAGAGAAATCCCAAAAGTTTTGAAAAATGCATGGAAAGATGCTTTAACATGCTTTGTTCCCTGGCAATTATTGAGCCAATAGGAGCTCTTGGTGGTGGAGGCAAATGCCATACTGAAAGAGACAGTTACAAAATTCTGTACGGAAACAATGTCAAACTTCATCAAGTTTGGCAAAAAATTCCGGGATTCGTGAAAAGTCTGACAATAGATGTTGAAAGTATGAAACCACAATTGCCCAGTATGTGCAATGGTTACCTAGATTTACCACAAACACCTTTGGCCGAATTCTTTAAAAATGAAACATCCAGAGAAATCGACGAAATTTGGGAAAACTCCCACAAACAATACAAAAATTTAGTAGATGCATACCAACTCCATACAACCGGGAATACCAATATTACCACCACAAACACTCGAGAAAAACGTTATGTGGGGGTAATAATGGCAGCAGTCGGAATACCAGCTCTACTAGGTTTGGGTGCTACAATGTATGAGGCTGCCCAAACTAGAAAACACGTCAAGAGACTAGATCAACAATTTCGTGAGTTCGCGGAAGGAAACACCAAGTTTTTAAACGAGCAAGTGAAATTTAATAGAGAAATTGTTGAAATTTATAAGGTCCTAGAAGAAGAACTAGACTCAATAAAGTGCGATATTGACACGGTTGCATATCAAATTGTGAGAGAGCGACAAATGACAAAGTGGAAAAACCAAATACGTACCATTTTGTCAGGTGTCCTCAAATCAGAACTTACCATGGGGGTACTTCCTGAAGTACTCACCATGGAACACATAAGAGAGTTGGTACAAGACAGTAGGTTCTCTGGCACCATTTACCAAGAGAAGCCGGAGAGCATACTGACCCAAGGCAAATTAACACTCGTTGGCATGGTCAGAACCGACCACTCATTCAAATTCCATTTTGTGCTCACAGTACCCGGACTAAGACAGTCCTCAATTTACAATAGATATGCGGTGGAACAAGTTGGATTCAGGAACAACGGAACCTGTGTCCAACTGGATCTACCACAAGAAGTTTATATGGTTAGGGACCAATTTTACCAGATCATTAATGATAATTGCTACTCACGGTCGAATAGTCTAAAAATCTGTAGCAGGCCATCAACAGATAAATCTACTAAAGAACATGTAGCAGTCCCTTGTCTTAACAAACAAGGCGACTGCGAAATTAGGCTAGTGGAGAGCGTGGATAGAGCAAGCTTCACCACAGCAGGGGTCCTAATTTATAGTGAACACGAAATCAGTGCCATGAAAGCAACTAGTACCATCACCACTCTAGATAAAGTTCAGATGAGCAAACAAGGCACTGCATTCCTACCCTGGAGCAAATATTCCATGGTAGTCCTGGGAAACAGAGTCCTGCAATCCATCCAAGAACCAACTATACAAATTGAGATGGAAATGCCGGAAATTGTTCCCTGGGAAGAATTCGTAGCGCGTACCGCATCCGGAATTGTGAGGCGCAACATAAGCACACTAGTTAAAATTACAGATAAACAGGAAGTAACACTACATGAAATGAAAAAGTCATTTGACGAGTTCAAAAAGCATTCCTTACCAGGTAATTGGCAAGATGAAGTCGTCAAATGGGCAGGAGTAGCAGCCGTTGCTCTCTCCGTACTCACAATTATCGGTCTGATAGTAGCCAGACAATGTTACAGATTAAGGAAATATAAGAAACAAGTACAATCGGTAATAAGAACAGCCACAGATAGTAACACAACACATCCACCCAACACCACATCAGGACAAAATATCACAACACAACACAACGAAGAAATAGAGATGCTTCACCGAGAAAGGCCACTACCACCTAGACCTGAGACTCTAATAACACACAGAGAAAACAGGTTCCAAAGCATGCCAGAACTCACAAAGGAAGTAAGATTTAGCACACCAGCCACATTACTTAACGCGAGTTCAATAACTAAACCCACAAGGGCACCACCAGCCCCGGGACGACATACACAACTCACCGAAAATATAATGTATGAAAAACTAAATGATGACCTACATGAATTAGTACATTCAGAAGTGCAAGAACAACAAAGAACATTCAGCACACCAAATATATCCAACCTAGTAGAAGCTCCCTCGTCATCAGGACTACGAGCTAGAACTAGGAGCACTGCTGAAATAACACCAGAAAATGCACAAAGTAGGTTATCACATCTAATTCAAAACCTAGATAAATAATTAATTAAAAAAAAAAAATAATATAGTCACAAGAAAAGAAAGAAAAAAAATAGATATACAAAATTATACTAATAGTAGGAAATAAAATTTTTTTTTTTTCGACAGTAAAGGTCCCCAAATAAACCTAAAATGACAAGACAGACCGACAAACGTCACAGTTTATGGGAACTGTAAATTATTTAAGAATTGTCGTGTTGTAATTATGAATGGGATGGCGTATAAGACCTCAGTCATACCGGTTAATCAACGGTGAACGCTACACAGGTCTGCTGAGACCAACAAAACACAGATCAGCCTGGCGAGGCATTTCATTACGTACCCCGTCTGACGAGACTTAAAACACGTGTCCGTCCGTCGGGACTTGAAACACGCACCGTCTACACAAGCCAACACACAACCAGTAAAAACATTTCAGATGGAGTACACCAAGTACCGGTATATCGCGGCCTTTCTTATGGCCTGCTTGGACCAGACATGGCCAAATTCCCAGGGATACATAGATCTCATCCTCGGAGAAATTTTGGAAAGCGGGATAGAGGCCGGATTCAACATCGCCCACTGGACAACAACGTATAGCGAGACAAAAACAGAAATCATCACCAGATATCTCGCTAAGATGGAAACAATCACAGTGGCAAATCTAGTGAGAAAGTACATAAGGGTCGCCAGGAAAATCACAAAGATATGGTGTAAAGGGCTAAATGACACGGTGTATGGTGAACTTACAACGAGTGAGAAGGACGACACAATTCACACCTGCACAGAAATCTCAAAACGCCTGTTAACCAGACACCAGATAATGGGGAACAGTACAAGGCGAAAAGTGTCACAACTAGCCCTAGTACTACATCACCAAGTCAGGAATGGAGATGTCAATATCACCACCTTGGACAAATCTAAGGCCGAAGTGGAAGAGAGCATCAACCTCACACTGCCTAACGAGATACGAACTGCAGTAACCAAGCTCAGAAGACAGAGAAATATTACGCAGTGTCAGCGAAGGAGGTTAAACAGGAGAACTGACCAATAAGCTCTCAGATAAACCAACGTAATTTAATGGTCCACTTCCAGGCTATTTCGGGTCCTGGCTAATTGCTCCAGCTGTGGGTTTCCGGCAACTACCACCACATTATCGGTTACAAGTGCACTCCACAAATACTCTGAACGGCCATTAGACGGGGAAATAGCAAGAACTCTGAACAGAACCCAGAGTCTAATTAAGAACTCTCGACCGAATAGAGAGTCTTTCTATTTTAAATACCTTAGTATAGAGAGTAAGATGGTCCTCGTCCAAACAAAATTATCTGAAAATAGAAAAGACAATTAGTGCCGTAAGTACCCGAAAACTAGAGTCGTTACTTACCTTGCAGTGGCACCCGAAAACTCTAAATTAAACACAAAAATTTTTTTTTTCAAAAACAATAAATAATATTGACACATTTGGACATACGAGACCATCAAACTGTAATTAACGGGGGGTAGAGTACCCGTTAAAAGTAACACGCTGAAGCTGATAGAAAATGTTGAAAAAAGGAGTACAATAAGAGAAAAATAAATAGAAAATTACAAAATAAAATCTTAGTCTCGAAAAATGGGGTCCATTAATTTGGAATTGCAGGAAAGTTCACCAGAACATCCGGCATATAAATCAGTCTCCTGGAGTAGTCCTTGTTATTAAATAGCGACCTATAACGATCGCCACGAGGGTTTAAACCGTCGGGGGCGATCGTATTCCAGGACCGCCTATACCAGAAGTTACGAAATATCTGCTTAACTCGGTGTATATTTTGGTCCGCGACGTTAATTATACAGCTCCTCGCAATGTGCTGGAGTAGTAGCGGTGAGAGGATCGACTTTATAAAGTGTGTCCTCTCCAGACCATAGATATGGTAGAAACATGTTGCTAGTTTGCTGAGTTCATAGGAAGACAGCATTAAGCGAGACATGTCAAGCAAAAGATAGTAAAGATACGTGGTAATGATTTAAGACCCATAGTAATTTGTGGTATGATACAATAGATACGAGAAAGAGAATTTACTATCTATCAAAATTTTTTGAACACTTTTGTCGCTATAGATTATTATGATCACAGTGAGACGTGTACAGGATTTGTTTGTGATAATCACCCTTTCTTTATAAAGGGGGGGGGTGAGATGTACTATATGGGGCTGATAGTGAGAGCCCAGAGAGATATATATCAGTAGTTCTCTATACCTCTAGCTGTTAATCGTTATTGCTCTCTCTCTCTCTCTCTCTCTCCCTCTGTTGCTATGTAACCACAGAGAACTAGAGAGCATAGAGACAGAACAGCTATTATATAACGTCAGTACAGCTCAGAACTACTCAGAACTAGTCAGAACTAGTCAGAACAACTCAGAACTACTCAGAACTAGTCAGAACTAGTCAGAACAACTCAGAACAACCGCACTTGATCATCGGCATTCCTAATTGGCTAAAGCCAATGGGCATGACGATGGGAAGGCGAAAAGATATTAATCATCACAACAAACTCCGCCTTCACTTCTAAGTTTTACGCTTTACCTTTTGTTTTGTTACCCCAAAAACCGTTCGTTTATTTTGATAAATACAACTTCACAAAACCCTTCTACATCCACCCTTACAACCTTCAACACTACAACCTACAATACCTGTCACCTCCGACAACGGTAATCCCCTCGATTTACATCCCTACACCTCTACATCTCTACATCTCTACACCTCTTCACCTCTTCACCTCGACACCTCTTCACCTCGTCTGTCATCGCGTCTGACCAGGTACGAACCTCGGCTTTAGACGACCAGCCCTTTGACCACCGATACTACAGTACAGTCGGTATGGTGTGGTGCAGTGGAGTGTGATGGGCTTTACTTATAGAAGTACAGCCAGTGTGGTGAGATGCAGGCTACAACGAGTATGACTTCTCTCCCGCTCCTTGGTTCTCCTACAGAAAAATATCATCTTGAAATAACATCTGGAAATCCTTGGTATAGAACTAACCGCTTTTGAAACGAGAGTTAGTGAGACGAAGTCCGCACCAAGTGATGCAAGTAGTCAAGACCTAACAGAACTCGTGTTGTTCTTTAAAATATGAACAATGAAAAGCGGACAATAAATGTATATTTGTATTTGTATTTGTATTATTATTTTGACGTAAGGATATTTAATCCAAGGGTAAAGTCCAATGCAAACCAGAGCATCCAGAAGACGTATGAGAAGCATGAAACTGAGAAGAAGAAAGCTTATCTGCAACGAGTTCTTCTTCTTGAAAAGGCGGTGTTTACTCCACTTGTCATGTCAACATCGGGTGGACTGGGTCGAGAATTCAAGAACACTCTAAAACAGCTGGCCAACAGAAAATCCACTAAAACCGGCTATACCAAACAGGATTGTGTTCGATATCTCAGACTGCGCCTATCATTTGCAATGGTTCGCTCAATAACTGAATCAATCAGGGGACATCGGGGGCCCCGATTCGGGGAAGGGGTAGGGGCAAGACGGCCAGCGTTAAAATCTGGGTGTTTTGGGAGTGCTGACAAACGGTTTTTTAGGGTTAGGGCTAAAGTAGGGTTAGGGTTGGGGTTTGGGTTGGGGTTAGGCCTTGACATTCCCTACCAGATAAACTTTGAATCAGCCAAAACGGTTGAGTGGTTTGGCGGTTAGAGCCATTTTAGTGAATCAACTTTTTTGGCAGCGCGCACCTGTAAACAGGCCTCCAAACACCCAGATCGTAACGGCGCCCGGGCAAGACGGCTGCGAGTGACCCTGATGAATATCTATATCGTATGGACTAACTCCACAATTATAAATTGATTCAAATGATTTATGCTGCATAATTTATTACATATTTTATTTCAAGGCCGATATTGGCCTCCCCCCCCAATTTTCCCCAAAATCTACGAAAAACTTCAAACTTCGTGAAATTTTAAGAACTCCAGTCAACTCTCATATTGCCAATCCGTTTCCTGGGAACCCCTGGCCAAAGGACATCAAGATGCACATACTGACTAAGTTTCATATCGATTGGATAAACGGAGTAAACTCGAGTATTGCTGTGCACTATGGGACTCTTCAAAAATCTCAGACATCCAAGCTCTTGAAAATGTACAAAGAAAGTACACCAGTACATCTTCCTTTCTGCCTCTCGAAACTCATTAGGGACCGTCATATAGCCACACACCGGTGGTCTGTCATAGAATTCCTTCATACCAAGGTTTTCCTTGAACCCAGGAAGTTTTTCTGAAAGAGTAACCTCTCGAGGTCAAGCGCCTCTAGCCGCTGCCAGTAGTCCAGGTTCTGGGAACAGTTGAAAATAAATGGAGTATAATTGTCCAAGTTCTGACAGCCCAGGATACGTGTGGTAAAATTCCGTTGCACCTGCTCTAATTGGGGAATTTTACCAACCGA
Source organism: Hormiphora californensis (assembly GCA_020137815.1). Classification (NCBI taxonomy): domain Eukaryota; kingdom Metazoa; phylum Ctenophora; class Tentaculata; order Cydippida; family Pleurobrachiidae; genus Hormiphora; species Hormiphora californensis. The sequence goes on along the minus strand of CM035353.1, from coordinate 290,865 downwards.
TGACGGGTTCCACACAGTTGAACAGTATTCTAGAATTGGGCGAACAAGCGTTTTGTAGAGCTAAAACCCGATTTGAAAATTTCAATTTTTGTAGTTTCCGGCAGAAAACCGGCAAGATTCCATCCCTCTTCCTGAGGAACATGCAAGGAAAAGGTCAAATACAGAAGATACAGAAGATACAGATTCAATGAAGATCTAATCTCTGGTGATTTCAATAAAAAACTCAGAATGATCTTTTTAGCACGTTTTCACCCGGGCAGGGAAAAAATCACGGGACATTAAAATACGCAGCCCCCCCCCCCTTTTTACTTCTACGTGTGATTGTGTGTGTGTTTGTGTGTACATATTATGTGTTTAGAATCAAGACCGCAATACAGCTTGCATCAAGACCACGTTCTCTCTTTCTTTCTCTAATCTCACTCTTTCTCTCTATCTCTCTCTCTCTCTCTCTCTCTCTCTCTCTCTCTCTCTCTCTCTCTCTCTCTCTCTCTCTTTCTCCCTGTTCTCTCTTTCTATCTCTGTACATGTTCTAAATTGTATTCACCATAGCAGTAGAGAATGAAGCAAATGAAAGCTTCTTTATACCGAGTGGGCCAATAAAAAGGGAGGGTCTTAAATCTTAGATTTCTGCGGCACCTTAATTCCAATGGTTCTGAAATTTTGACACAATGTTGTTGAGCTTAAATGCGAGATATGTGTACAGATTTTCAAGTCCAAAAATGCAGAAATTCATTAATGAACGTAATTTCCTGTTTTTTAGTTAATTGAAGGTTTTCCCTTGTTCCAAGTCTATTTGATCGCAAAATCGCAGCCACTCAATAGTGTTAACATTTATCAATGGCAATCTGAAATTTCATTGAAAATGAATCAAGGTTAGTGGGTGAAATTAATGAATTAAAATGGTAACTTTTTCCGAAAACATATTTTCGCTGAAAATGAGAGATTTGCACTGTAGAGATGAAATTAAAACAACAAGCGTCATGTCACCTCCATGCAAGCAACAAGTAACGTAACCAGGGTGTGACAAAATCTTGTTAGCTACTTACTTACTTACTTAAGGCGGCTTCATTGTCCGAGCAGTCAGTTCGGTCCGCCACAGCACACGATCTTCCATTAGCCTCTTGATATCGCCATCATTAGATAGGCCAGTATCCTCCCTGAGCTGGTTAATATAGGTTTTCTTGGGTCTACCCCGGCTTCTAGAGCCCCTATCAGGTTCCCAAAACAGCAGTTGGTGAGCTGTTAGCTCCTCGTGCCTGTGGACATGTCCAGCCAGCCTAAGTCTACGAGTCCTCACAGTCTCAGAAACTCTGGGGACATTCTGGAAGACTTCCTCATTAGAGACCCTATCCCACCAGTTGATGCCAAGCGCCATGCGTAGCATCCTACTATAACAGCCATCCAATTGTTTCTCCATAGTAGATGTAAGGGTCCACGTTTCAGCGCCGTATAATAGAATAGCCTCTACAGTAGTACGGAACAGGTTTACCTTAATGCTCCTTCTCAGGTCAGTTTTCCATATTCCTTTGAGTCTATGACAGGCTGCCCAGGCCTTAGCCTTCCTAATGTTAAAATCCTTCTCCGTCGATTTAAGGTGGGCACCAAGGTAAACGAAATCTTCCACTTGTTCTAGATAGTTTCCCGTAGAGCTAACGAGGGAAGGTTCCTCTATACCAGTAGCCATAAACTTAGTCTTCCCTTCATTCAGGTGAAGACCAACTGCAGCCGCTGCCGTTTCCAGACTTTCTAAGAATTCCTGTGCCTGTTCGATTGTGTCCGATTAGCAAGATTGGAATAGGTCTCGAATTCCCTTTTTTGTACCCAGTACTTGGTGATGACATCCCCTATTATGTTATAATATATACACTCAGCCGGCTTCGTTTGCCGCGCTTCGCGCGGCCCTAGTGTAGGTGGGACCGCGTCACCAAACCCAGTACTGGTATAGAGAAAACCTGTATTGGCTTAAAAGTAGGAATTTCTGCATTTTTGGGCTTGAAACACATATCTCGCATATTAAGCTCAACAACATTGTGTCAAAATGTCAGTGAGAGGAAGTGGGAGGATGTCAGTGAGAGGAAGTGGGGGCTGTCACACGCAAATACGACACTGCGCATGAAAAGGGGGGTGACAACTTCAAAAAATCCGACTTTACTCAAATGTTAATAGAAATCCCGTCCAAAATTTTGCCTTACTCGACCCTCTCTTCTCGCTTGCCCCACACACTTGCTTTTTGAACTTTTTTTGTTGTTTTCAACTGTGTCGAAATAGGATTTGAGACAGCTGATTGCAGAATGTATTAAATATGTTCTGCATTTAATCTAAGAATTATGGCCCACAAATCGGACAGCTCTAGCGAGAAGTACACGGAAATGATCGAGTCTCTCTCTCTCTGTGTGTAGTAGATGACAGGTGTCAGAAAGGTTTAACTTCACACTGCCTGGAAGTTTCAAATATCAAGCTTTGAAGTAGGAGACCCGAAGGAATATCAGTTTTATTCATTGAATAAAACTGATATTCTCTGATGCATGAATTGTGACAATATTATTGTCAATAACAACGATATTTATCTCTATTATAATATCGTGATGGCCGTTCGTTCAGTGCGTTTCTACGCGACAGTGCTCCTTCATAAAACACTATGGCGAAAGCTGTAAAGCTGTTTGTTTGTTTGTTTGTTTGTTTGTCACTAAACCATGGGATACGCTCAGCAAACCTCCATACCAACCCGGGTATGTGGTAACTATGGCGCTGAGTCCCTTTCTCTCCCCTGGGAGAGAAAGAGACTCATGGTTTAAATTTCTGGAACATTTGAGAGGATCTTGGTCCGTTAGGTAACGTTTTGCCTTTGAGAGGGTCTTGGTCGGGTAGGTAACATTTTGCCTTTGAGAGGGTCTTGGTCTTGAAAATAGGTAACGTTTTGCCTTTGAGAGGGTCTTGGTCGGGTAGGTAACGTTTTGCCTTTGAGAGGGTCTTGGTCTGGTTTGATATTTATCGTATGTTGGTCTGTCTGGGGCACACTCTCAAGCTATGTCTTGTCTTACTCTTAATTATTGAATATTCAATTACATTCACAATATCAACTGTACACAATAAATGAACAAACAATACGGACAGGTGAACTTACGACCTTGATGGATGATTGGTACCGTGATGTTGTTGGTGATGAGATGAGAGGTGTAAACATTTCCAATGGTGATAAAGATAAACGGAAACGAAGACGATCAAACACAAACAAGGGGTTGGGCAGATTGTAGCAGTGTAGAGTGTAAAATGTTCTAGAAGACCATTCGGATGAGATAGATAAGAACATTTGTTAGTTGTTACACGCGATAAGCGACTTAGTGCACCAAAACACAAGGATTGTCTATGTAGTGTGGTGTTTTGCAATGTCCGCTATATTGGGAGAGGTGGGTGGGGGAGGGTGGGTGGGGGTGGGGCGGGGGGTAATATTGGACAAAAACGTAGCTGTAATTTAGTAATGAGACCAGGCCAGGCCCGGGAGACGGTTCAGTGGTAACTGGGAGGTCATGTGTGATGGAAATGAGAACTAGAAACAGATTTGAGTTGCATTTTATTGAGGAAAATAGCCCTTTTTGGTGTCTGAGACAAGCAAAAGTGAAACGAAATGCAACGTAACGAACCTCAGCTGTAAAGCTGTTATTAACACTGTTTGAACTTCCAGTGGAAGTTTGTTAATATTTTCGAATGACCTTTAACATTCCAGTCCCCATAGTTACCAATTCAGTTGCCATGGCAACCGTGTTATTGACGTTGAAAGTGGCGAAAAGAACCGCCCGGCGAAGCCGGGTGGATTATCAAAAAGCCCCAATGGGTGTGCTAGTCTCATAAAAGTTGATATTCCCTTCTCGTTTTCCTTCTTATCAGTGTGATTATACCATCTAGGCGCTATGCTACCTGTGTATATATCTATTGACCGATATTTATGTCCACGTACTACCTTACCCAATAAGATACGTTATCAATAGGGTTGCTGTGGTTCCTCCTGAATCCCCCTCGGTCACGCCTGGGCTACAACTGGTCAGTTCCCGTCCCCAATGCGCCGGGTGTGGTGATCAATGTATGTTTGGTTACGAAGTCATCCCTGTTATTATATTACGTCAGCTAATATAGCGCAGAGGAGTTGTTTCATAATACCAAAATTTAGAGACACCCCAACAAAATAGGAAACAACTAACTTCTTAAGTTTCTCAACAAACGAGAAATTCGTTTAGTTTTTTATTGCTTACTCTTGTGGTTTCTTAGAAAAAAGTTGCTTATTTTAAAGTTTCTTGAAATATAGGAGCTTAATTAACGAGAGTAAGGTAAGCCATTTTTCTCTGTAATGTACCCACAGCGTTTCCCTATCTATCTTTCCCCCTGGCTCTCCTTCTCTCTCTCTCTCTCACTGCCTTTCCCCCTGGCTCTCTTTCTCTCTCTCTGCCTTCCCGCTTGCTCTCTCTCTCTCTCTCTATCGTCTCTCTCTCTCTCTCTCCTCTCTCTCTCATCGCTCTCTCCTCTTTCTCTCTCTCTCTCTCTCTCTCTCATCTCTCTTCTCTCTCTCTTTCTCTCTCTCGTCTCTCTCTCGCTCCTCTCGTCTTCTCTTCTCTCTACTCTCTCTCCCATCTCTCTCTCCTCTTCCCTCTCTCTCTCTCTGCTTCTCCGTCTCTCTCTCTTCTTCTCTTCTCTGCCTTTCTCTCTCAGCCTTTCTCTCCTACCACTTGCTACAAGCCAGGTCCTTAGGTGATTATCTTCCTCACACACACACACATAGATACACAGATACACACACACACACACACACTGTGTAGTGAGAGCCGATACAAAAACCTCTGTTTGTTTGGGGGGGTAATGTGTACATTCTGTTTGTCTGGGGGGTTATGGGTACATTCTGTTTGTCTGGGGGGTAATGGGTACATTCTGTTTGTCTGTGGGGTAATGGGTACATTCTGTTTGTCTGGGGGGGGGGGGTAATGGGTACATTCATGTTTGTCTGGGGGGGTAATGGTACATTCGGTTGCCTGGGGGATGTAGGGTAGATTCTGTTTGTCTGGGGGGTAACGGGTACATTCTGTTGTCTGGGGGCTATTTGGGTACATTCTGTTTGTCTGGGGGGGTAATGGGTACATTCTGTTGTCTGAGGGTTAATGGGGCACATTCTGGTTGTCTGGGGCTGTGGTGGTAATGGGCACATTCTGTTTGTCTGGGGGGTAATGGGTACATTCTGTTTGCCTGGGGGGTAATGGGTACATTCTGTTTGTCTGGAGGGTAATGGGTACATTCTGTTTGCCTGGGGGATGTAATGGGTAGATTCTGTTTGTCTGGGGGGTAACGGGTACATTCTGTTTGTCTGGGGGGTTATGGGTACATTCTGTTTGTCTGGGGGGTAATGGGTACATTCTGTTTGTCTGGGGGGTAATGGGTACATTCTGTTTGTCTGGGGGGTAATGGGTACATTCTGTTTGTCTGGGGGGGGTGAATGGGTACATTCTGTTTGTCTGGGGGGGGGGGGTACATTCTGTTTGTCTGGGGGGTAATGGGTACATTCTGTTTGTCTGGGGGGTAATGGGTACATTCTTTTGCTGGGGGTAATGGGTAGATTCTGGTGTCTGGGGGGTAAGGGTACATTCTGTTTGTCTGGGGGGGAAATGGGTACATTCTGTTTGTCTGGGGGGGGGGTAATGGACATTCTGTTTGTCTGGGGGTAATGGGTACATTCTGTTTGTCTGGGGGGGTAATGGGTACATTCTGTTTGTCTGGGGGGGTATGGGTAATCTGGGGTAATGGGGGGGGGGGGGGTATGGTCTGGGTACTGGGTACCCTTTTAGGGGGTAAGAGGGGGGTTTGGAGGGGGGGTAGGGTACATTCTGTTTGTCTGGAGGGGAGGGCGGGGTAAGGTGGGTACATTAATTTTTCCTGAGGCGAGAAAGGTGTGCTTGAGGGGGGCGGGTAGATGAGATCAGAGATAGTTTGCAGAGAACAGAGAGAGACCGAGCGAAAGCAGAGACCCGACGATATCCTACTTTTTAGAGAGAGACGAGAGGAAGAGAGTAGAGGAGCGAAGACTCCGCAGCTTCGAGGAGAAGATCTAGCTCTCGCTTCCTTCTCTCTCTCTCGCTCTCTGTCTCTACTTCTCTTCTACCCTCTCTCTCTCTCTCTCTCTCTCTCTCTCTATTCTTCCCTGACTTACATAACACCCATCCCCATTATTCCTTAGCTATCTGCAGCTCGCTGTGTCTTTCTAAGATTCTTTGTTTCATCCAATCAAATCTTGCTAAAGAATCAATCTATTGACTGGATTCGGTACTACCCGCATTCTCAATATATTCTTAAATCGACAGCCCTACCATTGACCAGCATGATGTGTTATTATTATATTTATTTTCATTTATTCTAACACTGGTAAAACATTGTATTGCAGGTGCAACAGCACAAGTAAAACACAATTGAGCAGTACAGTCCACCCCGTTCCAAATTTACAGTTTTAGTGCGGTAGTTGAGTTCTCACAACGGCATTGTGCTTTAGTGCAGTCATGCAGTGCAGCGGGCCATGTACAGAAAGATGTAATTGTATTACCACGGGGGGACTACTGAACTCGGTATGAAGTAAAATATGTAGCTTCGGACAAGGTTGGGAGTTTGTTTCGTCAAACACCGGGGGGGCGGGGGTTGGAGAGAGGGAGGGTCGACCAAGGTAAGGTGAGAGACCCAGTGTCAAAAAACCACGAATATGCGAATCTAATTTCCAATGCTTTTAGAAAAAATAATGCCAAAATAATGCCAAAATAATGCCAAGCCTAGTTCCCCAATCACACACATTAATTTTCAGTGTAATGTGAACCCAAAACAAGAAATTATACAGCTGTTTCTCCCCTCACTCTCTCCCTCTCTCCTCTATTCTTCTCTCTCTTTCTCTCTGTCTATCTCTGTCTCTCTCTCCCTCTCTCTCTCTGTATTTCTCTCTGTCCCTCTCTCTCTCACTCTCTCTCTCTCACCCACTCTCACTTTCTCTCTCTCACTTCCTCTCTCTCTCTCCCTCTAATTAGCTCGTGCTAATAAGGTAGTGTGCTAGGTATCAGATTTCATGGGATTCTGAGATTCTAGGGCATTATTTTTGCGCGTTTTTGGGACTCTGAGGGACTCTGGGGCATTATTGGGACTCTGGGGGCATTATTGGGACTCCAGAATCCAAATAATGCCCTCCTTAGTTTATCACTCAAAACTGTTTTTTAGCTTCAAAAACGATTCAATGAGATAGGCAATCATTATAAGGGTCACATAAAACAAAATAGGGAGAGTTGATGTGCCACAAATTAGAACAATTAACCTATTTTATAATTAACTTAATTAAAAAAATTAAATTATGTATTAAAAATTTTTTCTTCAAAATTCGCCAGATTTTGATTCAAAATGACTTATTATGATAGGGAATGGTTCCCTGGGGCTCTATAAAGTCATTCCAAGCACTAAATTCATGCAAATTTGACAAATTTCAACAGAGTCTCAAGATGGCATTATCGGGCATTATTTAAAAAGATGCCTGGATAAACGAATAAACTGTTAACTAATGTCTTCTATGTACTATCTAGTATCATTGCCAACACTTTTTAGTTAGAAAATAATGCCTTTTTTAAGAAATTTTCGGAGTCTAATGCCTTTCGAAATAAGTTGACACTGGGGTGAGAGAGGGAAGGAGGGTGGTAATCGGCAGATCACGACGTATCAGTGCCCAATTAGAAGCAGGCGTGGCAACAAACCACCAGATCGCATACCAGATCACATGCTTGGCAGGGAAATCAGGCGGTATGCCGCTATTATTTATTTGTTTTCTTTATTCGGACCTGCTCATGTGATCCCTCTCACATCTTTTCTTTGCCATGATGTTTTCTGTTTTCATAAAATAAATTTGTTTTTTCCCTCCTTCCTCTTTCCCTGCAATACTCTCATGTTCGTGTTCGAATGTGTGGTATTTTCAGAAATAGTTCCAAGAGAGAAAAGCTAATTTTATCTCTTTCCATCTTGTTTTCGTTTGTTTTCTTGAACACTCGCATTATACATGAAATATGTTACGGCATTCCTCCCGCCCCAGGTTCCCCTTGCAGTCTTACCTCGAAGTGGCTGCTCAGAAGCTCACGTGCCAAAACAATTATCTTGAAGGCCTCCCTTGCACCTCCCCCCAACAACTTCCCAGCTAGGGCCTAGGGATTATTTCAATGGACATCCCAATATGTCAGAAATATATGACTCTGTAATAAATGGCAATTCTAAAACACATTTCTGGCAGTACTGTATATATTTTTGTCGAATGGATGCGATTGTGTGAGCTAGAGAGCTACTAGAAAAGGGATGTAAAATGTACAGTATATTAGCTGCGTGTACTACTACATTTCCATGATGAGAGTCATATTTCCACTGACTACTGAGTTGCAGGACTGCCTCATATACTCAATCTAAATGTTTGTCTACTATTATTATACAGTCGGACCCCGATTTACCGGGATGGTCGGGGGAAAGAGTTTTCAAATAATGTAAATTTTCTATATCGGGGGAAGTGTATCCTCCCGGTAAATCGGGGTTCCGGTAAATCGGGGCCCGGTAAATCGGAGTCCGACTGTAGTAGACCTTTACACAGATCTTGATAAATGGTCCTCTGCAAAGCCCCATGATCGCTTTATGTAATCAAGATTTTGTTACAATATGATATTATATTAACATGTACTACAACTGTTTACTGTGAACATGGGACTTGTCACCCAAAACATGTGTATTTACAGCACTCGACTCATACAGTTCACTGTCATCCTCAATAAATAGTTTTACGTTGTAGTTAGCTGAAATTAATAATTCAGTTCCCAAATCCTCGACTAGTTATCCGATGATCATAGTATCCTCAATTGGTGAAATGACAGATGAGCATTTATACCAATTAGAATGGATAAATGAGTCTGAAGCCCCATGATGCTTAGAAAGGTCACATTTCTAGCAGATTAAAATTCGAACCCTTGATTGCACACAATAACATTCTTTATTACAACATCTTATTGAGTCACACACGCTGGGTCCCTTTGTCATTTATCTTCGAGTTTTTTATCATACCTTGTTTGGAAATGCTTGATTTCGTACCTTTGAAGCTGTCGAAGTAGATTAGAAGTTAGAGAGACTGTTATTTCTAACAGGTCTATCTCTAGGAAGCCACATTATATTAAGGGGTATTTCTAACTAGTCACAATGTGTTGGCTGGTGTGTGTATCAACTTGTATTTCCTACTATTATAGAGGGCTGAGGGAGAGAGTGTGAGAGAATCGAAAGAAAGGGATAGATCGAGAGCGAGGCAGAGAGATAAAATCTGAAAGAGGTAAATGATTTGGGGGTGACGGTCATTAGTTGCAGCTGTTCACAGTGAAAATTTACGATGAAAGCCATGACAATGATTGTACTCATTTTCTCTCTCTCTCCATCCCTCCCTCGTCTCTCCATCCCTCCCTCGCTCTCTCTCTGTCTATGTCTCTCTCTCTCTCTCTCTCTCTCTCTCTCTCTCTCTCTCTCTCTCTCTCTCTCTCTCACTCTCTCTCACTCTCTCTCTCATTATCTCTCTCTCTCATTATCTTGCAAGCAGCTGATTTCTAAGCATTTACTTTTCTACACGTGTAAATGCATTGTTGTGTGACTGATGAAGTAGGAAGTCTGTACATGTGGAGACCAGAGAGAGAGAGGGAGAGAGAGAGAGAGAGAGAGAGAGGAGAGAGAGAGAGAGAGAGAGAGAGAGAGAAGAGAGAGAGAGAGAGAGAGAGAGAGAGAGAGTGAGAGAGAGAGAGAGAGAGAAAATAAGGATAAAAAGGACGATAATGAATTATATCATGTATCATCAGACATACTGAGATAAGTGTAATACATTTAAAGACCTTGATCATACTCCGATATATGACTAGAAGACCTGTGTAACTGCTGCTTTGCTCGACCCTGATTCCCCGCGCCCCACAAGGCACAATGCCCCCCCCCCCCCCCCCCCGCAATGAAAAAGTATTTGAACAAAACTAATATATATAACTGATGTGTCTTCAAGACACATCAGTTATATATATTAGTTTTGTTCTTGCCCGATTTTTTCCGGTACCCATGTAAAATTCACAATTTATCATGGACCCTACAATTATTAATTGTATGATCCTTTCATGTTTTTTTGCTGAGTAGCACCGACGATACTTTTTGATAAAGGCCCTTTCAAGAAAGGGCCTTGGTTTAGCCCCTTTTTCAGCTGCTTCACAGTCTCTGGAGTCCGCGTCAGGACGCGTTTCGCAAGCCAATCTTTATACTCCCTCTATTTTTGTCATTTCCCCCCATAATATTCAGCTGTCAAACTAACACACACACACATTCCTCTCTAGGAGATCTACATGATGTTGTCCTTCCTGCTATGCTGCCTATCTCTCCTACCCTTCACCCATCACCTGCCCCTCACCATCTCCCCCCTCTCGATAGAGTTCGGGAGGTGCACCATTGGATTCATATCAGCCCAAAACATCTCCCTCTACAACCGTGTGGACAGGGAGATATATGTGGCTGCAGACTACTCCCTCCGCTCTCCCTTCCAGCCCTCCTTGACACAAACACAATCCGTGATACTGGAACCGGGGGATAGTTACGAGCTTCCCGTCCTCTTCCTACCCCACTCGGAGGGTAATGTATCAGCCACTATCTCCCTCTACATATACTCCCTGTCCTCGGCAGTTCCCGGTGATGTTGTCACACTAAACATGACAGGAGTGGGCGTGGAGAGCCCCTACCAGATCACGCCCTTTGTGGGAATCAGATGGCCAACATCCCTCGTATTTTCTCCCTCCATCAACTTCTATAATCCATATCCCACTGATTTGAAGATAAAGGAGATGTACTCAAGTGGGGGTAATGTCAACTTGCTCCCACCCTTTGAAGAGTACAACATTTGGACGATACCCCCGTACGAGAGTAAGAGTGTCATGAGGTTAAACCTCTTCTCCGATAGACCCTCCCAACACTTATCGTATGTAACGATTAAGGTAGATAGGCCGAACCACCCTGATATACGGCTGCCTATTGACGTGCGTATGGTCAGTTCAGGGGAAATATTCCCCCTACCACGGCTCATCGATTTCGGCAAATTTACCCGGTTCTCTCCGACGAAGGTGGTTTCAATATACCTGTTATCAACCCTCAACTGCACGACAAAGCTCTTCTCGGTGAGCATAACGGACAGCATATTACATGATAACGGTATCACCGTCACCCTGATCAAGGACTCGGTTTATGCACGCCAGGGCATGTTCCAAAAAGTAGCGGATGTTACCATCGATCCGGAGTTGCTTCCAGAGTTTGCTGATCAACGGTTAACGGAGCACACCGGCAATGTCAGTATCAAGTTCAAGAACAGAAAGGTGGCAACCATTAACATCCCCTTTACCGCCCGGGTCTATTCAGGGTCGCTCTCCTTATCGGGATTCCAAGATGGGTTCTACAGCGGTTCACTGACACCTCGGCAACATACTAAACCAATATTCGTCACGAACTATTATAACGTTCCCATAGCGATTAAAAATGCGGGCCTCAAAGATCTTACAAAGGATTTTCTTATTGAGAATCTTCGGACACCCTTTGTCATACAGCCCAAGGAAAAGTTGCCCTTGGCTGAATTCTCACTCCGTCGACAGGGGAGCCAGTTAGAGGGAACGTTCGAGATGGATATAATGACAAATCTCACCCAGTCCCACTCCTTCTATATTCCCGTCTATAACGGTGATTTGGATATGACAGTTGATAAAAAGCCGGTAGAGGTGTTGAACTTTGAGGTGCTTGGATATAACCAATCCAGGTTTAAGATCCTCCAGTTGTCAAACAAGAACCCCGTGCCCGTTCAGCTACACTACTACTTCACCAACGTGCCCTTTTGTGAGGTCTACTACACTAACGTTTGGAGGAAGGCCAGGGGGGTGATGTTGAAGTTTTATCGAGAGGATGCCGTACAACACCAAATGTTAACACTAGACCCGGGGGACTTTGTCCAAGTTAATGTTACTCTCAAGACACCCTCAATGCGGCATAACGTGTCTGGATTTTTTATCATCGAAACTAATTTTGATATCATCCAACTGCCGTTGACTTTCCGAACGCTGGAGGGGCACCTCCTCATGCCACATCTGGATTATAAGGAGGTGTTCCCGGGGAAAACGAGCCACATGACTCTCATGATCACCAACACATTCAACGAATCATTTCCCCTTGAAAAGGTTATGCTGGCACCCTCCAAGTTGGTGTCACTGGTCCGGACGGAACGAAGCGTTACCTTGAAACCACTCCAGAGCAACTCGGTGGGGAAGATACGATTCACACCGGAGCGAGACAGCCAATACAACTATCTCCTAACGGGTGATGTCAGGAAACAGATGGAGTACTTCAAAGGGTGCAGACTAAACTTTGACCAAGTTGATTACGAGTTAAAACTGTATAAGCACCTCCAAGGCAAGTACAACGCCCTGAAGAAGGCTGGTAGGGACAGGTTTACTGTTGAGGGGAGTATAAAATCGAGCTTTAGTGATAACTCCCCCATAAACGTGGATTTTAATATGGTATGGCCGTCTCTTGTCGAGCAGCATGTTGAATTCCCTACTACCCATGTGAAGGAGGTTAGTGTGTCGGAGGTGGTTTTAGTGAATCCCTCCATCCACCCCGTCCACGTGGAGCTGTTCTTTATCAACGACTATCCACACTCCCGGGCACTGATTGACATTCTGGGTATGAGGAAAGAGGTGATAAATGTTGATAACGCTTTCTTCTTAGAGGACCAGGGTGGTGGCTTGATGAAATGGATAAAACTAGGATCTGATGTCTCCCAAAATATCCACCAGCTCCTTTTGGAGCCTCAGGAGCGGAGAAGCGTGAAGGTAAAGTTTCTACCGCAATTCGTGGGTCATCACAAGAGTATCCTGGTTGTAAGGAACAACCTAACGCTCTTTGAACCCATACTATACTCGACCACCGCCGCAAAGGGGGAATTAATGTTTGAGAAAAAGTCCAGTTTGGTGCTATCCATCCCCGAGAGCCTGTTATCAGAGTGTCACTATTCCGAGGAGGGGACCCTAGAACCGGGTTTTGTGAACGTCAACCGCTCCTTTACATTGAAGAATGTCGGAGATCTCTCTTCCACGATAACTGATATCAGGATTAACGGGGCGAGCTGCCAGGGATATGGGGTGACAGTGATCAATTGCTCTCCTTTCTCCCTTCCTCCCAACACCGCACATCTCCTAAAGATCAACTTCTCCCCAAACTTCCACTACGCGTATAGCGAGTTCACTCTGTCCGTAGTTCCATCCTCGGGGGAGACACTGACAATTCCAGTTGTAACTAAAGTACCACCCCATATGGTCACCCCGTGTCTGGCTACCCTGAAGAAGCCGATCTGGGAGGTCTCCTTTCGGTTTCTTCTCCTCACCGGATCTTTCTGCGCTATTGTGGTTGTCTTTGTGCAGAGTTACCTGTTCTTTAGTACCCCCATAGTGATCAGTCCAGCCCCCACCATACCCCCAAAACAGGTTGCCGTCCCGCCAAAACAACCGGCTGATCAGGTGCAGGTTAAACCTAAAAAGAAGATAAAGAGCGAGATACAAGTTGTACAACAAATACCTGTTTCACCCCCTCAACCTGTCCTAACGGCTAAACAAAAGAAAAAGAAGCTGAGAGAAGCGGCATCTCTGGCCGCTGCCGTCCCCCAGGTGGTACCAGAGACACACAAACCAGTCAAAGTGACCGTGGCGCCACCTGTTACCAAGGTTACCAAGAAGAAAAACACCCCTGCTCCTTCATTAAAACATGTAACTTCGGAAACGGTGTTACATCCGGCCGCTCCTAAGACAGAGATAGTTAAGATGGATCCGCCAAAAGCAGAGAAAATGACAAGTATCGTGAAGCCAAGGATTAAGGAACAACCGATTCCCTCTCCATCTGCTGTAACCAGTAACCCGATCAAGAAGGCAAAGGATATCAATGTTGTGAAACCTGAACTCAGGCAGCCCGTTATCCAGGCAGGGTGCAGTAGCGGAGCCGAGAGTAGGAAACCCGAACCGGTGAAGCAGCGAGTATCAACACCACCCCGATCATCATCGCCACACCATATCCCATCACCCGCCCACCACCATATCCCATCACCCGCCCACCACCATATCCCACCACCCGCCCACCACCACATCCCACCACCCACCCACCACCATATCCCACCACCACCTCCTCCCGTTATGCCAGACCTGTTCCAGGACTATAGATTGTCGGAGCAGCTTAGGTCGGAACTGGAGAAACCGGAGATCTCGGAGCAGTTTGATGCGGCGGTTCAGGAGGAGAAGCGACTCCGACACCGTTCCAACAAGTTCATGAACTCGTGGGCATCTTCTCCACAACATGTCCCACGGTCTGAGCCGCCACCACCTCAGCAGCCACCACCCCCTCAGCAGCAACCACCCGCCATGATGTCCCAATACAGCCTTTTCAATCCTCTTACATCGGTAGACGACTGGTTTGCACCCAATGCAGCCAACCCATTCTCCGAGTTCGCTCTGCTTCCTAACTCCCGGCAAACATCTCGGTTCCAGTCTCTCTTCCAGCAGGAGAATGGGTCTAATGGAGGTCTCCAGCAGCAGCAGCAGCGGTCAAGTGGGGCCGGAGGTGCAGGGGACATTTGGGGTCCGATTAGGTATGATGCAGGACTAGATGGTGAGAGTTGGAAAACGGAGTAGAGAATTATAATACCGGTGTGATAATATTAATATACTAGGGTAATTTAAATTATAACATTCTGATATTGTGTTGGTAACGATATTACCCCTCGCGGTAGTAAGACACGTTTTAGCGAGACTGCAAGATATGGGTAAGTGCGTTACCAAGATATTGTGAGAGTGTGCCACACAAGAGATATAGCTACCTACTGGTAGAGTGTTGTATAGGTAACAATGTGATTATCATGCAGCTCTCTGCAACACTAGCTCTGGCGCTCTGCAAGGATCTTCACACGAACGCACACACACAGAAATGTACACACAATCACACACACATTCCTTGTGAAACTGTTTAAGCTGTCTAATGAAAGAGAGAGGAAGCTCATATATAATTAGAGGGAGATAAATATTTATCTGTAATAGACAGGGTTGTGACTACTTTTCAGTTCTAGATGGTCTGTACTCTGTTGGTTTCATCATATAATTAGAAGGTGTGTGTGTGTGTGTGTGTGTGTGTGTGTGTGTGTCTGTCACTCACTGTGTGTGTAAGTAATTGTCCCGCCTCTATAGAAACGGTCTCTGTTGACGGATATAGCACTATTCCTAGCTTTTTTGGTGTTCTATTAGTTCTGTTATTTACGTTGTTTACACCGTGCATTGGTTTTTATATTTAAAGTAGGAGTGTATTACTTGAGCTCTAGCTGCGTTTTATATATCTCTCTCGGATTGTCGTGTGTGTTGTTTTTACCGGTGGTGTATTTAATGTATTGTACATTGCATATATACAACACACACTCATGTGGTATAGTTGAAGCGTGTGAGATATTTATTTGCTGTCGTCTACAGGCCACGTGTTTCTAGGATACATCTGAGAGATAGAGTTGCCATTTATATTATTCTTCCTATTATATATGCTCACTTTTTTTCATCTCCAATTTTGCTAAGCAAACCAACTTGTTATGATTGTGTCTCAACCCTAATCCCCCAAACTTACCCCAAATAATGGTATCCCGAGTTCAATTTGCCCCAAATTATTATGGTATGCAAAGTTGCTCCTAAATAGTAATGCACTTCAGAATTCTCGCAAAAAAAGCATGAGCAGGGAAAAAGGGTTGAAATCAAAAACTCGAAATGAGGCACAAAAATGTCTGGCATCTTAATTTCGGGATACCATATTATGCATATTAATGTTGCTTTAACCTGCCAACCCCCGAGTAAAGTCGGATTTTTTAATCAAGGGACAGGGGGGTCTTTTTGACCTTATTTCAAACGCGCATATCTCCGGTTCCTGATGAGATAGAGACTTTAAATTTGGAGGTTGGGAAGATCATGCCAAGTTCTTTATAACCTTCAAATTTCAAGTCTTTATCTTATCAGGAACCGGAGATATGCGCGTTTGAAATAACGTCAAAAAGACCCCCCCGTCCCTTGATTAAAAAATTCGACTATAGTATAAAACTACTATTATAATAGTACCTCCCAACCAATTACCAAGTATCACTCTTCCAAAAGTCTCCCATACGTGTCTGTATCCTGTAATTGAGCAACTAAAATTATTCCTGGTACCCCTTCAATGACTTGATAATCCCTACCCCCGTTCCTAAAAATATAACTTCAATTTGAAGTTTTATTTTCTCGCGTGAATTGTTTGGCGGAATGATAAAACCTTGAACCAGCGGCCGACATACGACTCCCTTGTAGTTAAAGTACAGCACTGTGCGTGCCTCATGCGCGATGGACGCGCAAATAAGTACCGCGCGACACTGATTAATAACGCGCGCGTTCTCATTTTCAGACCTTTTTCTGTGATCAAACTGTTTCGTTTTTTCGGCGCTGTTTTTAGTTTTGACAAAAGTTTGAAAAGCGCTGCCTTATCCCGCGCTATCGGGGGCCAGCAACGTTTGCCAAGACAAAAGTTAAAATCTTGGATGCTAAATCCATTGATATCAGACGGTTGTTGTTATAAACGTAGGTTCTGATTTTGTATGACACTTTGGCTAGTTCCTATCTCATGATCATTCGGTAGCGCTAAGAACTCTTCGAGTCGGAGGCGTTGAATCTGCTCTGTTTTACAAGGGCCTCCTCATCGAGATCGCTTTAGAAAGTGGTAAATTGTGTATCAGTTATCTGGTTACCAGTAGTGAACCATTTGATTTAAGCGCTGTATTGAATGGAACTGAAATTCGGCTTTTTGAGACGCTCACGCCTCACTGTTCAATTTGAAGAGTCTTCAAACTGAACACATACGTATTAACCTCTGATTTACACACACCTGCATTAGCTCCCAAATTCCGGCTAGATTACTGTGTTTTGAAGTTGATGTATTCAATGTATGTATTCAATGCCCAAACATATGATGAAAGAAGAGTGAAGACCATACACTCCGTTTTAACGTTTTCTCGATAAAAAACTATGCCTTGTATGTCCAGACAATAATATCCACCGAAACAAACTCTGTATCGAAATACACACTCTCAAGGACTGCATGTTTGAAGGACAGCTAATTTATTTATTTATTGTTTGCATTATTTGTACAGTTTGTTTGACTTTGGTGGTCTGTCGGTGGGTTGATTAGTTGGTCTATTTATTTGTCGGTGGGTTGATTTGTTGGTCTATTTATTTGTCCCGATGTTCTAGTAACTATTATGATCGTGTTTTGAATGTTCGTGGTATATGTTCGTGTTTTGTATGTTCGTGTTTTTTATGTTCGTGTTTATGTTCGTGTTTCTATGTTCGTGTTTTGTTATGCTCGTGTTTTGTATCTGTACCACTTTTGAAAGTGAGAGAGTATGTCAAGCGTAGGCTGTTGGTGCGTGCTCCATTATTTTACACTATAAAGTGGTATATATAAATGATTATATTACATTTACATTTACATTTACATTTACAAATACTTGTCACGGCGAGACAGCAATTTGATAATTCTTTTGGAATCATGGCCCAATTATACTTAATCGGGAATTATTAATATTGGTTGAATCGTCACAAAAGAGCTCCCTAAAAGAACCACAGTGATGTGACCTCTTTCCTGCACACTTTCATTACTCATTAGCAACTATCCAGACGAGCTGTAAAGAAAAAAAAGATAAATCAATCACTACTTCAAAAAAATTAAAACATTTATAAAAATCACGATCAAGATTCTAAGCTTGCTTTATTGTAGTTTTTAATTTAAATGAACTCATTGGCACTAGATTTAGCCAACTAACAACAATAACTAACTATAGCATTATGGTCCCGCTTGTATATCCAGTACTAATTTTGTCATGTAAGTTGAATCAATTTATAAAGAAAATAATCTATGTGAATTAATTAAATGAATTAACGACTGGTAAAATATGTAAATAACATTTTGGGCGGCTATTTGATTTTTCATAATGCCCCTGCCATCATACATTAAAATACATTGTATTTTCAGTAAGTCTATCAAACGTTGCTTTGTCGGAAGAAACAGAATCAGTTCCCATTAATGGTAAAATACTTTTAGAACGAATGTACAAACTGTATTATACAAAATTTGTTTGTGTTTATGTGTGGTTTTGAGATCTGTTTCTTTTCAGGAACTATAGAAGACGATCTTTGCGAAGACATCACATCAGACTGTATAGTGGTAAGCTTGTGTATACTTGTGTATTTTTATTTGGTGATTAAATAACACAGTTCAGCAGTTAATTTTAATATGATAATAGCTAATTACTAACGACATAACATAAGTAATTCTTTTCAGGACGACCATGTTTACTACAAGGCGGTGTACATTAATGGTAAGACAATTGTACAGGCTTGGTCATGTGTGTGGGTGTTTGTGTGTGTATGAAGTGAGTGGGTGATGTCTACAGCAGTTCAGTGCATATATAGTACATAACGTTCTGCACGCAGTGCAAGCGCGCCATATACGCTCTGCACTGCAGAGCGTATATGGAGGTGAAATGCACGACAGCGCAGCTGGAGTGCATTTCACACCTATATTGCACGAGTGTAACGAGTGCGATATAGTAGCGCTTGCACATGCCGTGCAGGACGTTATTGAGTATATATTCCGCGAGAAAGCACATGACAAGCAAAACAATCATAATTTTGGGTGATTACACACAGAGAGGTGTGACAAAACAAGGTACAAACTAAGCAAAACTACACAAAAATACACTTCTACACCTGTTACACACAAGGGAACTCGTTCTGTTAGTTTTAATTAGTGAAAAGAAGAGAGGGATAAAGAGAGAGATACGAGAGAGGGAGATTGGAATTCTTGGAAATAGTGAACAACAAAACATGATAAGGGGATAATTAGTGAGAGAAAGAGGAAGAGTGAGTGTAATTTGACAGAATTTGTGTCGCTTGGCACTGTGTCAGTCATATTCTGTGTGTTTGTGTGTGAATAAGGTGTAAAAACACTGAGGGGATACTGTTCTTACTTATATCCCGCTACCCCTATATCTGCACGCTCCCGCGGAAGCAGAGTGCATATTTCACCGTGCAAATGGTCGCGCGGAGCGGGAGTGATATGTGCACTCGCGGTATATATATGTTAATACATTATCCTTGGTAAGACAATTGTGACAATTTTATCTTTATGGTAAAATTCTCGGGTTTAGATTGGGCTCTTCTTATCTGTGAAAAAGCGGAGTATCGTTCACTTTTTTCCAGAGAGAGAGATAGGGCCAAGAGAATATAATTTCTGGGGAAATGTAGCACAGTGACTGTCATTGACCCGGACATTTTCACTTTGTTACAGCAATTGTATGGTCAAAAGGCCCTATTCCACTCAAGCGAACTTTCCGGGCCCATTACAGTTTTGACCCACTATGAAACATAACTCATGTTTGTTAATTGCCCCCCCCCCCCCCCTCTCCCTTCCCGACAGACAGTTCCCTGTGGCTGGATATAAACCCCAAAAACAATGGGTCTCTAGAAGGCGTGAGGGAAGTTAAATTATCAACCAATTTAGAAAGCGTCGGTTATGTAAGTTGTCAATTTATAGCAAGTTTGTTCACCCCTTCACACTGCACACATGCATGTTTTGTAAAATGAATAGAGATATCGAACTTATAATAGAGATTATACTGTGAGGTCATAACGTGCACACAGTACATTACACATAACATCACATATTCGACATCACACTGGTACTTTGAAAGTGAGATGTAGGGGTAAAATGACAAATACCGATCGCCCCAGACTGCACCCCCTCTCTCTCTGTGCCCCGTAAGGTTACTTCTCCGCTCTCTTGAAAAGTTCTCTGCCTTCTCTCTTTTCAAGACTTCAAAACTTGTATACACTTTTATACTACATCTCACTTTCAAAGTACCAGTTTGATGTCGAATATGTGATGTTATGTGTAATGTACTGTGTGCATGTCAGCAGCATGACCTCACAGTATAATCTCTATTATAAGTTCGATATCTCTATTCATTAAAAATACGTCCATTTTAGATCGATGTCCCTGTCTCTGTCTTTTCCACAATAAAACATAACCCCCCCCCCTCCCCAGACGGCACCGATAACTTTACAAGACTTCCTTTACTATGGTTTGCCTGTTAACAATATCACAGTTTTTACCGGTGGATTCGTCAATCTTCGTAAGTCCATCATTTAACTAACCTTATTTAATAATTTTATATAAATATCTGATGCTACACACAATTCTTCTTTTTTCATAAGTGTCTCTGCTTGCCAGCCCACAAGGGAGTATCGCAAAGCGATGTATATCGCTGACACTAGTAGAAGAGCCCCCCCCCCCCCCCCTCCCCGTTCCCCTCCCCTCCTCCCTCCCCTCCCCCTCCCCCTCCCCTGGAACTTCCATCTAGCACTTGGCAGGTTCACATTATGTAATGAGAGAAGTCTACACACTGCCATATAACCTTGTTTTACATCCTCTATTTTATAATTTATCCTTTTCAGTGGACGAGTCTATGGTAGGTGGCATGATTAAGCACGTTCGATACCTCCTGTCCGTTTCCCCCTTAAACGGGGAATTTAATCCGGGGCAGAGTGATTCCTCACATGTTTACGTCTTCAAAAACGGTAGGTTATAATTTGTTATGTTATAACCCTCCTCCGGGTCGTAGAAAGAGGGTTGTACAAGTACAGTTATTAGAGTGTTATAGCAGAGATTGTAATAGCCAAATGTTTATGATTAGATAGAATAGAGAATACCGAGTTTACATGTTTTTCAACCTTAGAGGCCGCCGGTATTCTCTACTCTATCTCCTAATAGAGTGTTATACTTACATAAAATTAGAATCTGAAGTAGCTGTACGTTGATATGATTTAAAACTACAGTTGTACCATTTCAGCTGACCTTCGTTAGTTTTGATATTCCATTATATTGACAGTCATGATCTGTTTATTTCAGTTATCAGCACATATACTTATTTAGTGTAGGCACATTTAGTGTGTTCGCAGTGTTTTAACTGCCGTGCTGCTCAACTAAATATTAATTGAAATCATTCTCAGATTCAATTGAGATTATTCAATGGGATCACGTGTATCTGAAGAATCGTACAGATATAGGGTCCTACACTTTCCAGGTCCAGTTATGGAGCAACAACGATATTATCTTCGCATATAAATCAGTAAGTGTTGGGGGAGATTCATTCATGGTTTAATCTGAAATGATCGAAATCTCTTTTTTTTCGTCAACGGTTTGTGCTCCTAGTGTTATTGTACTGGTAACTAAGGATGTCTTTTGTTTTCAGAGAAACTAATTACATTCCACTCTCAACACATTGAAGCTCTTTAGCTCATTAAAAACATCCATTCCTTCTTTAAATCTCACATTATTCATACATGATACATACATGATACATCTCTCTCCCTCTAACTGCTCGTTTGCTGTCCACAATAACATATATGCATGATATTGCAAGCTCGTCACGTTACCGTGATCCCGTATAATCAAATTGGCACGTCCCCATTTTGGTTGCAGTGTTACCATTATTGGGGGTGCCAATTTGGTGAGTTAGTTAGAGAGAGAGATTGGTATCGAAGACACCTCACACTCTGGCAAGGGGTAACTTCGTAACCAAAGAGAGAGAGATGTACGGGGAAGGGAGAGGAATCTGGTATAATATTATAGTGTGTAGAGACATGCAGGTATAAAGGGAGTGCAGGCTGATGTTATATGCTGGCTATATTTGTCCTGTAGAGTGACACCTCCATTCGGCCAAATGGTGTAGAGAGTTGCGCGGCACGCATTGTCAGCACACACTCTCTCGCGCAACCACGCGCATGTGGTCGAATCAGGAAAGAAGAGACAATCAATCAGACCTGAAGTGACCACACACACATATTTAGTAAACAAATACATTCAAACGTATGTTATTGTATGTGTATATTAGAAATATTGTCCACTCTCAACATTTCAGGTCCCCTCCCTGGATGCCCAAAAGACGGGCGGATTTATTGTCGGAATCTCTGATGCGTACCACCGAAAATCTGCAATAAATGGTAACTGGAAGCGGCGATTTATAACTGACCTACATTAATCTTGCGAGAACTATACATAGATGAGAGATATAGATAAAGTTAGACCCCGATTTACCGGGATGCTCGGGGGAAAGGTTTTTCCCCGGTAAATAAGGGTTCTGGTAAATCGGGGTCCGACTGTAATTCTATAGATAGATGAAGATCATCAATGAGTCAGTGATTTTCAATTATATTTTCTCACAGGCTGGATACATATGTACTCGAAGCTCGATGCAAAACAGACCAAGATTCGATCTAATACGGCTATCAAATTTGTTCATAGCACACGTATGTATTAGCTCTTTTATCGTTAAAACTGCTGTTCCTCCAGGTTCCTGAGACGTCTTTAGCAAGGAAACTGCTGTTCTCAATTCTCCCAATTTTATTAAATAGTCACTCTATTTTATTGAATCGTTAAACCATCTGAACCGTCTCAACTATGTAATTACTTCCCCGCTTTCTCTCTCTCTCCCTCTCTCTATCCCTCTCTCTATCCATCTCCCTATCCCTCTCTCTAGTTCTCTCCCTCTCTCCCAGTTTGTCCCATGCTTGATAACTGCTACGATTGCCTCATGGCGGACCTCCCCGGATTTTCCTGCCAATGGTGTCCCAAGGCCGGCAAATGTAGTGATGCGGACGTGCTGCACAGGGATCACTCAAATTGGGTGAAGAGCGGCTGTGCTATCCCCTCTAATGCCCTCAAGGTACTTTTTACCCTCACCCCGACCTCCTCCCTCCCCCTCCCCCTGTGCTATCCCCTCTAATGCCCTCAAGGTACTTTTTACCCTCACCCCGACCTCCTCCCTCCCCCTCCCCCTGTGCTATCCCCTCTAATGCACTCAAGGTACGTTTTATCCTCACCCCGACCTCCTCCCTCCCCTCCTCCCCTCCCCCTGTGCTATCCCCTCTGATACCCTCAAGGTACGTTTTACCCTCACCCCGCCCCGCCCTCCTCCCTCCCCCTCCCCCTGTGCTATCCCCCTCTAATGCCCTCAAGGTACTTTTTACCCTCACCCCGACCTCCTCCCTCCCCTCCTCCCCTGTGCTATCCCCTCTGATACCCTCAAGGTACGTTTTACCCTCACCCCGCCCTCCTCCCTCCCCCTCCCCCTGTGCTATCCCCTCTGATACCCTCAAGGTACGTTTTACCCTCACCCCGCCCT